>CM028129.1:1052172500-1052891666 GCA_016271365.2 Neoceratodus forsteri
AGCAAGCCCTTTCTACCCTGAAAATTTCACACTAACATTCCTAAGCATTTCTTCTCTGTGGAATAACAAAAATGGCTGTGTTATGAGCCTTTATGTGTCCTATTTTCTCAATTTGTGAAGCAGGATCCTTTTTCATGTTCTTTTTCACAATTTAGAAACAGGATTCCTTTTTCATGTTCTTTTCTTGCAATTTACGAAAAGGATTCCTCAAGCATGAAAAAGGCATAAGATAAGATTTCAAAATGTAAAAAAAAAAAAAAGACATTTCCAACTCATTTTTCCAAAACCTAACCCGAGTTGGGAGAAACGGGTACAGATTACCAGAACACATGTGTTGATTTCTACTGAACACATAATTAGAACATAAGAAAATTGCCAGCAGAGGAGACCTCATGGTCTATCGGGTCTGCTCGAAATAATTTTCTCTCGTGAACTGAAAAACAAAATAGTAGCGGCATGAAAAAAAAAAATCCCATTTGCGACACAGGATCACCAGTTTGTGAAAAAGGATTACCCATTTGTGACAAAGGATCCTTTTTCGAGCAGGACAGCTAACTTTTCCCATTGAAAATAATGGGAAATTTTTAATTAAAGGAAATTCATCATAATCCTAAAGCTCCCACCCCTAAAGCTCATTTCACTGAGGTTTTTGTAAAGAAAATACTTTTCTTTTCAGGTGTTTTAACTTACTGTATTTTATTTTTTTTTTTTAAGTCTGGGATTCCGTGAAAATGGTACATGCAGCGGTTCCATTTCAAGTCAGTGTGGCGCCAGACGTATGTGCCGAGTCTCATGGAATCCTAGACTTTTAAAATAAAATACAGTAAGTTAAAACACCTAAAAAGGTGTTTTGTAAAACCCCTAATTGGGTGGGTAAAGCTTTGGGGGAACCTAGGATTATGATAGCTTTCATTTAAAAACTTTGGAACGGATGAATACTTTTTCACCAAACCAGCGAAAGGCACAACTACGACCAAAATTTCAAACTGTTTCTGTGCTGCAGCATGAGAAAGAAGTGGCAAAAAAAATGGTAAATGACATAATTGTTGACACTCCATATCTCCGCACCCACACATCTGACTGGGATGAAACTTGGCACATCAAGAGATCTTGTCCCTGATGGTGCATGCATAATTTCATGCAAATTGGTTGATCAGTTGCAAACTCATTAAAGTGCAGAATTTCTAATTTAACATAGACGTCTCAACCTAACTATAGGGTGCAACCATGCCCTGTAATAAAATATATATAGAATAAATCTTTCTTCTTCCAAATGTTGTTCTCACTGTGTTAGAGAATAGAGAAAAAATACTAAATACCCTTCCATTTCAAGAACATAACATAGGTAACACAGGTAATACTGTGGTGGAAGACTAGGTTTGTTGATTAAAGGCACCAAGCTTCACCTAAGCGCTTTCTTCTAGGTTTGCTTGTAAGAACAGAGCAAGGAACAACATTAAAGGTTTCTTTTTGCTAGGCAGAGTTACTGTTTGTTACTATTTTCTTTTGTGCCCACAGGGTTTGTTAATGTTTTTTGCTTACATTTTACTGCTGTAATCTTCTCTGATTCAAATTGCTGTTGCAGGGTATGCTTTCTGCTGTATTATTACAGGGTGTGCCTGCAGGTTTGTTAATGTTTTGTGCTTACAGATTACTGCTGTACTCTGCTTTAAACTGTTTTTGCAAGGTAAATCTTTTTTTACTGCTTTAATTTTCTCTGTAGCAAAGCGTTTTTTTGCAGGATATATCTTCTGTAAAATTGTTAAAACTGTGAACCCTGTATGCACCATTTGTATCTATTATTAGGCTAAGCTTTCAGGCTACTGCAGTTGGTGTTGGTTGATTGTTTCTGTTCTTTGTTTCTTTCGTCTGTGGTTTTTCCTTTTCGGCAGGGGAAGGGCCCAGCCACCCACCCCATGCTACACTCCTTTTATACAGTAGCACAAGTCATGACATTTCCTGCAGTAAAACAGGAAGGGGAGGATCAGAGAGGTATCCACACAGTGACCTCACTTACAGGGGCACAAGTAATTTAACTTGTTATAAGTTATACAAAAAACAAACAAACAAAAAAAATTTAACTTTTGCTTTCATTTTCCTCCTTCTAATTACTCAGACCAGGTTATAAACTCTACAGCTCAACTGGAATGGATATTATTAACTGCAGGCACTGCAGAACACTTTTCAAAAGGGCAGTTATACAGGATTTTGGGCACTGTCCTACATGCTGGACCATTGGAGATTTAAGGGCTCAGCTCCAGGCAGCATGCGCAGAGATTGCACGCCTTAAATCGCATATTCAGGAGGAAATATATTGTAAGAACCACCTGCCATTTCCGCAACATCCAAATGAAGCACCTCGACCACAGAGGATAGTTGGTCCAGGAGGTTTGCAGGTGGTTGGGAAGGGCAAATTGAGTGCCCCATCACTCAATGCTCTCCAACGTATCACCTCCACAAACCATACAAAAACTACAAACGGGTATCTGCCTCCATCTCCAAAATAAGACAAAGGGGTAGAGGACACTGTAGAATACGACACTGCTGTACAGGAGCTAGCACAACAAAACTCTCCCAAAATAGGGACCAAAAAGGAAATCCAAACCACTTCTGATCATAGGAGACTCCATGATTTGGGGGAGTTGACACCTACCTCCAGTCAGGGTAATGGTCAGATGTCTCCAGGTACATCAGCGGAGAGACACATAGACTCCATTATAAAATCAGGTGCAGAAAGCAGGAGAAAACATCGATGTCCTGGTACACAAAGGAACCAACGATCTCGCCAGCCGGTCAGTTGTGGAGACCAAGGAACACCTGACCAGGCTGGGAGACAAACTGCCATCTATTTCATCCAGCATCTCCTTCTCTGAGATTCTGCCAGTCTGAGAGATGCGTGCAGATGGACGGAAGGTCAGAGAAGGGCATATAGGGGAGCTAAACATGCGAGTCAAGAGCTGATGCCAGGAAAAAGGACACAAATTTGTAGGTAACTGGCAACAGTTTTGGGAGTGAACTTTTGTTTTTTAATTTGATGGACTGCATCTGACTAAAGAGGGAGGCAGCAGGGCAGAAGTTTGACGCCTTGCAGAATATTTAAACTAGCCAATGGGAAGCGGAGTGCAGCACCCGGTACATCGAACGGGAAGAACACCCCTTCCCCCAGCTAGTGATCAAACAGGAGTTCATCAAGTTTGTAGTTCATTTGCATCACCAGGTATGGAAAAGGGTCCAGCTCCCCATATGACATGCAGGGGAAACGCCGGATATCGCCGAACAATTAACGCACCGAAAACTGGCCAATGGAAAATCATGTACATAAATGTCCGCAGTCTGGGAAACAAGATCTCAGACCTGCAGGTAACAATGACAGAGGTTAAACTGGACATAGTAGCCATTAGTGAGACATGGTTCACCAGTAACCACACTTGGGAGACTTCAGTACCTGGCTATGTACTGTTCAGAAGAGACTGAGGTGCAAAAGGGGGGGGGGGGCAGTCCTTTATGTCAATTAAAATATCAAGGCTACAGAAATTCAGAATACACATAAGGAGCCAGAAGAACTGTGGGTCACCCTGGAAACAGGAAACAGGACAGCCTTATGAACTAGGGTTGTCTATAGGCCTCCAGACCAGGGGGCGGACATAGATACATTACTGTTAGATGATATACAAAATGACATTTAAAGGGGAGGTTCTGATAATGGGAGACTTCAACATGCCAGATACAAATTAGTCAATACCAGCAGGAACATCCACCAGAACTAGACACATAGTGGATTCCCTGCAGAAGGAGGGCCTCAAACAACTGGTACAACAACCCACAACAGATAGGGCTATCCTAGATCTAGTACTGACTAATGGGAAAGGATCACAGATCTTCAGGTAGAAGGTCACCAGGGGGCCAGTGACCATCACATGGTATGGTTCAATTTTGCCACTAGAACTAAATCATCCCATTCCAAGGCAAAAATATGGGACTTCAGAGGAGCCGACTTTGATAAGATGGCCAACAGACTTAAGCTAGCCCTGGCAAGAAGAAATACAGGTGAGGGGGTACAGGCAAAGTGGGCAAGCATTAAAGATGCAATCCTTGAAGCAACATCCCATTGTGTTAGGGAGAAAAGCAAGAGAAAAAGAAGAAGGAAACCACTGGTTCACAGAAAGGTCAGAGCCAAAAGGCTGGCCTTCAGGAAATATAAGAAAAACAGGATGATGATAGGAGGCATACCAAACTCCCCAAGGGAAGCAGGGAAGGCAGAAAGGCAGGCAAAGGCCCAAATCGAGGAAACACTAGCATGAACAGTAAAGAAGGGGACAAGACTTTCTATAGATACATTAGTGAAAGGAGAAAGTCCAGAGGGGATATTGCTAAGATCAAAGGGGATAAGGGGCAGTGTGGGGAGAAGGACCAAGAAAAATCATCTATTCTAAATAGATACTTCTGCTCAGTATTTACTGAGGAGAAGGTAGGGCAGGCCCACAGCTCAGCAACATGGACACAGGGGGGAAGGAGGTGTGCACAAGTCCCGTCACAACAGAAAGGGTCCTACAAGAGCTCGTTAAGCTTAGGGTGGACAAGACAATGGGACCAGTTGGCATACATCCCAGGGTACTAAAGGAGTTAAGGGTGGAACTAGCAGAGCCATTATCAGAAGTGTTTAGTGAGTCTCTGAGCACATGAGAGGTCCCAGAAGACTGGAGAAGGGCTCATGTGATCCCACTCCACAAGAGTGGTAGCAGGGAAGGAACTACAGACCAGTCAAGTCTTACCTCAGTAGGTGGCAAGATTATGGAGGCACCCCTTAAGTAAAGGATAGTGCAACACCTGGAATCCATAGAAGCACAGGATCCAAGACAGCATTAGCTTACAACAGGAAGGTCCTGTCAAACTAATCTCAAAGATTTCTTTGACTGGGTAACCAGAGTGGTGGACCAAGGGGTGCAGTTGATGTTGCCTACCTTGACTTCAGCAAAGCTTTCAATATTGTTCCACATAGAATATTGATTAATAAGCTGGATATGCTCGGGTTGGTCAACTGGGTGGCAAACTGGTTAGTGGGCAGAACACAGAGAGTGGTGGTAAATGGTATACAGTCAGAACAGATGCAAGTCACCAGTGGGTACCTCAGGATCAGTCCTGGGGCCAGTCCCTTCAGGGTCTTCATCAGTGACATTGCAGATGGACTGAAGGGTAAGGTTTGTCTGTCTGCAGATGACACTAAGATCTGCAACAGAGCAGATAGTCCAGATGGGGTGGGCAGAATACGAACAGATCTGGATAAACTGGCAAAATAGTCAGAAGAGTGGCAACTGGGGTTTAATGCAAATAAGTGCAATATCATGCACATAGGAAGAGAAACCCAGAAGTCACCTATAGGTCGGGAGGGGAGTTGCTGGCAATCACAAGGGAAGAAAGAGACTTGGGCATCATCATCACAAATTACCTGAAGCCATCCAAGCAGGCCACTAAGGCAGTAGGTAAGGCTAGGGGGATGTTGGGGTGCATTAGCAGGGGTTATCACAAGGAGTTAGAGGGAGGTAATAATCCCTCTTTACAAAACACTGGTTAGGCCCAAACTGCATCTGCACAAGGACATTAAAAATGGAGGCAGTCCAGAGAAGAGCAACCAAAATGGTGCAGGGACTGCATCAGAAAACATATGAGGACAGATTAACAGAGCTCAATATGTATACCCTAGAACAAAGGAGGAGAGAGGTGATATGACTGAAACATTCAAAACATCTTAATGGCATTAACAAGGTGAAAAGAGTCTAACATGTTTCAATATAAGAAAATAGCAGGACAAGAGGACACAGCATGAGATTAGAGGGAGGCCGATTAAGGGGTAACGTGAGGAAGTTCTTTTCACAGAAAGGGTGGTGGATGCATGGAATGACCTACCTCATGAAGTAGTGGATATGAATACAGTGCAGGGCTTCAAACAGGCATGGAATAGGCATAAGGGAGCAATACAGATGAGTATGAATAGATAGACCATTGACACAGTGTGGCCTGTGGCACATTCATAAGGTAGAAAATGGGTAGACTGGATGGGCCTTGTGGTCCTTATCTCACGTCAACTTCTATGTTTGTATGTTTCTATATACAGAGCTTTATTTAGACTTTCATCCATAGTGCTCGCTTGTTTAAACTTTATGGACCAAATGTTCTTTGCTGAAGTGTCTTTCCAGTTTTAGTTTAAACTGATCTATTTTTCTGCGTCAACAACCTCTAATGGGAGTGTATCCCAATAACATTTTACTTTTAAATGAATGATGCTACAAAATTAATTTTGGTACAATAGCAATAAATAGTATCAATGCTGTAGACAATTACAAATTAGTTATTTACACTCCCTTACGGTGACTCTAAAGAAAATTCTGTGGCCCAAAAACTTGTGTAGGAGTGTGACAGGGTGGAATAGGACCCTGTCCCATTTGTTGGAGAAAGTGTTTAAATGCAGTGATCTGTCCTTTCCCATCTCTTCTCTGTGCAACCAAATTTTCCTGTGTGACTTCGGATTTGATCACCCCGACAATCTCGCAATTCTTTGGCTCTTACTGTCACCGTTTTCCCTTACTGTTTGTTTTTCCTCCCTTGCATATCTGCCAATATAAAAATATGTGCAAATCACTGTATGGAAATGTAACTGATATGGGATCCCCTTGTTTGGAAAATGTATAGCATTATTGTTGAAATGTATATAATTATAATTTGACATGATTGCAAAAGCTATTGTAAACTCTAGAGCAACAGTTCTCAGACTTTGTCATATTGAGCCTCCCTAAGCCATGGAAAAGATCTTGAGCCTCCCCAAAACACTGAAATATTTTGGGCCTCCCCATAGAAAAATAGCCTACTTTTCACAGTACATCAGGAATAAATTGAAACCCTCTTTGCATAGCTGGCTGTCATATTATTAAGCTTTCTGTAACTCCCCAACAGGGCAACCTACTTGCTCCAATATTTTGACTCTCAACCATTGTTACCCCTTACTGCCATACCTTCATGAGTCAGACTGCTTTTCTGTTTCCTCTAACTGGAATAACCTTCCTTGTTGACCTCTGCCTCTCCCCTCTCCCCTGCTCTTAAACAACTTCTTAGGGATCGTTTTGCTCCTCCTGCTCTTATTCCTAGTACCTGTATGGTTAACTCTTGTATTTAGACAGTTCTATGCCAGTCTAATTGATCAATTGTTCTCTCACATTGTTGGCTTATTGTTCTGAATTTGTTTGTACTTTTATTCATTTTGTATTTCTTGAGTGTTTTGCAGTTACATTTTGAATTGTAGTCTCTCACTACCCTTCCCTAGGTACACCTGAAGTAAGCCATGGCTCAGTGTACAGTACCTTCCCTGGTCACAGACTTGTGAATAAATTCATAAATTCACCTACTATTATCCCCTTTAAGTTTGCCTTTATCCTTCCACACAAAATCTATAAAGTTCAAAATTGAAATATAATACTTTTTCAAGACTTGCTTGAGCCTCCCTGAACAGACTGGGGCCTCCCAGGAGACTGGCTCACCATTTGAGAACCCCTGCCTAGAGGTTACTTTTTTTTTTTCCTTCTTCAATTCTTTTTCCCTCCAGTCACCACTGACTGGGGCTTCTTCGGTCAACCTACCTTATCCCCTCCTGACTCAGATCCTCCCATCTGCATCTGTATTCTCAACTCACCCACGACACATCAATAGAGCCATTAACCCCGGAATAGACCCCCCCCGCAGTGGGGCCGCCTTCTGCTTCTCTCTGTCCAGCCCATGGGTGGAGGTGATGTCGGGACCAGGTCGCAGTGGGCAGGATCTGGCAGTGGAGGTGGGGACAGGTGATGTCTGCCCTCCAGCCAGTGGGTGGTTTCCCTGTCCTGGAGCTCCCCCCCCAGGAGCCTGGATGTGCAATGCCATTCAGTGTTGCTGGGCGCACACCTGCACCCAGCTCGAAAACATCTGCCAAGGCTCCTCCCTTTGCCACTTGTGCGATCCACTGACTGCGGCGCTCCCAGCCTCTGCTAGGAGCCGCTCACGTGGGGGAATGAACCACCCACCCTTCCCAGGAGAGGAGAGCTGTCCTCCGGATGCTCAATCCTCTCTGTCCCCACCGACCCAAGCTTGTTCCAGAACCTGGGTCACTGGTGTGGCACGAGGTGTGGCGTCTAGCACCTCAACCCTCAGCACCACCAGGCTGGCTAACTCTAGAGGTTACTTGAGTACAAATCTTCCAGCCTTTTGCAAAAGCTGCAAAAGGGGGCCTCTCAGCTCAAGCCTACTGTGTTCTAGCAGCCCTGAAACTTACAAGAACAGGATGCTTGCTAAGAATGGGGTTGAAAAGACTAAGAGCCAAGCTGCAACTGCAAGAATGATTAGGAGAACAAGGGACACAGAGACTGAAAGAAATCTTTATTTTAGTTTGCCTTTGTAAATAATTATACTGAACAAGTTTATTTTATGATACTGCTAATGTAAATAATTAATTTTTGGTGAATTCTACAACTGCTTCTGCTTTTCCCTATACTTCCTGACCTGTGCCTCGACTACTAGGAGACAGTGTAGAAGTGGGTCTAGAGTTTACAGCATCAGCCTGGGAACAGGTTCTTAACTGTAGTAATTATGTTCTCTGTACATTTTTTTATGCTACTTGTGAGTGTCTGTATGATGTAATTGTGTTGTATTATGACATTTTCCTGTAATTATATTAGTTGGTCTTGTTATTGCAGTTGTCATGCGTGTATGGTTTCCTGCTTCAACTATTGCACTATCAATGTGCTGAACTTACCGGGTCGCCACCGAAAAAGGAACTGTCTTGTCTCAGTGGACCCACCTGGTTACCAAAATTCAATAAATAAATAAATCCTATGACAGCCAATTATTCACTGTCACTTAACCTCCCAGTGCTCCAATCCATCCAAAGGTGGAACCCCACAGAAACAAGATGTTGCATCTTAGCTGGGTATACAAGTTGTAAAAAATATATATTTCTATATGTATATTTATATCTATATATTTATATAACTATACCTATATATGTTGTAAAGGTATCACAATCTTCCACTTACATAGTAATTTAAGTTCAGACGGGACTTTTGGTTCATCATGTCATCCCCCTTCCCCCGCTAGCTTCATAAGCAGGGATAAATAAGAAGGCTGCACAAATGTACTAGTTTACATGGAGTCACACCCACACTACCACCAAAGTTACCCTGTGACTCGCTTGGCAAACATAAATTAGTCCAGGCTTACCCTGAAGGCCACATTGGCTTCACCATATCCTTGGTCTCTGCTAGCAGGCGGATTCATCGGTTCACCATCCTCTCGAAGTGCCACCTAACATTACCCCTGAACTTTAACAAATCCAACTTAGTTCTCTCTAGTTCAGTGTTGGTCTGATGCTTTTTTGGCTATTTTGTTAGCCATTTTAATACAGTTTAAAGAGCACCTGATGTCTTTGAGGCAGATAACTCATGACAAGTAGCTGTTTTGCCCGAGGACCTTAAATCAGCCATGATTTTATTTTTTCAGCAAAGGATTGTTTAAATATTTAACTTTCAAAGTATTTGATAACACTTCTGAGTTTCCCCATCGTCACTATTGACACAGCAGCCCCACCCATAAAACCATTTTATGATGACGAAATTAGGGAAGGGCTGCAATGATACTTACATGCACATAGACTAGCGTGACTGGGTGTAGCGGTGGCCTTTATACATTGTTACTTAAGTTTGCAGGCCACTGTACATGTTAAGGGAGTAGAGTACGACCTGGTAGTATTGGGCGATGTAAAGAGTAGTACTTTACTTTGAGACTGACATATCTAGTTCTCTTCCTCTTCACTTCTCATCAGCATTGTGACATTGTAAGTAACCAATCTGGCAGCAGGTGTCTGGCTAGTTTTGGTCATTTGCAATTTTACAGTCAGTGAGATCAAAGGGCTCATTGGGTATGAAGAGGAATAGAATCAGACATGTCAGCCACCATGTAGAGTACTGATTCACACATCTCCAAAAGGAGGTAGAAAGTATAATTAGCAAAATGGAAAGTAAAGATGACTTCAGACACAAGAAGAAATACTGTAGTAGACTACATTTTTTTGTCATATAGGTTTTAGCTGCAAGAGACAGCTTCTGGATACTGTCCTCATGTGTAGCTTTTGTGCAGATTTTGAGAGCAGGAGAGAGAGAGAGAGAGAGAGAGTGGAGTGTGAGTGTGTGTAGGCTGTGGTCAGGTTTATGTAGTGATTTGTCACACATAGTGTAGCAGAACTGAAACATTCTTAGGTTACACACACACACACAAACACACACACACACACACACAAAATTGCTTACCCATGATGCTTTGTATGGGTTTGAAGTGTTTGATTATATGTGTGGTTACAGAAACCACACAAACTGCAAAGTATTTACCTTCTTGTATCATTCATGCATCCTATATATATTGCTGCCTTTACTGTTCTTTCTGATCAGCAATGAACTTACTTATGCCAGCTCGGTGGCACTGAGGGTTGAGGCATTGGATGCCACACCTTGCGATACACTGGCATCTCAGGTTCGGGAACGGGTTCGGGAGTTGGCCGGGAGGGGGTGGGAGTTGGATGGACCAGCCACAAGGCAGCTCTCCTCCCCGGGCAGGGATCTCACCACTCCCACCGCACGGCTGACCCCAGGTGGAGGCCTGAGGGTAGCTTAGGTAGGAGTGACACAAGAAAGGGTGGATGCTATGGGACTGCAGCGGCATGCCTCACGCACATGTGTGGCTGCAGCAGGGTGGGGAGAAAACAGAGTTGGCAGGCTCCATGATGAGCCTGGTGAATGGCCAAGACCAGATATGACCCCCTCCCCCCGAGGAACGGGGGAGCAGAACCGCCTGCCAGCTCCCCAGAAAATATGGGGGGGGGGGAATCTAAATCTTGCAATGTCAGTGGCTCAGTAGGTAGCACACTCGCCTCTGACGCCAGGAGATCAGAGGGCTGTGGGTTCAGTTCCCACATCTGGCACTTTGGTTAATATCCCAGTTCTGACACTGCAGTGCAGCATGAGAGGGGTGCTGCATTTCTGAGGTGCCGTCTTTTGGATGAGTCGTTAAACCGAGGTCCCATCTGCCTGGATTGGTGGTAGTTCAGGTGGATGTTAAAGATCCCATGGCACTTATCGAAAAGAGTAGGGAATTTCCCGTGTCCTGCCAAATTTCCTCATTCACTAAAAATACCACCAACAGCTTAATCTAGTTCAAAGTCAGTTGGCATTCATCTGTATCCTCTCCCGGGTCATGCCTGAAAATAGGCAGGATTTGTCTAGTGCACTTACCCGTCAACAAAAGCTAAATAAATAAAAAAAAACAAACAAACATTGAAATTACTTCACCTCTTGTCACTCACAATGGCAATGACAAGACTTAAAACATGTCTGGTCCCAGTAAACTGCATCACCAGTAGCTGCCCATCCTTGAAGGATTTGGGTTTTTGCTACCCCTGGAATACAAAGTGCTTGCTGTAATTAAACGCTGCTTTTACCATTGCCAAATTTCACCTCTTGC
This sequence comes from Neoceratodus forsteri, assembly GCA_016271365.2. Taxonomy (NCBI): domain Eukaryota; kingdom Metazoa; phylum Chordata; order Ceratodontiformes; family Ceratodontidae; genus Neoceratodus; species Neoceratodus forsteri. Next base: position 1,052,184,033 of record CM028129.1, read on the forward strand.
TGTTAGTAAGTGCTGCAGCTTTAAAGGAGAGGATCAACCCTCAAACCTTAACGCTTCGCTTTAAAAAAAAAAAGCGACAATTGTTCACATTCTTTACAGACTGCTGATGTGGCTGGTAGTCTGAGTCCGATTCTTTCAAAGGACAAACAGACTGTCCACCATCCATCATACTAGTGTTACCACAAAGAAGTGTGTTTACATTCTTTGAACAACATCCACTGTATCTTTCCTGGAGTTGTGAACATCCATAACACAATCTATCCACTCATGATGCTGTGGGAAGACAGAAGACTATTGTATCATAAGTGGCTGTGCTGCTTGGGGGTGTTCCTAATGTTCAGGATGTATGCAATAAAAGTAGATCAAGGATCTGAAGCAAAACAATGTTGGATGTAACTGCTCCATTATCATACATTACAGTTCTACTAAGAAAGGAAGCAGATAAAACAACCAAAAACTTCTATGAATTTTTGAGAAGGTAAGCAATCATAAAGGTATATTTTCAACTGGAAAGTATATGATGCGAAACGGTTGACAGTGTCCCTTTAAGTTGTCTCACACAGTATACATTTTCCCAAGTCAGACATCTATCTGCAGCTAGATCAGAATGCTGCAACTTAGGTCTTCACTCAGATTTGTGCATTTTAATAGGAAAAGACAACAAGATTTCTAAGGTATTTGCTCCCACCTTGCAACCAATTAGTGTATGGGGAGGACTTGTTCCAACTCGAGTTCCATCTAAGCTGAAATGTTGGTGTAGCACAGTCCAGAGGTCATGGAATATAACTATACCCTTCTGTGGTACAACAACATTCCACCTGATTAAGAAAGTGCATAAACCACACACTTTTAAAAACAGCTGAGAAAACCGCTGCACGCACATCAAAGGCTAAAAGTAAATCACTTCAGAGATGGACACAGCAGTTTTCTCAAAGCTGGTGAGAGGGGTCTGTTACTGGCCAATGTGGAGGTATTGTGCTGACTCTCTCTGCTGCCCATGGACTTAGTTCGCTCTGTGACAACTAACAGCCTCCTACTCAGCCCAGCTACTCTGATTCTGGGGCTGGTAAGCCAATCAGGGGTGAGCTGTGCCTTTGGGGCATGCCTAGTTCTTGTTTTTAAGGGTAATTTCTAGTAGTCCTAAACTGCAGTCTGATTGCTTAAGGGCCACAGCATAAGGTCAACTAAGAGTCTGTCTGGAGTCAGCCACACTGCTCCCCATAGCTCAGTAGAGAAGCCATCTGCATGTTAGATATTTCCTGTTTACTATACAAGTGTACCAACTCCTGAATAGGTATTGTCACCTGTAATGTAGCTCCCAGTAGTATACTGCTGTTAGTTATTGCTAATCGTTACCCTATTGTATTAATTAGCTTAGGTTGTAAATGTATCCTAATTGCAGTAGTTATCCAAGTTAGTTAATGTACAGCCTGTGTATTTTAATGTTTGGTGTTAGCTTGTATTTAATTTACTCCATAGAGCAAAGTAAAAATACATTAACGGGTTTGCTGTTGATCCCTTTCTTGGGTCAGTTGATAAAGTCATAACTTAACTAGCCAAATAGTTGTAGTAAATGTTCCCCAGGGATGGAAGGTTGCAAATTTGATTCCCCTGCATAAAGGAGATGACTCTTCCACACCTGGGAATTACAGACCCATATCCCTTCTTCCTTCCCTGACCAAAGTGCAAGAATCTCTAGTTTTTTCTCACCTCACTGACTTACTTAACTCCTCAGGTATTCTCTCTCCTTTCCGATATTGCTTCAGGACTAATCACTCGACCATCACCGCTCTCCTTCGGGTCACCAACTCTACCCTCTCTAGCACAGACAGAGGTCACATAACTGCTACCATTTTCACTGATCATGCCAAGGCTATTGATTCTGTTCCTCATCCTCTAGTTTTCAACAAACTCAGCTCTGCGGGATTTTCAATCTCAACTGTAAACTGATTCAGCTCATACCTCTCCAGCTGCACACGTGTCCTTGCAGGAGGTGCACTTTCCCCTCCCTCCCCCACCTATTCAGGCCAGTGTCCTCCAAGGCGCCATCTTAGGCTCTGTCCTCTTCTCCATCTTCCTAAATGGCCTTCCTTCAGCCTGTTCTTTCTCAAGCATACATACGTATGCAGACTAAACTGTCCTCTATGCCTTAGGTCTCTCCACCCCAGACATCAAATCTCAGCTACAGTCTGATTTCCATTCAGTCCTTCATTGGTTTTATGTCAACCATCTCAAAGTTAATGCCATTAAAACCGTGTTGATGACATTTGAACGCCTACAAAACTGGACAAGTTCTCCTCCCCTCCTTCTCCACCTGCATGGAACCATCCTTGAAGAGGTCCCCTGTTTCAAATATCTTGGTGTCCCGCTAGACAACCGGCTTGATTTCACAGCACAAACTGATCATATCCACTTAAAGCTCGTCCCAAGTTGGGGGCCTTGTACAGAAATAAAGACTCCCTCTCCCCGTCTGTCCACCAAGAACTTCTCAATAAAATAATCCTCCCTTTATTTAACTACGCTGACATAATCTATGGTACCAGACCCACCACTTCACTAGCCAAGCTCGACTCCCTTTACAATGCATTCTGTCACTTTGCATTAAATCCCCCCCCCCAATGCATTCACCACTGTTCTCTCTACTCTTCCCTCTCTCGACCTACGCTGTCAGCATCATGCCACCCTCATCTCAAAATACTGGCTTGGGCCTCTCCATTCCTATCTCACCTCTTTCCTCTCATCCTTCTCCCTGTCCTCCTATCCCCTTGTTCCAGAGATACCCGCACCATCTCTCTCCCTCGTCCTGTTCAAGGCAATAAGCCTTTTCCTACCACCTTCCCTCTCTCTGGAACTCCCTCCTTGATTCTCTTAGACAATCACCCTCCCTGCTATGCGTGAAGCAAGTACTTTCCCAATCTTCCCCTCTTCCTTGCTCCTGTCCCTTCTCCTTCCTTTAGTCCTTTGTATTCCCTCTCACCCTCCTCTTTTGACCCCGCTTCAGGATCCCCTTGGCTTCCTGATGCTCCACTACACAGTCTGAATTGCCTCCTCGTATATAATTAACCGATATCAATCAATTATCCTGAGCATGATTATTGTGAGTTATAATGTCTATGTAACTATTCTACCAACTGGAATATACCTTGAACATGATTATGGTATGTGATAAGTCCCGTATCTCACCCACCTAATCGCAATTTGCTTTACTCACGGCTGTCCTATTTAATTTTGCTCGTTTTATAACTGCTATTTACTATGCCACTGTACCTTATGTCCTCCTATCCGATTTATTCCTCAACTGTAATGTTATTTGCTAAGTGTTGTTCTACTGAAACTTATGAATATTGTACTCCCTTCCTTCCCCGGGTTGCACCTGGAAATAAGCCCCGCTCCGTGTGCCTTTCCTAGTCACCAACTTTTAAATAAATAAATAAAATGGTTGAAGGGGTTCCAGCTAATCCCTTCTAGGGTTAGCTCACATTTAGACTGGGCATTAGATGAGCGTGAGGAGGGAGTGAAGTGAACCCAATCAAGGATCAGCTTTTTTTTTGTCAGGTACTACCTGGGTAATTATTAATTGCAAATGGCTGTGGGAACGACAGCTATCACTTTTCTCACAACTGTCCTGTTCAATTAATGCTGGAGCTCACACTGCACGTGAGTGAGGGGAATTAGGGGCACACAAAATTAGGGAGTTGGTAAAAAAAAAAAACATCTAGGTAGGAGTAAAAAAAATAATAATAATAAGGGATTTGAAGTAACTGTAGATTTAGTAGTTGCCGATTGTCCTTGCAAGAATAGATCCAGAAGCAAATGATTTGATACCTTTAATGGACCAACATAGATGTAACAAGAACAAAGTGCTCAGCTTTTGGACCAACCAGTCCTTCTTCAGAAGTTCATGGCAGTTGTTTGGAAAATACAATACTTATAACAGCTAGATAATGCAGAAAAACAGAAAAAATCCCCATTGGTTTAAAATACTCATTAAAAAACAGATGATGTCAGACAAGTTTAACAGTACAATACTGCCCTCAGTCCGAATGAACCTTGGGTTCAGATGTTCCTGGTGCAAGACACATATAAGGAATCCTACTGCAATAAATTTAATTGACATAAGATAACACTGCAGAAGCAGATAACTCCCAAATCAAGCCATGAGTGCCACAGTCATATAAGAGATGTGATTACTGAAAGGCAACCCCACCCAGCTTAAAGACAGACTGAGATAGTTATAGGGCTCATGAAATTACAATGTATGCATTAAAGACAAGAATTACCAGTAAAGTTGTCTAAAAAACATCAGTGCTCACTGTGTGATGTGTAAAACCTAGCTGGACTTGACACCCAGCTGTATTCTCAAGCTAAATAAAAGGCCCAAGAGATTACAAAACCTCAGGACTATATATGATAATTAAAATATAAATAGATAATATTAGTGTTAAGCAAAAACTCTAGTCAAGGAACCTCAAGGAGTTCAGACCATGCAGCCTGATATGTACTGATGTCAATATATACCGAGAATGTAGCAACTTCATGTACCACAAGTGTCTAGGGAATCTGAAAAGAGATAAAATGTAATTTATCTCCTCCTGTTCATACAAACAATACCTTAACCCACCCACATCACAATAATGGGTGAGGGAGATAAATAGCTTAAACGAGATGTAGTCTCTCTCTCTCTATCCCCACCTCCTTCTCTCTCTCTCTCTCTCCCACAGACAGACCCACACATACATACACACACACACACACACACACACACACACACACACACACTCTCAATCCCTCTCCTAGTGAACCTATATTAACTTCAGTCGCTGTAATTGTTCCCCAAAGGAATGCAACTTGTCATGAAATCCTGAGTAAAGTACTATAATATAAGCCTAATGTAAAAAGATATGTGCAGGACCCCCAAGCAAATGAGATCACACATCCCAATATGTACAGAGTTACAAAAATTATATGTAACAGTATAAGATAACACTCCTGTATGTACACTAGCAGGCTGGGTAATCTGAATATGGTGCAATGGAATCAATCCCCCACAGGCAAAGATAAAAAGTAAGAATAAATTCTTTATGTGTGTGAAATAAAAATAGTAACACATTATAACTCCATATAGCTAAATAGAGACTTACCTCAATGTGACAGCAAGCCCCACATCTGTTATATCACATACTTCACAGCGCATACCCACACACATGCATACATACATGCATCCACATCTCACATATGCTGAAGTCCTATGTCAGTTTGAAGAAGAAAAGGTCTGTGAATGTTAGTTTCTGTAGTGTCCCATAAAGCCAATATCCAAGTTCATCCCATCTGCTACATATTGAGATGTAAGATAAGTTTAATCTCAAAAGCTCGCCTCTGTTGTGTGTTTTGAGATTTCTTTAAGACCATTACTGACATATCTGAGACTGAGTGGTCAGGCTGGGAGAAGTGATGCCCCACTGGTTTGTCAGTCTTCCTTGCTGTAATAGTATGTCTGTGTGAGTTCATCCTAGTGCGGAGCTGTTGGCGTGTCTCTCCTACATAACCTGTTTGTGGACATCTCTTGCACTGAATGAAATAAACAACATATCGTGACTTGTATGTATAACTCCATGCACCTGGAATTGTCTGTTTTGTGATGTAACCACACAGTCTGGAGGTAGAAATGAGCCTACAGGTCTTGCAGGGCGTTGATTGCAGGGTCGTGTGCCATTGTGTGACATGGTATTCTGTTCGGTGAAAGTTTGCTCCTAATAATTAGGGCTGGATAAATTTGGCGGTTGTTTAAAAGATAGTAGTGGAGTTCCTGAAAAATACAATTAAGGGTGTCATCCTCACTAAATATTGGGTGGAGATCTTTAATAATCTTACGAGACGTTCAAGGTCTGGATGATATGTGACTACCAAGGGTATTCTTTCTGTAGCTGTCTTTTCTTTATATTGAAGTAGTTGTTGTCTTGGTACTTGCGTTGCCCGTTCTGTTATCCTGTCAATTTCCCTGGAAGAGTGTCCCTGCTCCATAAAGGTGTTTTTCAACATAGCCAAATGTGTATCTCTGTCATCCTCATTTGAACAAATACGTTGACAACGAAGGGCTTGACTGTATATGACAGATTTGGGGTTGCTGGAGTGGTGGGGGAACTTATGGAATTCATTTTGACACATAACAACTTCAACTTCAATGGTAAACATTATGTTCAAACTATGGGAACAGCAATGGGCACCAAAATGGCTCCACAGTATGCTAACCTCTTTATGGCTGACTTGGAGGAGGATTTTTTTTAAGGCAGTATCCCCACAAACCACTGGCTTATTTCCGTTACATTGATGATTTGTTTATCATCTGGACGGAAGGCACAGATGCACTCAAAGATTTTCATCACAAACTTAATAATCTCCACCCTACTATAAAGCTTACCTTGGAGTACTCTACCACCAAGGTTAACTTTCTGGACACCACAGTCATCATTAAGGATGGAACCTTACATACATGTATTTACAGGAAGCCAACAGACAGACAGAGATACCTGCACAGGAAAAGTAATCACCCTAACCATACAAAAAATCTGTCATATACAGTCAAGCCCTTCGTTGTCAACGTATTTGTTCAAATGAGGATGACAGAGATACACATTTGGCTATGTTGAAAAACACCTTTATGGAGCAGGGACACTCTTCCAGGAAATTGACAGGATAACAGAACGGCAACGCAAGTACCAAGACAACAACTACTTCAATATAAAGAAAAGACAGCTACAGAAAGAATACCTTTGGTAGTCATATATCATCCAGACCTTGAACGTCTCGTAAGATTATTAAAGATCTCCACCCAATATTTAGTGAGGATGACACCCTTAATTGTATTTTTCAGGAACTCCCACTACTATCTTTAAACAACCGCCAAATTTATCCAGCCTAATTATTAGGAGCAAACTTTCACCGAACAGAATACCATGTCACACAATGGCACACTACCCTGCAATCAACGCCCTGCAAGACCTGTGTAGGCTCATTTCTACCTCAGACTGTGTGGTTACATCACAAAACAGACAATTCCAGGTGCATGGGAGTTATACATGCAAGTCACGATATGTTGTTTATTTCATTCAGTGCAAGAGATGTCCACAAACAGGTTATGTAGGAGAGACACGCCAACAGCTCCGCACTAGGATGAACTCACACAGACATACTATTACAGCAAGGAAGACTGACAAACCAGTGGGGCATCACTTCTCCCAGCCTGACCACTCAGTCTCAGATATGTCAGTAATGGTCTTAAAAGGAAATCTCAAAACACACAACAGAGACGAGCTTTGAGATTAAACTTATCTTACATCTCAATATGGTAGCAGATGGGATGAACTTGGATATTGGCTTTATGGGACACTACAGAAACTAACATTCACAGACCTTTCTTCTTCAAACTGACATATTATAGGACTTCAGCATATGTGAGATGTGGATGCATGTATGTATGCATGTGTGGGTATGCGCTGTGAAGTATGTGATATAACAGATGTGGGGCTTGCTGTCACATTGAGGTAAGTCTCTATTTAGCTATATGGAGTTATAATGTTACTATTTTTATTTCACACACATAAAGAATTTATTCTTACTTTTATCTTTGCCTGGGGGATTGATTCCATTGCACCATATTCAGATTACCCAGCCTGCTAGTGTACATACAGGAGTGTTATCTTATACTGTTACATATAATTTTTGTAACTCTGTACATATTGGGATGTGGATCTCATTTGCTTGGGGTCCTGCACATATCTTTTACATTAGGCTTATATTATAGTACTTTACTCAGGATTTCATGACAAGTTGCATTCCTTTGGGAACAATTACAGCGACTGAAGTTAATATAGGTTCACTAGGAGAGGGATTGAGAGGTGTGTGTGTGTGTGTGTGTGTGTGTGTGTATATGTATGTGTGTCTGTCTGTGGGAGAGAGAGAGAGAAAAGGAGGGTGGGGATAGAGAGAGAGAGACTACATCTCGTTTAAGCTATGTATCTCCCTCACCCACATTATTGTGATGTGGGGTGGGTTAGGTTGTATTGTTTGTATGAACAGGAGGAGATAAATTACATTTTTATCTCTTTTTCAGATTCCCTAGACACTTGTGGTACATGAAGTTGCTACATTCTCAGTATATATTGACATCAGTACATATCAGGCTGCATGGTCTGAACTCCTTGAGGTTCCTTGACTAGAGTTTTTTGCTTAACACTAATTTTATCTATTTATATTTTAATTATCATGTATATAGTCCTGAGGTTTTGTAATCTCTTGGGCCTTTTATTTAGCTTTGAGAATACAGCTGGGTGGCAAGTCCAGCTAGGTTTTACACATCACACAGTGAGCACTGATGTTTTTAGACAACTTTACTGGTAATTCTTGTCTTTAATGCATACATTGTAATTTCATGAGCCCTATAACTATCTCAGTCTGTCTTTAAGCTGGGTGGGGTTGCCTTTCAGTAATCACATCCTTATACTGACTGTGGCACTCATGGCTTGATTTGGGAGTTATCTGCTTCTGCAGTGTTATCTTATGTCAATTAAATTTATGTGCAGTAGGATTCCTTATATGTGTCTTGCACTAGGAACATCTGAACCCAAGGTTCATGCGGACTGAGGGCAGTATTGTACTGTTAAACTTGTCTGACATCATCTGTTTTTTAATGAGTATTTTAAACCAATGGGGTTTTTTTTCTGTTTTTCTGCATTATCTAGCTGTTATAAGTATTGTATTTTCCAAACAACTGCCATGAACTTCTGAAGAAGGACTGGTTGGTCCAAAGCTAGAGCACTTTGTTCTTGTTACATCTATGTTGGTCCATTAAAAGGTATCAAATCATTTGCTTCTGATTTGAAGTAAGTAAGGGTCACATATACATTTGAGAATAGGTGAAACATCCCATCTAGGCAGGGGTAGAAAAGTAAGCAAAACAAAACAAACAAACAAACAGATATGCTGGTAGTGGTGCACTGCAGTGGCTGTGGGCAGCAGTTTACAGGGAGACTTTCTGGAGATTGCAGTGCTGCCCCATCTGGTGCACCTTCCTGGGCTGAGGAGGAGGCTGCTAGACTCCAGGCCAGCTGGCCTGGATTTGGAGGGTCTCCTCCCCCACCCAGGGATCACCAAGTTCGTCATCGCTGCCTCAAAGGGTACCAAGGAGGAGGAGCAGCTAGATTACAGTGGGCTCGGGAAGGGTGACTGTGGTGGATCAGAGACGCATCCCCCGTATGGTACCACTACAAAATTCCTCCCACTCCCTGACCGAGTGGGACTGTCCCGTGGAGTCACCCATAGCAGTGACCAGGAAGGATGTGAGGGACTTCCGTAATGAAGTCCCCAGGGAGTGTGGCAGAGGAGCCCAGGGGAGAAGGGAGCAACTCTTCATGGGGGACTCCATTGTGAGGAGGACAGACTTAGGGGCAGAAGGGGGGAGAGAGGGGTTAGGTGCCCGCTACGCCACAGCTCAGTGGGATGGAAAGCAGATCCTGAGTATTGCTAGGCAACAGGAAGGAGGGAGAGCTGGATGTCATTATCCACCTAGGGACTAATAACTGGACCAGGGATGAGGTTATAACAGTGCAGGAGGATTTCAGAGAGTTGAGTAGGAGTCTTGGGCAGGTATCACACTCAGTGACCTTTTCTGAGGTACTGCCTGTCTATGAAGGGGGGGAGGATAGGGTACTCCGTACAGGAGCTTCAACCAATGGTTGCAGGAGTGGTGCAGAAGGGAAGGATTCAGCTACATTGGAGAGTGGGGGTCCCACCTGGAGAGATAAAGACCTATATAAGGGAGATGGCCTGCATCCATCCAGAAGGGGAACCCAGGTCCTTAGTGAGCAGTTTAAATGTTACATTGGAGAGCATTTAAACTAGCAGAGGGGAGTGGTGGAAGGAAGCAGGGAGTGGTGGAAGGAAGCAGGGAGACGTAAACTGTCCCCGCCCCCAAAAGGCTGAAGTAGTCAGTAGGGAGAATCATAGGGGAGGCAAATCCCCAGGGGCATCTGATAACAAGAGAAACAAAATAGTAAGAATGAAGAGGGATGGGAATGAGGGTAGAGGGGGTTAGGACAGAAGGCAAAAGGGAAAAGGGGGGTTGATGAGCAGGGTGGTAGCAGAATTTGGAAGGCCTTGTGTGCAAACACTCGAAGTCTGGGCAACAAAATGCCAGACCTAGTGGCTACTATGGCAGAGGCTGACCAGGACATTGTCGCCATTACCAAGTCACGGTGCAATGAGAACCATGACTGGGATTTAGCTGCATCAGGATATACACTGTTTAGGAATGACAGGGTGGGGAAGAAAGGGTGAGGAATGGCTCTTTAGGGATAGCAGAAAACAACCTGGGGTGGAGGTACTGTGGGTCACCCTAAAGACGGGGAATGGAACCACTATTCGCAATGGCATGATCTACAGACCTCCAGCACAGGAGGAGGAGCCGGATATGATGCTGGTGGAAGCCATCCAAAAGATGGAAAATAAGGGGGAAGTACTACAGGTGGAAGACTTCAATCTGTTGGATGTAGAATGAAGCATCCCAGCTGCAGCTTCGGCTAGGAACAGGACATCCTGAACTCCTGCAGCGGACGCTCTCAGGCAACTAGCAGAGGAGCTCACTGGTGAGGGACAATATTGGACCTTGTACTCACCAATGGAGACAGTGCTACAGACATCACACTGGGTGACCACCTTAGGAACAGTGATCATCGTGTGGTGTGGTTCAAGAACTGCTGCAGAAGTGAACCACACAAAGGCGAGGGTCCTGGACTTCAGGAGGGCAGATTTTACAAGGATGGGGAATGCCTGAGGGATGCCCTGATGGTGGTGGTGGTGGTGGGGGGTGGAGTAGAGAAACAGTGGGCTAGACTAAAAGCAGGAATAGTGAAGGCAACAAACCTCTGAGTTAGGCAAGTAAGTAAAAGCAAGAGAGAAAAAAAAGAGATCACTATGGTTCTGAAAAGAGGTGGCTGGGAAGATAAGGGCAAAAAAGTTAGCATTCAGAAGGTACAAGTAGACACAGAGGGAGGAGGACAGGCAAGTGTATCAGGAGAAGCATAGGGAGGCAGGGAAAGCAGTCAGGAGCACAAAGGCACAAACAGAGGAAAAAACAACCCAGGCAGTAAAGAAAGGGGATGAGACATTTTTCAGGTATGTACAGTAAGTGAAAGGAGAAAGACTAAGGGAAGGATTGTAAGGTTAAGGAGGGAATGGTGTGTGTGAGAGTGTGAAAGGGTGTGTGTGTGTGTGTGTGTGTGTGTGTAAGGGGACAAGGAAAAAGCAGATGCCCTGAACAAGTACTTTTGTTCAGTTTTCACAGAGGAAAGGGAAGGTGAGGAACCACAGATAAGTGCCAGGGACATTGAAGGATGGGAGGTAGACACTAGTTAATTTACAGAGGAGAGTGTCCTGAAGGAACCTGCAAATCTGAAAGTGGACAAGGCAATGGGATACATAGAAACATACACAGAGGTGGACGGCAGATAAGGACCACAAGGCCCATCCAGTCTGCCCATTTTTTCTACCTTATGAATGTGCCACACACCTTTACACTGTCAATGACCTATCTATCCATATTTGTCTGTATTGCTCCCTTATGCCTATCCCATGCCTGTTTGAAGCCCTGCACTGCATTCATAGCCACCACTTCCTGAGGTAGGCCATTCCATGCATCCACCAATCTTTCTGTGAAAAAGAATTTCCTCACATTCCCCCTTAATCTGCCTCCCTCTATTCTCATGCTGTGTCCTCTTGTCCTGCTATTTTTCTTATATTGAAACATGTTGGACTCTTTCACCTTGTTAATGCCCTTAAGGTGTTTGAATGTTTCAATCATATCACCTCTCTCCCTCCTTTACTCTAGGGTATACATATTGAGTTCAGTTAATCTGTCCTCATATATTTTTTGATGCATTCCCTGCATTATTTTGGTTGCCCTTATCTGGACTGCCTCACTTTGGTTAATGTCCTTGTGAAGGTGTTGCCTTCAGTACTGCACGCAGCACTCCAGATGGGGCCTAACCAGTGTCTTGTAAAGAGGGATTATTACCTCCCTCTTCCGACTTGTGATACCCCTACTAATACACCCCAACATCCCTCTAGCCTTACCTACTGTTTTAGAGGTCTGCTTGGATGATTTCAGGTCATCGTGATGATGATGCCCAAGTCTCTTTCTTCCCTTGTGACTGCCAGCAACTCCCCTCCCAGCCTATAGGTAGCTTCAGGGTTTCTCTTCCCTATGTGTATGATCTTGCATTCTTTGTGTTAAACCCAGTTGCCACTCTTCTGACCATTTTGCTAGTTTATCCAGATCTCTTCTCATTTTGCCCACCCCATCTGGCTCTTCTACTCTGTTGCAGATCTTAGTGTCATCTGCAAAAAGACAAACCTTACCCTCCAGTACATCTGCGATATCACTTATGAACATACTGAAGAGGACTGGCCCCAGTACTGATCCCTGAGGTACCCCACTTGTGACTTGCATCTCTTCTGACTGTATACCATTTACCACCACTCTCTGTTTTCTGCCCGTCAACCAGTTTGCCACCCAGTTGACCAATGTCTGACCCACCCTGAGCCTACCCAGCTTATTAATCAATCTTCTATGTGGAACAGTATCGAAAGCTTTGCTGAATTCAAGGTAGGCAACATCACTAGATCAACATCAACTGCTCCCCCTTGGTTCACCACTCTGGCTACCCAATCAAAGAAATCTATGAGATTAGTTTGACAGGACCTTCGTTCTGTAAACCCCTGCTGTCTTGGATCCTGTGCTCCTATGGATTCCAGGTGTTGCACTATCCTTTCCTTAAGGAGTGTCTCCATAATCTTGCCCACTACTGAGGTAAGACTGACTGGTCTGTAGTTCCCTGCCTCTTCCCTGCTACCACTCTTGTGGAGCGGGATCACATGAGCCCTTCTCCAGTCTTCTGGGACCTCTCATGTGCTCAGAGACTCATTAAACAGTTCTGATAATGGCTCTGCTAGTTCCACCCTTAGCTCCTTTAGTACCCATGGATGTATGCCATCAGGTCCCATTGCCTTGTCCACCCTGAGCTTATCGAGCTCTTGTAGGACCCTTTCTTTTGTGAAGGGACTAGTGAACACCTCACTCCCCGTGTCCATGGTGCAGAGCTGTGGGCCCTGTCCCATCTTCTCTTCAGTAAATACTGAGCAGAAGTATCTATTTAGGATAGATGCTTTTATATAGTCCCTCCTCACACGCTTCCTATCCCTTTGATCTTAGCAATACCCCTTCTGGACTTTCTCCTTTCACTAATGTATCTATAGAAAGTCTTGTCACCTTCTTCTACTGTTTGTGCTAGTGTTTCCTTGGTGGGCCTTTGCCTGCCTTACTGCCTTCCCTGCTTCCCTTAGGGAAGTTTGGTATGCCTCCCTATCTTCATCCTGCTGCGTTCCCTTATATTTCCTGAAGGCCAGCATTTTGGCTCTGACCTTTTCTGCTACTGTGTTTGAGAACCAAAGTGGTTTCCTTCTTCTTTTGCGCTTCCTTTTCTCACTAACACAATGGGATGTTTCTTCAAGTATTGCATCTTTAATGCTTGCCCACTTTGCCTGTACCCCCTCACCTGTATTTCTTTTTGTCAGGGCTAGCTTAACTCTTTTGGCCATGTTTTCAAAGTCAGCTTCTCTGAAGTCCCATATTTTTGCCTTGGAATGGGAAGATTTTGTTCTAGTGGCCAAATTGGTCCTCTTATATGGACTTGGACTCTTCTCTCATGGGGGTCACTGTCTTGAAGGAACAGTGAGAGGCTTGGTCCATGGCACCACGGACCCCCAAGGGACTGCAGCCTCTCCTGGCCATTTAAAATCTGGGATTGGAAATAAAGAAAAGCACAGCGCTTGCTATGTGTATTCCCTGAAGGCAGAAAGAGAAATTCAAGTTCAATAAATCTCAGGGTGTAACACATAGTCATTGAGGATGATATACAGAAATGTGGGGAATGATTGAACTGTCCTCTGTGAGATTAGAACGGATGACCACCCTGAGGTCTGTCCTGGCCAGTTGATATGTAACATCAGCATCCATGGATAAACTTTTTTTTTTAAATAAAAGGATCCTGTTTTGGATGAGTTAATCTTTACTATTCCGTTTGGATACTGAGTTATTGAAATAGTTATTATTTTGTTTAACGTTATGCTTAACCAGTTTAAATCTGCAGCTTTGCCAGTCTGCCTGTGCCATGGGATGCCCGGAGGTCACCCAATCCGACAGCGGTCAAGTAAGGGCATTCTGCATTTGTGCTTGCCCCTCTTAAATTGTTGGCTCCCCCTTAGTTTCCTGGGGATAAAGGGGTTACATAAATTACACTCTGATGAAGGCATACTAATAGTGAATCTGTAAAATCTCCCGATTTTAGTGGTTAAAAAAAAAAAAAAAATCTGGAAATCTTTCTCATTTCTCACCTACTTAATATGCGTAGCATGACTGTTATTAAGCTGTTCTTGCTCAAATGCTCTGACAAAGCTCCTGAGTGGCTGCACCCAACCTACTACCAACCACTTCCCATTGCCCTAGCAATTATCGCCTCCTCCAGTCTCTGCACCCCTCTGCATGTATGCTCATACCATTGTTTGTCTATGAAGTACTAAACTTCTGTACCAACCTGTGCTCTGCTAATCCTATAACATTAAAAATGCAACCAATATACGACAGCATGTTTTACCAATTGTTGTAATCCACAATGATGTAACAAAATTGTTGTACTGTATTTGTCCTCTTTGTGACGAGGTACCTTCGAAAATTAGCCTCTGGCTCAAAGGTTTATAAACTGATGTACAAATAAATAATTTTGGGGTGCTGACTTGGAAGCTCTGCTTCTTGAATTATTCAGATAGAACCCCACCAAAATTTTCGACCTTTGTTCAGCACACGTGTTGTTTTTTTAAAAACTTACAGCTATAAACGTAGGTGTTTAATACTGTACTTCTATATAAGTAAAACATATCAGAAGAAACACGCTGTTGCCTAAACTCTGTAATTCTAATGACATACCCCTACGTTAGAGTTGCATTGATAAAAACTGGAATCCTCACCGGCGCGTTCACTGAATGACTTTTTTTTCCCCTGCTGACAAGGACCAGGACCACGTCTCCTCTATCAGGCGTACCTCCAACCCCTGCTTCCTGGGTCGTTGTTGTTTGTCCTCAGCGGGGAACCATGTCTGCCCATGTGTATGTTGCACGACGGCCGAGATGAGGTTACACGACGATGCAGGGCTGCGGCGGACGACGTCAGTGCAACACCGCTGATGTCAATGGTTTGTGGTTGCTGATGAGTTGAGGTGGAGCGCAAGACATCAAAACATGAGCACCAAACAAGTTACCTGCCGGTAAATATGATCACAGCCTTCACCCTCTTACCCTTAGTCGTTGTCCATGGCTTTATTTTATGGGTTAATCTCAGCATGCACCTTAAAAACCTTAGCCGTGTGACCTACGATAGATGATTCATTGAGAGAGCGCCGGAGAATTTAAAGTGACAGTCTTTACTGCGGTTTTAGTGATTTTAAGGCACCAAGATCTGTCTCTTTTTTACTTTTTGGTAAAGACTGCGCATTTGAAACCACTCTTTGTTGTTAGTATCAGGTAGCGAGTAGCAGCTAGCCATGTGTGTTGAAAGCTTCAGTTTTTTTTTTAGTTTGTTTAGAGAATTCACGTGGTTTGTCCGATGTTGATATTCCAGCTCCGAGAGTACTGTCGTCCTGAAATGTACGCAACTTTGAACCTTAAGGTGTATCTTCAGAGATAAGAAATGTACTTCTCAACTGCCCCTGATTTTTGTCTCAAAGTGTTATCTGTCCCTCCTAAATCTGACATTTCTGTTACAGCAGTTAGGATTTGACTTAGGATAGGTGTTCATTTTCATTCAGAAAGTGCTGTTTCAGTAAGCAACGCATTGTAACAGATTTTTAGATTGATGTTACCATTTGTAAAGGCGTGTCTCTGATTTTGGTCCTTTGTCCCTGATCTTTTTTTTTGTAAGCGTTGACCCCAATCTGTGAGGTTGAGTGACTGTTAAGCAGTATCCTGAAACTATTATTTAACCAAATTGTACTGTCACTGCTAAGTGTCTTTGGACCTCCAGATAGTGCTAGTTTATCATCACACCAGGTCTGTAGCCACACCACTGGTGCACGTTATCACTCCTGGTCAGTAGCCTTACCCCTGGAGCTTGCTCGGCTCCTGCATGACCCTGCTCTCTGTCACCTCACTGCTCCGAGGTCCCCTACAGTATACTCCCTGTTCTATCCAAGATCGGCCTCTCGGCATGATCTCTGTTAAAGAATTCCGTCCCCCCACTTCGTTCTCCTGGCTACCCTTATCCTGGGACTCATCCCCCTCCTCTTGGACACTGACCCTGTACAGGACAGTGGCAGTGGCAGAGTCCATCCACCACTGCTCTACGACCGATTTCGTTCTCAAACCTTGTGGCCAATGCAGTTGGTCCCCATTATCCTCCCTAGTGGACTGCTGTATCTGAACTCGTCCTGCCCCAAATCAACATTAAGCGTCATGTCTGAGGCCAGAAATCAAAAGGTCCCCCGAGAGGACCCCTTCTGTGGCTAATCTTACTGTCCATTGCCCTATCTGGCGACATTGAAGTCAATCCTGGCCCCACCACCCTTGACTCTCCTCAGAAATGGTGGAGGAAAAGGGCCTGAAAGTTGCTCACATCAACATTCGAGTCTTCTTCCCAACCTTGACGAGCTCACTGCATGGGTCACTCTCTCAAGCCTGACATCCTGGGATAACCGAGACCTGGCTTAAACCCCAGATTCCCGACTCGGTCTGCAGGCTCACTGGCTATGAGCAAAAGCGGCAGGACAGAATAGGGAGCAAAAGGGGAGGAGGTATCCTGATTTACTACAGGGCCCACCTCAACGTATCCCTTATAAACCACACCCCGTGCTGCCGTCAACCTGTGAGCTCCTCCACACCATGCTGCTGCTTGGCAACACCAAGAAACTGCACGTGGTATGCTCCTACAACCCACCTAAGGGCGGGCTGCAGGGCCTCTCCCATCTCCTGGATACTGTCTGTCCCAGTACCGGGGTAAATGAACTCCTTATCTTGGGGGACATTAACCTAAACTGGGATGGGGAAAACGTCAAGCAGTTTGAGGCCCTGCTTGCCACCAAATCCCTAACACAACTGGTAAGGAGCCCACCCGACAAAGGCAAACGGCACTTCCTGCCCTCTTGGACTGGATTATGTCAAACCGTCCTGAGAGGATCTCCTCAGTAGGGCCCTACCCGACGCCATATCGGACCACTCTCCGGTTCTGTGTATATGGAATATCCTCCCCAAGGTTCCCCACAAAATCATCCAGGTTCAAACTTTGCCAGATTAAACCCTGACCTGTTCTTGGAGGAATTCAGGCTACGGACTGGTCAACAGTCTACAGAGCACTGGATCCCTCATCGGCCGCTGCTCCACAACATCTTTGTGGATCTACAAGATAGGCATGCCCCTATCACTAGGCTTAGGGTGCGGGACAGCCACCCAGTGGCTGAAAGGGGGTCTCCTCTCCCACATGCGAGAGCGAGACAAATGCTGGCATCAGGTGAAACGCTCACACGACACTGCCCTGTTGCAG
Organism: Neoceratodus forsteri; assembly: GCA_016271365.2. Lineage (NCBI taxonomy): Eukaryota > Metazoa > Chordata > Ceratodontiformes > Ceratodontidae > Neoceratodus > Neoceratodus forsteri. Next base: position 1,052,201,671 of record CM028129.1, read on the forward strand.
CAATACAGAAAACTCAGAAATGAGTGCAAGAAATGATCAGGGGGGCCAAAAGCGACTTCTGCAAGGCCACCCTTCTCAGCTCTGCTAAAGACCCCAGACGGTTCTGGAGAACCATCCAATCACTGGTTGGCGGTCGCTCCTATTCTGGGGTCACTGACATGCTCATCGAAGGAGTCTCCTGCAACAATCCTCACGTGATTGCTAATGCTCTAAACTCTCATTTCACAGACCTCCCTTCTGCTCTCCGCTTAGGTCCTCAGCCAAAACTCAAACTGCCCTGCCTCCCGTCCCAATGGGAGTCTGGTCTGACCCGCCCTCCATTTTACCTAAGGCGGTATCGGTAGCGAGGTGCGGTCTCTCCTTCTTGATCTCTCCCAGAATGCTAGCCCTGGTCCTGATGATCTGGAGCCAAAGCTTCTCAAACTAGGTGCTCCTTATAGCCTCCCGGTGGCCCACATTTTCAACCTATCCCTACCCAAGGACTGATCCGGATATCTGGAAGGTTGCCAAAGTCGTCCCTGTCCCTAAGCAGGGCGACCCCAAAATCCTGGACAACTACCATCCCATAGCTATCCTCTCTGCTGTCAGCAAGCTCCTGGAAAAGGTGGTCACCAAACAAATCTCGGAGTATATCCACTCCCATGGTCTGCTGACCCCGACCCAACACGGCTTTCGTAAAGGGCACAGCACTTCCACGGCTCTCATCTCAGTCTCTTCCAGCATCAGAGCTGCTATGGATCAGGGAAAACTCTCAGGTGTGGTATCTATTGACTTTATCCAAGGCGTTCGACTGCTGTGACCACGACCTGCTTGCCCTGCAGATGAGGTCCCTTGGTTTGTCCCCCACCGCCCTAAACTGGGTCTCTGACTACCTATATGGCAGAAAACAACTAACTAAATTCAATAAAGTCCTCTCTGCCCCCCGGCCTGTCACCTCTGGTGTCCCTCAGGGCTCCGTGCTGGGTCCCCTACTCTTTTCCCTGTTCATCAACAATCTCCCTAATGTGGTCTCCAGCTGCCGTGTCATCATGTATGCGGATGACCTGGTTCTCCTGGCCCACTCCTGTGATACAGCCACACTAAACCGTCACTTATCTGAAGACCTCTGGAACATCCAGGCATGGCTCTCCAACCATAAATTGGTCCTAAATCAAAACAAAACCCAGGCTATGCGCTCGTTCCTGCCAAAATACGAGCCTCTTCAACTCCCTACATATCAACTACGAAGATGGCTCCTCTCCCTACCGTGACCTCCCTCAAATATCTTGGAGTGACACTTGATCCCCATTGGACCTTGTAGTCATATCCATAATGCCTGCAGTGGGGTAAACCGCAAACTGGGGATGGCCTACAGGGCTCGGTGCAACCTCACTCCAGCGTCGCTTAGCTCTTGCCAGGAGTACTGCGTCCCTCCCTCAGCTACTGCTCCCTCATATTTGCTCATTCTCTAAGACCTCCTACAAGTGGAGCACAACGACAACAACATCTGTCATTTTGCCCTTGGCCGGCCCGCCTCACCCATCACTGCAAGCTCTACGAGAGCTTGGCTGGCTATCGCTCAATCACCTTAACTTTAGCACTGGGTGCCTCGTGAGTAAAGTACTTAGCTCCGGCACCCCTCCGGAACTGGCCCGGTTTCTGCTCCTGCACCTCTCCCTACCTGCTTAGATCCCAAGGCCCTGGCCTACTAATGTACCTACTTCCCGCAGACCAACATGGGGGACCGGAGTTTTGCTGTCCATGGCCCCAGGCTCTGGAACTCCTTTCCTGAAAGAGTCCGTACTGCCTCCTCTCACAAGAGTTTCCGGACCTCCTGTGGGATCATCTTAAGGTGGCTTCGCTGTGAATGTCCTAAGCGTCCCTAGCCTCCCGGTGTCCACTGGTGCTGGCTTCTTTCTCTCCTGCTCTGGCGCCACCACTCTTGCGCTGTGTCTCGTCCCAAATCCCTCCCTTGCTTGACCGACGCTATGATGTTACTATGCTCATAATCCTCACCAGCCCTGTTGGTCATTGAATTTATCTCTAACTTATACCTTGCCCCAGCACTGTATCTGGGTGTACCTTCCACGTAAATGTAAAAACTGTAAAAATTGTCTTTTCTCCTGTTTTTGTACCTGAATGTATTCATCTGAACCAATTACTGTATCCATGTACCTGTTGTACCCTTTTGTACTCTCCCGGGTCGTTCCTGAAAATAGGCATAAAACTTGTCTAGTGTACTTACCCGGTAAACAAAAACTAAATAAATAAATAAATAAATTGAAAAGGAGCACAAGTCAAGTTTTTCTTGTTTTTTCCTGGGATGGGCTTTTATCCATTCTGATTTATTGATTTAGTCCTGTGTTGCCATATCAGTAGTTACATTTAGGTTTTCTACAGCATTTTCAGGATTATTTGAACAACTTGACACTACTTGCAGTTATTATCCGCTTGCGGCGCTAGCGACCCGGGTTCGGGACTGGACTCGGGCAGCTGGAGGGACTGGCTGGGGGAGGAGGATTGAGTGCCCAGTGGCTGCTCCTCCTCGGGTGGGGTGGGGTGGGATGCAAATCCCGCTGCTATACCGCCACCTGGGTGACCACAGGTGGAGGTGCAGCAAGACACTGCCTGGCAGGGGTGGGAGGACTTCTGCCGGAGCCGAGTGTCAGCACGCCACGACGACCCGCCTTTGAGGCTTCCCAGCGAGGATATTCTGAGAGCAGGGAGACAAGAAAATGGAAAACCCTGCACCAGGCTCCCGTGAGACGGGACCCGGTCGACCGAGAACACCCATACCCAGGCTCCATAGAAGGGCCAGCAGGACTCCGACACAGACTTAAGGACCAGGAGGGGACTGGGGGAAGCCCCTCTCCACCCCGCCCGGAGGGCAAACTGAGGCAGGATGGGGACAGGTTTGCCAGTACCCGGAGGGAGGTACCTGGGGTGGGAATAGGGGAGTGTGCATGACCTAAGGATCCCAGAAGAAAGGATCCTGGTGCAGTGAGGAGGTACAGGTAAAAAAAAAAAAACTTGATCATAAAGAGGAGGTACAATTGTAAGGCAAACTTTGTGTTAAAGTTGTACTGCTCATCCACTTTGGTGTGGACACTACAGGGTGTGATTTAATTAAATTAGCTAGTGAGGCCCTGGCTTATCCCATCTCTGAAATTTTTTACTTGCACTGGTGTCTACTCTTAAGATGTGGAAGATGGCTGCAATATTTCCATTCACAGTCTGGTTCAAAACATCTCGTATCAGACTACTGCCCAGTCTCTTTCTTATGATTCCTCTTCTCTGTCAAAAGACTAGTTTTTGACTACGCTTATCCTGCAAAATGGTCTGTTGACCAGTGCCAACATGTCTTTTACCCCAGCACAACACACAGGCTGCCTTGGTGAGGTTCACAGATTTCATCCACCGAGTGTTAGACTCGTGTAATTTTGTAGCATTGGTGTTTGTGGACCATACTAAAGCATTCATCCTTATGCCCATGAACTGCTGATTCAGGCCTTATCCACTCTGTTTCTCCACTGATGTCAACAATTTGTACAACAGCTAACAACTACTTGTCTGACTGGTTCCAAAGGACTGCTGTTGACAGCTTATTTTCAGATTTTCTTTAAATCTGTTGTAGGGTCCCTGTGACAGAGGTCTTGGTCCCCCCCCCCCCTTTATGTAAATATAGTATTCTCCTCTCAGGTTTTGTTTTATTTAGGGATAATCTGGAATGTACATCCCTTCTTATGTGTAGTCTTGTTCAGTGTGCTGTTAAATGTCCTGTTTGTTGGGCTGGCCACCCATTTTGTATATTCCTCTGTCCTGTATCTTGTCTCCCCTTTTATGCACACTCCAGATTCCCCTTTAAGTAAAATACCCCTTTAAAATTCATTAGAATAGGTATGCAGTGCATTATTAAAAGTTAAAAAAAGAATTAGTTGTATTTCTTTGATTTAATTCTAGCAGCTTTTGTATGGAGAAATGTGTAGACTTATTTCTACAGGACAAAACGCGGCTTCTGTTGTCTAAGAGCCGCTGTGCAGGGCTTTAGCGCTGAAACCTGCTCCCGGTAAAAGTGACTCCATAGCGGACCTACGATAATATTGTCTGCTTAGTAAAAATAAAAAAAAAAACTGCGTTTCTTGTGTTTTTGCAGTCCATATTTAAGCGTCAGACTATTGGCATGTTAAAAAAGTAATCAGTGATAGTGCGGAGCACCGGTAATTACTGCACGAATGCTCGCACTATCGCAAAGGTATTCCCTAGTGAAAAACGGAGCTCTGCATAAAATAAACTAACCGGATAAGATGCGGTGCAATTATAGTGAGAGTCTGGACCTAGAAATATAATTTTGGTAACCCTCCTCTTTTACCTTAGTCGCCGCAATAAACGAGGGTTCCTTGCTCTTCCTGCACAAACGTTTTATTAAGAGCCGGCCGGCCAGACTCTCTCTGATGTTATACTGCTCCAGAAGAGGCGGACCCTCCGTTTCTCTTCAAAATGTGTTGGAACTGATTAAAAGGGAACATAATAGTTTTTCAAGTAGCTGAAAGGTTAAAGTTCTTTATAAAAATATTAGTATGGATAAATAAAATGTATTAACACTTTTGTTTTCTCAAAGGTTTATTATGCTAATATTAGGGGTGGAGTTAATGGGTCACATGACTGTAAGGACTATAAATATTGTCTGCTTCTGAAATCAGTCAGTAAGACTAAGGGTGTTGATCTGGTAACACCCTGACCTTGAGTTAGCTACTTCTAGCTCTGGTACTCGAACCTACTATGATGTAAATATATTTTCTTTTGGTCGTTTTCAAGTTCGCTGTAAAATAAATTTTCGCTTATTTTCTGCTAATTTTGTCTGAGTGCCTTGTCTTTATCCCTCACCATCTCACAGTCCCCCAGAAATCTGTTCTTGGTCCTCCTACTTTGCTCTCTGTTTTACATTTTCTGCCTAATTCATGCCGATCAACTGAAACTACCTTATATGCTGAAGATGTACTTGATAGATACATAGTGTTGACAGATAAGGGCCTAGTCTGCCCATTTGAGTTTGTAACTTCAGTTTTTGTTTTCCTAGAACTCTGTTGCCCCTTACCCCTGACCTCCAGAATTCCTTTATGTCTGTCCCATGCATTCTTAAATCCCGTGATTGTTTCGGCCCCCACCACTTCCACAGGCAGGGTGTTACACTTGTCCACCACCCGTTCTGTGAAGAAATTCTTCCTCACATTTTCCTCTGAATCGTCCTCCCTTCAGCTTCATCCCATGCCGTATAGTCCTGGAACATCTTTTTTGCTTAAAAATAGTGTATTCTTGCACCCTGTTCTTCTTTGTAAGATACTTGTATGTCTCTGTCATGTCCCCTGTCTCCCTCCTCTCCTCCAGGGAGTACATATTAAATTCCTTCAACCTATCCTCATAGGACTTGAGATGCAATCTATGTACCGTCTTTGTTGCCCTCCTCTGAACCTTCTCTACCCTGTCTATGTCCTTACTTAGGTAAGGTCTCCAGAGCTGTACATTGTACTCCAGGTGGGGCCTCACTAGTGTCTTGTATAGTGGAATCATGACCTCCCTTTTCCTGCTGGTGATGCCCCTGCCTATGCATCCCAGCATCCTATTTGCTTTACCTGCTGCCTTGTTACACTGTTTCCCCTACCTTGAGGTCATCAGAGATGATAACCCCAAGATCCCTTTCCTGCTTGGTGCATGCTATATCCTCACCCACCAACTGATATATTGTGCCAGGGTTTTTGTGCCCCATATGTATTATCTTGCACTTCTTTGCATTGAATTTCAACTGCCAAACCCCTGACCATTCAAGTTTCTGCAGGTCCCTTCTCATTCTGTCTACACTCTCTGGTGTGTCTACTCTGTTACAGAGCTTTGTGTCATCAGTGAACAGTGAAATTATGCCTTCTAGGTCTTGCACAATGTCATTGGTATAGATGTTGAATAGGACCGGTCCCAGCACTGATCCCTGTGGTACCCCACTGGTCACTCTTCCCTCTGTGGAGTGACAGCCATTTACCACCACCCTCTGTGTCCTGCCGCCCAGCCAGTTACCTACCCACCACACTACTGTCCTGCCCACACCCATATTCCCTAGTTTGTGTAATAGTCTTCTATGTGGCACAATGTCAAAGGCCTTGCTGAAGTCCAGATAGGCCATGTCCACTGCCCTCCCCTGATCCACCTCCCTAGTCACTCAGTCAAAAAATTCAACGAGGTTGGTCTGACATGACCTCCCCCTGGTGAAACCATGCTGCCTTGGATCCTGCAGTCCATTGACAACCAGATGTTCCACCAATCTCTCCTTCAGTAGTGCTTCCATGATCTTCCCACTACCGAGGTGAGGCTGACTGGTCTGTAGTTCCCCACTTCCTCTTTGTTCCCACTTTTGTATAAGGGGACTACATCTGCTGTCCTTTAGTCTTTGGGTACCTCACTTGTTTCCAGTGATCGGCTAAACAGGATAGCCAGAGGTTCAGCCACCACCTCTCTGAGTTCTTTAAGGACCCTGGGCTGCACCCATCTGGCCCCATTGCTTTATCAACTCTTATTACTTCCAGTTCCTTCAGGATCCTTTCTCGTGTAAAGGGACTTGTGTCCATTTCTGCACCATTCTCACCCCTTGTACTCCCTTCAGACCCATTACCCTCATCTTCCTCAGTAAAGACTGAGCAGAAATACCTGTTCACTATGTCAGCTTTACTTTTGTCATCCTCCAAGCGGCCCCCATCCTCCCCCTTCAGTCTCACTATCCCTCCCTTTGCCATTCTTTTTTCACTTATGTACCTGTAAAAGGTTTTGTCCCCTCTACCCACTGATTTTGCAATGTGCTCTTCTGTCTGAGATTTGGCTTCCCTTACTGACCTCCCTTTGCCTTTTAAAGGTGATAGGAAACCGTTTTTAGACCTCTAGATGCCATCTAATAGTTCCTTTACTGGCTGCCCAGTATTCTGATTTTTTTTTTTTTTTACCTTTCTTGTTAAATTAATGTAATTTTGTTGTCTTTGTAACTACCCTGAATCCCTCTGTGCTCAGCAGTTGCTGCTCTGTCAGAGGACAAAATTAAGTTTTGTAGCCACTAGCCAACAGGGTTAGTGACTGGGAAAATCCACTAGCCCCACAGACTTTTTCCACTAGCCCAGCTGGTGTACTTACTGAAATGTTACCTTCTCCAGTTCAAGCCCACAGGGCTAGTTAAAGGAAAATCTTACTAGCCCAATACAAAATCTACCAGCATTTGGCTAGTGGAACAGTGCCAATTTCGACCCCGTATGTGTTTTCATACTGTCTGAACATTCTGTGATGTCAGTTTCAGTTTAATTTATTGTTAAAATGTGTATTACAAAGAGTGTAACACAAAAAATTAAACAAATCGGACCAGAATACAAAATTACAAAATACGTCACAGCTCATAGACGTGATAAATAAACCATATTACCATAAATCACACAGTAGCTCATCAAGAGAGATTTATACACTCCATAATAAATCATCCATTTTTTATTCTAAGAGAAGCAATTGTAAATTGTGCAACACTATACAAAATAGCAGCAGCATTCATATTTAAAAGGAACTTTAGTTTCCTTTCTTTAGTTTCTGTATATAAATCCTTAACATACTTATCTAACCACGTCTCTTGTAAACAAGCTAAATTTTGACATTCCAACAAAATATGTTCTGAATCCCAATTACCATAGCAATTTTCCGTGCAATGTAAGCCATTTATATAAGTTTCCCATTTGACAAGGCCAGAGGGATATCCAGCATTTATATTGAATCTTAAATTTAAGATAGTTTTATAATAAAGATTTGTTTGAAAAATATGGATTTACTTTTCCCTTTTATGTGTATGTTTCAACATTTTATAAATCTTAAAATTTTGGGAGGATGATATTCTACTCAAATCACGTTGTATAGAAATATCATGAATTCTCTCTATAGCAGTATCGGGACCTTTTTTAACATTTGATCCATGATAATTTATCATAACTGACAAACTATCCAGACCAAGTCATCTCAAATCTTTATCGAGTTCACTTAATTGTGTCCATCTTTCAATATTTAGCACACCACTCTCCATAAAACAAAGATTCAGAAATAAATTACATTTTCTATTATTTAACCTTTCAAAATACTTCACCTGTCTTACCATAATCTTGGACTGCATGGAAATAAGACCAGTTTCTGCTCTTCAATATTCAGCAGGAACAAATTGTAGTAGATTTAGAGTCAGTCTAATATATAAATTCTATATATTCAGATGAATAGCATGGAATGGGAGTTTGTGATGTCATAGAATGTCTTAGAAATTTGAAAGTCGAGAGCAGTAGCTGGTGAGGAGAGTGGAACATAGCGTAGATCTGAAGACACCCCAAAGCTAGATTATTTATTTGTCATAAAATCATCAAAGCACACCGGACCGTCAGCGCAGCGGTTAAATTCCACTTGCGACGCTGGCAACCCGAGTTCAGGAACTGACCCAGTCCCAAGGGCTAGCGAGGGAGAAGGATCGCTTGTCCCTGACTGCCTCCCCTTCCGGGGATGGCGCATGTGTTTGGCAGCCGCCACCCAGTGGAGGATGGGTTCGCCACACAGCACCGATGCCTTCCAAACTCAGTGGTGTGGTGGACGCTGGCTGTCATTGCACATTCCCACCCCTGCCTACAGGGGAGAAAATCATGTGTGCCTGGCCGTCCCCATGAAGCCCTGCCCCCGGGCTTCAGTTAGCCTCCGAAGCTGGCTCTTCTGACCAGATACTAGTTCTGCGGTGCTGGTAGGGAGACGGTGCCGCAGCACCACCCTCTGGGGGGGGGGAGCCAGGGGTGCCTGGGAGAGTGCAGGCACAGTCTGAAGTGGGAGTGCGGGGGTCCGTGACCATGGCGGACACCGATGGCCAAGGTACACAGCAAAAAGCATACTAAAAAAAAAAAAAAAAATATCAAAGCATATCAGAATACATAACTGGCATGGAAAGAAAGATGGAAGGGCAGTTAAATATGTGAAAATCATTTCCTATCTCCTTTAACAAAACTATCCAAATTGATTAAGGGACAGGCGACAGAGGGTGGTGGTAAGCAGAGTTTACTCTGGAGAAGTGAGAGTAACGAGTGGGGTGCCCCAGGGCTTAGTTCTGGACCAGATGGACTGGGAAGGAAGGTATGCCTCTCTGAGGATGACACCAAACTCTGCAATAGGGTGGATACTCTAGGATGGGGTGAAAGAATGTGCGGAGTCCTGAGAGAATGTGAGGAGTGGTCAAGGGTATGGCAGCAGAGTTTCAATTTGAAAAAGTTCAGAGTCATGTACTTAGGGCACAGAAACCCAGAGACAGAATACAGAATGGAAGAAGAGCTGAATGAAGGAGCTGGCAGAGGTCCTTGTGGGACCTTTGGCAGACCTATTTAATGCTTCACTACACTTAGGGTGTGTACCTTAGGATTGGAGGATGGCTCATGTGGTGCCCCTCGACAAGTGTGGCCCCAAGGATGAACTGGGTAACTACAGACCAGTGAGCCTCACATCCATCGCGGGTAAGCTTGTGGAGACTATCCTGAAGGAGAGGCTGGTGGCCCTCCTGGAAGCCAAAGCACTACAGAACAACAGACAGCATGGCTTCATATGTGGCAGATCCTGCCAAACCAGCTTGGTGGAGTTCTATGACTGGGTAACTAGGCAATTGGACAGGGGCCATGCAGTGGATGTCCTGTACCTGGACTTCAGTAAGGTATTCAACTCGGTGCCACATGGGAGGCTGGGTAGTAAATTAGACAGTACAGAGGCAGGTGCAAAGCTGGTGAGATACTAGGGGAACTGGCTTCAGGGAAGGCAGCAGAGGGTGGTGGTGGGTAGGGCGCTTTCATCCCCAAGGGTAGTGACGAGCAGTGTTCCATGAGGCTTGGTGTTGGGACCAGTGTTGTTTGGGATATTCATTACAGACATATCATTGGACATTAAGAGCAAGATCAGTCTGTTTGCTGATGACACCACGATGGGAGTGGTGGTGGATGACCTAGAGGGATGGTAGGGGTTGCAGGATGATCTGAACAAGCTGGAAACTTGGTCAGACACCTGGCAACTGGGTTTAATGCCAAAAAATGCAAGGTTCTGCATTTTGGGGTGAAGAACCCAAACAGGAGTTACTAGCTGAGGGGAGTGCAGCTAGCCAAGGCAGAGGAGGAGAAGGATCTGGGGGTGCCCATTACAGGGTCAATGAACAATTCTGCACAATGTAGGAAGGCAGCTGCAAAGACCAACAAAATGCTAGGTTGCATTGCAAGGGGTGTCTCCTCGAGGAGGAGGGACGTGATTCTGCCACTGTATAGGTCATTGGTTAGACCACACCTGGAGTACTGCATGCAGTACTGGCACCCGTATCTGAAGAGGAACATTAAGTTACTGGAGGGGGTGCAGTGCAGGGTGACAAAGATGATCAAGGGGCTGGGGGACTTGCCATATGAGAGAAGGCTGAGAGAGCTGAACATGTACTCGCTGGAGGAGAGGAGGGACGGGGGGACATAATTGAAACCTTTAAGTACATGAAAGGAATAAACAAGACATGTACAGAGGGGCTGTTCAAAGTAAGGGAGGGACACCCGGGGCCATGATATGAGACTGGAGGGAGATGAGGAGACACTTTTTTACAGAGAGGGTGGTAGCTGGGTGAAATGCATTACAGGCAGAAGTAGTATCCAGCAGAACATTGGACTGCTTCAAAAGGGGCTGGGACAGGGCAAGTGGGAGGCTAAATGTAGGGGAAGGTTGGGATGGAGGGGCAGCTGCAGAATAAGGGGTGCTAGCTGCACATTTGAGCTGACTTGCTAGACCTGTAGGCCATTATCTGCTGGCAAATTTCATATGTTTGTAAGAGGCATTGACGGTCACCAAACAGGAAAGGGACCTGGGGTAATCATATCTGGTGACCTAAAGGTGGCCAGGCAGTGCAGTAAGGCAGTTGATAGGGCCAGTGGAATGTTTGGGAGCACAGGGAGTGGCATCACCAGCAGAAGTAGAGAGGTAGTGTTACCATTGTATAACTCACTGGTGAGACCCCGCCTTGAGTATTGTTTCCCGTTCTGCTGACCACGTCTTTGGAAGGACACAGACAGAATAGAAACTGACCAGCAGAGGGCAACTAAAATGGTGCAGGGTCTGCATCAGAAGTCCTAGAAGAAGAGCCCAAAGGACCATCAATATGTACACCCTAGAAGAGAGGAGGGAGATTGGAGATATGATAGAAACCTATAAATACTTCAGGGGGTAAATAAGGTATAGGAGGAGAGTATTTTTCAGAAAAAAATAGGGCTGTGCAACCCTCCCAAAGTTTGACTGTGCAAATGTTGACCGTCAGACTGCATAACGTTTACCAAAGTTCCCTTAAAAGCAGGTTCACACTGGTTTGACCATTAAAAATCATTAAGAAGTGGGATAAAATGAAATCACATAATGCACGATGAAGTACCCAGAACAGCAGGATGATGCAGTGGGCCACGTTGAGGGGTACTGGTTCCAAAAACTGTGTCTGTTCAGTCAGTGCCGTTCCAAACATGGACAATGGTAGAAGTAAAAAGAGTAAGTGGCTAACAATGCTCAAAATAAAATGGCTGTACTTGTAAGTCCTACATATGCCTGCAAAATATCAATACAGAATCCCACAGCATAGGCTGCTGGTTCAAGAAATTGTGTGCTCATTTGGGCAACACCACACATCGAAAAGGCTTCCCATTATGGATAAGTGTTGCACATACTGATTTCGTGGGCAGCGTTGCCCCAAAAATTATTTACTCGGCAGATGCAGACCTGCAAAGACTCAACAGAACATTAATCTGAAAGAAGACCAACTGAGTGAAGACAACAGTGCAGCATCCCACAGTCTGGGCTGCTGGTCCCGAATATTGTGTGACCATTGGGACAGTGCCACACATAGACAAGGCTTCACATTATGCCATGAATAAGTGGTGTACACACTAGTTTCATGGGCAACACTGCCCAAGAAAAATATTTATTCAGCCTGTGTAAGCCTGCCACAAATTCACAAAACATTAATCTGAAGAAGACTGAGTGAAGACAACAGTGCGGTATCCCTCAGTATTTATGTAGGCTACTGGTTCCAAAAAAATTGCATGGGCACAGAAGCCCTCTTCATCCACCTTATCTTCCTCTTCTGTCTTTAACCCAGCTGGAAGTGTAAGAGATTCATCATCCATAAACTGTGGCAAAAAGGGACAGGTTAATTTGTTAAAAAAAAAAAAAAAAAGTAATCATCTCAACATTTGGGTCGAAAGGCATGTTATCCCATTGGTGACAATATTGCCTGTAGCACTGAAAATCCTCTAGAGTATTTACTTGCATGTGGGTAGCTGAGGTGTTCAACACTTATCTGTGTCAAACGGGGCCAAATGGTCTTTTTTGGTACCATTACAATAGAGGCTCATCTCCTGCTGCTAGTGGCATGTTCTCATCTTGATAATCCTGCACCGTTTTGTTTGCTAACATCTCAGGCACCACTGTGTGAGAAGGTGACCTGCCATGCTTTTTTCATCAAGCCATGATCACAGTTGTTCCCAGAGTGGTTTGTCATCAATGGTGGTCTTTCTGGGGGGTGCAGCAACAGTAGTAACAGGTTGACTTGGAGACAAAAATAAGTGAATCTTATAACATTCAGTAGTAGCAGTGGAAACACATTGAGATCCTTCTCCTTGTGTGTTCTGTACCTGGCCTGTCAGTGTGATTGCAAGAATGAGTGTTGTTCTGCTCTATTTGTGTTCCTGTTCTAGTTTTGTGCTATACGTACAGAGGCCAGCTAGATAAGCCAGGCTTTATAGGACTGTTGATCTTAACGCATTCTTGTACACCAAAAAAAAAAGTTTCACATGTGTCTTTGAACTGAGGGTCCAAGAGAGTGGCCACAATGTAGTGGTCATCTTTTTGAAATGCATGTCATATTCCAGAAATGTGATATTATCCCTTCAACTAGCTTGAGCAGTGGTATCCTTTTCTTCATACTGAGTTTTCTTACAAAGAAGTCACAGGTTAACGAGGGCAGTGAGTGGAGTACTGTACCTGACTTAGACCAGCTGCATCAGTACTTACCACCCTTGTGGCCTCCTCAGAGGACTTCAGTACAGTGCAGAGGGTCTCCATCAGCCGCCAATGATTTGGACTGATATTTACGTCTCCCTTGCCAATATTGTGTTCAGTGGCATACTGATGGATTGTTCTAGCAGCCTTTCCATCATGTAATAGGTGAAAATGCATCTTGTTTCGGCATCCTGTTTCATATGGTGGAGGGGAAGGTGGTTCTGCTGCTGAATGTTTCACAGCAGCTTTCATGCCTTTAAAGAATGGCTAAAATGACCGCACACTTTTTGGACCAGACCTACACCCGTTTGGATAGTGGTGCCTTCCTCATCTAGGAATCCCTGAACTACCAGATTTATACAGTGAGCAAAACATGGAAGATGTGTGTATTTGCTACCATCAACTGCCTTTACAGTGCTCTTTGCATTATCTGATTGATGCTAAAAAACCTGGTGTTTATTTACTTGGTTTGGTGGACAAAAGAAGGCTGTTGCCCATTGAGATTGTCCTCCACATGTGTGGACCATTTACCTTAATTTTGATTTAATAACCATTTGTCAAGTTTATTTTTAAAAACTGAAACAGAGGCTGGCCCGGTGGCGCTGAGGGTTGAGGCGCTGGACGCCACACCTCATACCATGCCGGCGACCCGGGTTCAGGTACGGACTCAGGTCATTGGGGGTCAGAGGGGGGAGTGAGGATTGAGCATCTCAATGAATGCTCTCCTCCTCATGGTGGGATCCTGGGATGTTCTGTACACTCAACGCAACTGTGCCGGTGGAAGCACGGTCGCTGGTGCACAAGGTGGCTCTTCAAGAGAGTCCGGGAGGGGAGGACGTTGCAGGCTTTTGTCAGTGACGTCAGACAGCACGACGTCAGGCTGGACATCAGTCCAACGTGACAACATCCTCAGAGGGTAGAGAGACTAAGGGGAGAAAAACGGAAAGCTTCCCCTCGGACCAAGATGACAACTGATCCACCTCAGGAATTTCCGAACCAGGACAGATCCCACTGTGCAGGCACTCCAAGGAGGAAGGTAGGAGGGATAACAGAGTAAGCCTGGCACTCTAGGGGCAGAGTCTGTGGAAGGGATCCAGAAGAGGATTGATCAGTGGTCTGAAGGTGTGGCTTGAGGGGACAGTAAGGTGGATAAAAAGAAAGTTAAAAATCAACAATATCTTGTGGCAATGTATTCCATAATCTAGGTGTTCTGATAGTAAAAAAAAATTGCCATTTATTTGTATTCGATGTTTTGACTTCCTGTTGTTTATTATGCAACCTAGTCACAATTCTTCTGGTGGAATAAGTTATACCACATTGTTCCGTCAGTACAGGTGATTGCAAAATTTTGGATAATTGTAAAAGATCACCTCTAGTTCTTCTCTATTTGCGGGAATATAAACCAGTTTTCTGGAGTCTAGTAGCGTAATCAGAATGGGTGAGATAAGGAACAAGTTTAGTTGCCCTGTGCTGAATTTGTTCTATTTATATCTGAAACCAAATAAGGACTCCAAAAGGGAGAACCATAGTCCATGTATGGCCCGACATGTGACCTATACAGGGTCATAATACATTGTTCTGATGTAGAAATTAATGTATAGTTAATCCTATGAAGAAGAGCGTTAGTTTGATTGACTATTTTGTTACAATGAGATGATGAAGAAAGTTCATTCTTTACTAATATCCCTAGATCTTTTTCTGAATTTGATGCCCTGATAATAGTATTATTTAGAAGGTATGTTTGTTTGGAGTTGTTTTTTCCCATGTGTAACACTGCACATTTTGTGACGTTGAGGTGCATTTTATTTATAGGTAGTGTTGTATTTGTTTTTTTCAGGGACATACTGCTGTTTTAGTTCAGGAATTTTTGTTTTTAATAAGTCCCATGCTTCTTTGGTACTGAGTGGAGAAATAATATATTCTCATTTAAGAGCACCTAGATGTTGGTTTATTTTATGGAAGTCAGCCCTGTTATATTGCTTGATTTTAAGTTTATTGATTATAGGATGTTGATGAAGTGGAATAGTGAGAAATATAGACATGTGATCACTATTACCAAGAGGGTCAGATATCTGTAAATCAGTTAAAGGGATCTCTAAGTTTGTTATGACAAGATCTAGGATGTTGTTTCCCTGACAAATTGATATAAGCCTAAATCAATAAAAGCTTTGAGAAATTGTTCATCATATTGATTTGAACCTGTTAAAGTCCCCCAATTTGTAGTGGGAAGGTTGAAATCTTCCAGTATTAGTACTGATCCTTCATTTGCTATGTGAGAGATTTCACCAACTAACTGTGTAGTTTGGATAATATATGCAGAGGGTGGGCGACAACAAGTCCCAGTCAATATTTGGGAGAGTCCCTTAGGTTGAATATACACCCATACACTCTCTGACTGAATATTTGCTGGTGATTCAAAAGAAGGGATGTCCTCTCTGACATAGATGCTAACCCCACTGCCTTTCCTTTTATCCATTCTATTTTTAATGTTTGAATCCAGGAATTTCAACTATCCATTTTTTATCAGAGTTGCCCCAAGTTTCTGTTATGGCTGTTAGACCCAGATCAAGGGACTGGGCCTTAGATTTTAATTCTGCATGTTTAAAAATATTGAGAGAATGAGTATCAAGGGATAGAATGTTCAAGTGGTTATGATATAGAGAAAAAAGGCTAGTAGTAGGAGAATTGGGAATTAACCAAATCTCCCCCTTTTCCATGAGTTTAAATGGTTGTTAATAAACGTAGCAACCTTACGTCCCAGTAACGTGTTCCCCCATCTACTAAGATGCAGGCCATCCCAACAAAAAAGGGGTGGTCTGTTATAAAATTCTTCCAAGTGCGTAAGACAGGAAATATTTTGTCTATAGCACCATTTACAAAGCCATTCATTCAAGGCTTTTATTTTGGCTGTAATATACCCTGTGGCTCTTGGAACTGGCAATATCTCGGATAGGCATATATTACAGCCACATTCAACCAGTTAATTGCAAAGGGAAACATAGTCCTGTTTTAATTGCTGTAAAGGAAGTGTAGTGATATCATTTGTTCCTACATGTATGACCACTAGGGGGTTTACTACAGCTGAGGATAAGATTTGTTTGACCATTGAGGTAATGTCTGTAACACTTGCCTCTCAATAACTAGAGCAGGTTCGATGTTCTTTATCAGGGTTGCAAACGACACGGTCAATATATTTGTGATGGAGTCTCCAAGGACATATACCTGTTTTTTAGTAGGAGGTTGCAACTGAGCTGTTAAAGGGGGAAGTGTTGGGGTTTGGCTCTGCTGACTAACTGTGAGGCTATGTTTCACTGTCTTGCTTGTGCTTGTATCAGATTCTGGACTAATGGTTATGACTTCATCTATCATTTGTGATAGGTGTTCGGATGAGTTATGTATAGGGATTTCATGGGGACTGAAAGGAGGAAGAACATTTTTTTCTTTTTGACTTAGTTTGAGATACTGTGGTCCAAGTATCTACCTGATTTGTATTGTGTTTCTGACAGTTAAAGACAACAGTTGAGGGGGTAGAGATAATGGCTGGATGTCCTAGTATGGGGGCAGGTGGTAAATTTAGGTGAGACTCATGACATATATCATCGTCCATTATTTTTGTGGAGGATGTATTTGCCTCCACTAGGAGTGACATTTGATCAATATAATCCTCCAGTGCTTAAATGTCTGAATTTATTGTCACTTTTGGCTGTAGACGCGTAATTTCCTCCTGCAAGTTATTAACCAGCACACACTTGTCACAGGTAAAGTTGGGTATTTGTTTAGCTAAGGCGTATGTCTGACATGAAGTGCAAAACTTATTTGCTTTCTTCATTGTACACAGCTGCTGGTGTACGTGACTTAGGGAAATATATTACCGTTGGCTCCTTTTTAAAAAAGTCACCAATATTTGCACCTAGTCCGGTGGACACACTCTGAGACGCAGGTGTCTCTTGTGCGCTGTGTTCGCAGGCATGGCCCGGCCACTAGTGTTGGTCTTATATGTTCGGGAGAACCAAGCACATCTCACGCTACTTCCGGTTTTGTGCTCAAGTATTTGTCTTAAAAATACTCAAAAAGCCTTTAAAAAGGCTCACCCCAGTTGTCTGAAGGGTTTTATAGGCAAGGCAAGTGCACTTTAAATCAGGCACAGCTATAGGAAGAGTTTTTTTGGGTATAGTACTGTGGCAGTGTAAAATAAACCTCCAGTACCCCACAATTCTTTGCCAACTTAGCAAACAAGCACAGGAATAGGGATGAGAACTCTTTTCTAAAACTTGCCCAGTAAACAGCAATATAGGTTTTAAATTCAGCAGTACAGTTTATACACACTATATTTCATAAAACCTGTCAACAGAGGTGCGCTAGATACATGCAGAGCTTTCTGTCTGTTGCCCGCTCACTAGTGCGGGTCTTATATGTGCGGGAGAACGGAAATCGCCTCTCGCGCTACTTCCGGTTTCACGCTTAAGTATTCATCTTAAAAATACTCAAAAAGCCTTTAAAAAGGCTCACCCTAGTTGTCTTAAGGGTTTTATAGGCAAGGCAAGTGCACCTTAAATCAGGCACAGCTATAGGAAGAGTTTTTTTGGGGGTATAGTACTGTGGCAGTGTAAAATAAACCTCCGGTACCCCACAATCCTTTGCCAACTTAGAAACAAGATCAGGAATAGGGATGAGAACCCTTTTTCCAAAACTTGCCCAGTAAACAGCAATATAGGTTTTAAATTCAGCAGTACAGTTTGTACACACAATATTTCATAAAACCTCTCACTAGAGGTGCGCTAGGTATATGCAGAGCTTTCTGTCTGTTGCCCGCTCACTAGTGCGGATCTTATATGTGAGGGAGAACGGAAATCGCCTCTCGCGCTACTTCCGGTTTCACGCTCAAGTAATCATCTTAATGAGTGTTGTGTCAGCCATTCATCAATCTTCTGTTGTGGGAAGTGTAACAGGTTTTCTGCATGATGGTCATTGTCAAAGCCAGCAATACATAAAGCTGCCTTCTTGTGGAAGTTAGTGGGCCTTGGTGACTTGTGGCTACTGCTGGCATTTGACCCAGAGGAGGAGGAGAACAATGAAGAGGGGGAAACTGACCCAATGGTGAGTCACTGCTATGTAATCGGTAGTCTAACGACCACTGGTCCATATGCAGTGGTGATGTGAACGTCTGGAGCGAATGATGCTTTGAGGACATGTGACACAGTCTTATAGACACTGTGATACAAATCAGGAAGAGCCACCATGGAACAGTAGGTAGATCTGGGCACTTGATATCTTGGCACTGCTGCTTGCATTAGAAATAGAAAACCAGTGTTGCTCACAAAGGAGAGTGGCAGCAAGTCGATGGCTAGCATTTCCACAGTTGCTTTTAACTTTTTCCCCTTGGGTCTGTTGGCTTTATATTTCAGGCCCATTTGCAGTGACTTGTCCAGTGAGAGTTGAGTACTTTTTTTCTCCCGGATGTGACAGTTGGCTCCTTTGTGCCACCCTTGAAGGTTAAAGTGTGCCTTCATGGTAAAACATTTCAGTGGGCTAAAGAACTGATGAATGGAAGATGCTTTAGATGTGCATTGGCTACTCGTTGAAAGACTTTCTTCATCTTCTGCTGTGCCTGGTCTCCTAATGTTCTTCCGCTGGTCAACATCATTATAAGCTTTACTGCCTGGTGGTGCTGCTGCTGCTGATGCCAGGCATTGGTGTGCTTTCTCATACTGAGATCGGTGGGACTTCAGAAAATGCCTTTTCATGGTAGATGTTTCCAGTGTAGTTCTCTCCTTACCCTGATTCAGACTTTTTTTTTTTTTTTTTACATAAGACACACTACATGTACTCGTGATTCTTTGTCCAGTCGGAAGAAATACAACACTACCATCACCGGTTTGGTATTTCCTCTTGGCCTCCTTGGCTGATGCCTAATGGGCGGGTTACTGTGGGCTGCTTCCATATCATCACACTCCTCCTCCCCCAGTTCTCCAGGGTCAGGCAGTGGCTGTGCTTTCTCTGCCACGTGTCCTGGGCCACCAGTTTTGTCAGTGTCTTTTTTTTATCTGCTGTCACTTCAGATGCATGTTTTCTGAATTTATTGTACTTTTTAGCATCCCTGTCTGATTAGCTTCATCCACTCGCTCTCCCAGCCCAGTCACTCGTCGTCCGTGGGACTTACCTTTCAACCTGTCAGTGCCCCACGGATTGCTCACCATGGTGGAGCTTCCTGGGTTCCCCAAGCCCTGGAGGAGTTAGAGCTGTGTTATGGTCTGGAGCCCAGTGAGCGGTGCAGGGCCTGCGGAGAGAGAGAGGTGGTGTTGCTTTAGGCCAGGGAGGTGTTTTTCTTCTGTATTAATTGCTCCCCTGAGTGCTTTGTGAGCAAAGACCAAGTGGACATCTGCACGCAAGTGTGCAGACGTCCTGGTCAGGAAGTGCCTGCCTGTGTACCCATCGTGGCTGCAGTGCACTGCCACCTGTGGTCATCCTTGTGGCAGTTGACGACCCGGGCTCACTTCCAAACCCAGGTTGCCGGCTTCGCAAGTGGTAGCGTTATCACTGCGCAGATGAGCCGGCCCATTTTAGATGCTTGCTGTGTATCCCCTTGCTGTTTTTTGTCTTTTCTGGTTTTTTTTTTAGTTTGTTTTTGTTTGGTTTGTTTTACCACCACGTTTGGCCTTTTGTGATCTCTTATGTGCACTAGCCTCAAGTCGAACTCTCATCTGTTCCATCTTCTCGTCCTTCCCAGAACTGCTGCTACTACTATCACTTTTGTCAGGTAATCACAGTCTGTGTTTTTGTCCCTAAGTTCCGCCAAATCACTTTGGTCCTCCTCTTCCTGTGCCTGTATCACTACCTGACACACTCCTTTCTTATTCCCTTTTTCTGCAACGGTTGCTTGTGTTGCTATCCTTGCAGTGCGACTGCGAGTAGCTTATACAGTGTGAGATACTTTATGGACTGTTTGACCACTACAGTCATCTTCTTCTACACATGCAGTTCCCACTGAGTTAGAGGGCATTTGACCAAGCCCACTCTGCTTTGTTTTTTTCTGTGATGTAATTGGATAATCCCAGGCAACCATCTTCTTGGCCTCCCTGTTGCTCCGTTTCCTAATGCTTGCTGCAGGACTTAGCCACTTGGGCGGTGAAAGATGAAGAGTAAGACTTTATTTTTTTTTTGTATTTGTTTTTTAATTTATCAATGGGATGCCATCAGGGATTATCATAGGCGAGGCACCAGCTTGCTAATAGCTGACACACACTTGCTGCCCACTGCCCAGCTTGCACTGCAACAGCACAGCTGTTGTGCATTCATTCAAACATGGTTGAAGGAGAAAGATAGGGGCTGGATTTTCAAAGGGTGATGCAGGGCTTGCGTCAAGCCATGCGTCAAACCCATTTTGTGGCACAGTTGCGCCAAACACCTTTGCCACAACTGCGCCCAATTTTAGTATATTGGGCACTGCTTTGACAGTTTTCCCACTTTACAGCAGCTTATGCCAAATATTTGGTGCAAGCCCTATGAAAAAAAGTACCTGGGACTGACGCAAGCTAGACCAGCAAACTGGTCTAACTTGCAGCAGTCAGCGCATGGGATAGAAAATTCTGATTGCTGGCTGGGAGAATGCCACAAGCCCCATGCGTCAAATGGTTAGCGCACCAGGGACTTGCGGCATTATCGGGCTTTGAAAATCTGGCCCAGGACCTCCAGTCAGCCTTAGCCGTGGCCATCAAACTGAATCCTCTCTCTCCATCACTGCAGTCTGTGTGAGAATTAGTAGACCAGTAGTGACTAAGACCAAAACATCTGAAAAAACGCTGCTCATGGGATTCATTGTGGAGAATTTTTTTGTTTGTCAGAAATCCAGATAGTGAAATGTGGAAAACTCAGAAAGTGGTTTCTTAGACTGAAGTTTAAGCTTTAACCACTGAGCTTCAATACAAGCTGTATTTTGGTTGTGTTTCTGCAATACATAGAGAATAGTATATGATTGCTCATACACAACAAGAATATTTTTCACTCAAGAGGTTTCCGTGGTAACGGGAGATGTCAAGAGCGCAGTTCGAGAGGTCTAGTTATCACAGAAACCTTGGAGTTTTAAAATATCCTTGGAGTGTATGAGTGATCATACACAGTCTTTTATAGTGTATGGTCACTCAAAAAGGCAATCTGTGCCCTTGCTTTTTTGTTTTGTTATCGCCGCTCACTTCCCTGGACAGCTGTCACTGCTATAGCTGTTTCCCGAGGATCATAGGTCGCCAGTACGCATATACGCGACCGGGTTCTAAGTCATTATACTGCACTAATTACATATCTAGTGCAGCATAACAAACTAGCTGACGTAGCTAGTGCAGCTTTGGAAAGATGGATTTCCATCCCTAACAACGATTGACCATACACTGTATCACCGTACTGCTCAGTGAGGATGCTGACTTCCTCGTTACCATAAAGGCCTAGCTGGTCACTATAATCAAGGAGTTGTAAGGGTTAAATATTCAGAAGGACCTGAGGATTGGTTTTAAAATTGGAAAATCTTGTATTAATATTTTCAATTCTTGCTATAAGGAGGGCCATTAGATCCTTCAGTACTGCCTGTTTGGTTCCATACAGAGAGTAGTCTTTCTCAAAGTTTTATTTGTTCAAGAGTTTCACCAGGAAGACATACTGAGCAAATTGCTCATTTCCAGATGTATCCTGGGGGAAGGTGTAATGGGAGGTACTGTAATGAATACATGGTAACAGTAGGCAAGAACTAGATACAGTAGGCTAAAAATACACTACAAAACAATACAGTACAAACAGTACAATAGCACAGTGAACAGTGAAGCATATTAGTGCAGACAGATGTGCAGGAACAATGATTTTGAGATTACAGTCACTCTTTTCTTGTTAACTAGCAGTAGAAGAATAAGTGCTAGAGAGCATGGTCTGCTAGGCTTCCCATGCTAGGCACTAAGTGAGGAGGAAACTAAAAGGGAACTTGCGGCTAAGTGCTTGAGATTGAGGACAGGCCTGTATTCTGAACAAGCACAGATGGAGGACCAGCGATGGGTTAGAGGGAAGGAAGCATGGAGTGCGTAAGAATTAGCCTGTAGTCTATGGTAGGGAGACGAAGTGTAAAATTAGGGGCAGTTGCAGGTGGGGGAAGTGAAGGAGCACACTAGTGGAGAGAGGGTGCGGAGTGGGGGGGTGGGGGCATTTAAATGGTGGAGGGGAGCGAGTTCTAAAGCTTGGGAAACGATAGGAGAAGGAAACCTGGCCAGCTGAAGAGGGCCTGAAGGGGATGATGAGTTAAGCAAAGATGTCAGGGGATCCATGGTATGTTGTACTTCATAGTTGCAGAAGTGCTAGTGTAATTGTCACAAGGCAACAGCAATTCAGTACAGAATTTGTCAGTTTTATCCTCAACAGCATAACTCTCTAGCCAGAGAGCTGTGCTTTGAGCTTTGCCAGTTATTGTTTCCATTGTTGTTATTCCTCTAAAATCAGACTGGAGACCATCATCACGGAAAGGTACAGTATTCAGCAAGAAACTTTCTAAAAAGGACAAAGCTCACAGTGCTCATTGTCTTAAACAGCCTAGTTTGTCCATTCGTGGAAGCAGTGTGTGTTGTAAATGTATAACTTACACAGAAGCATGATAAAATCTAGCTTCCTGATTGATCAGACTGCCCTAGACACAGTAATGTTATCTGACAATAACATCACTGTATCTAGGGCAGGCACACTCATGACCTGATAACATGAAGACAGCATGTTTCTGATCACTACTCACATGCCTTTCAGTACCCATGACCCTGTTAAATCCCTTCCAGCGAGTCAGTGCCCCCCCAACACACACAAAATGTTTTTTTCCGCATGAACATTAGGTGTTGTGGAAAGCACAATGCTGCAGTTGTACAACCAACTTTTTTTTTCCTTTTTAAACTAAGTGGCTACACTGAACCACAGAGTGAAAGTACCAATCACGTGACTGCTGATCATGAGTGAAACTTGCGAAGCGCAATGACTGACACACATAGCTGTCCTCCTGTGCTACTGAACAAGTGCCACACATTGCCATGCTTCTGTAGTACTGTCTACTAAAACTACAGTCCCCACAGCAAATACAAATCCCCCAGAGAAATCCTGAAAGTGGCTTTTCCGTTCCCATCTTGGCATTCCTTGCAAACAGCACTTAGGCACTTCAGCACCCCACTTGCTACAGTCACTGAGCAGCTCACTGACCGCAGTAAGAAACAACCACAGTATTTTAAACTGAAACAAAACAAAACAAAAAAAACTTAAATGTAGCCCCCCCTACAACCAGGAAGCAAACAGCCAATATGGGGGTAGCAGCGATACCAAAATGCTTACTCAGAAACAAGAGGAAATACTTGGGCAGGCAGCATCATTCACACAACAGCACCACCTAGTGGGAAACACACATACTGTGCATTTTTTTCTACAGGTACACATACACACACAAATTAAATAAAAAATGTACAAAAAATGTGTTATTTTTCCTTTTTCAGTTAGAAACGAACCATTGTATAATAGCAATAAGGAACTCCAGGGATGTGTGCTATTGTGTAATAACATTACCTCTTGGGTGTTGAATGCACTCGGCCTGCGGCCTTGTGTTTCAACCACTCAAGGCGTGACATTATTACACAATAGCACACACCCTGTCATGCCTTATTGCTTAACTAAAGCAGTGTTATCTGTAGAGAATAATGGACAGTGCTGTCTCTCTCTCTGCGCTACCGATCGGGTTCCTGATGTATGAACTGGCGTATGAATGGTATCATTCAGAGTCTTGGCTGTCTCTTTAAGACCAGCTTAGTTTTTTGGAGAGTTATGATAGATGTTATAGACACCCATTAGGAGTGCACCTGTTTTTTTCATATAGTGAATTGCTGTTTCTGATTGCTTTATTCTAAGCTCCAACTTGTGAGCACTGCACTGAATCCCTAATACACAGGGTAAGTAAGTATTTATCAGGTGACCAATCCCGGAGGCTCTGGGCGCCTTACAGTACAAAGATTTGACAGAGTATATATCTGGTTATAGCTCTCAACATCCTGCCAAGTACCCCATTCACTTTCCCTAACATGACGGGTACCCCATCTGCCCCTAAACCAATTTTTTTTTTTCTTTCCAGTCTTTACAGTCCAGGGTGACTTCCAAAGCATCAGTTACTGGCTTATAAATGTTTTCCCCATTTGTGATAGAAACTAGCTGAAGGGAAACAAATTTGTTAACTGGAATGACATTTTTCATTGTCCTATTATAGATTGCCTCCTCCTCTATTACTGATGAATCAGTGCAGAAGTCACACAGGACAGAGAAAAAGTGATTATTATTAACCAGTTTTGAATCCTTTAGCCCCACTGATTCAGAAATACAATGTGTGAATGTTTATGCCTGTGTGTCGCTTCTGTTACCGATTCCCAAGTTTGTGCAACTTATATATTGCAATTCTAACAAACCAGGAAAATCTGCAAAAGGGCATTTCGAGTTTGGCTTGTGCCACTTTATTTTTTCCCATTTGAATGATACTTCTTTCTGTTCCTAGGTTGCAAGGACTAATGTTAGAAACAGTTTCTTTTTCTGTGGGTACTCTATGAGGTTTGGACAGATATACGCTCTCACATATTCTAGTCGCACGTAGGGTCACCACCTTTGGATGAGGCAAAAACTGGATGCTAAACCACACCCCAAACTCCTTCTCTGGCTCCAC
The DNA here is from genome assembly GCA_016271365.2 of Neoceratodus forsteri. Classification (NCBI taxonomy): domain Eukaryota; kingdom Metazoa; phylum Chordata; order Ceratodontiformes; family Ceratodontidae; genus Neoceratodus; species Neoceratodus forsteri. The sequence goes on from CM028129.1 coordinate 1,052,226,443, forward strand.
CCCCTTTTATGACTGGCGAGTATATCGCCACCTCGTCTAAAGCCATTTGTAATGTTGAAATAGACATTACTAATGATAGGAAATCATTTTTATACTATTATTTATTTGATTTATTTATTCAGTTAGTTGTTTTTATTCTTTGGCAACCAGGTTAACTCCCATAGGCCACATAACCCATTTTACAGGAGTGACCCAGGAGCACAGGAAGGTTAAGTGACTTGCTCAGGATCACACAGTATGCAAGTGGAGGCTGTGGGAATCAAACTCAGGTCTGCTAGTTGTGCCAGGCTCATCCACAGCTTATTGCTCAACCCTCTGTTAAACACTCTCCCATTTTCCTTTCCATGTCAATCATGTAGCTAATATCATGAAATGTTCAGGAAAAACCAAAAATGAGAGCAAATGTAGTGATAACGGCAATAAAAGTTAGATCGTTAATTTAACAAAAAATGGGTATAAAACATACCAGAATATAGGACAAACAAAAAGAAACACATGAGAGCATACACAGGTGTAAAAGCTGTTTCTTGTCATAGCGGTAAAAGACCATACTTAAAATTCAGAGTGGAAAAGATTTGGTAATTTACTGCTAATGATGTTAATGGCCATATTTTACACCTCCCAGACAGACTGGTTTTACAAACAAAGGCAGGTCTGAATTACATCAGAACTTCTTTGTAACCTGAACATGCAATGCAGGCAAAAGAATGAATGATTGATGCATCTGTTTTAAGAGTATATGAGCATTCAAAATGGTCGAAAAACCGGACTGCATTTAATCAAAAGCAGATGACCGGATAAGGACCCTAAAAAACGTATTATCTGGTCAAAAACCGGACAGGTGGCTACCCCATGCACGCCGTTACACCCATTCATAAAACTGTTGGTTCCTTTTAGAAGTGTTTTACAATATGACAGAGTCATGCCCAGATCAGGTTCATATTCCATCCACTCCCTATTTTGTTTCCAGCTGTCTTGAAAACCCCTTTTCCTTTTTGTAGCACTACTACTACTACCACCATGAGTAGCAGGTGCAGCAGCACTGCCACCTATGACAGCTGTAGGTGCAGCAACAACTTGAACAGCGGGGCTATTTTCTACTTGAGCTGGTGGTGGAGAAGAGGAAGTAGGCCTTTCTCTTCTTAGAACCCCTTCACCAGGAGGCTTTTCAACATTATTTTTGTTGTTATTGTTGTTGTTATACCCAGAGCATAACAAGGAAATTTTTATTGCTTGAATGATTTGTGCCTGTTGATATACACTTTATCTGTGATGACGGTGAGTGACTGTGTCATTTATAGTAAAATAAAGATGGTTCCCTCAGCTCCTCCACTAAACCAGGGGAGCTGCCAGCAGGGCTAACATAGTGCTGTAAAAAATATTTTCTCTCTCCTAAGCTGATCTCTGGGCTTCCATTCAGATGGGCTGTACCTCCTGATGCACACATGCAGGCAGAAATTCAGAACTTTGCAGCCTGGATATCCACCTCTCCATTTCCTGTTCCCACCAGTTTACTTTCTGCCTTCCAAACGGCAGGTACTCTGCAGCAGAACTCTGTTACCACGCTGAAGACAGCAGACTGTCTACAATTATTTTTTTATTTGGATATCTGCAGAAATGCAGTGTTCTTACAGTGCACCTGTGTGGGTTTCAATTTCAGCCTGGCAAGCTGCACAGACTGGCCCCCATTCTCCGTGATGTTTTCCCGCGATTTTGGGCTCAACACTATGGTTTTTCAGTTTATCCCTGTGACTGGGGGTTTTCGCTTAAGTCATTTCTCGGTGATCGAGGCAAAATGAATAATTTCTGAGCATTAAAAGCTGGCCAGCACAGCTTTTTCTTTCCGTCACCGGCTGGCTTGCAATGATATTCAGCCACTGGTCGATGGTGCTGGAGCCTTGCAGCTTTGCTGAGATTCCCACACCTCACGACGAAAGTGCTTCAATTCATGGGCAGCGTTGTTCAGGACCAACAAGGCTTTTTGAAAGCTGTGCAGCCCACCCCCCAGCAGCATTCATGAATCAGCATTGAGGGACAAGAATCTAGGGGACAGAAAATAATTAAGCATAGAAACATAGACATTGACGGCAGATAAGGACCGCTTAGCCCACCCAGTCGGCCCATTTCCCTGCCTATTGGATAAACTGCAGATCCTAGTTAACTAACAGCCTACTTCTTCCCAACCCCTGCCAGAATTGCCTTATGTCTGTTCCATGTCCTTGAATTCCCCCACTGTTTTTGACCCCACGACCTCCTCAGGAAGGCTGTCCATGTGTCCACCACCCTCTCTGTGAAAAAATACTTCCTCACTTTGCCCCCGAGCCATCCCCCCCATCTTCAAATTGTGTTCCCTTGTTCTTGCACATCTCTTTTTCTGAAAGATGCTATTCTCTTGGACTTTGTTGAGTCCCTTGAGGTACTTGAAAGTTTCTATCATGTCCCTCCTGTCCTCGAGGGTATACATATTAAGCTCCTTTAGCCTCTCTTTGTATGGCTTCTGGTGCAGATCCTGCACCATTTTAGTTGCCCTCCTCTGAACTGCCTCCATCCTGTCTATGTCCTTGCGGAGATGAGGTCTCCAGCACTGCACGCAGTACTCCAGATGGGGTCTCACCAATTGTCTGTACAGAGGGATAACAACTTCCTGTTGTCTACTGGTGATGCCTCTCCCTATACATCCCAGGATTCCCCCAGCCTTCCTTGCTGCCTTCTCACATTGCTTGCTTACCTTTAGGTCATCTGATATGACTACCCCCAGGTCCCTTTCCATTTAGACTTTGACGGCAGATAAGGACCGCTTGGTCCATCTAGTCTGCCCATTTCCCTACCTACAGGATAGGCCGCAGATCCTAGTTAACTAACAGCCTATTTCTTCCTACCCCCCACAAGAATTGCCTTATGTCTGTCCAATGCATTCTTGAATTCTACCACAGTTTTAGATCCCACAGCCTCCTCAGGAAGGCTGTTCCATGCATCCGCTACCCTCTCTGTGAAATAATACTTATAGAAACGTAGACTTTGACAATTGTTGTTGTTGTTGTTAGTACCCCCCCAATTGTGTATGCTTCCCCTGGGTTTTTGTTTTCCAGATGCATTTCTTTGCACTTCTTTGCATTGAATCTAAGCAGCCATACTTTTGACCATTCCTCCAACCATGCCAAGTCCCTTCTCATCCTTTCCACCCACGCCGTGTGTATCAGCCCTGTTGCAGATCTTTGTGTTGTCTGCAGAGAGGCATACTTTTCCTTCCAGTCCCTCTGCAATGTCACTTAAAGACATTAAAAAGGACTGGTCCCAGTACTGAACCCTGCGGTACCCTACTAGTAACCCCTCTTTCTTTGGAGTGGACCCCATTTACTATTACCCTCTGTGTCCTGTTGTCCAGCCAATTTTTTAACCGGGCTACCACCCTGGGAACCACTCCCAGGCTGGCTAACTTATTTATTAATCTTTTGTGTGGTGTGGCAGAGTTAGGCTACACCCTCAGCTGTGACTAATTTGGACCACTTTTCTATTTCCTAGCTACCAAAACTTCTGTTACGCAACAGTTAACGCTTTTCTCTTTGCTTTTCTTCTTTTTTCCCCCTACCCTAGGTTGGCCACCTAGCGTAGCTCTTTACTGTCCCTACTAAACTTCCTACTAGTTCTCTCTTTTCATTCTTTTTCCATTTCCATCCATTCAGTCCCTGGAATGATGCTAACACCTGGAGAGGTGTTGTGTAAAGTGCATAAGTGCATTTTGTGTGCAAAAAGCATGAAGGCTATTTTAAATAGGATTAAATACAGTTATAACATGAGCACATTGGATTCTGTAACTCAATTGGGTAACACATACTATGTGACCATTCATTAATTTCTGATAATTTTACAGAATGTGTTTGTGGTGAACAGTCCCAGAAGATAAAAATCACGCAGCATGCAGAACTAATTATTGGATGATGCCAAGGAATCTAAGAAGCAGCCATGTTTTTGTACACCTAAGCGTCACTGCCAGTCCACCCACCAGGTGGACTTTGTAGCGCGTAGCAAATCCCTGTTGACAGTAAGCAAAACACACCTAGACCCCTTCTCGAATTATAGCAGGGAGGATTGTACAGTAACAGAAAATATCTCTGTAGCACAGCCGACGAGCACCAGAAACATACCATGGAAGCAGACAGTGACAAATTGCATCCGCACCTCTACTGTGTGTCTGTGACTTGTCAGAGCTGTACTGTTCTCTGTAGCTATTTCTATGTATATTTCTCTGTGTCTTTCTGTGTGCGTAGTGCCCAGCTTCCAGGACATGTCAGTGTGCAACAGTTATGGAGAGAGAGACGGTCCTGCAGCATTGCTCCCCAGCATACCCATTCTTCAGTCGGGTCTATGTAGTATTTTCCTCGGTGTGACATGCTCTCCTCCCGGCCAGCAGTATTTGTCATGTATTTGAAGTATGAAGCTGCACAAGATGGATGATTAGGGAGTGAGTAGCTCTGTAACATACACTGGAGCATGATAGTATCAGCGGCAAGCATGACAGAGAGAGAGGGAGAGAGAGAGAGAGAGAGATTGTCAGCTGAGACAGACAACAGCAAACAGTGGTATAGCGGCACTGATGATCACAGGCTGTCTTGCTGTCTTTCTCTGTCGCTGACTTGAAATGGAGGGGACACACATAATAGGAAGCATCTGTGCAGGAAGAGAAAGTCAGTGCAGAACGTTTAGGAGGTATTTGCTTAATTTAGGGGTTGGTATGTCAAGAGAGGGAGTGAGTTCAGAACATTTTCCAGGTACTTGCTTAATTTATAGATTGGTATTTAAAGTGGCAGAGTAGAATGTCAGCACACGCAGCAATACCGAACCGTGCTATTAGCAAAAGAAAAAGTTGCATTTGCTCCTTGATTGTACTCTCTGCAGCCAAATCATCACAAAGTGTTCTGTTGTGAACTATTTTTACAGTGGCAGAACACAGAAAACTGTGGTTCCACGGCCAAAAATAGTGGAGGAACACTAAATAGTTCCCACATGTTTTCTATCTTATTACAACACTTTTTGTCCATTTCTCTCCAAATATGGCCCATGTTATGAGCGCAGTAACCCACTGCAGGGTGTGTGGTTATTGGGGATTGATCAACACCCCCGGTGCTGTGAGGACACTCTGCCTGCGGCCTCGTGCCTCACAACACATCCAGAGTGTTGATTAATCCCCAATAACTGCACACCCTGTTGTGGGTTATTGCTTATTTAATAAAGCCTTTTTAAATAAAAAGGATTCAGAAGCCATATAAAACAATAATAATTTCATGATTAGTACAGTTATAAGAAATCCTGAAGGTATTTTCTGAAATTCACAGTATAAACTTGTTACCGTATAAAAGGATGTATGCTTTATAAAAGTGCTTAGTCATGGTGGATCAGAGATATAGAGTCAGTTTCAGTACTTTGCCACCAGAGGAGCTGTAATTGTGTGGAGCAGGATCCGGGGGACGCAGGGGCAAGTGTTGACTGCAACGGTGGCATGGAGAGTGCACTGGGGGCTGCACTGGCGGTGGGCGGCGGAGGAACAAGGGTGATTGCTGGCTGCATCGGCAGCGAGGAGAGCGCACCAGACATCGGCAGCAGGAGGAGCCTGACCCCTACCGGGGAGGTTGCTGGCTGTATTGGCAGCAGGAGGGACACCAGGACAAGCTTTTCCTGTGTGCTGCAATGGCGGCGGGCCAGGGCTGGAGCGAGTGGGGCTTCTGTGGGGAGACTGTTAGCGAGGACAGAGGACCAATCAGCGAGCAGGGCGCCAAAATTAAACTCGCGGCTGGGCTATAAAAGGGCAGGCCCAGCTGCCTTCACTTGTACTTTGCTACTGGAGGAGCTGTAATTGTAATTGTTTCCCACCCCGGCCCCGACTTTGACCTCAATTAAATAATCGGTGGGGGAGGATTTGGGATAGGAGTGGGCTGGACTAGTAGTGAGCTTGTAGCCTTGGGAAATTCAGTTTTTGCATTTACTTGGGGTGCTTTTGTCCTAAAAATCTGCTGTGATGGGGAAGGGACCATACGTCACTAGGAGCGAGCATCTTTGGAAGGGTGGTTGGGTGCACAGGGTGTGGGGCGGCCATGGTACTTGACTGGGCTTGGATGTTTGATGGTTGCCCAGTGTGCCACCAGCTGGCACAGCATAGAGAGGAGATTGAGGGGATTAAAAGGCAGCTAGGGGATTTGGGGGGGATATGGAGGGGACTGGAGAAGTAGGGTCAAGGGGTCGCCTACGTAGCTGCACCTGGTGCTGAAGCCTCTGGCATAGGGAGAGGAGTGAAGGGGGGTACTCAGGGCACATGGGGACCCTGGCAGAGAGTGCCCAAAAGGAGGAAATTTTCAAAGAAGCAGGCAGTGGTCTGGGGTTGTCCAGAGGGAACCGAGATGGGGGGAGTTTTGGGGTCTGGTCTTAGGCTCAGCAGTCGTTTTGACCCTCTACATCTGGTAGTAGAGGAGGGTGTGTTGGGGGGTAGGATGCAGCTAGGGCAGGGGCAGTTGGGGGAAGGAGGAGAGGCAAGAGGCAGGGACCGAAATCAGGAAGAACAGGGGGCATGGTGGGAGAGAAAGCAGGGATGGGGCTCCAAATAGGCTGAGGGGATGGAGGTGGGGGGGGCAGGGCAATAAGGAGGATCAGGTGAACAAGGGCCAGGCTGCAGAAATTGGGGTTGAGGGTATGAGCCAGGGGGGCATGGCAGGCTAGGGGGCACTGAACGTGGACAGGACAGAAGGGGAGTAAGAGCCAGGCTAGGCTAACAGATAGGATGGATGGCTCAGTCAAGGGCAGGGACAGGGGGATAGCGATGCAAAAAAGGATACTCGGGTGGGGGGGATACCCAGGACTGGAGTGGGGGGGGTGGCCAGAGACAATAGGGAGAGGGCTACATTTGACACCCAGATTGTGAGAGGTGTGAGGAGCCAGCTGGGGGGAGAGGCCAGAAGAAAGAACAAGGATGGGCATGGAAGGAGGGGGAAACATAGGGTGAGCATGGAGGCAAGGGGGAGGTTAGAATGCTCCTGTTGGGGGATTCCGTGATCGGGGTATCCAGTGGGAGGATCAGGGGGAGGGTAAAACATGTCCGGTAAGAACCAAATGTCACCCTGGCCTGACAAGGCCAAGCACGAGGTATATTCACTGGCAAGGGAATGTGGAGAGTCCCCAGACATACTGGTGCACCAGGGTGCAAACGACATAGATGGGAATAGTGAATTAGAGATACAGGCAAGGTTGCGGGAGCTAACCAGGGTTTGTCATACCATAGGATGCTCGATCTCCTTCTCGGAAATCCTGCCAGTGCCGAGGGCTAGTGGGGAGAACAAGCAAAAAATTAGGGTGGTAAATCAGTGGCTTGGAGTGGCGTGCGACTAGAGTGCAACCTTGGACAATAAGGGGCTGTATGCTAGGGACAGGCTCCACCTCAGTTTAGAAGGCAGGGAAATCCTAAAGCTGAAAATAGCTGGGTTGTTGAGTGAAAGGTGGGGTTTAAACTTGTGAAGAGGGAGAGATCGAAGAAGGGGCTGTTGCAGGGGGTACGATAAAAGAGGGACTCTGTCTCCACTCCCCTGAGGGGCTGGAGGGATACAGAAAAAGGCCAACAGGTAGGGTGGGGGGGAGCACACAGCCACATGGGGGCACAAGGGTGGGGAATGGGAAGTGGGGAAAGGATTGGAGGGTGGTCCTGATAAATGCCAGGAGCTTAGGAAATAAGATGCCTGAGCTCCAGGCAATGCTAGTTGAGGGGGCAGTAGATGTGGCAGCTGTCACTGAGACCTGGGCCACCCAGGGGCACGAATGGGACCTAAACCTGGAGGGCTACACTATATTCAGGAAGGACGGGGGGAGGGACGGGGGGTAGCACTGATAGTCAAAAATGGCATTGGCATAGGAAGGGTGGAGGAGGCAGAGGGGAGTGTGGAGACGATTTGGGTCACCCTGCAAATGCAGGGGGTATGAGAGTAAAAATAGGGGTGGTATACAGACCCCCTGCGCTGGCGGAGGATCTGGAAGAGAATCTGGTGGCAAATGTTATGGGCCACTGTAGATTGGGCAAGGGAATGGTAGTGGTGATGGAGGACCTAAACATGCCAGGAATAGACTGGGGACTATGATGTTCCCAGTGGCCAAGGAGCAGAGGTTGCTGGATGTCTTCCAGGATGCGTTCCTGACCCAGCAGGTGGGGGAGCCAACTAGAGAGGCCCGGATACTGGATGTAGTCCTGATGGACAGTGACCAGATTAGGGGCCTGGAGGTGAAGGACTCGTTTGTGGGGAGTGATCATGACACAATCTGTTTTTTTTTTCCTGGACCGGGGGGGGGCCGCACAAAGACGGTAATTGACTTTAGGGGTGCAGATTTCAGGGGGATGGGAAGGATCCTTAAGGGTCATTTGGATGAGATAAGGCCAGATATGGATGCTGAAAGTAGGTGGGAGATCATTAGGAGGGGCGTGCAGGAGGCTACCAAGTCCTGCGCAAGAGTGAGGCACACATTCGGTAAGGCCAGAAAACCCTGTTGGTGGAACCGGGAGGTTCCAGAGGCAGTGAGGGAAAAGAAGGCAGCCTGTAGGCGCTTCATGCACTCAAAGAGCAAAAGGGATCAAGGGGAGTATGAACTGATGGCCAGGAGGGTCACCAGGGTGGTGAGATTGGCTAAGGCAAGGAAGGAACAGATCTTGGCCAGGGAAATCAGGAGAGGGAACAATGGGTTCTTTAGATGCATTGGGGAAAGAAGGAAAGTGAAGGGGCAGATTAGCAGGATAAGGACAGGGGAGGGATGGGCTCAGGATGTGAGGGAGCAGGCTGAGGTACTAAACGGGTACTTTGCCTCAGTTTTTACCAGGGAGGATGGGGTGGGCTGTTTCATTTGGGGGAAGAGGGTGAACCTGTGGAGGGGGCAGAACCTTAGCGATCAGGAGCCCTGACGTGTCTGAGGGGGGAGAAGGACCAGCACCGTCAGATGGGGGGGAAGGCAGAACAGGGGGGCCAAGGGGAGGATGCAGAGGTTGAAATCCTGGTAGAGAGAGTGAGAGAAGCCATCAGATCCCTTGGGATGTAGAGAAAGCACTAGGGCCATATGAAATACTTCCAGGGTGCTAAGGGAACTGGTGGATGTCCTGGCGGCCCCCCTGGTGGAGCTTTTCAACATCTCTCTGAAGATGGGGGTGGGTACCCCAAGACTGGAGGGTGGCCCATATTGTGCCTATCCACAAGGGAGGATTAAGAGAGGAGGTGTGGAACCACAGGCCTGTTAGCCTGACGTCGGTGGGCAAGGTGATGGACGGTATTATCAAGGAAAGGCTAGGGGGTTACTGGAGCAAATGGGATATGTAATCGACAGATAGCATGGCTTCGTTCCGGGAAGATCGTGTCAGACAAACCTTGTGGAGTTCTACGATTGGGTGACAAGTGCCCTGGACCAGGGTAGGCTGGTGGATGTCCTCTTTCTTGACTTCAGCAAGATGTTTGATTCCGTACCTCATGGTGGTCTGCTGGCTAAGCTGGGGGAAATGGGGGTGGCGAAGCAGATGATCAGATGGATAGGAAATTGGTTCTCAGAGCATACTCAGAGGGTGGTGGTTAGGGGGCAAGTTTCATCTCCAAGGAGGGTCATTAGTTGGGTCCCCCAAGGATTGGTCCTAGGGCCCCTCCTGTTCAACGCCTATGTCTCTGACATAAGGAAGGGTATCAGGAGTGAAATTAATCTTTTTGCGGATGACTCAAAGCTGGGAGCGGTAGTGGATGGGGAGGAGGGGAGAGTGGCCCTGCAGGAGGACCTGGAGGCTCTGGAGGGGTTGTTGATGAAGTGGAAACTGAAGTTCAGTGCAGGGAAATGCAGGGTTCTGCACCTGAGGCCCTAAATCTGGGCCAAGTGTATACCCTGGGGGGGAGAACACACTATAAGTCTTAAAGGTGAGAGGGACCTGGGGGTGGCGGTGGATGTCAAAATGAATAACTCTGAGACTTGTAGGAGGGGAGCAGCCACAGCCAATAGGGTGCTGGGATACATCGCTAGGGGGGATTACCTCCAGAAGGAGGGAAGTGATCCTCCCTCTGTATAACTGGTTAGGCCACACCTCGAGTACTGTGTGCAGTTTTGGAGACCGCACTTAAAAAGGGACATTGCACTCCTGGGGAGGGTCCAGAGGAGGGCAACCAAAATGATCTGGGGCTTGGGAGAAAGGACCTACAGAGAGAGGCTCAAGGAGTTCAACAAGTACACTCTGGAGGAGAGGAGGGACGGGGGGACATGATAGAAGTCTTCAGGTACATAAATGGGATTGATAAGGGAGGCTCAGTCGGTGTGATCCAAAGGAAGGGGGGGCAACTAGAGGACACAGGTGGAAGCTTGAGGAGGGGAGGCTCGGGGGAGATGAGATGTTATTTCACTGAGAGGGTAGTGGAACCATAGAATGCGCTGCCCAAGGGACTGGTGGAGGTGGAGACTGTGGAGGGGTTCAGGAGGGACTGGGACAGGTATAGGGTGAAGCTGACAAAGTCCAATACAAGGGGAACATCTTGGACTGGGGATAGAGAAATCCAAGGGGGTTGGGGAACAGCAAAGTCAATGCCCATTATGTGTGTTGACTATTGAGCAGACACAAAAGACCATTAGGCCTCCTCTGCTAGTATTTTAGTACATTAGAGTCCATATCTGCGAATGTATACACTGTACGTTTAACTGAACCAGGAAGCCCTCTGAAACAACTCCCCCCCCCCCCCGGTTTTGAAACAACATGTTCAGACATGAAACAGCATGTCCAGACATGTAAATAAAAAAAGGACTCAGTCAGGTGACGCAAACAAAAGATATAAAAAGCTCTCCTCTGAGTTCACTTGAGGCAGTCCAGTGGAAGCCCTGAGAGAGGAGAGAGGTTCTGCTGTTTGCGCAGACAAGTGGCTAAATGCAGATGAGAAGGGTCTTAGGAGCGCAAAGATCCAGGACTGTATTATGTGAGAAATTACTGATGTTAAGTAGTGATTTTCTTTGCAATTTTTATGTTTTCATTTATTTTTTAAACTTTTGAAAAACAAATATCACACTACGGTGTTTTTAAACCTGTAAATTTGCCACATGTGAAGTTTATTCCCACTTGCACAAACTTGGTATTAGAAGTGGGATAGTACTGCTTGTCCAGAGAAACAAGGGGGAGACCAGTACCCAGATACCAGCCCTGGCATCCAGACATGGGGGCAAAGAGCAGGATGGCGTACCTCTAGGATCTTGTGGATGCCAAGAATCTGTTGTAGGAAAGGGGCTTACCATTGTGCATACCGGAGCGCAGGTGAGGCGAGCTGGAGAGGAGCTGTTGCCTGGATTGGAATTTGATTGAACACGGAGGCGGACCAGCACCGGAGAGAGGCGGAGCACCGCTGCCAGATGCTGATGGAGGATTCCCAACTGGAGAATTTTGTGCAGAGGCAGAGGACCAGGATCCATGGGTTCTATAGGAAAAGGACCCCCTGATGGAACCTTTGTTGCCAGCCACTTTTGAGATTCCATTGTTGCCCATTTTTTGGGCTACTGCTTCTTGGAGGACGACGAGATGAAGGCCCCAGGTAAGACTGTTTCAGGACATATGCGTACTGAGGTGAAGACTACAAGCAACAGGAAAGACACCATGGTGGCTGAAGGGACTTTCCTATGTTTTGAGCCCCCTGTGATATGGGATGAAATGTATGAAATGATTACAAGAAATGTATAACAGAAAAGAAATGTCTACACTGTATGATGTAAAATGAGAAACCTAGGCTCATGGAGGATCTAGGTATGGGGTGTAACCTATGATTGGGCCCCTGAGTGGAAACAATGTGTTAGAATGGGGTTAGAGTGGGTTACAACTCACCCCAGAGAAAGCTGTGGTAAGCTGTGGTATAGGCCTGTACAACCACCCTGATAGCTAGATGGAGGAAGCTAGAAATGAGCAAAAAAATGCTGTGTATTTCTTCCTCTTTTTTTAATGTACTGTTGAAGGTAGGATAGTGGGTGCACAGGGCTGAAATGATGCCAAGTGATGGGTATGGAGAAAGCTAGAAGTCAGCATAAAACTGCTGTGTATTACTTCCTATTTTTTTAATGTACTGATGAAGGTACAACAGTGGGTGCACAGGGCTGAAACGATGATAAGGGATGGGTGCGGAAATGCTGCCTATTGATGGGTGCCTGATATTACATATGAAATATCTGAGTTGTAACCAGAGTGAAATAATTAGGGGGTAGACAGTCACTACAGACTGAAGTCCTCTGAGAGCATAGGTGGATACTATGCTGAACTGTATGACAGCCCCAGGGTAATGTTGTGAAAGTACTGCCGTATTGCAGTAACTTGGTATGGTGGACAATGCTAAAAATAGCTGAATTAAGGGACCCTGGGGTGACGCTCTCATAGTGGGTGAGAGAAAGTTTCAACCAACCCCCATTCTACAGTTTTGGTAGAATATTTATGACTGAGAGGGGGTTCTTGAAAAAACAGCATAGTTTTGAGAACTGTTGTTTTCTTAAGGAGGGAGGTGTGTGGCAGAGTTAGGCTACATCCTCAGCTGTGAGTGATGGGCCACTTTTCTATCTCCTATTTTCTAGCTACCAAAACTTCTGTTGTGCAACAGTTAATGCTTTTCTCTTTGCTTTTCCTCTTTTAACCCCTTCCCTAGGTCAGCCATCTAGTGTAGCTCTTTACTATCCCTACTAAACTTCCTACTCGTTCTCTCTTTTTATTCTTTTTCCATTTCCATCCATTCAGTCCCTAGAATGATGCCACACACCCAGAGAGGTGTTATGTAAAGTGCATAAGTGCATTTTTTGCGTAAAAAGCATGAAGGCTATTTTAAATAGAAATAAATACAGTTGATAAAGTTTCTTTTTAATAAAAAGGATTCAGAAGCCATATAAAACAATAATAATTTCATGATTAGTACAGTTATAAGAAATCCTTAAGGTATTTTCATAAATTCACACTATAAACCTGTTCTATATAATAGAATGTGGTATGCTTTATAAAACTGTTTAGTCACTGTGGATCAGAGATATAGAGAGTCAGTGTCTGTGAATATATACAATGTATCTTTAACGGAACCAGGAAGTCTCCTGAAACAAACTCCCCCCTTGGTTCTGAAACAACATGTTCAGACATGAAACAGCATGTCCAGACATATAAATAAAAAAGGGCTCAGTCAGGTGATCCAACCAAAAGATATAAAAAGCTCTCCTCTGAGTTCAGTTGAGGCAGTCCAATGGGTCTCGGCCCTGAGAGAAGAGAGAGGTTCTGCTGTTTGTGCAGACAAGCTGTTGAATGCAGATGAGAAGGGTCTTAGGAGCTCTAAGATCCAGGAATGTATCATGTGAGAAACTACACTGATGTTAACTAGTGCTTTTCTTTGCAATTCTTATGTTTTCATTTATTATTTTTCGAACTTTTGAAAAATAAATATCACACCATGGTGTGTTTTCAACCTGTAAATTTGCCTTGTTTGAAATTTATTCCCACACGTTGTGACATGTGGGACTGTGTCAAATGCCTTGCTAAAGTCTAGGTAGGCCATGTCCGCAGCCCCTCCCTGGTCTACTACTTTGGTCACCCAGTCAAAGAAATCTATTAGATTCATTTGACATGACCTTCCCGCTGTGAATCCATGCTGCCTTGGGTCCTGTGCCCCGCTGGCCTCTAGGTATTCAACAGTTCTTTCTTTCAGAAGTGATTCCATCATCATTTTCCCTACCACTGAAGTCAGACTAACAGATCTGTAGTTTCCTGCCTCTGCTTTGTTCCCACTTTTGTGAAGGGGAATCGTATCCACCCGCCTTCAGTCCTCAGGTACCACACCATCCTCCCATGATTTGTTAAAAAGGGTAGTCAGTGGTGTCACTCAATCTCCCCTTAGTTCTTTTAGAATTCTAGGGTGAATCCCATCAGGTCCCATTGCTTTGTCCACCTTCTGTTTTAGGAGTTCTCTCAGAACCCTTTCTTCTGTGAATGGACTGGTATGGCCCCACCTCCCTGATCCAGAGTGCTTCTATTGACTGGATTAAGTATTTCCCTCTCCTTTTCTTTTGTGAATACTGAGCAGAAGTATTCGTATAGTATCCCTGCTTTTTCACTGTCACCCTCTGCCCACCCACCCATCCATTTATTAAGCCTCAGTATCCCTCCATTGGTCTTTCTTCACTCCCTAATGTACCTATAAAAGGTTTTATCCCCCTTCTTAACTGAGCTGGCTGTCTTTCCTTGGTTTGGGCCTTTGTCATTCTGACTGCCTTTCCCGCTTCCTTATGCTTTAACTGGTACAGTTCTCTGTCCTGCTCCTTCTGTCTTTCCTTATGCTTCCTGAATGCTATCTTTTTCTCCCTAACCTTCCCCGCCACCTCTTTTGAGTACCATAGTGTTTTTTTCCTTCATTTTGTTTATTTGCTTCTATAACCCCTTGGTAGCGTTATCTCAAGGACTGTTACCCTGACTGCTTGGCTAGTGGCAGGGTAAGGGGCCTGGGTACTGAAACAGGTGCTTCCACCTGGAGGACAGGGATGATAGTAACAAGGCTAACCTGGGTACAGCCCTCCGGGACACAGTAACCCCCTCTCTTTCCCTTCTAGTGGACTAGACAATATGCAACAAACACTTTCACAGTAGCCCCTATTCAGCATACAAATCCCCACACTGTTTGCACTTACCACCAGGGCTGGTTCTACCAGTTCGACCCTGGAGACCCCTGTAAAACAAGGTTAGGCACAGCAAATAACAACAGTACAGTGCTTTTGGTACAAACTGGAATCACAGTCAGATTAAATGCAAAAAGAGATCTGATTTATTCAGGGGACTTGAGCAAGGGAGGGGCGTAATTAGATTGGTTGATTCTAAAACTGATTTAGTCAGGCAATTATGCATGCACTTTTAGTCCCTGCACAGTCACATGCTTTGGGTACCCAGTTGGAAGTGAGGTGGGCTAGTCTGGAACATTGCCCTGGGTAGTCCGGCATTGCAGCTGGTTGGGGCCCTGTGATGAAAAGAAAAGGCATGCACAACCACACACAATTTGTAATCCGGAGCCAGGAGGCTCAGTTCGTGGAGATTAGGCAAAACAATTCAATCGGATGACACACTTTGATTGAACTGTTGTTGCAGGGAGCTACCCTGGTGTTTACTCACGCTACCCAGTACAGGGCACAGGATGGATGAAATGGAGACTGCAGGATGACTTGCTGGTTTGCCAGGAGAAGCAGGGCCCACACGATTCACCGTGGTGTCGTTTCTGTTCGTGATGTTGAGCAGGGGGCTGATCCACAGACAGGTCTCTCATCAATGGTGTTTTCTGCACCTGAAGTAGCTGGCTGGGCCAGTGTGGCAGGGCCCAGGCCAGGTAAGACAGTTCGGATATCAGTCTGGGAAGGCTGGATGCAGCTTCCAGCAAGCGTGGCACAATTACGCAGTGGGGAACTAAATCTCGACCCACTAACAGCATACATGCACATTTATAGTGAAGCAATCACCATACCACAAAACAGCAGTCTGGCAGCAGCAGCATCAGTCTTTCTGAGCAAAACCGTGATTTCTGTGGTGAAACGGTGTCCTGACAGGCCGATTGCATACAGCAAACTTCGGTCTTCTTCAGGTTCAAGGCTGGTCACAATTCAGTGGCTTTATCACACTTGATTTTGGATAGAGTCCGATTACTAAGCCTTTCAAAAAATTCCCTCTCGAGGGACAGCAGGCAGACAGGCCAAACTCAGCCTTTCCACCGATTTCCTGCGCTACTTCGCAGGGGCAGCTGCTCAAATCACTCGAGCTGTTTACTCTTCAAACTCTAACTTCAGACTGAACCACTGCAGCAGGCAGCTTGGGAATTTCCCTTCAGTCCAAAAGGTTCTAGTTGGTTGATCCATCAGTCTGTCAAAGAAGGGGCTTCCCCTCCAGATCCATTTAGGTGCCAAAGTGCAAAAACCACAATTCCTACAGAAATTTGCTCCCACAAGACCCCTGGGGACAGACACCATTTTAGAGTCCCCAGAGGTACTGATTGGTCCCAGTAGGCAGTCCAGAACCAAGATGGTGGGGCAATACTGAAATGTCCATGCTGCAAAGGAAGGCAGGTTAGACAAACTACAATATTATTATTATTAAAACAGAGAAACAGTAAACAGTCACAGTTCCTAGCAGGGCTCCCCCTGCGCAAATAGGGATGGCAGAATGGAGCAATAACACTGCAGCCCGGGCAGGACTTGAGCTTGAAACTACTCGGTCCCTACTCAGATAAATTTTACACCACAAGATAGGCAGCTCTTAAAGAGACAGGCATGGAGGCTAACAGGGCACTCACATGCAAACACTTTTAAATCGCAAGGACACAGAACACTAGCCTGGCAGTGGGCATTTAGGCAAGCCCAAGGAAGACTTTCAGGAACCCCCATTTGTAGGGGGGTTACACTTCACACAAAGGCTTGTTGCCTCTGTGATGGCAGTTTTGATGTTTCACCATTATTCCTCCATCCCTCCTTCTTGCCTGTATGCTAGTGCTTTTCTGAGGCACTCTCTCATTTTGCCAAAATCAGCCCTCCTAAAGTCTAGTACCCTCACTTTTGTATGGCTTGACTCTACAGCTGTGTTTATTGTGAACCACACTGTTTGGTGGTCACTTGTTCCCAGATGGCTACTCAATTCTAAATCTGAGATCCTCTTTCTGTCCACGTTTGAGAGTACCAGGTCTAAGATTGCACTTTCCTGAGTGGGTTCCAGCAGTAGCTCAAGAATGACCCTACTCTTGGATGTGGCTGCAGCAAAGGTGCTCCAGTTAACATCTGGCATATTCAGGTCCCCCATCAACAATATCTCCCACTTTTCTGCCATCCTAAGGATGCCTTCTATCATTTCCTTGCCCATTTCCTCCTCTTGAGATGGGGGTCTGTATACAACCTCTGTGCGGATTGTAATGCCATTTCCCATCTCCAGGGTGACCCACAGTGCCTCCTTTCCGCCCTGTTTACCCTTTCGTTCCGTTGCTTTGATCCCTTTCCTTATGTAGAGAGCTCCTCCTCCTCCTCCTCCACCTTCCCTGTCCCTCCTATAGATTATGTACCCTGTTATGTTGACATCCCAGTCATGGTTCTCTGAGTACCATGTTTCTGTGATTGCCACAGTATCCAGGCATCCCTTTTCTATCAAGGTCACTAGTTCAGGGAGCTTGTTACCCAGACTGTGGGTGTTGGTACTCATTGCCCTCCATTTTTTGATGGTCTTACCCCTTTAAGCCCCACCCCTGTCCTTACTGCCTTTGCCTTTTTCTCTGTTTACCCCTGCCCTTCTCCCTATCGACTTCTCTGTATTGGCGTTTACCTCACTAGCTACCCTGTTTTGTGGAAGGGGGCTGGGATTTTCCTGCTCTTTTTCAGTGCCTCCCCCCTTGGCTAGTTTAAATGCTTGCCAATGAAGCATTTAAACCTATCACCTAGGATCCTGGTTCCCTCCTGGACAGATGCAGACCATCGCACCAGTATAAGCCTGCAATCCTCCAGGTGGTCCCCAGTCCCCAATGAAGCCAAAACCCTTAGCTGTGCACCAGTTTTTCAATCATTGATTGAATCCTGTGGTGCGGAACACCATAGCCTCACCCATGCCATAGAAAGGTAGCGCCTCTGAGAAGGTTACCGTGCGTGCTACTTGTCTAAAACCCCACCCCAACTCCACAAACTCCCCCTGCACTGCTCTGATCTCATTCCCAGCCAGATCACTTGTCCCTAGGTGGACAGTGACGTACAGCTCCCTCCCCCGTGCAGCTGCTCCCGCAATCCTGAGGATTCACTCCCTGTCCATCCAAGCCATGGCACCAGGCAGGCACCTTACCTCCCTCTCCCCTCCTTCCCTCAGTTCTAGCCCCTAACAATTGAGTCCCCCAACAGGAGTTGTTTCCTTCCCCTGTGGATTCTCATGCCACTCTCCTGTGGGTCTCCTTGGTGGAGGTTCCCAGCATCCTCCTTGGTCTCCACTATGGGTGCCTTCATAGAGGAACCACGCTCTGCCAAAATGGTGTATGAATTGTGGAGAGGTACAACTGGAGGGATGCACCTCTGTTCCACCACCCTCACCCTCCCTGAGCCTACCATGGTCCAACCGTTCCTCTTTCTTGGCAACCTCTGAGGCAGCGGCGGCATCCCTGGTGGTCCCTGGGTGGGAGAGGAGGTCCCCTGAATCCTGGCCAACTCAGCCTGGAGGCGAACAACCTCCTCCCTCAGCCCAGAGAGGTGCCTTCAGATGGGACAACACCGCAACCTCCAGAATGTCTCCTGGAAGACTGCCACTGCATTGCACCACTCCCATCATGTCTTATTTGTGGCCCCTCGACTGTTGTCTTGAATGCTTACTCTTTCCTCTCTCTGTTTATTTTTTTTTGGTTTTTTTTTTCCCCTGCTTTCCTACTGCCTTTGTGCCCTTACAGCTCCTGCCCTTCCTGTTCTGGGACAGAAAGCTCCTGTATTTCTCAGTAGTCTCCTTCTTACTTGCTTAGAGACAGACTTCCGGCAGTTAGGGGGTGAGGGAGAACTATTGTTTTCCTTCGTGGATGGTGAGTCTTTTGTGCCTCTGTGATCACACCCTTCCTGTTCTGAAACAATAAGTTCCTGTTGTCCGTCAAATCCACTGCCTATAAAAGTGAAACTGGCTAAGGGTGGAGGGGAGGGAGGGCTATATAGTCCCAATAGTAGAATTCTAGCAGCTGCCTCCTTCCTCTTGCTGCTCTGTGCCAAAAGGTAACGGGGAAATTTTAAATAGATACCTGGCTTTCTGCTGCCTAAGCCACACCCCCTGATTTACAGCTCTCCTCTTCACCTAGCTAACTGCACAGATAATAGTTCCCTTCCCCCAACTCAGACAAGCACACTAACTCTTGTTTTTTTTTTTTTTTACCTTAATTGAAGGTCCCAGTAGTAGAGTTCTAGCAGCTGCCTCCTTCCTCTTGCTGCTCTCAGCAGTCAGTTCTGGCAGCTTCAAGAACCAAGGCAGCAAATTAAGCAAACATAGAAACATAGACTTTGACGGCAGATAAGGACCACTTGGCCCACCCAGTCTCCCCATTTCCCTACCTATTGGATAAGCTGCAGATTCTAGTTAACCAACAGCCTACTTCCTGCAACCCCACTATAATTGCCTTATGTCTGTCCCATGCATGTTTGAATTCCCCACTGTTTTAGACCCCACAATCTCTCCAGGAAGGCGGTTCCATGGTCCCACCACTCTCTCCGTGAAAAAGAATTCCTCACATTACCCTGAGCCGTGCCTCTAACTTTAAATTGTGCCCTTGTTCTTATACATCTTTTTCTGAAATATGCTACCTCCTGGACTTTGTTGATTCCTTGAGGTGCTAAAAGTTTCTATCATGTCCCCTGTCCCTCCTTTCATCAAGAGTATACATATTAAGCTCTCTCAGTCTCTCTTCATATGGTTTCTGATGTAGACTCTGCACCATTTTAGTTGCCCTCCTGACTGGTTCTTCATCCTGTCTATGACCTTGCGTAGATGGGGTCTCCAAAACTGCACGCAGTACTTCAGATGGGGTCTCACCAACTGTCTGTGCAGAGGGATAACCACTTCCTTTTTCTACTTGTGATGCCTCTCCCTATGCATCCCAGTATCCCCCTGGCCCTCCTTACTGACTTCTCACATTGCTTACCCACCTTTAGGTCATCTGATATGACTACACCCAGATCCCTTCCATTATTGTTGTCGTTAGTACCTCCCCTGCTATTGTGTACTCTTCTCCTGGATTTTTATTTCCCAGGTGCATTACTTTGCACTTCTTTGCATTGAATCTAAGTTGCCATATGTCTGACCATTCCTCCAACCTTGCCAAGTCCCTTCTCATCCTTTCTACCCTCCTTGTGTATCAACTCTGTTACAGATCTTTGTGTCATCCGCAAAGAGGCATACCTTTCCTTCCAGACCCTCCGCAATGTCACCTATAAAGACGTTAAAGAGGACTGGACCCAGTACTGAGCCCTGAGGTACAACACTGGTAACCCCCCTTTCTTCAAAATGTGTTCCATTCACTATTACCTTCTGTGTCCTGTTGTGCAGCCAGTTTGCTACCCATGCTACCACCCTGGGACCCACTCCCAGGCTGGCTAACCTGATTATTAATCTTTTGTGCGGGACTGTGTCAAATGCCTTGCTAAAGTCTAGGTAGGCCATATCCACAGCCCCTCCCTGGTCTATTACTTTGGTCACCCAGTCAAAGAAATCGATTAGATTCGTCTGACATGACCTTCCTGCTGTGAATCCATGATGCTTTGGGTCCTGCCCTACTGGCCTCTAGGTACTCAACAGTTCTTTCTTTCAGAAGTGATTCCATCATTTTCCCACCACTGAGGTCAAACTAACAGGTCTGTAGTTTTCGCTTCTGCCTTGCTCCCACTTTGTGAAGGGAATCACATCTGCCCTCCTCCAGTCCTCAGGTACCACCCCATCTTCCCATGATTTGTTAAAAAGTGTGGTTAGTGGTGTCACTAGGTCCTCCCTTAGCTCTTTTAGGATTCTGGGGTGAATCCCGTCAGGCTCCATTGCTTTGTCCACCTTGAGTTTTAGTAGTTCTTTCAGTACTCTTTCTTCTGTAAATTGACTGGTGTCAACCCCACTATCCAGAGTGCTTCTACTGTTTGGTTTAGGTAACTCCTCCTCTTCTTCTTTTGTGAATACTGAGCAAAAGTATTCATTCAGTATCTCTGCCTTTTCACTGTCTCCCTTTGCCCACCTCCCCTCTCCTTTATTAATCTTCACTATCCCTCCCTTAACCTTTCTATGCTCCCTAATGTACATATAAAAGGTTTTATCCCCCTTCTTAACTGAGTTGGCTATCTTTTCCTCAGTTTGGGCCTTTGCTTTTCTGACTGCCTTCCCCACTTCTTTCTGCTTTAATTGATACAGTTCCTTGTCGTGCTCCGTCTGTGGTTCCTTATGCTTTTTGAATGCAGCCTTTTTCTCCTTAACCTTTCCTGACACTCTTTTGAGAGCCATAGTGGTTTTTTATTCTGCTTTGTTTTCTTTATTTGTTTCACACAAAGGCTTGTTGCCTCCATGATGGCAGTTTGATTTTTCTCCATTGTTCTTCCACCTCCTTTCTGGCCATTTGCTAATGCATTCCTCAGGTATTCACCCATTTGCCAAAGTCAGCCCTTCTAAAGTCCAGTATCCTTATCTTTGTATGACTTGTCTCCATGGTTGTGTTTATTGTGAAGCACACTGTGCAGTGGTCGCTTGTTCCCAGATTTCTACTGACTTCTAAGTTTGTGATCCTCTCTCCATTTGAGAGTACCAGGTCTAATATTGCTCCCTCCCGAGTGGGTTCCACCACTAGCTGTCTAAGGCATGCTCCCTGTAGGGCATTGAGAATGACCCTGCTCTTGGATGTGGCTGCAGTCCATGTCGCCCAGTTAACATCTGGCATGTTCAGGTCCCCCATCAACAGTATCTCCTCTTTTTCAGTCATTTTGAGAATGCCCTCTATCATTTTCTTGTCCATTTCCTCCCCTTGAGACGGGGGGTCTGTACACAATCCCTGTGCGGATTGTGATGCCATTCCCTGTCTCCAAGGTGACCCAGAGTTCCTCTTGCCCTCCCTCTTTACTTTTTAGTTCTGCAGCTTTGATCCCTTCCCTTATGTAGAGAGCTACTCCACCTTCTCTTTTACCCTCCCTGTCCCTTCTGTAGATTGTGTACCCTGGTATGTTGACATCCCAGTCGTGGTTCTCCACGTACCATGTTTCTGTGACTGCCACAATATCCAAGTGTTCCTCTTCCATCAGGGCTACTAGCTCTGGAAGCTTGTTTTCAAGACTACGGGCATTGGTACTCATTGCCCTCCTTTTAATGTTGGCTTTATTCTTTTTTACCCATCCCTGCTGTTATTGCCTTGTCCATTTTCCATTTGCCCCTGTCCTGCCCTCTGTCAAGTTCTGTACCTCAGTGTTTACCCTACTACCTGCCATGTTTTATGGAAGCTTGAACTTTCCTGTTTCCTATCAGCACCTTCCCCTTGGCTAGTTTAAAAGCTTGCCAAGGAAGCCTTTAAACCTGTCACCTAGGAGCATGTTTCCTTCCTGGACAGATGCAGACCATCATGCCAGTATAGACCTTCATCTCTCCAGGTGGACCCCCAGTCCCCAATGAAGCCAAAGCCCTGTGCTCTGCACCAGTTTTGCAACCATTCATTAAACTGCATGGTGTGCAGTACCCTAGCCTCACCCCTGCCTTAGACTGGCAACACCTCTGAGAAGGTAACTGTGCTTGCTACCTGTCTGAGGCCCCTCCCCAACTCCACAAATTCATCCTGCACTGCACTGATCTCATGCCTAGCTAGGTCATTTGTCCCGAGGTGGACAATGATATCTAGTTTCCTCTCCTGTGATGCTGCTTCTGCAATCCTGAGGATTTGCTTCCTGTCCCTCCAAGCCATGGCACCAGACAGGCACCTTACTTCCCTCTCCTCTCCTCTCCCTTCCCCAGGTCTACACCCCTAACAATTGAGTCCCCTATCAGAAGCTGTTTCTTTCCCCTGTGGTGTCCCTTGCCACTCTTTTGTGGGTCTCCCTTGTGGATGTCCCCAGCATTTTTCTTGGTCTCCAATGAGGGTGTCATCATAGAGGAACCTTGATTTGCCAGGCTGACATGTGATTTGTGTAGAGAGGTGCAGATTAGGGGCCACGCCACTGTTCTACCACCTCACCCTCCCAGACCTACTGTGGTCCATCTGCTCTTCACACATGGCAACCTCTGAGGCAGTGGTTGTGGAACTGGTGCTCTTTGGGTGGGGGAGGCCTCCTTAGTCCTTGCCAGTTCAGCCTGGAGGTGGGCAACCTCCTTCCTCAGAGCTGACAGTTGCCTGCAAATAGGGCAACAATGCAGGTTCCAGAATGTCTCCCGGAAAATTGCTGCCCCACAGCCAGTGCATTGCACCACTCCCCACGTGTCCCTCTTCCTTATAATATACAATTTTCTTTTTTTGTGTGTGTACTTACCCTGTATGCACTGTGCTGGGTAATTTAGAATATGACAGTTCTGCTCCAAGACCTGTTGAGGAAGTGATGTCAGAACTTGGCTATAAAAGAAATGCCACGCCTGGGGTGGGGTGGGTGGGGTGAGGGGAAGGCCACAACCACGGGTGACTGTTAGAAACAATCAAATACACCACTGCTCCACCACCCTGGTGAGTACTGCCCTCTATAGTAAGTCAACCAACATCACAGCTCCTACACAAACCACTCTACTGAGTCCAGGGATAAAAACGAACTCACTGTTCAGCCAGCAGGACACTTCTAAAATATTGCACAAATATCCTTCCAAATCCTATGTGTCTAGCACAGAAATCAAGCAACTTCAGTTGTATTTCAACCCCTCTGGTTATAAAATTACTACACTTTAATGGAATCTTGCAATTCTTAATGCCAATAAGAAAATAATGAAACTTTCTGTAGAAAGTGTAGCTTACCTTCCTAGTCCCCTACAGTATTGTGTTTTACCAAGTTCCCAGTTCCTCAAATGCGTTCTAGTTTGTTCTCTGCAGTATAGCAAGTTTCTCAGCTTCCAACAGGAGCAGGCAAGTCTTTTCTGACTGGCTTTTCTCTGTGTAGTTTGATTAAGATAGCAATGATAAAAGCCCCACCCAGAATCAGCTATGTATTTTTTCCATTAAAGGGCCAGCATCAGCATTTCATCTGTGCTTCAGCATTCTCTCATCAACCTCCCAGCATATTAGCAGGAAACCTCCGGGGGGGGGTGCTGTTTTCAGGGGGATTAGTGCCATTTTGAGTCATGGCCTCAGACAAGCCCTCCAGGGGCAGAAAATGCCAGCACTGCAAGCCCCCTTTACTAATTACTGTACCTTTGCTTTGTCTAAAATGTGAGAAGGTAGTGTCTGCGAATGGGGAGGACCTGATTGAGGCCTCCCATTCCTCAGCTCAGACTGATAGCCAACAGACAGACAGGTCTGAGAGAGTAGCAACTACCAGGTCTGAGAGAGTAGCAGCCACCAGGGAGACCCAGAAATCCGCAACCCCCTCACTGGCCCCAGACCTCATAGATAAGCTGAATAGGGCCTTTGCCCTGGACCCTTCATGCTTTGACTGGCAACCACCAGATGTGAGGCCACACAAGAAGGCAAAGTGGAAGAGAACCCCTTCCTCATCAGGAGACGGGCAGTTGTCCTCACATCTTTACGATAGAAAGAAAAAGTCCAGATACAGGAGCGGATCCTCGGATGAGGAGGATCAGCATTCCTCAAGCCACAAGAGAAAGAAAAGATGTTCTTGGAGCAGATCTGGGGGTAGCCACAAAGGGAAGTATCACAGGGAGCATTCCTTGGCCTCCTCAGATTCCAGTTCCTCTTCTCCAGAAGAGGGGGAACTAGTGGACTCATCTTCTGACTCTGAGGACTCCCCTGCCAGAAACTTTGACCTGGAGGATCTAGACTTTTTCATAAAAAAGGTCATAGCTGAGATTCACCTTGTATCTTCTCCAGTGGTTCCAACACAGCCGAAACAGGCCTTTCGCCTGACATCTGCCACCAAACCAGCCACAGCGTTTTCTGTTCCTCCAGCCATCGAGGACTTGCTAAATGAGGAATGGCAAGGTCCAGAGCACACCTATCCAGTTCCTCAGCGGATAACTAAGCTTCTCCGGTTTGACAAGAAACAGTCTGAAAATTGGCTCAACTGCCCCAGAATCATGTCTTTGATTTCGAACCTCACCAGAAAGACGGTCATCCCAGCGGTAGGAGGAGCATCTCTTAGGGACCCAGTGGACAGGAAAGTGGATGCCTCACTGAAGAAGGCTTTTCAAGTATCAGCAACTTCTCTCAAGGCAGCAACTGCCAATCTTTTTTTCTGCCAGGGCTGCTCTGTCCTGGCCCTCGGATTTAGCCTTTCAGTTCATTGATGACCCAGAGAAAAACAAAGCTACTATTCAGCAGCTGCAGTTAAGGGGTTTGGCATCAGCTTATGCAGCAGATGTGTCAGCGCAGTGGTAGCGCAACCCGACCAAAAGACAGGCAGCGCTGCAGGCCATTACAGACCTTCAGACAGGGGCTATCGAGTAAGTTCCCCCCACAGAGTTTAGTCGGGGGAGGTCTACTTCCCATTCTTCATTGTGCCCAAATGCACAGGGGGATTCAGGCCAGTCCTAGATCTCAAATTCTTGAATTGTTTTGTCCACAACAGACCCTTCAAGTTAGAAACCTTGTCATCAACATACATACATACATCAGCAACAACATACATTTTGCCCAGGGACAGCTACTAAGAAAGCTTTTAAATGACACCTTTTCTGCAAAGGGTTCAACGCTGGCTGCTGTTTACCTCAATTTTTACGATGCAGATAGACATTTGATACTAGATGATGGGACAAATAATTCAATTAATGTAAAGAATAAGATAGCGGTGAACCCAGGGTTTGAAATCCTTTGTGGAAATTAGAGGTTTGTTTTGGTAAGAAGCACCATTGTCAGCATGGTGTACCAACTGATGCGTGAAGTCAGTTCCAGGTCTGTCTTGACAGCCGCCGAAAAACCAAACAAATAGTGGTCTCTGCCCACTTAATCGGAGTCCCTGTGGTCCCCAAAGGGTTCTTCTTTACCTTTAGTGGGTCCCTATCCCAATATAGCACGGTTTGAGGTGGCAAAATCCAATGGAAATGGAGCTGGGAAGAAGGCAGGCCCTGGCCGGGCTGAGAACATTGAGTCTTGGACGAGGCATTGCAGTGGGCACTTGGAGATGGCAGGTGGCACTCGCATGCGCTGGAGGAGCTGGAGCAAGCGAGCGAGATAGAAGCCTGTGCTGTTGGATTGGAAACGAGGGAGGTAAGGTTTGTAGCTGAGTTACTGTATTTTGAGAATCCAGAGATTGCTTATGCTGGGAGAGGGGCAGAAGTATTTAGCAGGCGGGGGATTCAAGAGTTTCTGACAGCTGAAAAAGGGTTAGGGGTGTACTCGCTGGAGTAGTTGGAAGAGGGGTTTGGGCTGTCGCTAGTAGTTTGGAGAAAGTGTAAGGGCTGACATACAGCAATGGGGTGTTGACACCTGGCGTACGGTTACTGTCAAGATTTTCGCAGGATAGTCCTGATTTGGGCAACTGTGTCCTGAAGAAAAAGAAAACATGAAAAAATACTACATGTCCTGACCATATAGTAGAAAGAATATTTTCTAACGTTCTTTTAAATGTTGCAGAAAACAATAGTACCTTAATGATAGGCAGCAATAGAAACAACTACAACACTTAGTCTTAATTCTGATTTTATGGAGAAAATTAGTTTGTTACATCGGTGGAGGATAAATATTGACCTGCGAAAATCATGTTTCTGTAAGGAATGCCCTACTTTGGGCTTCTTAAAAGGTGGTAATCCTACATCCCAGAGGTAGATTGGACTAGATCCATGCCCTGAGCTGACTAGAACAGCCCTAGGCACAACCAGAAAGGGATGGCAGTTAGTGAGATTTTTATATGATGTAGCATGGCTTTCACCAAAGAGGACTTAGGTGGGACAGTGCTAACATGCACCAAAAGGACAAACCTTACAACCTTACCAGACATGCCCCCTTTTTATCGCTGCATGGGCGGAGCTCCGCAGTCATTAGCCAACACATTGTAACTTACTAACACTGTGGGAGCATGTGAACAAGCCGCTGTCCAGTTTGCTTCTACAGTGCTGTAGCACAGTTTAAGTGGTTGTATTTATGCAGCACCTCCCCCTCCGCTGGCCACATAAACATACCCTCTTTGGGGGCACTACATTTTCTTCCGCAACTGTGGAGGTGACGGCCACCGTGCACAACATGACAGTGCCAAAGCAGACTGCGCATGCGCAGGTTTTAGACAAGCGCAGTTCCGTCAGTGCTGTTATCTTATGCACAGCACAAAAGTGATGCTTGTAAAAGCACGGAACATCCGTATTGGCTGTGACCAGAATTTGTTAACTAGGGCAGCAGATTTGGCCATGGACTGTGAAATATATTTCCCAGTCTGTGCTTAAGTGTCCCACCTTCACTTAACTAATTAGGGCAGGGAGTCCCACAGTGAAATATTTTTTTAGACTATAGTAATTTTTTTTTTCTTTTCTCCTTTTATTTTCAACAATCTCTGAAGCAGGCTTCTCATGTATTATCAGACTAGTTCACTCACTTACCTCAGCCTTGTGGTATCAAAACCCAGCATTCTTCTCTTTTCCTTCCAGTGGTTTGATTTTTTTTTAATCCTTTAAATGTCTCTCCTGTTCTCTTTTTTTTCTAAACAAGGAAAACTCTGAAAAGGGCTTTTAATATTGATTATATCACTCTCAGATAGTGATGATACATTTTTCCGCCTGCTGCAACAAGTCATTCTGCACACACTGCAACAAGTCATCAAGAAGTCTGGTCAGGTGATAACCTTTGCTTACTGAGGAGGTCTTTCTGCAGCAATCTCGTGGGGCGGCAGGGGTGGTCACGCTCCTTCTTCTCAACTCGGCAGGTTAGTGGCTGGGTCCTAGCGCCCACAGGACACTGAATCGAAGTTGCAGCAAAACTGCTTGTCCAAGGGACAGGTAGAACAAACTAAACGGCTATCCAGACTTAAAACTGGCTGTCCAAGATTGGTGGACATCCTGTTATTTCAAGCCCTGCTGTTCTTACTTGTGACAAGGGCACCTGGCATGGGGTACTGGGCCATTGGTTCATCAGGCGACTGCCCCAACAATGCACACCGCATTCCTACACACTGGATACAGAGAGGTCATAACTGCCCCTTGAGGGAGTGTCCGTGGGAGACCCATAGAGCTCCCGTGTGTTCTAAAGGCTTTACTCATCTCCACCTGAGCTCATAGCAGATGGCTTGCGCCTGAATCTGCACTACAACTCATCCAGGTCCCTCCCGGAGTCATTCCTTAGAGGCATGTGCAATTTGTCGGCCTATAGTTACAAGGGCATCAGACAGGCAAGCCTGCCCTCCACCCTCTGCTGGATCAGTCCCACATGACAGAAGGTCCCAGGCCAAATTACTCATTTACGTTCCTAATTTCTTCTCCCTCCTACCTGACTGCAGGGGGGGGGAGAGAGAGACGAGGAGAGAGAGGGAGAGAGAGAGAGAGAGAGAGAGAGAGAGAGAGGAGGGAGGGCACCTAGTGCCACATACAGTAAGGCTGTTACTTAAGCTCAGAAAAAGTACATTTCACCTCAGGATTTTCAGTCACACAGTCTCTGATTTTCTTTTCTGTCTGAATTCTCTGCTTCCTCAGGAGTCTTCAGATCAGATGGTAGTTCGCCCCTCAGGGGCACTTGTTCAACGACTGCTGCTACAGTACCTGAAGGGTTATGGATTTGTTGCCTTCTGGAAAAGAGGAACTCTCAAAAGATTCCCAGGGCACAACGCGCCAAGAGGGCAGCTCCCTTCAAACTGATGCAACTGCTGCAGCTCTCCGGTTACAGCTGGTTGACTCCTTCCGTTTAGAACTGGGGCTATCCATCTGATCTAGCCTCCTTTGGGCTCCAACGGTTAACCCTTTCATGCCTGGTAGACCCACAGTGGAGTCTGAGCTCCCTGAGGGCTACACTGTGGGTGCTTGCCTGTGTCCTGTCCCATATAACTTTCAGGCTGAGACCATTGCCACAGACTGGCATCTGGGTCCTTTAGAGTTTTTGTGCCAGTTTAGCTAATGGGTACCCTGTTCTGGGGGACAGTTGTCCCCAGCTCCAGGTATTCGAGGTAGCATGTTTTTTATATATAGAAATATATATGTTTAGGGAATAACTTAGCTTATACTGCACTGTTGAGAACTAATTGCTTGTAAGTTATTTATTTTATCTAGATCTCATGACTATCAGATTCCATGAGTAAAGTGAATTTTAGTGCCCTACAAAAACTCTTGTGTTGACATTTTTTTTTTTTTTTTTTACTTATGCTACAGTGTCTGTGAATGTAGGGAAACCTGCCTAGAGAAAACCTCACAAATAAAAATATTGTTGTAGCCCCCCCCTCCCCCCTCGGTACTCTTAGCGGGAGGATGCAGCATCATTCAGCAGATGTGTTTAGGGGGCCAGCTGTCTAATGGTTAAGTGCTTCTGCTTGCCATGCTGATGACTTGGGCTCAAGTTTCAAGATAGGGTTTCACATTGTCTTCTAGAAGGGTGTCTCCTGCCATTTTCATGCCCACCTCCTGGTTACATAAGGGGAACTGAGCCATGTATCCAGGAATACACAGCAGCAGTGGTCGGGGGGGGGGGGCCTGAAATCCTGTCACAAATGTATGTAGGACATTGAAATGGGATGTGGTGGTGCCAAACATCCAGTCTTGTGCTTCTGAGTGCCTATAAGAGTATGGTGAGTGGTAATTATTGCAGCCTGTTTTGGTTTAGCCACCAAGGCTTCTCATCTTGGTCCATTCTCTAGTGGGTTGAGGGTGAGGCAAGATGGGTATTAAAAACAAACAATAGAAGAGAATTGATCTCTTGCTGATGACAGTGCTGTGCCCCCCACCCAGTTGTTTCACCTGGACCTCTTAGTCTCCTGTACTGCCCCCCTACTCTGGTGGGGAAACGTCTGGTTGACTATGGGCAAATGATGGACTGTATACTAAAGGACAGGTAGTGAGTATCTGGGGACAGCAATAAATATCCAGTAGGCTGGATGAGGAGTGATAAATATTCCAGAAGAATGTACAATATTAATTTTGAAAATCAACACGTTGCTTTGTTAGTCTAACCCATTGTTTTGGTCCTTCCATTGTAGCAGCCAGTGACCATATGGAAAATAAGCTCCATGGCCTTATGTTGTTATGGTTTGGCAAGCTTGTCACACTCGGCTATTCACACAACAGATAAAATCCACATATTCTGGTGAATAATGCCTCCGAACAAACCCAGGTTTTCCACTACTGGGATTGGGTTAATCCTTGGATACATGGATTTGAAATCACAAATCAGTATGTGTGAGCATTAATGGCGAGAAACAAGTTCTTAGTGGAGATTGAAATTAGCATTCAAAAGCTGTTTTCTAGTGAAGCTGCAGATCTGGCAGCTGAGTTAATAGCTATTGTGGCATGTCTCTAGCTTTTTATGTTTGCATGCGTGCATGCGCAGCAGGCATTTTGCTCCAAGAACAGGGCTTTTGTGTTGTGTCACTGTCTGATCCAGTGCAGCTCAGGCTACAGTGGGCTCAACGGTGAC
Organism: Neoceratodus forsteri; assembly: GCA_016271365.2. NCBI lineage: Eukaryota > Metazoa > Chordata > Ceratodontiformes > Ceratodontidae > Neoceratodus > Neoceratodus forsteri. The sequence continues at coordinate 1,052,256,604 of CM028129.1, forward strand.
AGCCCAGTGAAGAGCCAGGCTGATCATTACACTGTTAGTGCTTGTGGGGTGGAAACTTCTTGTAGTTGAAAGTACCGAGCCATTCCAGTGAGAGAGCATGTCTCAGTCCTTATATCTGCATGAAGCTGCATCATGCTCAGCCTGTGCTTGTCCTGCTCCCCATGCCCATGTGCAGATCCTAGTCTCACAACTACCCCCCCCACTGCTCACACTTTCCCATTACAATCTGTGGCTGCAGTATTGATCTAGGAAAAGAAAGGCGTAAGCGGACCTGCAGTCTTATAGTGAGCTCGGCTAAGGTTACTGTGTGAAGGTCATGCTCCTTCCCTGTGCCCTGTACATGACAGTTAAATACCCTCCCACTGCCAACTATCCGGGCCCACCTCCTGATCCTTCTTTATGCCCCATCCGTGACAGTTAAATACCCTCCCACTGCTAAGTATCCTGCCCACCTGATCCTCCCACATACCCCATCTGTGACAGTTAAATATCCTCCCACTATCAAGTATCCCCACACCTCCTGATTCTTCTCCGTGCTCCGTCCGAAAACTTATAAAAGAAGAAAACCATCCAGAGACAATGTCTCCCCCCATGCTACCACCCAACTCCCCCACAGCACCCACCACCCCACACCTCCCTACCCTATACTTACCTATTCGGTCCGGTGCTGCTATTTCTTGTATGTCCTACTGCTACTGAGCTCCACTGGGAAGTGACTGAAAACAAGGTTTTTTTAATGCATTTGAACTTTTTCTCGTAACTTTGTCATTTCTTAATATTTTTACCCCACATTTTCAACATGGCCTTTTTTACCCCACCTCATGAACCAGGTAGCTGAAAATTTTCAAGTCCCCACCCTGAAACATGGTTTTGTAGTTGCTCTGTGAAATCATGTTTCAGGTGGGATTTAAACTGTTTTACCCGTCTTGATCATGAGGTGAGATAATAAAAAGAATTATGTGTAAAATTTGGGGTTAGAATCTCAAGAAAGAACAAAGTTATGAAGCAACATTGACATTCTTTAACATTTACTCATAACTTTACTATTTTTCCAGATTCTGACCCCAAATTTTCGATGTAGCCTTTTGTTTTTAATTACAACTCACCTCATACAAGGCACTTAAAGTCTTTAAAATCCCCTCCGAGACATGTTTTTTGCAGTTGCTCTGGAAAATCACCTTTCAGACAGGATTTTAAAAAATGTATCTTGTCTTGATCATAAAGTGGGGTAATAAAAAGGCTGAATTTTGGGTTATAATCTCAAAAAATGACAAAGTTATGAAAAAATGTTGAAATTCTTCTATGTTTACTCCCACCATTGCTGTTTTACCAGACTGTGACCCCACATTTTCAGCATAGCAATTTTTGTACTCTGTCATAAACATAAATGTGTGATTTCTTAAATCCTGCCCCAAAATACCTGTTCACACTTGTGCTACAAAATTACTTTTGGACAGGATTTTGTAAATGAGACATGTTATGTTCATAAGGTGATGTGATAAAAAGACTGTGTTGACATTTGAGGTAAAAACTAAAAAAAAAAGTGTGAACAAATGATATGTTTCAACATTTACTCATTAACGTTGCATTATTTATATTTTTTAACCCACGTTATTTTTGCTTTTTAACCCACATTTTCAACATAATCATGTTTTTATTTATTATTCCCATCCAGTGAACATGGCAGGTATCGTTATCAAATCCACCTCCAAAACCTGTTTTTTGCATTAGTTCCACACAGTAGTGTCTCGGGTCGCATTTCATAAATGACTCCTGTCATGTTGATATGCTGGACAAAAAAAAATAGTATTTTGAAAGGTTACAGTCTAAGAAAACAACATTCTGTGTGAACCTCTTCATTCCCAATCATGACAATTTCACTGTCATAAGTCATGTTATTTGTTAATTATTGTATTTGCATTATTGGTGCAAAACACCTACATAGCAAATACAAGCACATAAACATTCAGCATTGACAAATGCTTATTTAGGTTAGTGGCACACTGAAATGATGGCAACCTGCAACAGTTGTGGTTTCCAGATGGCACATAGGTACTGTACTGTATTTACCATGTGGTCTTGAGCAATATGTCGTTCTGGTACTAACCAGCAGATGAAGCTTTAGTCATGCAGTGGTCTGTTAGAACAACTGTTTGCTAGCAAGGGAGCTGGAATCGAGTCAGCTAAGGAAGATGAAACGAGGTGTTTTATTCCCAAACATACTGCTTTAAACCCATTTCTTCTAGCATGACATTAGTCAGGCAGAGCCCTGCATTGGCACGTACCTTAAATTATTTTTGAAGAAAGTGAGGTTTTGAACACAGACTTGAATTATTTGTTTTCTACACTGCCCAACCCACATTTTAGCATTTTTGTTTTAAAGGGCCATAAATCGACCGGGGGTATTCCTTTAAAGGACTTACACACAGGCAAAACTGTGGTAGGGCAGTTCTTAAGGTTTGCCTTTATGTGTTTATTTTTCCATTCATACTAAATACTGAAGATATTCGTGTATTAGGAAGAACTGTCTTCCTCACAAAGTAGTTCTCCTACATATGAGACCATAAACCTGTATTTCGTACATCACAGTTTCAGGGCTCTTAGTAGAATTTTTGTTTTGAGGGTCTGGGACTCCCTGTACAAAAACTGTGGGTACCTCCTTGAGAGCCCCAATACATTTGTTGAGGGTCCCAATGTGGTGTCATCCCCCCCCCCCACCTTGGGCCTGTTTTTTTTTTTTTGTTGTTAATTTAAGTACATGGGGTAGCCCAGCTGAGATATAACATTTCATTTTCAGTCAGGGTCCTGCTTCTACTAATTTCTGTAAGTGCACTATTATCCATTATATGGTCTAGTTAATTATTGTAACGTCCAGAAAACACGCCGCTTCACACTCATAACCAGCCCGTGCCTGGCCAAAAGACCCTTTTGAGAAAGCCAGAAGGCAAAACTGGTTGGGGTTCTTGGTTGGCACTTTAATTACCACTGACTAAGGTAAACATATTTTTGTATGAAATTCTGTGCCATCACGTGTTTTTAACTTATTTATGTAATAAAGAGTTCACTAGTTCCCTAAGCCAGGTGCTGGTAATTTTATTCTGCTTTAATTATAATAAAACCCAACCCCAGCCATCTGAGTCCACCAGTGTATTTGTCTCTCTCACATTGCTGGGTCCAGAATAACAGGGTCTTGCATGGTCATGCAAACTACTGCTAGGTAGAGATACAGGTACTCTGGGCCTGGCAGAGAAAGAGAGAGAGAGAAAAAATGAGAATGGAAACATATATAATGGCGACAGATAAAGATTGATTATCCATTTAGTCTGCCCTTGTTACCCTGTCATACCCTAAGATCTGTTGTCTCTGTGGGGTCTTCGCTTACACTGTTCCCTCTTTGTCATCCATGTTTCTGCTCCCACTTCCCACTGAGTAGCTAATAACCCTTTGACTCTATCCCAGCTAAGAGGATGAGGATCAAGTGTGCTGTGTAAGATGTTGAAAAACTTAGAAATTCAATGAAGTTAGGTGGGAGAAGGGGGTGTCTAAAAAGTGGGACAGTGGTGGGGCTAAGTTGGGTGGAGGGTAATTTTTAATATAACTAGTTGAAGGTTCGGCAAGTCAGTAGCCCATGTGAGCGTGCATCTCGGGGAATGCACACCAGGGTACCAGGCATATCCTGAACCAATGAGTGTAAAAGACACAGGTACTCACATTGCTGAGTCTCTTGCAATGAAGATGTTTTTCTTGCTGTGCCTGGATCATCTTGGTTACCTTCCTCTGCACCACCTCCATTCTGTCCCTGTCCTTCAGTTCGATCTCCAAAACTGCACACAATACTCCAGGTGAGGGCGAACAAAGAACGTATATAGTGGTAGAATCATCTGTCTTCACCAGCTGGTGATCCCCCTTTCTATTCACCCCACCATCCTAGTTGTCCTTCCTATTACCCTCTTGTATTGTGCTGATGTCTTCAGACTGTCCAAAATTATCATCCCCAAGTCCCTCTCCTCTGTTATGCCTTCCACAACTACCTTCCCCATTCTGGATTCACTTTTCATAATTTTTTACCTCTAAATGCATCACCTTGCACCTCATGGCATTACATTTTACCTGCCATACCCCACCTCTCTAATCTTCCCAGATCCTGCTTCATAATTCTGATTCCATCTTCACTCCCCCACGCGGTCACAGATCTTAGTATCATCCATGTAGAGACATATCTTTCCCTGTATCCCTGCCTCTGTGTTGCAGGCAAACATGTTTGAGAGGCCCGGTCCCAAGTCCGATTGCTGTGACATACTACTAATGACCCCCTGACCCTCAAGTATTACCCATTAAGTACAACACTCTTGAGTTCTGTCACTCGTACAGTTTCCTGTCTATCTTGTGACTTTATGGCCTCACCCCCAGATCGCGCATTGTCTTTACCAACTGCCTATGTGGGACAGTGTTTACTTGGTTTACTTGGTTGTTTGGGACAAAAGAAGGCCGTGGCCCATCAAGATTGTTCCCCACCTCAATGGTGGGAGAATTACACCCCAGAAACTACTAGCTTCCATCCATTGATCTAAACATCTTTTAAAAGACTGGATAGAACTACTATCTACTAGTTGCTGTGGTAGTCTATTCCATAGTCTAGGTGCTATTATAGTAAAGTAGTGTTGTCTTTTGTTTGTTTTTGCTTTGGCCACATCAGTCTGTTTGTTGTAGAGTCTTGTAGAGCCCTTTCTCTTGGAGAACTCTAAGCCACATTGGCTCTTTTGTTCCTGGGACTTAGAAATTTGATATAACAGTAATAAGTCTCCTCTTACTCATCTATTTTGTAAAGTGTGTAGTCCAGTTTCTTTCAACCTGGTATTATAATCGCTGTTTGAAAGTCTGGGCACCAATTTTGTTGCCCTCCTCTGGATCCTTTCCACCCTGTCTATATTTTGTATGAGATATGGGCTCCAAAATGGGGATCCATAGTCAGAATGAGGCCTGACGTGTCATGAAAAGAGGGATAATGCATTCCTGGGTCTTGGAAACGAATGTTTGTTTAATTTGCGTCAGTAGTGCATTTGAGGTTTTTGATACCTTAATTCGGTGATCTGTAAAGGATAATTTGTCATTAATAATGATTCCCAAATCTCTCTCTCATATGTTGATGTTTTAAGGGGTAAATTATTTAGTGTATAACTCTGCCTTGGATTGTTTTTCCCTTAGTGTAGGACAGTATATTTGTCAGAATTTAGCTCCATCCCATTTTCAGCTGCCCATTTTTCAAAGGTTCTTTATTATTACTTAATGTAAGCCTATTTGAAATCGTGAATACTGCACCCCCAAGTTTGGTGTCATCAGCAAATTTAACTAGGAGATTATTGACTCTGATTTGCAAATCACTAATAAAAAGGTTGAATAAACTAGGTCCAAGGACAGATCCCTGAGGTACCCCACTTGTAACACAGCCTACCTTGGAAAGGATGCCATTAATCCTCACTTGCTGACGTCTGTTGGTCAACCAGCAGGATACCCATTTAACCAATGACTGAGAAAACCCCTGTTTTTGTAGTTTATCTAAGAGTTTACCATGAGGCACGTTGTCAAAAGCTGTACTGTAGTCAAGAAGAAGTACATCCATAGGTTCCCCTCATCAAGTCCTACACTAATATAGTTATAAAAGCAAGCTAAGTTTGTAGTACAAGAAAGCCCAGACCTAAAGCCGTGTTGCGTTTTATCAGTTTTGTTCATAGTGATTAATTCCTGGTCTAGAAATGTTTTAATTATTTTTTCCATTAATTTACTTATTACCGAAGTTAGGCTTATTGGATGTTAGTTTTCAGGATTAGCGCGATTACCCTTCTTGTATATAGGTATGACTGTGGCATTAACCCAATCATGTGGGATGTAACCTTCTTGGAGGGAGATATTAAAAATGAGAGTTAAAGGTTGAGCTGTAGCCTCAGATGTCTCAAGCAAAAATCTAGGGGTTATATCATCAGGCCCTGGACTAGAATTTCTTTTTCCAGTTCGTAAGGCTTCAAGTGTTGAAGGCTTAACTGAAATCAGTGTACTGTATGCCCCTCCCCCCATCCACTGTATTGGTCACCCAATCAAAGAAGTTGATCAGGTTTGTCTGACATGAGTCTGACCGCCCACTGCCATGAACCCATGAGTTATCTTGTCCTGAAGTCCATTTGCCTCCAGGAAGCTTACCAGCCTCTCCCTTATTATGGTCTCTAGCAGGTTAACCACTACAGACAGGCAGGTTTGTAGTTTCTTGATTTATCTTACTCCCGCTCTTGTGCAGGGGAACTACATTCAGTGACTCCCAGTCCCTAGGTACTATCTCTGTTTCCAGTGAGCCATTATAGAGCTCAGCCAGTGGTGCAGCTGGGACCGGTACCATCTTCTTTAGTTCACGGGGATATAGCCCATCCGGACCCACAGACTTCTCTACCCTCCATGCATGATACAGTCTGGCAGTGGCACCTCATCATCTACTATGAACAGTAAACAAAATATTTGTTCAGGGTATCCACCCCTCATCCTCTACTGTGAACGCTGAACAGAAGTATTTGCTTAGAATGTCTGCCTTCTCTTCATCATCCTTCTCCTCCCACTCATCTATTTGGGTAGTCTGCATAGCCCGCAGTGCATGTTAGAGATTTTATAAGCTGAGGTCAGATGTTTCCCAAGTCTGCTGTTCTCTCTGGGCTAAGTATAGCCCTTTTTGACTGTATTTGGCCCCGGGAGACAGTGGGACCAGAAAAAAAAAAAGATCAGAGCTTGAAAAATCTCTTAACATGCACATGCTGAATCCCCCACTGCTGCAGCCCTTTACTTATGTCTGTTGCAGAGGATTTAAGCAATATACCACAAAACGGTGTGGGTGATGACAGGATTTACCCACACCTGGTGTCGTGGTTTGCTCACGAGGCCGCTGGCCGAGTGAGGAAACCACACCAGGCGTAGGTATATCCTGCCATCACTCACACCATCTCGTGGTTTATTGCGATTATACAATGTAATAAAGTAGGAGAGAGAAGTTGTGATTTTTTTTAATTTTAGTTTTACAGGTTCTGGTTACCTGAGAAAACAATATGGCGGCTGGCGGTTTTGAAGTTTGGTACTGGGGATTTGGCTGGCACTTCCTCCGTGGGAGATGGCAGGATTTACACATTGTAAATTGTGCCAGCCAGCCAATCACAAACCAGTATTTTTTAGCCCATTGTATAATCTAGGATTTGTAGTTACAGAAAATGTCAGCTTGAAAGTCGCCAAAATCAGTGTGACACAATCTACTATACTACAGGTGTGTGGAGCTGTTAGTGCTGACTGTTCCCCTTTAATTAGCTGAGCTGCACACATCCTGTGCAAGAAGCAGCCTTGCTGACTCCCCCTGACAAGAGCTCCTAATTAGCTATGCTGCAGGCAACCAGGGCAACAGGCAGCCCAACAATTTGTTAATGAGGCAGTTTGTTACTAATGGAAGATGGGTAAGGGGGAATATGTAGCAAGTTAGAACTGCAGAATAGCTACTACATTACCAAGTGGCTATAAATGCCATCAATTCCTTCCAGCAGTTTGGAAACCTTTTTTCTTACGTTTCATTATTTTATCAGCATAATTCTCATTTTGTAAGTATGGAAAGCAACTCCAGAGAAGGAGTTTTAGCTGAAGGAATGCATGCTCTGGCTGAGTAATGCACTATTATGCAGCACATGCTTGAATTTAATTCATCATAAATCCATGCCCTGTTGCTAATGTAATGGTGTCTGACTGTGACCTCTGACTTCTAATACACATTATTTATATTTTCTGCAGTTTCTCATACATTGTTTAGAGATGTACATATGATAGGAGGCATCATTTGGGGATGCTGCGTGTTTGTGACCTTAACTCTGGCATTTAAAGGTGAAAAGTATAAAGTGCTATTTTATCTTGAACCTTATGGATCAAATTCAGTATCAAGTTTGATATGCAAACATGCCTCTGTTATGGTATGCCATTTTGAGGGGGCCACAACTAGGGTGTCACAATCAGGGTGCTGTCATCACAGCGTGTGCTATTGTGGCGTCCCAGATTTCAGACCATCTGGGACTGTGAGCACACTGGGGCCGTAACTGTTTGCCTCTGCCCCAACTTTTGCGACTGGGGGGTTATATTTATTTAAAGGGGGTTGCGGGTGGCACAGCTCCCTGCAGAAAATAATGTTAACTGCTGTGTGCGGTCTGGCTGGGGTGGGGTGGTGACACATTGCCTGCCGCTCACCTTTGGTGTCGCCCCCTTGGTCTGCGCTGCTCATTTGCCAAGCGCTCTTTGTTTGTGCACCAGCATGGCTGAACCCTTTGTTATACAGTACTGTTAATTGACTGTCACCTAATGTTCACATTAGTTGCTACTGATTTAGTTATATAAATCCATTTTCTGTAGCAGTGTTAGGGTTCCAGGACCCCTGGCTTTTGTTTGAGACTCTAGACCTGAAGAGCATGGGGGTCCCATGATGCACCATTCTTTCTAAACTGACTTCTAATCTTTCCTGTCCATTATTTTCGTACAAAAATGCATTTTCCTAGAATTAGACCCTTTCAGTTGTGTGTGTGTGTGTGTGCCCAGACAATTTACACAGAGAGGCCAGGGGCCCCCTTCCAGAAAAGTGATCTACCAAATAAATGCTCTGCTATCATTTTGAAGACACAGTTGACTCATTTCCTACGAAGCATGTGTGCATTGTTACATGATAGTTTGAGCATTGTAGTGCATTGCTGAACAAGTGTCATCTGTGTCATAAATATGTGCTTTGTTCTGTGCAGGTATTTCATGCATGGTGTCTGCCGTGAAGGGAGCAGGTGTTTATTCTCACATGATTTATCTACTAGCAAGCCATCCACCATTTGCAAGTTTTATCAGAAAGGGCAGTGTGCCTATGGGACCAGATGCAGGTAAGGGAGAAAAAAAAAAAGTATTTCATGATTGCTTGGGGAGTACGGTCCTGTGAAATTCACAAACATAATTGAAGTATATTACAGGTTGGTTATGGTAAGAATGGAAGATATCACACTTCCCCTAAAACACATTTAAATACATGAATATGTGCTGCAAGTTGTCTTTGGGGTGTTTTGACTTATCAGCAATCAGTAAAGATTTTCTTAACCAGCAACCTCTTGGAGACAGTTTTTTTAAAGATCATAGTGCATGTGTTTTAATGCCATAAACTGCAAGTATAGTACCAGCAAGAACTGTTTAGATTTAAATTCACAGGTTTCCAGAGATTCAACTAGAGACTGAAGATACGTCAATTTTCGCTTGGAAATTATGACCGGGACAGTGTGATTTAACAGGGTCCGACATGGGGGCTTGACAAGGAGCTCAAAATCATTTTTGTTACAGGTCACCATGATGTTGAGAATTGTTATGTATTTGATGAGGTAGCCAGAAGGATAGCTGGGGGAGGGAGATGCTTTAGACTTAGTAAATTTGGACTTCAGGAGCAAACATAGAAACAGAATTTAATTGCAGATAAGGACCGATTGGCCCACTCAGTCTGCCCGTTTTTCCCTACCTATTGTATCACTGCAGACCCTACTTGCTCTCTGGCTCTTTATCACCCCCCACCTCTGTTCCACTAAGGTTGCCTTATGCCTATCCCGTATATTCCTGAACCCCACTACTGTTTTCACCCCCACCACCGCTGCTGGAATGCTGTTCTAGGAATCCACCACACTTTCTGTGAAGAAGTACTCCCTCACATCTTTCCTGAACCCACCCCCTCCAACTTTATAGCGTGTCCCCTTGTTCTTGAGCAACTTTTTTCTGAAAAGATGCTTTGTCCTGTGCAGGTATTTCATGCATGGTGTCTGCTGTGAAAGGTGCAGGTGTTTATTCTCACAAGATTTATCTACTAGCAAGCCATCCACCATTTGCAAGTTTTATCTGAATGATGATAATAATATGATAATATAATTAAGCTTAATTTATTAAGCACCTTATATGGATTTCAAGGCTCCGTACACAAAATGGGATGAAAATACGGGTACAGTAGTACAGAACGGTAGACTCCAAGCAGGCTGCGCCAATGGCAGAGTGGTACAAAATTTGGATATCAGGGAAAGAGCAAAGGTCCAGTGAAAGAGTGTTCCAAATGTGGGGCCAGAAACTTCTGTTGCTAACCAGTCTTTGACGTTGTATAAGGAAAAGGTAAGAAGTGGTAGAATGGGGATGTCAAACAGATGAAGGCCTGGACAGTAACATCAGTAATTTAAACTGGAACTAATCCATTTTGGCATTTGTAGACCACGAGGAGAATATTATTCATCTGTAGATATGCAGGTAACCTGTGGAGATTGGCTGAATGCTTTTGGGGGGCAAACCAGCCAGAGCAGAATTACGATGATTGATGCATGTAAATACAAAGGATTGGATTAAAATTGCAGCAACATCTTGGTTTAAATACTGTATGTGCATAGTTTTCAAGTGGAAAAAAGGCAGCACCAGCATCCGTAGTTAATAAAACAACTTATTTAATGCATAACATGCCTGTGGCAATCAGGAAGTGGAAAAGCAAAACTCACAAGCCCCGACCGGTTTCGCGCATGTGCACTTCCTCAGGGCTGAATGCTTTTGGAGGGCAAACCAGCCAGAGCAGAATTACAATGATTGATGCATGTAAATACAAAGGACTAGATTAAAGTTGCAGCAACATCTTGGTTTAAATACTGTATGTGCGTAGTTTTGCAATGTTCTGGAGGTGGAAAACAGTATTCTTAATCACATTGCTGAAACACAAAAACATAGCTGGTATGAGTATTAAGTTATAAGAATGAATCTAAAATGACGTTAAGGTTTTGAGGAGTAGAAGATGGATTATATATAGTGGAGTGCAGCTGGAGAGACAGATCAGATATAGAAAGTGACTTCACCTTTGCTCTATTATCATATAACAAGAGTTCAGTTTTATTCATTTGAGGCAAAGGGAATTCAAAGTCATGCAAACCTAGATGTCGAAGAAACAGCTGGACATTGGGGTCAGTGTAGACTGCAGAGACTAAGACACAAGTGCAGAAATCTGTATATTATTAGCACAGATACCGGACGAACCAAGTATAAAGTAATACTAGCTAGTACAGAATAAACAGGAGTGGACTGAGCATGAAACCTTGTGGAGCAGCAGTCGTTACGGGCTTTGAAGGTAACTCTTTGCATGTGGATTGAATGATAAGAGCTTATCCAGGATAATACTGTGCTCCTGAAACCAAACCGATGATTTATTTATTTATTTCAATTTTGTTAACCAGGTAGGCCCTAGGTCCCGAAGATCCCTTTGTTAGGGGCAACCCAGAGTTAGTTGCAAGTACAATCGTTCATTTAAGAGAGGAACAATACACTTGGTGATAAGCAGGATATGAATACAACACTGACCGTGCAGGAGACCATACATACATACACACATAGATACATTGGTAGACAAATACTGACTAGACAATATGCAATGGGAAGATTAGTACAGGGCACATTATCTATATGGATAACCATGAAAACAGAAAATGATGAAGAGGGTAAATAAATATGTTAATGATTGATGAGGTCAATGACTGAAAAGATATCCCCTAACAATAGTGCCACCAAAGTGCCTTTATCAATGAAGATGGTGTGATGTGCACTTCAAAAACTTGATTGAAAATAGGGGAGCAAACAAAACTAGTCATACTCAGTCCAGTTGGAGCATATGTTTGTACTGGCAAAAGGCTTTTATAAAGTTTTTAGGAAAACAGCTGAAGGTGAAGAACTGGAGCTCTGGTGCTTTACCTCTGTGGCATTAAATTTCATTTTGTGGGGGGGGTTCTAGAACATACAGGCTTTCCTTATATGCTGAGAATTTAAAGCTGTACACATAGTATAATACATAGCATACCACAGCTACGGTTAATCGCGGAGCCTGTGAAATACATCAGTGGCAAGCCAGAAAATTATAGTAGAATGTGAAAAAATCAGTAAATCCATAAATATGACGAACATCACATGTATAAAAAAAATTGAGGATAAAAGTTGAAGGAAAAAAATAAAGTAAATCAAAAGGAAGATATAAACAAAAACAGGGAGGGGGAAGGCACTGCCAAGCAGTACAGCAGTAGCAGTGTCTACCAGTGTAGTGAGAACTAGGATTAAAATAACATGTAAGTAAGCCCACAGTGGGGTGAAATGTGAAAGGAGGTGCTAAGAAAAAATGAGGGGGGCTCCTAGTTCAAAGCAGCTGCACCAAAATTTAGCATGCATTAACGATCCCCGAGAGATTTTTGTGTCCTATATTCGCATTGTAATACTCATAGAGCTGGTTCCTGGGAGATCAGGCTTGGTGGTCAAAGCAAGGAAAACCGCTGGAAGACAAAAAAAATATATATCGAAGTCATATTCACATTATCAGTTCATCATCATGTACAGATTTACAATACTCTTCTTGTTCCCTGATACAAGAAAAAAACACCAGTTATTTTTTTATGAAGTGCAGTATGGCTAGGGAATCATTCAGGCCTAATGGATGAAGGGCATGTGAGTAAAAAATCCACTTGGATTCATGTTGCAGTAAGGTTCTAATGCAGTTACCTACTCGTGGGTGAATGGGAACATTATCAGTGCCCAGGAACCGTAGTGAAGAGAGATTTTTATTGTGATGTGTGGCAAAGTATATTTCAAGGGGAGGTATGAAGGTGTTCTCGTGTGACACAACAAACATACTCTTATATTTAGTTTTTTCTAAGCACAGATAGTTCATATCATAAATTTGTGGGCAGGACCACCAAATGACATATACCACGAATGACGGTGAGCAGTTTATGAACGGTCGAATGTCAACTGTGCGTAAACCAGAGGAGTGACAGAACTGCTTCCCTGTTCAAGTGGAAAACGTGCATATGTTATAGCACCCACAGCAGTAGCTTCCCACTAGCTATGGGGAGCTAAGTCAAGTAGCTTTGTTCTACTAATCTTTATGATTATGGGTGAGAAATTCACCTAGATCTTTGGTGCATCTGTATGAAATTCTGGGCCTTGGGCATACTGCTGCAAATAATTCTTGATCACCCTAAAAGACAATCTAGAATTTGTGAACAGTTGCAGATATCTACCTTTGGGCGACCTTGTAGGATCTGGCATCGGCGTGGGTGCAGGTGAGTGATCATGTGGAGCTGACATTTTCTGTCAGTTGTCTTTTGATGCCAGTCTCTTGACCCCCATCTATCCCCCTCACTCAGCATGGAAAGCAATGAAAATAATTGGGCTATGGAGGATGAAAATAAAGAATTACTACAGCTACAGAACTGTGTCTCGGGTCAATGTACTGTATGAATTGTGTCACAAGTTAATTTACAGGCGGATGGGTCAGGTCAGCAAGCATGACTGGGAGTTCAGGGTTAAAAAAGTCTAACTTAATTTTTTTATTTGAATCTAGGAATACAAGTACCTTTGAGCCAGGGCTCTTTTACAAAGGTTCCATGTCGGATGAGGTACAATTCAAACAAGACATTGAATAACAGTGGGTTGCAGGCAGTTGCATACAGTTTTATACATTCAATACAGTGGCAAAAATGCCAGAAGGAGGTCTGGTAACAGGGTTAACACAGTATGAAAGAGAGACACACTAGTGGGGTGCGGCCATGTCGGTTGTCAGATATCAACTAAAGTGCTACAAGGGGGTAGGGAAGGTGGGTGGGAGGAGGGGAGGATGAGTGGGTGTATGTGAGAGGGAGTTGAGGGGGGAAAGGGTTAAGTGCTAGGTGGAGAGAGCAAAGAGGAGAGGGGAGAACAATTAGGAAGGACAGTCACAGGACCTAGATGCAGACAGGATGTGATGGAGACTGGTTTGAATGGACCAAGCTTTGGCATTGAGGCGATGTCAATGTTGAGACCATTGAACCAGATGGGAGCTCTGTGTGCAAAGGATCTTTGCCCTTGTGTGGTGCGGAAATGCGGGATATGCAGTAGTTGGGATTCAGGGCCCCTGGTGATGTGAATAGTGAGCGCTGGACAGAGAAGAGCTTGGACACCTGGGAGAGCAAGGCCTAGTGTTATTTTCTTTGCCATAAGGCAGGTTTGGTACTTGATCCGGTTTGAAAGTTGAAGCCACCCAGACTGTGGGTAGAGATCACACATGTGGGTGAGGCGATGGGCGCTGATTATGAGACGGCAAGCTTTGTTTAGTGCAGTGGATATGCGCCTGAGGGCAGTGGCAGAGGCAGAGTCGTAGATGATCAGGCCGTAGTCGATTATTGAGATTTACTGAGCTCTGTACTGCAATCCTGAAAGCATCTGAGGTAAGGCATTGCTTGTGCTTGAAGAGTAGGAGAATGTGAGTGTTGGCAGCCTTGGCAATGTTGTTAATGTGCGTAGCATATGATAGGTTACAATCGATGGTAACTCCTAAATATTTAAAGGATTGAACCTGTTCGAGGGTTGCACCAAGGCAGTTTTTGATTGTGATGGGACTGAGTCTGTGTTTGTTGTGCGGGCTGCAGAAGAGCATGGACTTGTTTTGTTTTTTTATAGTTGAGAACCAATTTATGTGTACTAAACCAAGTTTCAATCAAGGTGAAGGCAAGCTATAGATTCTTTTGAAGGTGGGCCCAGATCCTTGTGAGTGGAGAGAATGACGGCATCATCAGCATAAAGGAGGATTTGTGCAGGACACGATTGTGGAAGATCATACAGAAAGATGCTAAAAAAGAAGTGGACCAAGAATGGAGTCTTGAGGAACTCCTGAGTGAACAGGATGTGCATCCGAGAAAACATCAGCTATTTTCACTCTTTGGGAGCGATTCTCCAAGTAGCTCTTGAACCAGGTAGTGGACTCAGGTGAGAGCCCAGCAGAACATAGCTGTGTGATTAATAGTTTATGATGCACAGTGTCAAAAGCCTTGGTCAGGTCTATGAAGACCACCCCGGTTAGGAGGCTGTTGTCCAATGAGCTGTGGATCGCACTGGTGATTTCAAGGAGGGCCGATGTAGTACTGTGACCTGTATGGAAGCCATGTTGTTGGGGGCAAAGGATGTTGTGTTTATTCAGGTATTCCGTTCGCTGATCAGATACCATATGTTCAGTGGCCTGGGGGGGGGAGTATGGAGATTGTCCGGTAGTTCACATGCAGGTCCTTGTTCCCACATTTGTGAACCGGGGTTACTGTGGCTTATTTCCATCTGTTGAGGAACTGGCTGAGGGTGAGGAAGAGATTGAACATTTTTGTTAGTGGAAGTAGCACTTCATCAAGGGTGAGGGACACCAGCTTGAGGCTGAGTGAGACCCCACTAGTTCTGGATTTGGTGATTACATTAGAGACGTATTTACAGACCTCATGCACCCTGACTTCCTTAAAGTAGAACGATGGGCGGTTGGAGGGAGGGGATTGTGGGCTGGGGGTAGGAGAAGGCGGGTGGTCATCATTGAAGAAGTCCAAAGGGGGAACACTACTGAAGTCAGAGAACGCAGTATTGAAAGTATTTGCAATTGTGGTAGGGTCAAGAGTTATGCAGCCATCAATGACCAACATAGTAGGTGAGGTTTTTGGCTGCTTCCCAGTTACTTCTTTAAGATTGTCCCAGAAGGATCTCCCTTTTCACCAGGAGGTTTTCATGAGGGTATCTCTGTAGTTTGCATTTTTCTTCTGGTGGATTGATTTAGTGCAGTCGTTTCGTGCCCGTTTGTAGTTCTGAATACCATCTTGATTGCCAGTGCCCCGTGCCTGAAGCCAGAGGAGATCCCTTGCTTTTAGATCCATAAGTAGTTCAGCAGAGAGCCAAGGATTGTAAAAGCTTTTGATTTTACGCATTTTGAAAGGGGCATAGGTGTCACAGGCAGCATTGAAAGAGTTGATGAAGAAATCCAAGGCCGAATTGACATCAGAAGCATTGAATATAGGAGACCAGTTGAGCTGTCGGAGGTGGTATTTGAGGTGTTTCAACTGAACGCGTGGAAGGACTCTACAATTGATTAATTTGGGGGCTGGTGGCTTGCAGAATTTATTCGACCATTGACAGATGACCGGGGAATGGTCACTTAGTGTATGTATCTGGAAGGACAGAAACATCCGAGATGCAGGAGGGATGGCTGGTCAGTATCCAGTCCAGGAGAATGCTTGCACCAGTTTTATAATTATGTCTGGTGGGGGAGATTACCAGCTGTGCCAGGTTAGCTGCTGAGATGGCATCCTTGAGGTCTCCCGTGTCAGCGGTTAGCCAATTGATGTTAAAATCACCCATTAGGATCGACTCCGAGTTGGGGTTGTGCAAGGATGAGGTCCAAGACTGAGCTGAGGCCTTTACCTTTCTTTTGGAGGAATGTAAACAGCGGCAACAGTCAGTGCTTTGTTGTGAGCCCTCAACAGAATTTTAATAGGTAGGATCTGTGTAGAAAAAATCGAGAGGGGAGAAGGTAAGTGGTGACCCAGGAGGGTGTCATTGAGATATATAGCACAGCCGCCCCCTCTTTTTATACTCCTGTCAAGTCTGAAGACATTGTACCCTGGCTGGGCAATAGCCATGTCTGGAATTTTGGGTGATAGCCAGGTTTCAACAATTGCAAGGATATCAGGGTTGTGTTGGTTAGTGAATATTTGCAGGGCATCAGGTTTAGGCAGGAGGCTGCAGATGTTGAGAGATGCAAGGGTGAGAGTCCCAGGGTGCCTCGATTGATGGCCGGAGCAAGGAATTTTAGGTCCAGGATTTGGGTGAACATTCCCAGATAGCAGTAGTAGGAGTAGCAGAAGCTTCAGAATGCACCATCTTAATTGTTTTAAGGCAGATTTGTTTGCCAGTTTCATGCACAGTCTATTGTAGTGCTTCTGTCTTAGGTCCCAAAGAGAAGTAATATGAGCTAGTGTTGAGAATGGCAACAGGCGAACATACACCACCCTATCATTGTTCTTCAGGTGTTGCCAGCCATCCGCAGAGGAGAATGGGAGGGTATAGACAAGCTCAGTTGGAAGGGTACCAGACTGGGTGTAAATAAGGTCAATCCTGTAGCCTAGAGGAAGAGAGGGTATCTAGCTCTAGGCAGGAAAAACAGCAGTAGCAGGGAGCAAGAGAGATTGAGATGAAGAGCCAGAAGGGACAGAGCCATAGTGCTTAGAGGATGTGTAGAGATAACTGAGAGGCTCTATAGGGCAAAAGCCACCCGTGGAAGTGAAGCAAGGAGAGGGAGCGGCGTGGGGGGATGTCCCAAGTAAGTGAGCCCAATAAGGTTTAAGCAGGGTGGATACCAAGGTCAAGTGGGTGGAGCCAAAGCCTATTTAATAAAGGTGGGGGGGAGGGGGTGGGCGCAAATTTTCAGCAAAAGTCAATGCAAAGCAGTTCCAGTTAGAGGAGGGTGGCAGCAGGTGGTGGCCTATCAGAGCTGTGCAGTGCTTCCCCGGAGCAGCCGGGACTCTTACCTGGCTTTGAAGGTGTCCTGGTCGGCCGGAGGATGGAGGTGCGGGAGGCTGGCAGGATTAGCTGCGGCCGCTCACTGGAAGCCGTTCTGTCAGGATCACTTAATGCTGTTGCCATAGCTTCTTCCCATTGTTTTCTATATGTGTCTTTTAGGAAGCTCCTTATAGGTGGTTTTTCAAAATGGAGGCCACTGGGTGCTCAGCTACTGTTGCAAGAAGTGTCTATTGTAGAAAGTATTTTTTCAACTTCTTGAATTGCTAAAAGAGGGATTTTAAATTTAAATCTGTATTGGAACCTTGTTTCTATTCTTAAATATTAGTGTCTTTTGCAAGATGGAGTTGTAGTGATGTAGCAACACCTTTAAAGTTGCTCAACTTAGTTAATGTCAGACAAACCATCTGCACTGTCGAAAAACAAATACGAGAAGAGCATATTTGTGCTGTCATAAAGGAGCACCCTGATAAACCCCAAGGAATACACTTTGCCACACATCACGGTTAAAATCTGTCTTCACTGCAGTTCATGGGCATTGCCATGTTCCCATTCACCCCAGAGGTAGTGACTGCATCAGAACCTTATAGCAGCGTGACTCCAAGTGAATTTTTTTCTTACATGCCTTTTACCCTGTAAGTCTGAATGATTCCCCAACATACTGCCTTTCTTCTGAACCAACTGGTGTGGTTTTCTTATACCAGTGAGTAAGAGTTGTATTTTAAATCCATACATGGTGATAAATTGTTAACGTGAATAAGATTTTTTAATATTTTGTCTCTTTGTCTTCCAGCAGTTTTCCTGTCTTTGCCCACTTAGCCTAATCTAGCAGGGACCAGCTCTGTGAGGATTACAATGGAGATACAGGGTACAGAAATATCTCTGGGATAACAAATGCATTAAAAATGTTGGTACAGCTGCTTTGAACTAGGAGTCCCCCCTTTTTGTCTTAGCGCTCCCCTTCATGTAGCACCCCACTGTAGGCTTACTTACATTCTATTGCGATACCAGTTCTCACTACACTGAGCCACTGCTCACACTGTATTGCTTGGTAGGGCCTCCTCCCCCTTTTTGATTTCCTGAATTTTTGCTTTTTACATCTTCAATTTTTTCCACATGTTGTGTTTTACATATTTAGGGATTTAGTGAATTTTTCATGCTGTAGTATAACATTTTGGCTAGTTACTGATGTATTTCACAGGCTGCTCAATTAATTGTAATTCTGTAATATGCTATGTATTGTTTTCAAGTTCAGGTTTGTTGTGAAGGGATATATCCGTTGAGCAAGCTCATTTGCAAGGAGGTCCCTTGGGACAAACATACATCAAGTACAATACATAGTGCAGTACTCGATAAAAGATAACAAATACATAGTGCAAACAAAGCAAAAAAAGATATCAGATTCTAATGGCTACTGTGTACAGTCTGCACAATAAGTAACAAAGAAGCTAGGGAAGTCCAGTAGCACAACAACTGATTGTATCAGACTTGAGCTAAGTCATGTTAAAAAAATATATGTATATTATAAATAAGCATTAAAAATATGTAACAGCATATTTGTTCCCCAGTCACACCAACGTTTCACATCTCTGATGCTTTTTCAAGGTGTGGCCTAAGCACCCACTCCCTTCAGTTTATACAAATAACCGGTCACTCGACCTTTCAGATTCAACCTATCAGTTATCAGTAATGTTAGTACTTCACCTTCTGTGATATGAATGGAGTGCGTGAGTGCTCAGACCAGACATCATAGACAACACAGCATCGATTATAATGCTATATATATAATAAAATCTAATTCTGTAATTAAATAATATTTATGCAGAAAAAAGTAGCCGTACTACAACAATTAATTTTTATCTAATACATTGTTACTTCATAATCAGTTATTTTCTATGACATATTATTTTCTATAGTATGTTTTAGAAAGGGAACTAAGCTGAAGCTTTCATTCAGGCCATTACAAAGGTTGGCCTGCAGAATATATTGCCATTTACTTTCATTCTGTAAAAGTTGAATTATCCCAGTCACCCCCTATTGGACCCATAGTTACCTTTTCTAAACCTTGGAGTTTAAAAACATTGGAGGCAGTATAGCGCAGTGGTCTAAGGCTCTGAGCTGCAAATTTGGTGACATCCAGCAGACCAGACCTGGGTTTGAATCCCACAGCTTCCACTTGCATACTGTGAGCAAGTCACTTAACCTCCTTGTGCACCCAGGTCGCTCCTGTAAAAAAGCTTTCAGCTTAGTGTGCTATACCTGGTTAAACAACTAAATAAAAAAAAAAAAAAAAAACATGGTCTTTGCCTTTATTGTGCAGTACCAGTGCATTCTTTGTATCTTTATTGTTTATGCTCCTTAGATGTTCTGTATCTTATTTTTAAAGCATTTTGTTTTTCCCACATAAAAACTGTTGCAAGATTCACAAGTGGCAACATGCACTACATAAGTGGTACTACAGTTAAAGTCCTGCAGTTCATAAGAGTTTCCCTGTCGTGGGATGTTTAAAATTGTTGCCTGTTTTTATCTTGGAGCAAAAGGAGCAGCTCCCATACCAAGAGGTGCCACAAGGTAAAGGATTTTTGGGAATTGTTTGTTTTTCAGTATAAAGTCCTCGTCAGTGTACAGTTCTGGAGGGTGCACTGGTAAATTCTTCCAGCTTTGGTTCCGCCTTCAGGATATGCCAGTTCTTGCATTCTGTGGGTTAAAATCACAAACAAAATTGATTTTAATTTGTTGTTTTCTTGTGTGTGCTTCTAATAAGCTTTTTGTTGAAATTACATCAACTTGATTTACTGCTTTACCCAGACATTCTCTACTGTAACCCCTATCATAAAAGTGTTTTTCTAAATCCTCTACATTGTTTCTATATTTGTCACAGTTGCTTGTGTTCCTCTTTATTCTCATCAGCTGTCCCTTAGGGGTGCTGTTTTTAAGGGGCCTGGGGTGGCAGCTATCAAATCTGATTTCCCACTGCAGCTGCTTCTTGGGTGCAATACAATAAGTAATCTCAGTATCAAACAGTTAGGAACAATTTACAAGCATAAATGCAATAAAAGTGTAACTGAATGTAGACAGAGGAAGGGTGGATATCAATAAGTATAGTAGGTAGAGACAAGCAATAGAGGTCATGGCGGGGGGAAATCAGAGGGACCAGACAGTAATGAAGAGGGTAATAATGTGGCAGAAGTGAGGGGAATGGTAATTATTAGGTAAGGGTTTAGTAGCAATGGCAAGTGTTGGTAGTAAATTTAGTCACAAGGGATTTGAATGCATTTAATGGGATTAGGGTGTGAAGCTTAAGCGTAGCTTGTTCCAGGCTATACGAAGTATGTGGCTAATAGCCAGTTTGCCATACCGAGTGCGGAATTTGGGTACATCCAGAGAGATGTATGAATTTTTTCTTAGAGCGGACAAACTTTGGGAGCGATGAAGGAGATTAGCAATGTAAGGGGGAAGTTTGTTCAAGAGTGCTTTGTATACCCATAAAATACATATGTAGTAGTCTCCTGGAGGCCAGGGAGGTCCAGTTCACATCTTTATACAGAGTGCAATGATGGGTTCTTTAGGGAGCATTGGTAACAAAGCAGATAGCTCGATGGTACAAGACGTCCAACTTCTGTAGGTAGGTGGCTATGCAATTATCATAGATGATATCTGCGTAGTCCAAGAGAGGCAAGAAGGTGGCGTGGGCTAATCTGAGTCTGGAATCCTGCTTTAAATTATCAGCATATAAGGAGAGCCTATATGTTCTGGACACCTCACTGACAAAAACTCATGCCACAGAAGCAAAGCGCCGGGTTTCAGTGCTGCACCTTTACCTGTTTTCCTGAGACTTAATAAAAGTCTTTCACCAGTACAGCAGATATATGCTATTTGAGCTCTTAACGTCTCTCTGTGGGCTTGAGTGTGACTATTTGTGTTCTGTTCTCAGACTTTGGTTTCGTTTACACATGCTGCTACCCATGAATGTGCAGTTCTGTGCTTCAATAAAAAGAGTAGAACCAGTGGTTGACAGAGGTGATTTGTTATCTGGTCAGCAACAGCTTTTTCATGGACATTAGAAGAAGGACAGCTGGGTGATACAGGGGTTGAAATTGGCATCTGTCTACTAGCCAAATGCCTGTAGATTTTTATATCAGGTTACAATATTTTCCTTTAGCTAACCCCGCTGGCAAATATTGGCACTGGGATCATTTCTAAAAGTACACTAGTTTGGTTTGATTTATCTTGTTAAGTCAATTAGCTCACTGGAGTATGCATTTCTGTTAGAGACTATTGGCTAGTGGCTGCAAAACTTAATTTTGCCCCCGCATCATCAGCCGTCCTTTCCAGTATATGGGCCGTAGGGCTATTTGTGCCTGGTACATTGTAGTATACTGCACCACCTGAACTTACTATGCCAAGTGAAGTGGGCCCTGCAACGGTGGAGCTGTCTAGCATACATAATGCTTGTAGTCCTCTCCCCTGGAAAACTATGACTGTCAACATTTAGGATGCCAGTCTCTCTGGCGGAGGAGCATCTCTGGAAGCACACACTGTGCAGGGACTGGATCTGCGTGGGGACATACTCTCCCAGTTTATATTCTACAGGTTTGCAGTGTTTTAAGTTGGAAGTATAAAATCCCATAGCCTTTTGCCTAATTGCCACTAGAACATTTTAGCCAAATGGCAAAACTTTGTGCCAAACCTTACAAAGTCATGGATTTTGTGTTTGTATTTTGTGGGTTTGTAGTAGCAATTTGGCAACTTGAACAGTTCTTTTAATTTCTTTAGTTTCTAAGTACAAAAATAGTTAACACAATGCTCTTCAACTATTGAAAGCTTAAACACTGCATTCAGGTTCCATTACATGCAAACCAGAAATTTGTGGCACTCTGGAAACCGTAAGACCAAAAAGTAAAAGACCCGAGTAAGTTCAAGTTGACAGCATATTTATTGTGCAAAATACAAAATTAAAGTGCCACAAAACTCAGAATCCGGTTGTTGCATACAGAGCTGTCTACCACTCGCCTCGGCGCTTTGACTTACAACAAGTCTTCGCCATGGGGCATGGTTTTAGATGAGTTGGACCCCTCATACATACATCATCTTGTGAATATTCATTATTGTGCTTGTCAGTGCAAAGTATATGAGAAATATGCAAAACATACAAAAGGCCATCAATGCACTGGGTGATCGAGGAGGCTAATCAGACTTTTTCTAACTTTTTTCCTTCTTGAACTGTCTCGTGACAGGACTAAGCTATGATACCTTTGCTATTGTACTGCTAGCTCCCTCATGTAGGTGCTGCATAATGGCAGACTGATGAATTTGAAATGGATTACCGAGAGAACATAATGAGTCTTATCCAGTAGCAATCATTTTAGCATCTTTTGTATGTTTTGTATGTTTCTCATGCACTTTGCACTGATAAAGACAATAATGAATGTTCATGAGATGATGTATAACAGCAGGCTGTTGAATTTGATGTATATATGAGGGGTTCAACTCTCCTATAATAACCCTGCCTCTTGGTGAAGACTTGTAAGCCGAAGCGCCGGTGCGACTGGTAGGCAGCTTTGTGTGCACCACCTAATTGTGAGTTTCATAGCACTTTAATTTTGTAATTTGCACAATAAATATGCTGTCAGTTTGAACTCACTCGGGTTTTAGGTTTCCAGAGTGCCACAAGTTTCTGGTTTGCAGTTTGTGTGGCGGCAGGCAACTCCCTCTTGTGAACACCAGCTTATACCGTGGATTGCGGTCTAACAGCCGGAACCTTAGATAACGTTACATACCCTACTGTCCTGTGGGGAAGCATTTCACCTCTACTGTTATCAGGGCTGCGGGAACAAGTAGCATATTTTTTGTTGTTTTCCTTCCTTGTTGCTGGTCGGTATAGTTAGTCCACTCTCTGTGCAAGGGGGTTGACTCTGCAAACAGTCTCTTCACTCAGGGGATTTGCCACTTCACGATGGTGTCTTGTTCTTCTGCAGTAGGTTGAGGATCTCATAACATGGGGCTGATGGTTTCCACAGCAGTTGGAAGATTGATACATTTTGCAGTTTCATGACTCCAAGGTTGGATCCAGTTACTTGCTTGCCTCTTCTATAGCACTTCTAGCTGGGATCAGTATTGCTTCCATAGACATCCACCCTACTCGCATGATCTGGATGGCCTGAAAATCTGGACTGCTTATCTCTGCTATGTGGCCCATACAGGCATGGTACTAAGTTTTGGTTGAGATGGACAGAGATTGCTCTCTGGTAGGTTCATTGGCTCAGATACTTAATCCAGAGTGTTCAAGACTCTGCTACCTACTAGGCTGCAGTCCTCATTCTCATCTTCCTGCCAGCTGTGAAACGTGTTTCAGTCTTGGTGTCATCCATGAAGCTGGATGCCCCTTTCCTGTCCCATTCCTGGTATCTTGTACTTCTTCCATGAAGGATTTGCTTTCTGCTTCAGTGTTGGTTCCCTGATGGTACTGGTTGCAGCAGTTGGGGTTGCTGGAAGACAGCGGGTTGAGTTCTCCTTTGGACAGCATACTGTCATAATTTTATTTCTCATGGCGGGTTTGCATTTCAGGCTAAGAGTCCATCCACTTGTTCCTTGCTGACAGCCTTTTTTGGTATTAACCACACTGAGGCCCTCAGCCTTGTCACTAAAAGCTCAATACTGTCCATCGTTGACTATGGACTGACTATAGTGCAGCCACTGAAACTGCTCTCAAAAGGGTTAAACTCCTGCTCAGCAAAGCCTGATGAGCTAATCTGTGTTCCCACTCTTGCAGTCTGTACTCTACAACTGGCTGGCTTCCATTACCTCTAAGGTCCCAGTACCAGGCATATATCATAGGAAAAAAAGCTCTCCTAGGACTGATTCCAGAATCAGCTTCAAAGCTTTTCCAGTGTAATCCCAACACTAAAACAATCAGAAGCTCTCCTAGAGGGGTACTGCCTGTTCTTTACAAATGAACCTCCTTCTCCCAAAGGTTCCTCTCCTATTGAAGCCCTCTCTGGATGAACGACCTACCTCCCTCCCTTTATCACCTTAAGCAACTCAGCCAATTTAAAAAATAATAATAATAATAGTCTTTATTTTTAATGCGTCTTTTAAAAATCAAGGCGCAGAACAGATTATAAAATCACACCAAAATAAAACATTACAATATATACATCACATCAAACAGCATGATGAAATAATGATGAAAAAAGAACTCCATCGACGCCTGGTAGAATCCCAAGATTGTAACTGCTGTGCAAAGTGATATGAGTTTCATCCCCTGCCCTACACTTTCAACCCTTACTCCCCACCCTCCTACCCCTCTTGCCCAAGAGTCCTCACCCCCTCCCCACCACTTGGCTTACACTTCCCCTAGGCTGACACATGCATACAGCACTTATCAGCATGTTCTCCCTCATTACCATATCCCCTTCTCCTATCCCCTAATAACTTTATACAATATGCTTCCTCTGTGCCCATGCCAATACTGTCCTTACCTCCTCCTCCTTCATCCCCTTTTCCTTGACAAAGCCAATTTTTGACTGCAAGCTACAAGCAACCTGCACTTAGTAACTAGACCTATAGAGATTTCTGTTATAAAAGTATTTGTATTTGAGGTTATACTCCACATTTATCTTGCTTGTAAAATAGCCTTGTCACTTGGCTATTGTATGTTCTTGACTTACGATGCAAATTGTACTGTTTTGTCTGTTCTTCTACTGACTTGGAGCCTTTGTAAAAGAGCCAGTTTGGCTCAAAGGTTGTAATTCCAAAACTGAAATAAATTAAAAAAATTATTGGGTCTTCCTTTGGTATTATCTGAATAATTCCTCTCTCTTTAGCTGGTTTTGTTGGTTGCTCTTTTTCCCACTACCAACAATAGTATTTTGCCTTTGTCTGATAAGATCCTTTCTGCTTTGACACGGGGATATGGGGCCTCTTCTTGTTTCTTCCTTTGTCCATTAATACTGTCTTACATCTTCACATCATCTAGGGCATAACTTGACCTAGTCCTTTCCATCGCCTTCTCCTGATGGGGTGAGTTTCTTCAACATGGTATCTGTCTGGATAGTAATTATTTGCTTTCACAGGCATGTCCCTGAAGTCGTCTTTCCATTTTCTTTGGTCTGCATTAACAGGGTAGAAGACTTCTCCGAGTTCCAGGGCTACCTGGTTCATGGTCTGTATCAAGTAGGCTTACAAGGTGCATGGGTCATGCCTGTAAACAGACCTTTGGTCTAGTGTACCTATCTGATAAACAAATCAAATTGAATTGAACTGAGGTGTCGGTAATGGTGTTTGTCCAGGAGCACATCATCTGGTATCTGTTGACTTCTGGGCAGATATAGCTGGGGCTTGGTTCCTGATTTCTGTGCAGTAACCACTGGGCTGTTCATTCTTTCTCCACACATTTAAGGGGGAATTGCTCAGATCTGCTGTCACTGCTTATAGCAGGTCAGTCCTGCAGGCTGTAGTGCTCTGTCCCACTTGGGATGTTTCTTTCGCTGCTTCTTACACCTTATCAGACCAGACTGCATCTGATGCAGTAGAGCTGGAAATAGTTCTTACCATAAATTCTATTTCTTCTAGTCTGTGTGTAGTCTGGACAGCCTGCCCAAGGCTTTTCATTGTATTGGTATATTCACTATTGAGGGGTGCCAACAGAGCATGCTGCTTTTGCTGCTTACCTGTACTGGTTCATGCAGTTGGGTGCTTTTATATCTACTGTACCTTGCTGTAATGCCCTTTCCAGTTGCCTGCTCACTTCTGCTTTTATTTAGATTGGAGTGACTGCTATAAATGAGTTAGACAAAGCATGTTGGGTCTGATAGCACAGCTTGGTCATTTCTCTGTCTCCGCCTGCTGGGGGAAGATCTATCCCATCAGCCAAGACTGCATATAGACTAATAGAAACCGATAACAATAATGGCTAATTCCAGTTACCAATATGCCATGCTTCTGCGTCTGGATTACGTGAACGAGCTGGGCAGCCTGTTGGTGGGTCACAAGGTGATAAACTGGGTTAGGAACTGGTTGAGTGATAGAAGACAGAGGATGGTGGTTAATGGAGCTCAAGCTGAGGAAAGGAGGGTGACCAGTGGGGTGCAACAGGGATCAGTTCTGGGGCCAGTCCTGTTTAATGTCTTCATAAGTGTCTTCAAAATTGCACTCTGCACCTTGTAAATCTGTGCTACTCCAAATCTGTACCTTGTATGTATATTTACCGAGCTATATATTGTTCTACTTTGTTCACCCAGGTGTTTTCAATGTTTTGCTACTTGGACTATTGTAAATCCCATTACCCTCCCCCCACGTCGCACCTGGAAATGAGCCTCGGCTTAGAGTGCCTTTCCCGATTACCAAATTTTAAATAAATAAGTGACATTGTGGAGGGTCTGGAAGGGAAGGTGTGCCTCTTTGCAGATGACACGAAGATCTGCAACAGGGTGGACACTCCAGGAGGGATGGAAAAAATGAGGAGGGACTTAAGTAAACTGGAGGAATGGTCTAGAGTGTGGCAGCTGAGATTCAGTGTGAAAAAGTGCAAAATCATGCATTTGGGTCACAAAAACCCAAGGGAGGACTACATGATTGGGGGGGGGATACTGACTGTCACCAAACAGGAAAGAGATTTGGATGTAATCATATCTGATGACCTAAAGGTGGCTAAACAATGTGTCAGGACTGTGGGGAGAGCCAATGGGGTGCACAGGGAGCGGTATCTCCAGCACAAGAAAAAAGGTGGCAATGCCACTGTACAGATCATTGGTGAGGCCTCTTTTGGAGTATGATGCCCAGTTCTGGAGGCCGCAGCTCCGTAGGGACATAGACAAGGCGGAGGCAGTTCAAAGAAGGGCAGCAGAGATGGTGCAGGGCCTGCAACAAAAGTCATATGAGGTGAGACTGGGAGACCTCAGTATGTATATCCTGGATGAGAGGAGAGACAGGGGAGATATGACAGAAACCTACAGATAGCTGAAGGGCATAAATAGGGTACCAGAGGGTAGCATCTTTCAGAAATGGAGATGTTCAGGATGAAGGGGCATGACATGATGTTGGAAGGGGTAGACTTAGGGGTAATGTGAGGAAGTATTTCTTCATGGATAGGGTGATGGAGGCATGGACTAGACTCCCAGCAGAGGTGGAGGGTGCAGCAGAGGTGGAGGGTGCAAACACAGTGGGGGAATTCAAAGATTCGTGGGACAGGCATGGGGAACCCAAGCGATAGGAATGAGAAGGTAAAACCAGAGATCAGGTAGGGTCTGCAGCTTTTGCAGTAGGTAGGGAAAATGGGCAGACTGGATAGGCCTAGCAGTCCTTATCTGCTGTCAGTTTCTATGCTTTTATGTAAGTCTTTTGCCAAAAAGTGCATGGTGGTCATCCAGAGTGTGTGTTTTTTTTGGATGGGATTGGAGGACAGCCCTTGCTTGGTAAGGATACAAGATGATACTGCAGGCGGTAGTAAAGGGAGAACAATGGTTACAAATGCCAAAAGATAGAATTAAAAATATACATAAAATCAGAAAAATGAATGTGGTTCTCCTTTAGAGAATACGGTCCTCCGATGCAGAGGCTGAGGTGTTGTCTACCTTCATCTGAAGAAGTTGAACACCAGCTTCTTTATACATTTTAAGTGTTCTAACTCATTTTAAACTCAAAAGTTTTCAGTATTATAAGTGTATTACTGTATATCAACTTGTGTAAACATAGAACGTAGAAACATAGAACATAGAAACATAGAGTTTGATGGCAGATAAGGACCACTTGGCCCACCTAGTCTGCCCATTTCCCTACCTACAGGATAAGCTGCAGATCCTAGTTAACCAACAGCCTATTTCTTCTTACCCCCCACAAGAATTGCCTTATGTCTGTCCCATGTATTCTTGAATTCTCCCACAGTTTTAGACTGTTCATGGTCCGCCCACCTCTCTAGAAAAATACTTCTCACATTGCCCCTGACCCCCATATCTTTAAATTGTGTCCCCTTGTTCTTGCACATCTCTTTTTCTGAAAGATGCTACCCTCTTGGACTTTGTTGATTCCACTGAGGTACTTAAAAGTTTCTATCATGTCCCCCCTCTCCCTCCTTTCCTCAAGGGTATACATATTAAGCTCCTTTCGTCTCTCCTCGTATGGCTTCTCTTGCAGACCCTGCACCATTTTAGTTGTCGTCCTCTGGACTGCCTCTATCCTGTCTATGTCCTTGCGGAGATGGGGTCTCCAGAAATGGACGCAGTACTCCAGATGGGGATGGGGTCTCACCAACTGTCTGTACAGAGGGATAACAACTTCCTATTTTCTGCTGGTGATGCCTCTCCCTGCACATCCCAGTAAACACTTGAAAGCTGTACTGACAGGATACAACTCAGCCATGTTGACCAGATTCCAAGCTTTCACTTAGTAAGCTCTTTTCCTTTTTGTTTTCAGTGTTAAACCTTCTGAAATGAGCTATCTTCAGAAAGGTCTTTTAGAAACCCTTATGGCTGGTAACTGTTTTTTTTTTTTTTAAATATGAACATACGATATTTGCCAGCAGATAAAGGCCTAGAGGTCTATCAAGTCTGCTTGAATGTGCAGCTAGCACTCCTTATTCTGCAGCTGCCCCTCCCTTCCCCTACATTGACCCTCCCCCTTGTCCTGTCCCCTTTTGAAGCAGTCCACTGTTGTACTGGATACCACTTCTGTAGGTAACGCATTCCACCCAGCTACTACCCTCTCTGTAAAAAAGTGTCTCCTCATCTCCCTCCTGAACCTTCCTCCCTCCAGTTTCATATCATGGCCCTTGGTGTCCCTCCCCTCCCTAACTTTGAATAGCCCCTCTGTATCCATGTTGTTTATTCCTTTCATGTACTTAAAGGTTTCAGTCATGGCCCCCCCTGTCCCTCCTCTCCTCCAGCGAGTACATGTTCAGTTCCCTGTGCCTCCTCTCATATGATGTCCCCCAGCCCTTGATCATCTTTATAGCCCTCGCTGCACCTCCGATACTAATGTCCCTTTTCAGATTGCGCGCCAGTACTGCACGCGAGTACCTGTGGTGCGTCTAACCAATGACCTATACAGTGGCAGAATCACCTCCTTCCTCCTCGAGAATATACCCCTTGCAATGCAACCCAGCATTTTGTTGGCCTTTGCAGCTGCCTTCCTACATTGTGCTGAGTTGTTCATTAACCCTGTAATGAGCACCCCCAGATCCTTCTCCTCCTCTGTCTGGGCTAGCTGCACTCCCCCCAGCTGGTAACTCCTCCTTGGGTTTTTCATCCCAAAATGCAGCACCTTGCACTTTTTGGCATTAAACCCTAGTTGCCAGGTGTCTGACCGGTTTCAAGCTTTGCCAGATCATCCTGCAACCTCTGCCATCCCCCTAAGTCATCCACCACCGCTCCTATGTTGGTATCATCAGCAAACAGACTGAGCTTGCTCTTGATGTCCAATGATATGTCTGCAATGAATATCCCAAACAACACTGGTCCCAACATCGAGCCCTGTGGAACACCACTTGTCACTACCCTTGGGGATGTGAGCAACCTACCCACCACCACCCTCAGCTGCCTTCCCTGAAGCCAGTTCCCTACCCATCTCACTAGCTTTGCACCTGCTCCTGTGATTTCTAACTTACTTCCCAGCCTTCCATGCAGCACCGAGTCGAATGCCTTACTGAAGTCCAGATACAGGACATCCACTGCATGGCTCCTGTCCAGTTGCCTAGTTACCCAGTCATAGAACTCCACCAGGTTGGTTTGGCAGGCTCTGCCCCGTATGAAGCCATGCTGTCTGCTGTCCTGTAGTCCTTTGACCTCTAGGAGGGCCACCAGCCTCTCCTTCAGGATAGTCTCCATTAGCTTACCTACGATGGATGTGAGGGTCACCGGTCTGTAGTTCCCCGATTCATCCTTGGGTCCCCTCTCGTGGAGGGGCACCACATGAGCCATCCTCCAGTCCTGAGGTACACACCTCAAGTGTAGTGAGGCATTAAATAGGTCTGCCAAAGGACCCGCAAGGACCTCTGCCAGCTCCTTCTGTACCCTGGGGTGGATGCCATCTGGGCCTGGCGCCTTGTCCACCCTCAGTGCCTTCAAACCCTCTCGAACTCTGCCCTTCATGATTCCCCATCTGTCACCCCCTCCCCCCGTTTCTCCCCCCTTGGGTGTCACCCCCATCTTCTCCTTACTAAATACCGAGCAGAAGTAATCATTTGGTGCTTCTGCCTTGTCGCACCCTGCTTCCACGAACCCCCCCAATCCTTACTATGTGGTCCTTGCAGCCCTTTTCTCCCTGAGGTACCTAAAGAAGTTCTTTCCCTCTAATGCCTTGTGCCAGTCTGAGTCTGTAGATCCTTTGGCTCCTCTTACTGCCCGTGTCACCTCCTTCGAGTCCGTCAAGTACTCCTTCCTGTCCTCCCACCTCCCTGTTTTCTTGTATCTCCTAAAGGCAGCTCTTTTCCTCCTTACCTTTTCCTTGACCTCCTTGCTTAACCAGCTTGGTTTCTTAGCCCTAGCCTTCTTGCTCTGGGCCTTGCAGCAGATTTTGGTTGCCTCCACTATCCCCAGCTTTATGAGCTTCCTCCCACCTCTGGTTAGTGTCCATACTAGGATGAAAGCTTGGTGTCCAAGCAAGAATGGATATTCCTGTTGACATACTTGCAGTGTATCGATGCACCTAAAATGTACTTTTATGTAGCTGGCCCATTAGCACAGCAGTAGCACTGCCGCTCGGGATGCTGATGACCTGGTTGTGGGAATGAGCCTAGGTCATCAGGGGGCCAACCAGGGAGAGAGAAGGGGTAAGCATTCCAGAGGGCACGTCCCTTCTCTGAGGGAGGAGGGAGTGTGCGGCTGCTATGGCAGCACCACCTGGGTGACCATAGGTGGTACAGCAAGGCAAATGCTCCTTACATATGGGCGGAGAGATGCTGACCGAAGTTGCACAGCAGCATGCCTTGGCATGTACATGCATGCTTACTGTCACCAGAGCCAGCACCTTGTGGAGGGCAGAAAAACTGGAAGATGGCCTAGTACCTAGCAGATGACAGACCCCGGTATACGTGAGGCCCCACGCCGCCACCCAACCACCACCTGACGCATGATGCTGATGGGGGGTGTAGCCCCCACCTGGACCCCGCCTGGGGGACGATTCAGAGCAGAAAGGAGGTGAGTGTGTGCCGGTGGCATGGTGTGGGAGAAAGGTGATATGCCTTGGGACT
Source organism: Neoceratodus forsteri (assembly GCA_016271365.2). Taxonomy (NCBI): domain Eukaryota; kingdom Metazoa; phylum Chordata; order Ceratodontiformes; family Ceratodontidae; genus Neoceratodus; species Neoceratodus forsteri. The sequence continues at coordinate 1,052,288,174 of CM028129.1, forward strand.
TCTGAGGAAAGCTAGCGCTGAGGCAGGAGAGTAAAATGGGAATGCACATTAAAAATAAAATCCACTTTTTTACTGATATATTTAAAAGTATTTTTTTCTAAATTGATTTTTGTTGATCTGTACTGAAACATTGCATGTCTTGTCAACAGAATGTAACAGTATTTATTTGACCGCATGCTTTGAATTAAAAAAAAAAAAGTTTTTCTCCATTACGGTTAAAATATTAGCAATTCTTAAAGACTTCATCTTTAAATAAGGCTTATAGTTGAACTGTTATGGCTAGAAAAGTTAATTTTGCATTACATTAAAAAACTGTTGACATGTTTGGGATAGGCAACTTGTTTCAAGGAACTTCCTGCCCAAGGAGTTCGTAGAGAGTTGCATTTTTTTTTATGCTGGCATTATTTAGAAATTAACCTTAGTAGCTTTTCCATCTCACTTCCAAGATCACGCCAAGTTCTACAGTACACTGCAGCCCTGCACCCAAAATCAGCATTTTGATAACTCAAAGTAAGGAGTGGAGCTGCATGTTGCATAATAGACAGGCAAAGCCAGCCTGCTGGCACAGCGGTGGGATTTCCGCTTCTGACGCCAGTGACCCGGGTTCGGGAATGGACCCGGGGAGCTGGAGGGCTGGCCAGGGGAGAGAGATTGTGTGCCCTAGGGCTACTCTCCTCTCGGGGGTTGAGGAAACCCAGTGCGCAGGACTACTAGCGAGGACAGGAAGACTCGCGCACGCTACCGGCATCGAAGATACGAGGGGCCGGGTGGACGCAGGATGTCATTGTACATCCCGCTCCAGGGATCAAGCAGAAAACCCTTGCTTGCGACCACCATGCATGATGTCCGCCCCTGGCCCTAATTAGCCTCCAGGCCGGCTCCCAACTCTGGTCCCACGATTGTAGCACTGAGCCTCAGGTGCCGCAACCCCACCCTGAGGGGGAAAGACAGGGATGTCGGGAGTTGCGGCCAGTATGGAGGTGGGGATCCAGGGGTCTGTGACCGGGCTGAGGTCTCTGCAGTCGCGAGCAGAAGGAAAAGAAAAGAATTAAAAAATAAATAAATAAATAATAGACAGGCAGTGCTATCTGAGGCAGTACCTCTCTTTTCAGATATATCTGTAACTTTGGAGGCAAGTGTATATATTACGAGAGGTAGTGGTAATGTACCACCCCCCCCCCAAAAAAATGTACACTTACCTCCAAAGTTATAAATATGTCTGCAAAGGGAGGCACTGCCTCCCGTAGCATTGCCTGTTCATTAAGCACCATGTAGCCCCACTCCTTACTTCGTGTCATCAAAATGCTGATTTTGGTGGCGGGGCTGAGGCGCTACTGTAGAACTCAGCACGATCTCAGAAGTGAGACTGAAAAGCTACTAAGATTAATTTCTAATGGCCTGGTGGTGCTGAGGGTTGAGACGCTGGATGCCTTACCTCACACCTCACCAGCGACCCAAGTTTGGGAAAGGACTCGGGTCACTTGGTGACTGGCCGGGGTAGGAAGGATGGAGCATCCGGAGGACTACTTTCCTTCCCTGGGGAGAGGGGGATTTGCACTGCACATTGTTGGCCGACACCTACTGGTCGCTGGGTGTTGACGCAAGCAGCCAATGCTAAGGGGTTGGCTCACATCCAGGGCAATCAGCTGCCCTGCAGAGTCAGAGACGCCTACCTGCCCATTGCACGGACGTGGGTGCTTGTGAAAACGGAGGAAAATGCCGGGCTCGACAGGACCAGTGATGGCCCGATCACCCGGTGAGTCCACCCCACCCCGTCACCAGATTAGTCTCTGCTGAGTCTGGAGTAAATTACATATAGAAAGAAAAAAAAAATGCATATCAATGGAGAACAAGAGAGGAAAGAGAAGTAGTAGGAATTGCAGCATGATCTTAAGTGCGCAGAAGGATTTGTTGACAATCTTCTGATAAAGAATCCTCCCCTGCTCCCCCAAAAAAAATACATTGTCACAGGTGTGAGCTACCTAAAGCTTAAAGTTGCACAGACACCAGGACCGAAGAATAACTGGTGCAGTTATCAAGTCCACACACAACTTTAATAGCATTCATTTTGGATAGAATTATTGGCAATAAATTTGCAACAGCATGTTCTGTCTCATTTTCCTTTGCATTCAGTCAGGTGGCACCTGGAAACGAGTGCTAGCTCAGTGTGCCTTTCTTGGTTATCACATTTTTAAAAAGATAAAATAAAGGAATAATGCACGACAGGGTGTGTGTCGTGCTGGGGTAACATCACGCCTCGGGTGGTTGGACACAAGGCTGCAGGCCGAGTGCATCCAATACCCGAGAAATGATATTATCCCAGCACGACACACACCCTGGAGTGCATTATTCCTATTATACAGTGGCTCCTTTGCTTTACAAAAAAGAAAATGGGATAAATATGATTAAACTAGATTTATTTTTTGTTAGGGCAGTTATATCTATTCAGAAAATAGTCCATAGTTTTCATTTGCCCAGTAGGTTGCGCATTGGTATATAGTTGCCCTGTAATCTGAGCCCCCCCCCCATTGTTTTTTTGACACACACAGAATATGTAGACAGAGTTTGTCTTTTATTTCAAATGTGTCATGCTGTTTTTTTTTTTTTTTGTTGTTTTTAAGCGAAGTTGCAAGCCAGAGCAGTTACAAGCAAGAGTCTGAGCAGGTGAAAGTATAGTCAGGAGCTGTACTGCACCGGGGGAGAAGGGGCTGTCCGTAGCCTTGTATTTTCTAAATGTTGTCACTGGACTGGAGAAAAAGGTGAGGCACATGACTGGAGTCAGAGTTTGCAGTCAGCGATGTACCACGCAGCGTTTACGGTGCACGTGCTGTGATGTTGCATTGCTGACTAGGGACAGTACAGCCATTTACAGTTAGGCTTGTTTCTTTTTTTAGAGATACTGTATTGCAAATGCGTCGGTGGTTAAAGCAGGTTTTAATATTGACTGAATCTTGCGCCGTTCCTTACTGCTGAGTGGGAACTGTGATGGTGGTTGGGCGCCGCTGTTTGAAACCAGTACCAGTGACAGCTTTCTTTTGTTTTCTTATTTTTAGTTTAGAAATTTGAAAGTAATGTTTAACTGTCATGTGAGACACAGTTTGGGGTTAAATCTGTCAAAGTGTGAGGAAAGGATTTACGCTATAAAAAAAAAAATCTGAGGTCCTGGCAGACTGCACATAGTGGTCATGCCAAGTGTGGGTAGCTTGGACTTGGCATGTGCAGTAATTTGTGTTATGCTTGATACGGTCGATTGTGTGATGGGACTAGATCCGTGATGTTATGCTGGGATAACATCACAGGTCTAGCCCCTGACTGACCAATCAGATGCCAGGGATTTTCTTGCCATTGTATAATATTGTATTGCACAGACATCTACTAGGATCTACCATGGGATTTGAAAGCCATGTGTATTTTTTCTAAAACAAAAATAAAATAAAAAATGCCTTAAATACTAGTATACAGTAGTAATCTTGTACCTGGATTGATAGGTTACTTTTTTTTACATTTAATTATATTAAACAAAAATTATGACGTGAGTCTTGTAAAAACATCCTTTTTCCTTTTTTACCCCATGTTTATTAGTTTATAAAACTGATATACAGTAAAACTCCTGACATGAAACATAACAGGAATAAATCACTTCACTGAGGATGTCACTCCTCATAATATACGCATAAAGTAAATTGTGTGCCATGTCTACATGATACGTCCTTAAGGGGAGGAAAAAACAATTACACTGAAACATGCACAGTAATAAAGTTAATGCCCAAAATGCTGTGTGAATGAGTCCAAAAGCAGCATTTACGGTAATTGATTTTTGGTACTGAAAACAGTAAAACATTCAGTCTCTGATCCCTGCAAAGGAAAAAGAGAGAACATGCTCCTGCAAATTTATTACCACTTTGTCTTAGGCAAAAACTTGAAACTGATTTCAGCCCAGTACATCCATTACTGTAAATGGTGCATTATAGTTAAAGCAGACTGAAATTTTGGCACTTTTGGTGTCACATTAAATGTGTAAACTAATGACGAACGTGAACATTTCAGGGCCAGAACGTAAACCCTAGCCCAGAACTTCTGCAAAGTAAAGCATTAGAAATTCTCTGTCCTCAACACCTGCAAGTGAGAAGTAGTTGAACGGCATCATGGAGGTGAGGCTAGACTGCTACTAGTTTGCTTACTTAGAACCCTACCCATTTAATGTATACATCTGGGAAGAACCAAACCAAATTGTCTTTGAGGTAGTCTAAGGTTCATCAAACCTGGTATAATGGCAAACCTGCTGTCCAACAGTCCAAAATCACTGCTGTATAGCTTCAGCTTCTGAGTTAGTCGGGAGCTTCATTGCACTGAGAAGGTGGTGCAGCATGGTGCGGAGCCCAGTTCAGCACTTTGACCAAGTCAGAGAAGTGATAGGAAGTTGTGATGAAAAAATAATTCCATGGGTTATGTCTGCTTCCCTGAGAAATGTCCGAACCCCATCAAACTGCTTTTTTTCCAGCGTTGGCTTGTCAGCACAGTGCTAGAGCTACTACTTACACTGCTGGCTACCTGAATTTGTGATCGAGTGGGCCATCAGAGGGTCGGCCAGGGGGAAGAGGATTGAGTGTCCCATAGGACACTCTCCTTCTCTGAAGAAGAAGGGTATTGTGTCCCGCTGCATTACTGCCACCTGGGTGACCATAGGTGGTGGTGCAGGGACCTCACGACTCACAAGAGATGGACCCTTGGAACGAGCCCGTGGGTTGGCTGCATCTGGCCTTACCAGTAGCCAATCCCGCTGTGTTCTCCTAACGGGTGAATGGGACAAGAAAATGGGAAACCAAGGTGCAGGACTGGGAATATGAAGCCTCTGCCTTCCCACCACATCTGCCACCCGATCCGAGCTGCCTTCCTTCAAGGGATACTGCCAGTCTTCACCTCCACCATGGGTGGCCAGATGTCTGCAGGGAAGAAATGCTGAAGGAGCTGAAGGCATACCTAGCTCTGGGGAGAGGGGGAGTAAGCCAGGGGGCAGCACAGCGGTTTGTCACGGGTGGGCTAGGGGTCCCGGATGGACAGGTGGCAGGATCTTAGTAGGACGGGAACCGGGCAAGTGACAGATGGTAGAAGGAGGTCCCTACCTGGCCCAGAGCAGGAGGATAAAATATGTTTAAAAAAAAAAGTTTTATTTTAATTCTAGTTGCATAGTTTAAATTAGAGTAGAGGTTGACATGCTGCCATCACGTAACAGGGTTTTCTTCCTGCATGCTAACACCTGCACCATCTTTTGGCCCCACCTCATCCAAAACCATCATGATTGCCCTTGGTGCATCAGGATTAACTGACCTACGTCTGGTTGCCACTCTGTAGGCCCTTTGAATATTGAGCAGGCTTTGGACAATTGGTTCACTGAGCTGCTGTTCCAGCTATTCTTTGAGAAGAGCAGTAGGTGGTCCCCCTCACTTCGTTCTAACATGCCCACAATACAGACATTGGAAGCCCTCAGCTGGATCTCTAAAGATTCAAGATGGGTCCATAGGTGCTTGTTTTCTTTCACCTGATTCCCTGTAGCCCCCAGTGCCACTTCAGAGCATTGCTTGGACTCCACTGTCTCAGTTGATATAGACCAAGTCTGTTTCCAAAGTACTGACTCTGGTAGTTGAGAAATCACATTTATCTGATAGCACAGAGACCGTGTGAATTGAGCATCGATTTTTGCTCCTAGGCTTTGGAGTGTTTCTTCAGAATCCCCCTCCGTAGCTGCAGCAGCAGACCTCGTGATTGGAGGGCCATAGAGGGACTTTGCTTTTAGTTACCTCGTTTTGCTGTTTTTCCTTTTTTGGGTTGCCCATTGTAGTCACTGATTGCTTAGCTACCAAATTTATTTATTTATTTGTATTTTGGTAACCAGGTAAGCCCACTGAGACCAAAGGTCCCTTTTTCAGGGGCGACCCGGAATTAGTTACAGAGAGAGATACACAATAGCATTCTTTACAGAAAAGGACACATTCAAGCATTCTATGCAGTAGTTACAATAGTTACATAAATGTACATTAGCAAGGGGCGACACAGAATTAGTTACAGAGTAAGACACATAATAGCATTCTTTACAGAAAAAAGACACATACACGCATTCTTTACAGTAGTTACAATAATTACTCAAAATATACAGTAGCATCCAGTTACAGGGGTAATAAGCTATTGTTAGCAGTGCATGATGTCAGATTACACTTCAGTTTAGTAGGCAATGTGAGATAGTCATGGTAGGACGTCATATTAGAAACATCCAGGGGGAAGGAAGGTTCAAGGCAGTGAGAGCATAAGGAGAAGTGGGCTGGGGAGCTAACGGTTACAGCCACAGAGGCTGAGATTGAGGAGATATGCTTTGAGCCTGGACTTGAATTGGCTAATGGTGGATGAGCCAGTCAAGCTAGCTGGTATGGAGTTCCAAAGGTGGGAGGCAGCAGACTTGAAGGAGCGTTTGCCTTGGTTGGAACGACACCGAGGGATGTCAAGTAGGTGATTTGCAGATGATCGTAGAGTTCGACTTTGTATTTTGGTAGAGTATAGTCCATTAAGATGGGGAGGGGGACCAAGGGTAGAGAACTTGAATGCAAGGCAGGCGACTGGGTAGGCTAGTTTGTGTCGAAGAGAGGGCCAGTTAAGTTCCTTAAGTGCCTCACAGTGATGCCTCCTTGGGGAGAAGTTTGAGGTGAAGCGGGCCACTCTGTTATAGAGGACAGTAAGTTTATTGAATTCTGTCTCTCTGAGTGACTGCAGTAGAGGAGCCCCATACAGAATGGAGGGGAGGAGATTACAGCTGGCAATTGCTCGACGTAAGATAGCGAGTTCCCCAGACGATAGAGGAGGCCAAGCTTTTGGTGGATGGCCCTGGTCATGGAGTCGATATGGGGTCTGTAGGTCATCTCTTGGTCAAGATGGATCCCAAGGTATTTGAAACTGGTCGTGACCTCAGCTATTTTCCCTTGGTTTGTGCTGATCTGGAGCAGCTGACTTCTGTCAGAGCCCAGACGTCTGGAGCCAAACAGGACGGCTTTAGTTTTTCCCTCATTTAGCTTCAGGGAGTTTGTGGAGAACCAGGACTCAAGAGTTGAGAGACTATCCTGCAGTTTTGTGGTGATGACACTAGGTTGAGGGTCACTGTAGTAGATGACCGTGTCATCCGCATACAGAATGAGTTTGCTGAGGGAACAGTTACTCTCAATATGATTGAGAAAGAGTGAAGAAAGTAGGGGGCCCAGGATTGAGTGTTTTCATAAAATCGTGAAAATGCATCCGATAAAGTAGTTATAAACCACTTAGTTACTTGAGGTGTTGCTGAGCTTCAGTCAAGAGCAGCCATATTGCTCAGGCTCCACAGCTCCCCCTCCAAAGACATCCATTTTGTATGTCGGGAAGAATGAAGAAAGTTGTGATGATGTCATGGACTCAGAAGTCCTAATTGCTTGCAGTAAAGTAAGCAATAATAGTTTGCTTGTGCTGATGGGGAGTTTGCTAACATAAATATCAAACAGTGGTGATTCCAAGAATGAAGGATGAACAGGGCACAGGCAGGGTACAGAGGACCTACAGGGTTTACTATTTTTGCAGTGGTCCATCCGGAAAAGTATTAATTTGCACTGCCCCCCCCTTCCCAGATTTATACTGGCTGCCATCTATAATGGAGATTATTTGGGGGGGGGGCCTCCATCTCCCCAACACTTTCAAGTTGCTCTCTTGTTTTCAGTGGCATGCTCTGTCCCCATGCCCTTAGTTTCTCCCTGGTGTTTAGTGGTACTCCTCCCTCTCCATATAAGCCCTACCTGGCTTCCAGTGGCACTCCTCCCACTCCCCTTCACCATAAGTTCTCCTTGGTATCCAGTAGCAACCCCAGCATACCCCACCCCATGTCCCTAGTCCCCGGTGAAGTCGGCATAAACTGTCCACTCATCTCCTCTGTTAAGATTGGATTGATAGTGTGCTGCTTCAGGACTTTTCTTAATACTTATCACCTTGTGGGTGAGTTTTCTGACTAAGGGGACATGGGTGAGGAGGGTGTTGAGCCTGAGATGAGTGCAGATGGAGGATTCTCTTTATAGTAGCCCGAATGGGAAAGTCAGGGGCGGGGGGTCACACTGGCCCAAGGCAGTTTGTACTGTGCCCCAGGCTAGTAAATTCATGATTAAATTGACCCCTGACTTGTGTCGGGGCATGCTGCTGACTTTAAATCCAGACTATGCTGCCAGCTATGTATCACTGCTGGATCACAGCTTGAGCACAACAGATATGTACGTGGACATGTGTCCTGTCTGGCCCTGTCCTGGACCCACCCATGGCAAGGTATGGTACACAATTATTTATATACTACAACACTCTGAATTACAAGGCAGGCGATCAGTTTTATTTATTAAACTTGATCTGGATCCATGTCTGTATCATACACATACAGAAATAACTTTTTACTGATTACTGTGCATTTAAATAATACAAAACGCAAGTCTAAAATGATCGATGTATTTTACCAAGTGGGCATATATATTTTCAATTTAAGCCTGGATTTCCAGCTGTAAACAGTTAAGTGGAGGGTTTGAAATTTGACGCTGGATCAGAGACCAAATGCTGATAGATGTTGTAGTGGGCCAGTGGCATTTTCCTTTAACTAGCTCTGCTGACTAGTAATGGAGGAGATAACATTTCAGTAAAAATACCAGCTGAGCCAGTGAATGTTCTCCAGTCAGTAGCCCGGTTGGATAATGACTGCTAAACATTGGTGGGTGTGCACCAGGAGACTAGTCAGGTGGTAACACAGGATTTTAGGAGGTTAGGGAATCCATTAGTGGGTCAGGACCCAGGACATACCTTGCATGGGCAGGCACTGGTGTCCTGATTTAGCATTTGGGAAACTAATGAACATAGGTTCAGATTATTAAAGAACTAAAAAAATCAAAAAAGATCTTTAAAAAGCCACAGGCTTTATGAAGCTAGTAAGTCTGACTCCCTAAATAGAAAGTAAATGACAGCGTTTAATAGTGGCACTAATGGGACAGCTATATAGCTGTTATGACAAAATGCTGAACAAGACAGTGCATTTAAAGGAGAAATATTGGAATGCTGAGAATTAGTGGGTAAGAAGGAACTACAGCCTCCGCATTGTAGGTTTGTATAAAAAACTGTAAAAAAAAAAAAAAAATGTTATAATAAAGGACCCTCAAAAATACAGGTAAAGGCTAATGCATTCAGCAAAAGCACCAGTAACAGAGCAGTAATTGCATCTCTTTTAGCAGACTGAGCTTGTGCGAGATCAGCGTTTAAGGTAAAGACCATCTCTTAGAAGAAGTGCCACTTTTTATGAACTGGGCATGTACAGCCATTTAGAGCCCATTTAGGTAACAATAGTAACCACAACCCTATTTATTTATGGGATGCTGTGGAGGCAGCCAGCACACCACCTGCTAAGATTGTAGTCAAAATGCAGGCAAGAGGAGCAGCAGCTTCTTTGTTGAGAAAACTAAAAAAAGCAATTACTTTTTATGTTTGCCTATGTGCATGCGCAAGGCGAACATATTGGTGGCACTCAGGCAAGTGTAGGAGGCCGTGGAGTTGTGTGCTGTAAAGGCTAATGGGTGTAAAAATGCAGGAAGCTTGCTGCTGAAAAGCCAGTGCTGATGATCACAGTGTTCAGCTGGCTGATGGGCCTAAAACTTTGTATAGTTGAAAGGATGCAGCCACACCAGTCACACTGGTTTTTCATCCATTGGCCAGCTAACAGACATCCTCATCTGGTTTTGAAGATGAACATTAAGCCTCACAGTCTCTTTTTTTTATTATTTTTTTATTTACTGTTTTTACACCCCCTTCTCTCCACTCCAGTCACCTACCTTCCAGGATCCCTAGCTCTAGCTTCACCCCGGGTAAATCCCAGGGATCCAAAGGACATGCCCCCCATCTAGCCATGGTTTGCCCCTGGGTGGGGAGGAGGAGGATCCCAGGATGCCTCCCCAGTCCCTTAAGTATGTATGTCAGGCAGTCCATTCGGCCCCCTGAGGAGCCCGGTTTTGAAGTCTGGATGCTGGGTCCCTTCTACAGGTGACTTGAGTGGGGTTTTCCTGGTTTCTGTGGTGTCCCTGCTCCCGAGGACCAGGGGTCAATTTTAACATTGTTTTGCTAGTCCAAAACCTAGTGCAAATTGATCAGGGCTTGTGCAGCTAACTCTGTACTTGCCCGTCTTGACTAGTGCAGGTTTGCCATGGCTGTTAATTAAGTTAAAACAAGTCCCTACTTTAGCAAGCTCTAGTCCTCATGCTAATCTCTCTCAGTATTCCAGAAGGCCTGGTGTGATTAACAGCTCATGAAGAGCTGCAGTTTTATCTGGAACAGGTGCTGAAGGACTAAGAAGAGGGAAAGATATAAATATATATATATATATATTCACAAAAAAAAATAGTATATCAGAATAACCAGACCACAACAGAGAGTGCGAAGTCAATGAAGTTTTGTTTACTTCATCTTTCTTTCTATGTTTATAGTATTGAAGGTTAAACAGTTCATTAATTGTTAAAAGCAATATTATTATAATATAATTTATGAGAGCTATTGATGTCCAGGATACCCCATTGCTGTTTATATAGCTTGATGTTATGTTCTCATCTGAAGGGATTAACTGGAGGAGACTATAATGGACCTCGAACGGCATTAATGAAGACGTATCTGTGAACAAAGAAAAAGAAAGACTCAACTTAGTAGTATGATAAAGGACTTAAGATAAGGGTAACACAGTAAACAGAAAGCTAAAAGGTGTCAGGGATAAGGGTATGATTACTGTTTTGTAAAATGAAATTATGTTATCAAAATATGCTTTGCTGGAATTAAGGCTCTCAATAAACTTTAAAGTTAAAAAAATGCTGCAGTTATCTTGCAGTTCAAGAGGGGGATCCCACAAAAGACTCAATGTGAGGCATTATCACTCCATTGTTAGGACTTTCAGCTAGTGTCCAGAGTGTCATCAAGGGTAGAGTGCTGTTAAGTCACTAGCTTCCAGTTTTCTGAATGTGTCTCTGTATGATTTGTTCCACATTAGTAAGAACAGTGCTCCTCATTTCCCTACATTTTGAGTGTCTGTATGCAACATTTCAGTGACAAAATGCTAAGAGATGTGCAGAGTCTGCCCTGCAGGTGGTGGGTTTTATCCCAGCCTCATCATAGTTGCTCCCTGTCCCCTCCAAATCTCAGCTCTGTACTTCCCTGGACACCAATGGAGACCAGACTCTGAAATAACCATCTATAGATCCATAGCTGCCATTACAGGCAGGTGTAGGGGTCCCCTGCTTTTCTAAATTTTATTTATTTATTTACTGAAATGTTTCACCAGGAGGGCGCACTGAACAACAAGTTGCTCGTCTCATGGTGTGACCTGGGGGGAGGAAGGGGTTACATAGGGTTATGAAGGATGATCAGTTACAGTAGTATGTGGATAGTACAAACAATACAACATTGTAAGATTATGCAGCAGTTGGAACACAAGGTATTGTACAATAAACAGTAGTGGAACATTGGGTAAATTACAATACATGTCCAAAATCATACAAAAGAACATATAAACTTACAAAACAGTAATAATGCAACAGAACCATTATAGTGCATGAGTGTACCAGGAGCAGGCTCAAGGTAGTACGCAAGTGCTGTTGGAGTAAAAAGGACAGGGTAGGTTGTGGACCATACCAGCCAATGCCATCCATGCAGTCCCACCCTTCTCTCACCCAGCATGTCCCTTCATCCTAAAAACAATGCTTTGGCACATGTATGGTACAAAAATAAGCCTTAATAAAATGTATCATTTGAAATATTAAAATAGGCTTTCCTTGGGTGCCTTGATCCTCCCAACTAGAAAAAAAAGGCAGGATGTCATTATGCCCGTGTAGTGGTTCCCATGGACTAATGAAAGGACAGTGTTAATGTTGGGGCACAGCATGTTAAAATCAATACTTTAAAAAATTAAAATGTCATAAAGTTTTCTATTTCCTGAGCTCCTTAGGTTTGTGTAACCCCCTCCACAAAGAAATTCTAGGTATGCCTCTGGCTCACTTGACAGTGTATTAAAGCTTTCTGAAGTGCAGGTCTCTGGTTGATCACAGAGTGAGTCTGAGAGTGTCTTTTTCTGCCGACTCTGTTCATTGCACTGTGGGGGGAGAGTGTGGTGAGGGGCATGATGTTGTCAGCTATTGTGTGCAGCGCTAGGACTGCTTGATTGAACATTAGCTATTGTGGTATCCTCTAGTTCGGGGGCAGAAAGAGGAAGAGAGGGGCCATGGTACAAAACAATGGGGGACACACTATGTGCGATGGCATTGCAGTCTTTTTTTGGGGGGGACCAGTAAGCAATGTGGGACCAGGGTAAATGTGCAATAATCAAAGTATTTCTTAGCTTGCATTTTTTTCTGTATAAATTATCAAAATTTACCATTATAAAATAATGAGCTAGTACAGCCATCTGCAAGCTAGTGCAGTTTTGAATCAACTTGACCTGCTGGTTAGTGCAAAAAATGTTAAAGGGGAACTGTCATCAACAGGATTTCTTAATGTCTGAAAGCCCATAAAAAGCTAATTTGATTGAGCCATTGTGTTGATCTGTGAATCTTTGCACTCCAGAGTTATTCATATTTAAATCACCCTATAATTAAGGGCTGGTGGCAGCCATACGGTTTGGGCTTCTGACAGGAAATGATGTCACCGAGGGTCTAAGTCCTCCTTTGACTGTATTTTAATCCAACAGGTTAAATAGGAAATCCACTGTTCTATTAAGTGTGTTTTAAGGTGTTCTTACAACACTTTCTACATCTATAATAATTTTGTATGTGCATTGAAACTAGTGAGTTATATCACTTTTACATTTCAAACTGCTAGTAAAATTAACCCATCTTCAGAATTGCTTTAATCAGTAGGCTATACTGCCAGTGCCAGCTGATCATCAAAAACTATACATCTCAAGGCTGACTCTGTGGTGCCAACAGGTATTGGGGCCCCATATCAGGATTTCTAAACCCTGTCTGTGTTCATGTCAGTACAGTGTTCTGGGACTGCCACAACACCAACTTCTGTCTTTTTCCGTTCTCTCTTGCAGCCTTTTCTTTTACAATTTCAGGTGTGAACTCAGGTCTAAAAGATGCAAATGTGGCTACGTACCTACTGGCCTGGCATCATGGGGCCAGCCTTGAAATTTGTAGCTTTTGATTATCAGCTGACAGTACCGCTGTGAGCAAGCTTCGTTCACCCATCAGAATGGGGTTTCTATCCAGATTTGACTTGAAAAGAAAAAAAATAGGACACAATTACCTGTTTATTAATGGCAAAAACACATAGATGGACAACATTGTTAAAACATGCATAATGTGAATGCATTATTAAACTGTAGAATAATATATGGGTGGGTGCGTGTAACAGAATTTTACACAAACCTGAGGTGTGGGATGCAACATAAACCCCGTGGGGTTTATAAAAGCATCGAACATCAAGTGTGTGTGTGTAAAATTCTGTTTTTTACAAACACACACACACATGTTTAATTAATGGGGATATTTTTTTCCCTTCCAGCACAGTTCAGTTAGTGCAGAACTTCTGTCAGAGACAGACACACACACACACACACACACACACAGCCTGTCTCTCCCTTTTGTTCTTTTCTTTTTCCTTTACATTACAGTGGTAATGACATTCTGGAAAGTTGTGGTCCATCAGCATTGCTGCATAGTGTAAGATGCGCTCTAAGGGTATGAGCTGCAGGATCAACCAGATTGATTTTTTTTTCATTTTGGCTCCATATAGCTCTGCACTGTTAATGTTTGATTATATTGTGCTAGATTATGTTTTCTGTTAAAACTGTCTTGTTTTTTTTTTTTTTAGCTGAAGTTTTCTGAATTAATGTAAATGCCTGTATTGTGTTCCTCATAAGACCAGTAGCAATCTCAGCTCAGGCCTTTGAAACCCCCCACTTCACCTTTTTACGCTAGTATTGTGTTTTAAATAGCCCTGTTACTGCTCAGGCAGACTTGGAGGCACCTTGCCTAACATCTTGGTCTGCAGCACCGCCCCCTGTTTAAGCCAGTCTGCATTTCTTTTTAGCTCCACGAGAAGCTCCACCCCCTCTGACTTTCTTATTTAATTCACCTCTGCCTTCTCCTTCCAGGTAGTCTGAGAGCCACAGCCATGGTTCTCTGACGAACCCGACCTGCCAGACTGCCACCCGCAGTCCAGGTCTGAAGCCACCAGCCCCTCACAGAAACGCAGGTACGGACTTGCCCTCAGGGACTGATTACCTCCAGGAAGGGAGACCTAGCTGCCAATTTTTGCTTTCTTTACATGAGGACAGTTGTCTCTAGGTTTAAATCCAGGGTCTTTTACTGCTGTGGCCCACTGGCTGCAGTCAGCCCCAGGAGCACTCCGATTGGCTCCATATACTGTAGCTCTGCACTGTTAATGTTTGATTATATTGTGCTAGATTATGTTTTCTGTTAAAACTGTCGTGTTTGTATTTTATAGCTGAAGTTTTCTGATTTAATGTAAATGCCTGTATTGTGTTCCTCATAAGACCAGTAGCGATCTCAGCTCATGCCTTTGAACACCCCCCCTCACCTTTTTACGCTAGTATTGTGTTTTAAATAGCCCTGTTATTGCTCACTCAGACTTGGAGGCACCTTGTTTGACATCTTGGTCTGCAACACCCCACCCTGTTTAAGCCAGTCTGCATTTCTTTTAAGCTCCACGAGCAGCCCCAGCCTCTCTGACTTTCTTATTTAATTCTTCTCTGCCTTCTCCTTCCAGGTTGTCTGAGAGCCACAGCCGTGGCTCTCTGATGAACCCGACCTGCCAGACTGCCACTCGCAGTCCAGGTCTGAAGCCACAAGCCCCTCACAGAAATGCAGGTACGGACTTGTCCTCAGGGACTGATCACCTCCAGGAAGGGAGTCGTAGCTGCCAGTTTTTTCGCCCGGTCCTGATTATATACACATAAACCCCGCCTGCTTTCTAGCTCACTCCTCTCTAGCCCCAACAATCCTTATTCCACTATGTGTCAAATCGTGGATCCTGTTCTGGTCCTTCTTCTGTCTCATATCACATGCCCAATATATGCCACCTCAAGCCTTTATTACTGTGGATACTAATCTGATCTGCTCTGTAACTAGTTCCTGTCCCTACATGGATATCTGCCTTTTCAACTCCCCAATTCTTCAACACTATTTTCATATTACCTTTAATGCTGGTACATGAAATAATTTACCACCTCAGCTTATGACTTCCGCCAACATCGTAGAGGCGTCACCTCTACAGATAGCAATCAGAGTACTCATCTCTGCCACCCTTAGTGGGAAGGGCAAAAAATGCTGGGATGCGCCCCCAGGACAATGGCCCACAACGATGTAAAGGGGTTACCAGTACGAAGCTTACTATTGCCACTCTAAGAAAACTTTTACTCCTCCTTCTCCTGTGCTCAGGAAATGGGGAGCTCAATCCAGGGCCACCAGCTGCAGTCACATCGCCCTCTGACCTTGCCACACTGAAAGGCATGAGTTTCCTCCACATTAATGTATGCAGTCTGTTAAAAAAGTTCTCCATGATCCAGGCCTGGGTCCTCCATACTCGACCAGACATCCTAGTGGTTTCAGAAACCTGGCTTAGACCGGCCACCTCCGACAGGGAAGTTAATATCCCTAACTATTTACTGTTTAGATCAGATAGACACTCCAGGGGTGGAGGGGTTGCCATCTATGTCAAGGATAGGTATACGGCATCCTGTCTGAGTGCTTTATCTGTTGCAAATGCTTATGAATGTCTGTCTCTTCAAGTCACCATCTCGCACACTTCAACATTGTGTATCATAGGATGCTATAGACCTCCTTCTGCCGATCTACAGTTGTTACCTCATCTGAGTAATATCATTGAACAACAATCCTCAGAAATAATTATTCTTTGAGATCTTAATTTAGACTGGCTATCTAAAACCGCCACTCCTCTCGTAGCTTTCTGTGACACCCATGGATTATCGCAACTCATTGTCGAACCAACACGAGTAAATAAAAAGAATGTAGATAACAGTTCCCTACTAGATGTTATCCTAGTGAATAAACCACATCTCTTCTCCTTTGCCGGCACCTGCTTCAATGATATCAGTAATCACTCATTTATTGCTTGCATAAGATCAAGCAACAAACCTACTACTTCGCCGAAGTTTGCTGCCAAGAGATCTAGACGGAACTTTGATCTCACTGCCTACATAAATTAACTGAAACACTCCTTGTATTGGCAAGAGTTCTATTTGGCAAAAAACACACAATCAGCATTCGACATATTCAGCAAAATTATCCTAGACACCCTAAATAAATATGCCCCTATAGTTAAGGTGCGAATAGCAAAAAATGCATGTAGATGGTTCACACCATTATTAAAATCTGCATTGACTGAAAGAGATAACCTATGGAAAAAAGGACACAAAACCCAGTCTGCTGCAGACTGGTGCAAGTTCAAAAGGGCACAAAACTCATGTACTAGGATGGTTAGAAATACAAAAGCTGGATACTATCATTCTGAATTTCTCTCTGCCTCCAAAAATCCTACAAAATTTTGGAAAACCTTCAAGGACTTGTCTGGTCACACGTCCGGTGGCTCACTACCTGATGAAATCTCTTTAAACAGTAACACCATTAGTGACAGACTGGAATTTCTGGATGCCTTCTGTAATCATTTTGTGACTGCAGGCTTAGCCTTCGACAATTCCCCTGCGAATTTGATACGCTCTCAGGTGGATAATCAAGGTGCAGATCCTAGCGTCACTGATTCAGTCTTCTCCCTTGCGTCCTACTACTCTGAAAGAAGTTGAAGACCTATTGCTAAAACTGGATGTGTAAAAAAAAAAAAAAAGTGCTGGTGCGGATACCCTCGACCCATATTTTTTGAAGGTGGCTATCCATGTGTTAGCCATGCCCATAACCCATTTATTTAACCTATCATTAAGTCAAGGATCCATTCCTTCAATATGGAAAACAGTGCACATCATACCCCTGTTCAAGTCCAGAAATCCCTGTGATCTAAATAATTACAGACCAGTTTTGATTCTCCCAGTCTTGTCAAAATTACTGGAAAAAGTCGTAAGTAACCAGATGAGGCAGTATCTTGAAGCTAATAACCTGCTTAATCCAGTCCAATCAGGGTTTAGAGCTAAACATAGCACCATCACAGCACTTGCCAAAGTGACTAATGACTGGCAAAGAGAGCTAGACAACAGGAATTACACCTGCGCCGTATTCTTGGACCTGAGCAAGGCCTTCGACACTGTCGACCATTCTCTGCTACTCTCTTCCCTGACCTCACTAGGTGCTGACCCATTATCTTTACAGTGGTTCAACAACTACCTCTCTGATCGTTTCCAGCTGGTGAAAGCGGAAGGAGATCTCTCAACTCTCAAACCTGTCCTAAGAGGTGTTCCCCAGGGTTCTATCTTAGGACCAATCTTATTTGCACTATACATCAACAATATTAATGAAAGCATAACTAAGGCCAACATTCATCTGTTTGCAGATGACACAACTCTTTACGTAAGCCGCCCGTTATTACAATCTGCATATAATGACCTTTAATCTGAGTTCAACCTGCTGCAACACCAACTCCTAAACAAAAAAACTATTACATAACGCCAAGAAAACAAAAGCAATGCTCTTTTCTCCCTCTGCCTAAATGGTAAATTCAACCCTATCAGATCCTGTGCTGCAGATTACTACAGTTCTTGGTGAGAAGTTAGAATTTGTCCCTAAATTCAAATACCTGGGAGTATGGCTGGACCATAGGCTCTCCTTTATAGAGCATGTTGAAAATGTACTCAAAGAATTACGACAGAGACTTGGCCTGTTCTTTAGGATAGCCCATTTCTTAACTAGAGATGCCAAACTACAGCTGGTTCAATCAACCTTTCTATCCTTGATAGATTATGCTGACATCCTCTACAGTCACTGTCCCATTTCCTACCTCACCAAACGTGACGCATTATATCATAGAGCTTTGAGGTCCATCACAGGCCTGCCTTATTCCTCTCACCACTGCTCCCATTTATCAATCAGTGGGGTATAGTTCTCTTCAATTCAGGAGTGATAAAAATGCAGCCTTATGGACCCTGAGAGCCATCTCCAAAAAACTGCCCCAGTACATTACTGTCTTCCTATAAAACCAGTAGGCAATTACGCCCTGAGAAGTTGCAAATGTCTCCTACTGATGGTTCCCAAAGTTAACTCTCGCTTTGGCAGGGCTGCTATAAGATTTACACTGTCCTCCTTGTGGAATAAATTGCAAAAAAAAAACTGAAACTGAGGTCATCCGTCGGCATCTCATCTTTCAAGCTCTTATATTCACATCTCAGAAATGATCAGTGCAGTTGTTTCCCATGACCATGAATTGTCATCATGCTAACCTGTACCATTTAACCATGAACGAATTACTTCTAGTGCTTGTCTCCTCCTTGGCCCTGGTCTGTCATCATGCTTTCATGTAACACCTTGATGCCTCTGTCCTCCCTTTGATACTGGTCTATCTTACTGCTTTCTCCAGCCTTCTTTTCACAACTCTATACTATACTCATCCACAATCTACACACAATCATGCTATAAAAGTCCTAATTTCCCTTTCCCTCTCCCCGTAGGCCCCCACCGCCGCTTCAGTTCTACCAACCTATCCTTGGGACTTCACTTCTCACAATGTTTATCCTTCACTTACATATTACATACCCCTCCTGGTACCCCATCTGCCATTAGTTGGTGGTTCTTCAAGCCATTTTCATGGCTAGTACTAGTGACTGCCCCTAGTAAATGAACTAACTGGTACTTCTATACAGAGAACATGGTTTATATACAGTTGCATGGTTCAGTGGTGGACCTGCCCCCTTGTATTTGAATCGTTCTCTGTTATGGCTTGCCTTGTCTTCCTTTTATCATTTGACTCCCCTATTACTGCACCATTGTGTTTGTGTTTATATACTTATTTACATGTATTTATATGTTTTTATGATGGATGTTACCCGACCCTGTTCTAACCAGGTCCATCTTGTAAAAGAGCTCTGCTCAATGATGTTCGCCTGGATAAATAAAGATTTTGATTGATTGACTGATTGATTGATTTTCAAGGCAGGATCAACTAGATAAATATTTTAAAATATTTAAAACCGTACTTGTCTTAACAGTGTGTGGCAAAGCTTGAGTGCTGGTATCTGTGATCGGTAATGGAGCCACCATGTTGGGCAAGATGTTCAGCCCACAGTGAAACTTCGTGCCAGTTAGCTTTCTGTGATGCTTGATTGACAGGTGTTGATTACAACCTCCTGGTTGTAACCACAAATATCAACCGGGAGGTTGTAACTGGAGATAAATGTGTCTTTATCTGTATGTAAAAAATTATCACCATTAATTAGAGTATTTTTTTTTCAATTGTAATTTATGGTATTTTTCAGGTTTTTTTTCCTCCCCTCCCCTTCTCCCCTGGGGTCATGGCAAACATGTGCATGTACGCGCACGCACACACCAGGATCCGGTTGCCCCATCCGCCCCTCCCCAGACTTGTGACACCGCCCCAACGGCCTTCGCTGCCCACCGGACCTCCACCCAGTGGGAGCAGGACTGCGGCAGAGTGGGCATCCACCCCTTTGATGGGGAAAGCCACGGCTCGATCCCGCTCCAACCCCCCCCAAGCCGGCTCCTCAGTGACCCGAGGTCATTCCCGAACCCGGGTTGCCAGCATAGCGCGTGATAAGGTGCCAGTGCCTCAGCCCTCTGTGCCACTGGGTCAGCCGCTATTAAAGAGTATTTTACTTCTTTTGATGAAGTTAAAATTATAACAGTTTCTTACTGAAATACTTTGGATGGAATGGGATTTTCTACCGTAACAATGCTAGAATTCTATTGGAGTATTGTGAGGCGGTATAGCACAGTGGTTAAGGGCACTGCGCTAAAAACCTGTATTGACATGAACACAACCAGTGTTTAGAAATCGTGATATGAGGCCCCAATACCTGTTGGCATCACAGAGCCAGCCTTGAGATATGTAGTTTTTGATGATCAGCTGACACTGGCATTATTGCCTAGAGATTAAAGCAATTCTGAAGATGGATTATTTTTACTAACAGTTTGAAATGTAAAGGTGGTAACTCACTAGTTTCAATGCACATATAAAACAATTATTATAGATGTAGGAAGTGTTGTAATAACACCTTAAAACACACTTAATAAAACAGTCTATTTCCTGTTTAACCTGTTGGATTAAATACATTCAAAGGAGAATGTAGGCCGTCGGTGATATCATTTCCTGTCAGGAGCCCAAAACATATGGCTGCCACCAGCCCTTAATTACAGGGTGATTTACATATGAATAACTCTCGACTGCCAAGATTCACTGATCAACACAATAGCTCAATCAAATTAGCTTTTTATGGACTTTCAGACATTAAGAAATCCTGTTGATGACAGTTCCCCTTTAAGGTTGATCCCTGCCGAGGACATCAGCACTCAAGGAGGTCCAAGGAGGTGGGGCATGTAGAGACATGCCCGTGCTCTGGATCTCGGCCAGCATCCTTCCCACTGGAATTTCTCTGCCATCTCGCTGCACCACCACCCATGGTCACCCAAGTGGTGGTAAAGCAGCGGTATCCAGAGCTCTTCCTCCCCAGAGGAGGAGAGCAGCCCCTGGGCGCTAGTCCGCCTCCCCTCAAGTGGCCTCCAGCAGCTCGAACTAGCTTCTGAACCCGGGTTGCTGGCGTCACAAGCGGAGGCTACCACTGGGCCAGCCCTAACCTTACAGTCTTAAGGTGTGTGTGTGTGTGTGTGTGTGTGTGTGTGTGTGTGTGTGTGTGTAGTTTCCTAGTTACACACAGGAGTCTGGAGAGCATTTCTTTGAAGGCACTAAACAAAGTGGGGGAAAGAAACAGTCGGTTAGAAGAATGCAAATATAATTACAGAAACGACTTAAATATTAATTCCTGTATAGCGGCAGTGCAAGAGGATTTACTGAGACAGTACTATGGGGGACAGTATTTGTTTGCAACAGTGTGTGAATATTAAAAAAGTGGCACGGTTGTGTATCACTTAATTTGCAAACACTGAATGGGGTTACTTGACTTTTAAATAAAGGAAAATGCAAACTGCATTTAAAGACACAGGGCAATATGTGGGTATATCATGGTGAATTTTAGAGTGTTGGTATAAGTTAGTACTAAAAGATGAATCCTTAACAGCAAATTTATATGGCTATAATCCAAATCTGAATTTATTAATCTGTTGTTACCAGGTGTTTAATTGTCCTTGTGAAGTGATCAGGGGTTCAAGACCACGAACGGTCGACCTTAGTCGAATGATATGCCACCACTGGATTGTTTGTTGATTCAATAATAAATACTGAAATTTTTTTTTTTTTTTCATTTATACTTTGATAACTGGATAAGTGCAATGGCACTGGGCACCTTTTTTCAGGCACAACCAGGGTACATCTAGTACGTTGACAGTTTATAGTACAGTTATTTGACAAATGGGAAGTAAGATACAAGTAGTTAAAAAAAAAATGACACATTTACATTTTTATAAAGCTCGAGGTTGGAAGCTTGGAGAATGTGAATAACAAATGGTTACAGATGAACAAACAGCAAGTTTAACAGCAGAGATTGCAAATGCTATATATTGATGCAGAAAACATATCTACAAGAAAAAATGCCACACCGAGGAGTGGGTCTTTTACTCCATTGTGCACTGAAATGTTGTTGTGGGCAGTCATGACATTTTCCTTTAACTAGCCCTTCTGATTTGTAATGGAGGAGATAGAATTTTTATAAGCTTACCAGCTGGGCCAGTTCCCAGTCAGTATCCCTGTAGGTAAGTGACTACAAAACTTTATTTTGACATCTGTAAGTGGTATTGGTTTCTGTTTTGCGTGCCATGATAACTAGACTTGCTTGGGAACCCAGGCTGAATTATCAGGTGGAGCCAAGAGTCTCCAGCTGGATGTTGTATCTGGAGAAAAATAGCCTAGCCCAGCACTTGATCACTGAGCTAAGATGTATTCACAGGGCACAGTATCTTTTAAGTATATCTTATCTGTTCATTGTTTTCCATTAGATACGATCACATCAAGCCTGCATCGGCAAGTGGTACAGAACTCTTTGTACCACAGGGTGAGAACAGGATGCGTTCTTCAGTGACCACCCCTTGTTCTGACGGTGCCGAGCGTGAGAATACAGCACCTGTTGTTACGGGTAGCTTGAATGCATCTGGAAGGCGTGTAAACAAACAACTGGTACTCCGAGACAGAGGTAGAGTATAAGAATGTTTTGCATTTATAAAGAAAATACCGTATCGTAGATGCAGTCGAATCAAGTTATTTAACATCAGAAGAACATAGCAATCCCTGTCACTAGTATTGCCCAGCATGGGTGTGATGCCGCTACTGCAATTGTTTTCATAGCTGTACTGCAAAAGTTGTATAAAACATGAATACACAACCATACAGAACATTTGCTAGTGTAGTCTAGTGGTGCTCTCTTCCCTCTAAAGTGGCTTATCTGCTAAATGCCTCCCATGTACCCCAGTCTTGCCTATCTGCCATGCTGTTGATTTCTTAGAGCATCCTCCCTTTTCACATTGTCCCTGATGTCCTTTTTCATGCTTCCTTTTCCCTGCCATCTAGCTTAATCTTGTTAATTTACTGCCAGTACTGTTTAGTACATACGGTAGTGCTATTTTGTACAGTATGTCTGGTTTATTGATCGTTACATATCATCTGCTGTTGATTATTTACCTGCTTTTTATCTATTGTTATTCGTTGCTGTAATTATCTCCCATGTATCCCCTTTTCTAGCGTGCATTTGGAATGGAAATGAGCTATTAATAGCTCAGTGTGCCTTTCTTGGCCGAAACCTTTAAAATACATTTATTTATTATTTATTTATTTGCTTTTGTTAACCGGGTAAGCACGCTAGACAGCCAAGTGCCTATTTTCAGGTGCAACCCAGGAGATTACAAGGTACATTCGTCGGACTAAAAGACAAGAGCAAATGTTACATTTAAGTGCATCTGTCAACAAGGTCAATACAAGAAACAACAAGGGTTTACAAAGCAGGCAGCAGGTAGAATACAACAGATAGTATACAGTATAGTACTCTCATGTTAGACACTGATCATCATCAATAGACATGAAATAAATACATATCTAGTAACTATACTTGACAACTTCAGCTGCAAGTTTTAACTTGGTTTTGCTTTTGTTTCTCTAAATAAAATATTTGTGCTATTATGTCATTGACATATTGCTCTATTCATCACTTTACAGGGTTGTTGCCATATTTTACTGAGGAAACGTATACATTGAGAGCACAGAACCAATAGTGTATACATTTTAAAAAGTCCTTGTCAGCCTACATCGAGGCTTTTTGCACTGACTGGTATGCCAGGACATAAAACAAAAGTGTTGGACGTGTGAATCATGTTGGTGTCTGCAGGCATCTGTCAGTGTTTTTCAACCAAGCTGGCCAGTTTTGAGAATTACAGGCTTGTTTGTATCTCATTTCTTATGCTTACATGTAAGTTTCCAGAGGCTAGTAACAGTAATTTATGGCTGGAAGGCACACTGCTTCCATTGTGTCTGTTAAGGAAATCTTACCGTATTTTGACTTATGCAGTACGGTCTCACCATAGGACTGCCCCGGAGCTAAAATGGTTAATAGAACCTATGCAAATTATGGAATGCTAGGCTCGAGCTCTGTTTTCAAATCACTGTCCCTGGTAAAACCACTCTAAACCGTCATATTCTTTACTCCGCTTGCCTCAGTAAGACTTCTCCGGAGAGCTCTCCTTCATCGCTTGAAAAAACTTTATCTCTCGGTTATTTTACTAGTAAAATTAATTTATCTGGTATTCTTTTCACTGTCCTTGGTTTTCAGGTAGTATTTGTTTAGATTTTTAGTGTTTAGGGTAGGTAGTAACTTTTTCTTCCCGGTTCCTTAACCGGAAGAAAACCGACACATCCCTCTGTTAATTTTGTCATTTCTTTGTAAATTTAGTTAAAATTCTGTTCCAACTCAGTATAATCGGTTAGATAGTTGAAATTTTACTGGGTAACTCCTGGTTCAATGGGTCAGTTTCAACCGGGGTAACTCCTGGTCTTGCTATTTAAAAACCCAGGGTAACTTCTGGTTTCCTGTGTTTAGCTTTAACAACTGAAAAAAAAAATTCTTTATTTTTCCTTTTGGTATCTGGGTTATGTCACAGAAACCAAAAAAGAGAACAGGACCCACTGGTTTCCAGTACTGTACTGAGTACGGGGAACTGTTTGCTGAAGCAGATCCTCATTTGGTGTGCTTATTCTGTCTGGGGTCTGACCACTTGCAGACAGATTGTGAAATCTGCTGTAATTTTCCTCAGTCTGCTCTTGATAGGAGATTGAAAAGACTGAAGAAGAAAATGGTTGAAAAGGCTGCTAACCCAGCCACCGAGCATCCAGATGAACTGGACGGGCTGCCCTGTGACAGGGGCGATAGCTCTGCAAAAAAAAAAAAAACCTCTGAAAAGGCTTCTGAACCTGCCGTCACGGTAAAAAAGAAGAGGAAGGAAAAGCACAAGGAACAGCAACCGAAGCAAACCACGGTTCCTTCTGCTGAAGAGATCGCTAACGCAATCAGAATAACTCAGTCTGTACAGTCCCCGGTTCCGGTTGGGAAGCAACCGGTTACCCAAACCCCCGGTTCACATTCAGTCCAGGGTTTAACCAACCAAGGTGGGGATCTCCTCGGGGATGATGATTTTGGGATGGAGCCTGATGATAATGAAGATGAGGATTATGGGGAACCTATTGATCCTGACATTTCCCCTGATCCTCATAGGCCAGAATCTGCTGATAAAGGAACTGAGGATTTTACCTCATATTTTGCTTTCATGAAGCAAGTGGTTCAGTCCCACGACCTCCCATCCCAGGAAGATATAGAGGATGAGGAGGAAAAGGACTATAAAGAAATGATGGATGTCCCACCATCAAAGAGGTTGCTCCTCCCTCTTCACAAATCCTTAAGAAAGCAGACCATGAAGGTGCTGCAAAACCCTACTTCTGTTCCACCCACAGAAAGGAAGGCTGACAAAGTATTGGGTAGCCAAGACTGAGGCTGATTTTGTTTTTTGGCATCCTAGTCATGAAGGAGTGGTACAGGCTGCAGCTTGTGACAAAGCTGGCATCCCTCTGGCCTCCTACCCCCCCAGAAAAAGATTCTAGGAGGGTGGATTCTATCGCAAAGAAAATTTATTTAGGATCTTCCCTGGCTATAAGACAAGCTACTTGTATGGCCTATATAGCCAGGTACCAAAAGGACATGTGGTCCACAGTCCTGGAGATTGCCAAGGCAGCCCCTCCTCCCATGGCTGCTGACCTGGAGGAAGCTGCAAAAAGGGGAATTGAAGCCTCTAAAACACAATTCAGGATGGCAGTGGATCTTAATGACACTGCATCCAGACAAATGGCATCTTCTGTATCCTTGAGGAGGTTTGCCTGGCTCAGGACTACAAACCTGACTCAAGATACTCAGAACAAGGCAATAGATTTCCCTTGTGACCCGGTGTATGTCTGGGGAACAAACAGGCATACATGAAAAAAATGGACGAATACAAGGCTGCCTACAAAAGTGAAGCAGCTGCCGGCCCAGTGGCGCTGAGGGTTGAAGCGCTGGACGCCACACCTTGTTCCACGCCGGTGACCCGGGTTCAGGAGTGGACTCGGGTCGCTGGTAGGTTGGCCGTGGGGAGATAGACTTGAGCGTCCCACAACAGCTTGCCTACTCCGGGGAGGGTTGAAGCCAATGCCTGCACACTTGCCTGACTCCGAGCAGAGGCTTGGAGTAATGCAAGCCCCTAATGGTAGGGGATGGTGGCCGCTATACAGCATGATGTCGGCACTCAGCACCTTGACGCCAAGGGTCTCATGCTGTAGGGGAGGGAGAAAGAGGAAAAAAATGGCCTGCCATCGC
Organism: Neoceratodus forsteri; assembly: GCA_016271365.2. Classification (NCBI taxonomy): domain Eukaryota; kingdom Metazoa; phylum Chordata; order Ceratodontiformes; family Ceratodontidae; genus Neoceratodus; species Neoceratodus forsteri. The sequence continues at coordinate 1,052,314,176 of CM028129.1, forward strand.
CGGGAAGATGGAGCTCCAGAGACGTGCCCTCAGTGTGCCTCGCCCACCCGGCGACCCCCGGACCGACGAAATATACATATTAGTATGGGGCTCTGCCCATCCCTGCTCAGGGGTGTCAGAACTCCATGGGGATCCGGGGTCGTTCGGGTAGGGTGGAAGGTAGAGGGATGTCTGCCTAGGGGCTCCTGAATGGTCGGAGATGGCAGACTGGAAAGGAGAATAAAATAAGAGAGTTAAAAAAAAAAAAAAAATTCAGCAGCTAAGGAGAGGGCTGCCAATCCCCAAAAGCACCATGCAAGGGGTGGCAGAGGTAGAACTCCTTACAGGCCTTTCTTCTAACCTCAAGTTTTTCCCCAGTACCAGCCCAGGGATACTTCAGGGCTAGGGGTAGGAGGGCTAATGGCTGCACTAGCCCCTCCGTTCAACTTGCAGCTCAGTCCAAGCAGACTCCCTGAGGGGACTGCTCAGGTTGCCTCCCCAATCCCAGTAGGGGGCAGGCTGGCCCATTACTTCCAGGAGTGGAAAAACATCACCACAGACAAGTAGGTCCTGGAAGTAGTGGGCCAGGGACTTGTTCTCAGCTTCAAGGCCTTGCCAAAGCTGAGGTCAAGAGCCTTCAAATCCTCCTCCACCTCAGTAACAGCCCTGCTGGAGAAGGAAGTTTCAAGTCTACTACTGTTAAATGCAGTGGAATCAGTCCCTCTTTCCCAAAGAGGGAAGGGATAGTATTCCAGGTACTTCCTGACGACAAAGAAAACAGGGGAGTGGCGACTCATCCTGGACATCAGATGCCTAAATGAGCATCTGACAAAACCAAACTTCAAGATGGTCACCCTGGCTACCATACTTTCTACCCTAAGGCAGGAGGATTGGTTAGCATCCTTAGATCTCAAAGACACATACTTTCACATTCCAATCAGAAGGTAACACAGAAAGTACCTCAAGATTCAGGCTGCCATCCGGTCATTACTAATTCAGGGCCTTGAATTCTGGCACAAGTCAGCGCCAACGATGACTCTGTCAGGGCCCACGGCGCCACAAACTGCGCCGAGGCCCACAACGGCGACGATTGACAGCGTCGAGGATGGCGCCGACCCAGGTCTTGTGAACCGCGGGTCTGACACCGGGAGCTTACCACCGGCGGGCGATTGCCATGGCGGCGCCCCGCCCGCCTCCCTGGGAGGAACGGAATGGGCCTCCTGCGTCCATGAAGAAGCCTTGGCAATGGCTGGGCTACTAACAGCCGATGCTCCCTCCTCCTCGTTCCATATAGAACTGAGAGGACCTGAGGAAGGGCCGAGAGGCATGGCTTGGGGGCGAGTGCGTGCACTCCAACCCCCAAAAGTTGGCGGAGCTTGCCCCACTTTCCACACACGTTGCTCAATGTCCTGGCAGTCCATGGAGAAACAGGCGTTGCACGAATCCATGTCATGGAGCAGGCCAAGACACGAAAGACACCAGTCGTGCTGGTCTGTGATGGAATACTTTTGCCCACAAGGGAACCTTCGCATGGGGGGCCGATCCGTCTTAATAGATTTCTTGCCTTCCGACCGAGACATGACCGGCGGAGAAAAAAACACCAAAATAGACTCGATGTCGCGGAAATATAAAAATAAGGAAAGATCTTACCGGGCGACGTCGACTGTTGGCAGAAACAGAACCGGCAGGAGAACCGACGGACTTCGACCGAAGGTAAAATTTTTCAGAAAAACAACTGCGGAGCAGGCCTAGGACTCTTCACAGCTTCCCACGAGGCGACCTCTACCACGGGAGACGAAGAACTGGCAGGCAGGAGGAGTCGATGCAGCCTAACTGCCAACCCGCGAGCGCCACGCAGTGCGTCGGCCTCGGGGGTGGTGCCGATGATGCGTCGGCTCCACCTACCTTTAAAAAAAAAAAAAAAAAAAAAAAGCTCCCACGGAGTCCTGACCTCCGGCAGATACCCAACATTGATGAATGGTGAAGATACACAGAAAGATCATAATTACTGTAGGTACATAATTTTCATTTTCTGGTAGCCATTACTTCTGCCAGAAGGATCAGTGAGCTCCAGGCATTACCTACAGAGCATTGTTACATTGCTGTCCATAGAGACAAGGTAGTCCTTAGGACTAACAGAAAATTTCTGCCGAAGGTGGTATCAGAATTCCATCTCAACCAGTCCATTATTTTGCCAGTCTTCTTTACGGACCATGCCACCTCAGGTGAGCGCAGGCTGCACAGCCTAGGTGTAAAAAGGGCAGTCAGCTATTATCTTGATCACACAAAGGGTCACAGACAGGATCAGACCCAACTCTTCCTTACTTATGGAGAGGTGGGAAAAGGGAAGCCTGCTACAAAACGATCTGTTACAAGGTGGATTGTGGCTTGTATTCAGTTTTGCTATAGCAAGGTGGATAAGCAACCACCTGTGGGCCTCAGGGCCCATTCATCTAGGGGCACTGCAGCTTCTGTGGCAGCTGCTAGAGATATTTCCCTAGCGGACATTTGCAAAGCTGCAACCCAGTAGGAAGTTCACACATTCACCAAGCATTATTGTTTGGCTATCCAGGCCAGAGGAGATGCCAGGTTTTGTCACAGCAGTCCTGCAGAGCCTGTTTCCTAAATAGATTATAGGCCCACCTCCAAAGGCACTGCGTGGTAATCTGCATAAGTCAGAATACAGTAAGATTTCCTGGTGTTTGAAGAAAAAATTACTCACCTTAGTAATCTTGTTTCTTGTAAGGGAATCTTACTGTATTCTGAGCTCCCTCCTTTTCTCCCCTGCTAGAAACCTATGGTCACTGCTCTACAGCTGTGGTAGAGTTGTTTCAAACCTGGGGGTATGGATGATCTTGTTTTTTGGGCATCTGTGACTTGAGTCTTAGTGATGCCACTTGGCAAGTTTTCAGAAGGAAGAATAATTCCTTAAGATTTTTCCTTTTAATTTATTAGGGAGGGTTGTTGTTACTGTTCTTATTACTATTATTATTACATTATCCAGAAATTGCTTAGTTCATGCTGTGTAAGAATCTTGACAGTTTAGAGTTGTTTACCAGGGACAGTGATTTGAAAACCGAGCTTAAGCCTAGCATTCCATAATTTGCATAGGTTCTATTAACCATTTCGGCTCCGGGGCAGTCCTGTGGTGAGACCATACTGCATAAGTCAGAATACAGTATGATTCCCTTAGAAGAAACAAGATTACTAAGGTGAGTAATTTTTTGTTCCCCCCCCCCCCGCTTCATAAGTAGGGATGAAAAACGTGTTTGGTGTAAACATACAAATTCATGGGGATTTCGTGTCCAGTCTGCTGCTCAGGGTATCAAGGCCTTGATGGAAGAGAGTTGCCTGGATATTGTGGCAGTCACAGAAACATGGTACACAGAGAACCGTGACTGGGATGTCAACATACCAGGATACACAATCTACAGGAGGGACAGGGAGGGTAAAAGAGGAGGAGGAATAGCTCTCTATGTAAAGGAGGGATCAAAGCAACAGAACTAAAGAGTAAACAGGGAGCAGATGAGGCACTTGGGTCACCCTGGAGACAGGAAATGGCACCACAACGCATGGGGATTGTATACAGACCCCATCTCAAGGGAGGAAATGGACAAGGAAATGATAGAAGGCATCTTTAGAATGGCAGAAAAGGGAGATATTGTTGATGGGGACCTAATATTGCCAGATGTTAACTGGAGCACCTTTGCTACAGGCACATCCAAGAGCAGGGTCATTCTTGATGCCCTGCACGGGCATGCTTCAGACAGCTAGTATTGGAACCCACTCGGGGGGGGGGGGGGGCAGTCTTAGACCTGGTACTCTCAAATGGGGACAGAGACAGAATCTCAGATTTAGAAGTGGGTAGCCATCTGGGAACAAGCAACCATCAAACAGCGTGGTTCACGATAAACACAGCCGTACAATCAAGCCATACAAAAGCAAGAGTATTGGACTTTAGGAGGGCTGACTTTGGGAAAATGAGAAAGTGCCTCAGAAAAGCACTAGCAAGCAGGCAAGAAGGAGGAGTGGAGGAACAATGGGGAGTAATCAGAACAGCCATCACAGAGGCAACAAGCCTTTGTGTAAAGCAAATCAACAAAACACGATGAAGGAAAAAATACTATGGTTCTCAAAAGAGGTGGCAGGGAAGGTTAAGGAGAAAAGGATAGCATTCAGGAAATATAAGAAACACAGAAGGAGCAGGACAGAGAACTTTATCAGTTAAAGCAGAAAGAGGCTGAGAAGGCAGTCAGAATAGCAAAGGCCCAAACCGAGGATAGGATAGCCAACTCTGTTAAGAAGGGGGATAAGACCTTTTATAGGTACATTAGGGAGTGAAGAAAGACCAAAGGAGGGATACTGAGGCTTAATAAAGGGGAAGGAATATGGGCAGAGGGTGACAGTGAAAAAGCAGGGATACTGAACAGATATTTCTGCTCAGTATTCACAAAGGAAGAGGAAGGAGAGGTACCCAAACCAAACAAGAGAAACACTCTGAAGACAGGAGTCGATACCAGTCCATTTACAGAAGAAAGGATTCTGAAAGAACTAATAAAATTGAAGGTGGACAAAGCAATGTGGCCTGATGGGATTCACCCAAGAATTCTAAAAGAACTAAGGGTAGAACTAATGACACCGCTGACTACTCTCTTTAACAAATCATGGGAGGATGGGGTGGTACCTGAGGACTGGAGGAGGGTGGTGTGATTCCTCTTCACAAAAGTGGGAGCAGGACAGAGGCAGGAAACTACAGACCAGTTAGTTTGACCTCAGTGGTAGGAAAATTATGGAATCACTTCTGAAGGAAAGAATTGTTGAGTACCTAGAGGCAAGTGGGGCACAGGACCCAAGGCAGCATGGATTCATGATGGGAAGGTCGTTTCGGACGAATCTAATAGATTTCTTTGACTGGGTGAGCAAAGTAGTAGACCAGGGAGGGGCTGTGGACATGGCCTACCTAGATTTTAGCAAGGCATTTGATACAGTCCCACACAAAAGATTAATACACAAGTTAGCCAGCCTTGGAGTGGGTCCCAAGGTGGTAGCCTGGATAAAAAATTGGCTTGACAACAGGATGCAAGGAGTAGTAGTAAACGGAGTCCATAGTGAAGGAGGGTTAGTAGCGGGGTACCGCAGGGTTCAGTACTGGGATCGGTCCTTTTTAATGTCTTTATAAGTGACATTGCAGAGGAACTGGAAGGAAAAGTATGTCTCTTTGCAGACGACACAAAGATCTGCAACAGGATCGATACACACGATGAAATGGAAAGGATGAGAAGGGACTTGGCAAGGTTGGAGGAATGGTCACCTGTATGGCAGCTCTGATTCAATGCAAAGAAGTGCAGGTAATGGAAACAAAAACCCAGGGGAAGAGTACATGGGGGGGGTGAGATACTGACAACAGTAAAAATGGAAAGGGACCTGGGGGTAATTATATCAGATTACCTAAAGGTGGGCAAGCAATGTGAGGAGGCAGTAAGGAAGGCTGGGGGGATACTGGTATGCATAGGGAGAGGCATCAATAGTAGAAAACAGGAAGTTGTTATCCTTCTGTACCGATAGTTGGTGAGACCCCATCTGGAGTACTGTGTACAGTTCTGGAGACCCCGTCTCCACAAAGACATAGAGTGGAGGCTGTCCAGAGGAGGGCAACCAAAATGGTGCAGGGTCTGCACCAGAAGACATACGAAGAAAGACTAAAGGAGCTTAATATGTATACTCTTGAGGAAAGAAGGAGAGAGGGACATGATAAAAACTTTCAAGTACCTCAAGGGAATCAACAGAGTCCAAGAGGGTAGCATCTTTCAGAAAAGAGATGTGCAAGAACAAGGGCCACAATTTGAAGATAGAGGGGACAGCTCAGAGGTAATTTAAGAAAGTATTTTTCATGGAGAGGGTTGTGGATGCATGGAACAGCCTCCCTGAGGAGGTTGTGGAGTCAAGAACAGTTGGGGAATTCAAGAATGCATGGGACAGACATAAGGCAGTCCTAGTGGGGTGTAGGAGGAAGTAAGCTGTTGGTTAACTAGGATCTGCAACTTATCTGTTAGGTAGGAAAATGGGGAGACTCGGTGGGCCAAGCGGTCCTTATTTGCCGTAAAATTCTGTGTTTCTGTGTTTCTATTCCCTTGGTCATATCCACTGCCTCTGCTGGTAGGATGTACCATAGGTTCCCCATCCTCTGTGACAAAAAAGTACCTCCTAATGCTACCCCTGAATTTGCCACTTTCTGGGTATGTCCCCGTATCCTGCTATTGGACATCAGATCAAACATCTCCATTTGTTCAGTCTTGTCGATTCCCTTGAGTATAGAGAAAACTAAGGTCATGTCCTCATTCAGCCTCCTTTTCTCCTGGGTGAACTTGTTAGAGACCTGTAGCCTTGCCTTATAGCTTCTGTTCCCATATCCCAGATCATTTTGCTGGCACTGTCATGCACCTGCTCAGCTGCTTCAGTGTCCTTTTTTATGTATTAAGATCAGTACTGCTTGCAGTAGGTGTCAGGATTACTTCCCCTGCTCTGTCACAAATCTTTTTAATTGGAAAAATTGTTTTACGCTCCTAGATTAATAATAAATGCTTAAAAGACTTGAGCATAGAATTGTTAGCTTAAAAAGGAGGGTACAGAGCATTGTCCTGTTTACTGACATAGAATCTTAAATTTCTTAGTGGCCCGTGAGTTCTCGAAACAGAAGTCTAAGAGGATCATTCTTGCATTGGAGCACTTAGGTGTACAGGTGGTAGATGTTTAGTTAATGAAGACTTAAAAATGCTCATAGGTTTTGCTTCTAGCAACGGCTTATGGATACACAATTTATAAATGTGTGCCAAAAGCCTCCTTGCAGAAACGACATAATCCAGAAAAGGATAGCATATTTTGTCGTGTTATGCCACTTTGAAATCCACTTCTCCACTATACTGGTCAGTTTAAACTGGCCCATCTGGAACCATATATGAGAAAGGATTATTTTCTTTAATTTGTATGTTAGCTTGTGCATGCATGCACATTGCGCAGCAAACATTTTGTTACAATGAACCACATTTCAGAGGTACGTCACTGTCCGGTCCAGTGCAGCTCAGGCTGCAGTGCGCTCAGCAGTGACAGCCCAATGATCAGCGAGTCTGATCATGATGCATGTTTCTGTTTTCAGGGCGTAAACTTCTCATAGTTGAAAAGAGTCAATAGCTTCATTCACAGAACGTCTGGCTCCTTTCATTTGCATAAACCAGCCCTCCAGTTATTGATATGGCTCTCAAATGACTCAAACAAGTGTCTTCCCAGTCGAAATCCTAGCTGTTTTGTTTGCAAGGATTGGCTCATACGTGACCTTGGCATTAAAGGGACACATGGCAAGTTAGCATTGACAGGTTTTGTAAAAATTCTGTGTGAAAACAGGAGACACTCTGCTGTGCTGAGGTGCTAGAAATGCAATAAACCACCAAAAGTGCCCCCAAAATATCTGTGAGTCCCGGTGCATTTCATAACGAAAGTTTGACGTAAAGGAGTAACTTATGGTACTGCCACTGAGAATGTTCACCCTCAACTCCAGCAGTCTGTATTTGGGTCCCAGTTGCTGTAGAGCCAAGTGGACTCTGTGCCATGCTCAGCTCTTCACTCTGATTCGCCAACTTGATAACTCTCAATCAGTCAGGGTCTCCATCAGCCCTCCCTTCGCTGGCATATGCCCTGTCCCCAAATGTGGCCCCTCGCTGTCTTGGCCAAATGTTCCACCCTGTCCTGGAGTGCTCTCCAATTGCTGCGCCTTACTGCCCCACTCTTCCCCACTGCTGTCCAGGAAACTAGCAGCTCTTGTGCCACAGCCCACACTGTAGGGCCTGGTTAAAAGGAGGTGAGCAATGTACTCTGTGGTGCGGGCCAGGGCCTATACCTCTTAGCTGTCACAGATTGTCAGGGTCATCCTTAATTTTATCTCAAACATTTCATTGGTCCTTTTGCATATTTGTCATGGAACAGGTTGGATTTAAATAACATTATGTGAGACACTAATATTACTGTTTAGTTTTCCTTCATATAATGTTTTTACCACTAAAGCAGCATATTTTAACAGCTTCTGGGGCTGTTATCATTGTTTAAGATGTTTCCCCAATTTTGGACCCTTGTCCCTGATTTTTTAAGCTTTGTACTTGATTTGCGCATAATGGGGTTGGGAGGTATGCTTCTCATGCTGAGCTGATTCTCCTCCCACCCCATAGTCCACATATTTTTTTTGAGGAACTGTTCAATGGCTGAAGTGTTGTTTTGCAAACAGGCAGTTAGTAACCGATCAGTATTGGTTGTTTAGCTGTAATCAGCCAATGAGAAGATTCTTAAACCGGGTGGGAGTTCAGTGGGTTGCATGCCCATTGCGATGTCTATGGCAGAAGCTATGGTTGTTCAGGTGTTTTGAAAGCAGTCTTCTGTGTGTTGTCATGTGTGCATGTGCCTTTCTTCCTGGATTGGCGGCCAGTATCTTGAGCGAGAGTCTCTGATGTTCCGATGGGTTACTGAGAAAGTTGTTTCTTTCATGTCATCCTGCCCTGAGGAGGAGTCTTCTGGTCAGCAGCAGCCACCACAGCTCCTTGTGCTGTGATTGTGGTGCAAAAACAGAGGAAGAAATCTTGTTGTCTCCTAGCATTCTGCACAGGCCCAGCTCACTACTGCAGCACACAAGGGGAGGTGGAGCTTGCCACATGCTGGAACTGTGTGAAGTCTGTTTTGAGACCTGCAATAGCAGTGTTCTTCCTAAGTTGATTGGGTGGATGTTTATATCAGCACTGTTGGGGCATGGTGGCAGGCTCTTTAAAGAACTCCTGTTACACATAACGCAACCACTGCTGTGCAAATCGGGAATTCAGTACCCCGATACCCCCTGCAAGCACAGCTTTCATTTAAATGTATTCATGATTGGTCTCTTGTAAAATCTGCAAATTCTCTTTTAGCAGGCAGACATTTTCTACTATGCCTAAACTCTACCCCCTGAGATTACGCTGCTAACAACACAATATTATGACACGCCACTGCCCCTTCCTGTATTGTGCCCTCTGTACAGAGATTTAATAATCTCTTTATCTCTTATGCCCGCTGTATTTTCAAAGACTACCTAAACATAGAAACAGAATTTGTCAGCAGATGAGGACCACTTGACCCATCTAGTCTGCCCATTTCTCCCTAACTGCGCTATTATTTACTTATTTCTAGGATTACAACATCTTTGTATCGGTGGTTCTTTTACAGAGGTTCCATGTCATTCGGGTATAGTCAGTTGACATAATACAGACAAAAAAAAACAACATATGGCAATGTGGGAGAAGAGAAGAGATAACAATTCAATATCAATACAAGTAGGGTAACATGTATGGCAAGAAACTTTGAAAAATTCATAGGTAATAATGCAATCAGTAAAGTGACTTTGTCAGCTTAAGTTGTGTGGCGCAGGTCTTGAAGAAGGGAAAGTATCAGTAGGGTATCATGTAAGGTACTAAAATCAAGAAAATTTATATCAAGTAAGAGTGCAGTCAGTAAAGTGACTTTGTCAGATTAAAATTGTGTGGTGGAAGGTTTTGATGATGGGAGATAACAGAAGGGTGATGGGGGTAAGATAGAGGGAGATGGGTAGGGTGTGGGGAGGGGAGTAAGCGGAGAGTTCAAAGAGGGAACGAGGTTAGGGGGAGAGGAGGTGAAGGGGTAAGGCGAGAGGAGGGATTGTGTGGTGATTCGGGGAGCAAGGTTGGTGTGAGAAGAGGCGTTTGTAGGAGATGCGGGGTAGGCGAGGGTCTAATGCGGGGATAAGGTAAGAATTTCGGAGGGATAGCTTAGGGAGGGCAGTCACAGCTGCTAAGTGTAGTGAGGTGTTGGCAGAGTTTGAACTTAAAGGGGCCAAGCTTTGATTCAACATTGATGCTGGGGGGGGGGATCATTTAGCCAGGTAGAGCCCTAAACATAAATGTTCGCTGTGCCTGAGTGGTTCGGCAGAAAGGGGCAAGGTAGGTCTGTTTGGATGCACTACAAGTACTGCAAGTGTTGGCAGCTGGCATTAGGAGATGTCAAGTGGCTGGGGGTGTTAAACCCAGGCTGATTTTTTTGCAGTAAGTTCAGTCTGGTAAATGACTCTGCCCTTGAGGTTCAACCAGTTGGCCTGTTCATAGAGGTCGCACGTGTGGGTGCACCTATGGGCCCCAGATACCAATCGGCAGGACTTAAGTGCAATAGTTATTCCTTTGAGGGTAGTGTCAACAGCAGCTCCATAAATGACTAGTCCATAATCCATTATGGACAGGATTGACCTAGTAACTGCTAGTCAGAGGGCTTCAGGGGTCAAGAAGTGTTGATGCCGATATAGAATTCTGATCCTTGAATTTATCACTTTAGAAATTTAGTTGATGTGTGGTGTAGCATAGTGACCTATCTAGGTTATTCCGAGATATTTAAATTCTTTAACCTGTTCAAGAGGTAGACTTCAGTTATTCAGTATTGTTAATTGGGCTGATTTATGTCTGTTGTGTGGGCTATTGAAAAGCATGACCTAGGTTTTCTTGTAGTTCGTTAGCAATTTGTGTTGAGTGAACCAGGCCTCTACCAGTTCAAAGTTTGTTTATAGGTCTTTAGTGAGGGGGCCGGGATCAGACTCACTTGAGAAAATGACCACATCGTCTGCATAAAGTAACATATTGTTGGTGCAGGCTTGTGGAAGGTTGTTGAAAAAAGACTGAAGAGTAGGGGTCCAAGGATGGAGCTTTGAGTGACCCCTGAATGCACAGGATGGCTGTCAGAAAGACGTCAAAGATTTTGACTTGTTGCGTTCTGCCTTCAAGATAGATCTTGAACCATTCGGTTACCCCATAGGAGAGAGAGTGAGGGCAGGGAGTGAATTCAACAGTAGGGTATTATTTACGGTATCGAAAGCCTTGGTGAGGTCAATATATATTGACCCCACCAAATGACCCTGATCAAGAGCCTTGTATAGGAAGTCCAGGTACTCAAGCAGAGCAGTAGTAGTGTTGTGAGCTTTCCTAAAGCCATGCTGCTGATGACATTGGATGTCATATTTGGTCAGATATTCAGTCAATTGGTTGACGACGATGCACTCAAGGGCTTTAGAGAGTGGGGAAGGATAGAGAGTGGGGGAAGGATACATATTGGGCGATAGTTTGAGTGCATCGTCCTGTCTCCGCTTTTGTGAACAGGTGTTACAGTCGTTGCTTTCCATCGTTGTGGGAACTGACTCAGGGAGAGTAACACATTTAGGAGTTTAGACAGGGGTAACAGGACAGTATCTAGGGTAAGGTTTAGTAGGAGTTTGAGGTCAAGAGAATCACTACTAAACCTGGATTTGCCAAGTACCCTTTGTAGGTATTTTTTGGCTTCATTCAGGGTGACGCTCCTGAAATAGGGTGTGTGTGTGGGGGGAGGTAGTTTTACTATCATTACCCTTCTTGTCATGCATATCGAAGAAATTGGGGGGAAGTATGCCACTAAGATCAGTAAAGGCAGTGTTAAAGGTGTTAGCTATTTGTTTAGGGTCCTGTGTGATTTCACTATTCACCTTGCACATAGAGGAGGATGTTTTGTTGGGCTTACCCGTGAGGTCTTTAACATTGTCCCAAAGTCTCCTGCCATTACCCTAGGAGTTTAAGAGCTTGTGCTTAAAGTGATTGCTTTTGGTGCATTGGACTTCACGGGTGCACATGTTCCTTTGCAGTTTTGTAGGCCTGCATATTAGCCTGTTTTTCAGAGGCTCGTGCGCGATGCCGTAGATTGTCCCTGTCAGTCATCATTTTTATCAGGGTGGGGGTTATCCAAGGGTTAGTTGCACCCTTAACCTTCTGTTTCCAAAGAGGGATGAAAATGTTGCAAGCCTTATTGAATTGGGTGAAAAAATAGTCAAATGCTTGGTCAGCATTTTGGGCTGTGTCCAGGGTGAACAGTCGCACTGTTTGAGATAGGCCTGGAGGTGTTTAAGTTGCCCCCTATTTAGGACATGTTGATGTACGACTTTAGTAGGTGGCTTAGGGGCCTTGTTAGACCAGTGACACATTATTTGGGAGTGGTCACTAAGCGAGTCGGGCAGGACAGTAGTGCAGGTGATTCTTTCTGAGTGGGTAGTAAGGATCAGGTTAAGGAGTGAGCTGTAGCCAGTCCTGTAGTTGATTCTTGTCGGGGCAGTCACCAGTTAGGTGATGTTAATGACTGTGATGGCATCTTTGTAGTGGTCAGCTTTGGGGGCCAACCAGTTAATATTGAGGTTGCCTAATACCACCATCTCAGAGTGATGGGGTAAGTTGGTAAGATAGTCAAGAACCGTTTTGAAGCCAGTAGCCTGGTCACGAGGAGGAATGTATACTGACAGTATGGTGAGTGATTTGTCATGTTGGCCAAGGATTATCTTAACTGCTAGTGCCTGAGAATCATTAAAGGCAGGGTTTTAAATAAGCTGAAAAAACTGATTAGCAGTTTGACACATAAGGTGCTAATCAGTTGCGAAAATGCATAGCACTTAGCACAGATCGAATAGCAAAATGTAAAAAAATTATATAGTTTTATTAATGTTGTGTACTGTGTCATGGACTCACTCAAAAAATGGTTAGCAGTCTTCTGCTAAGCATTTCTGAAAATGGTTAGCATTACATCCTGTTTTGCTTAGCGTTTTGCTATGCTATACCAGCTATTTAAAGCCCTGAATGGGAGCCAGTTGCAGAACGGCATGCCCTTTCAGCAAGTCTTTCAAGTATATAACACCCTCCCTTCCACTTTTGCCAAGCCTATTCTGTCTGAAAATGGTATAGCCGGTTAGAGAGATAGCAGTATCAGGGATTTTAGGAGATGGCCAGGTTTAAATAATGGAGAGCACCTCCTGGGCGAGGACCAGGAACGAGGAACAAGGAACAAGGACCAGGATTGTGCTGTTACCCATATTTGCAAGTCATCAAGTTTGGGTAGTAAGTTTGTATGTTGATGGTTGCTAGTTTTAGATTACCATTGATACTGCTACGACAGTGTTGATGAGGAGCGATGAGGAGTTGATTTCCAAGACAGCAATGTTCCTGGTCCTCGCCCAGGAGGATGTGGACAGGTTGGTGTCCCTGACTAGCGCCACTTCGGAACAGCCTCCTCTAGAGATTGCTCCACTGAAGCCATTGCACGTTTTTTTACACTGCATACCTGATGACTTAGAAACAGAAACATAGAACATAGAATTTGATGGCAGATAAGGACCGCTTGGCCTACCTAGTCTGCCCATTTCCTTACCTAATGCATAGGCTGCGGATCCTAGTTAACCAACAACCTACTTCCTCCTACCCCCCCCACTAGAATTGCCTTATGTCTGTCCATGCATTCTTGAATTCCCCACTGTTTTTGAATCCGCTACCTCCTCAGGAAGGCTGTCCACTGTATCCACAACCCTCTCCTGAAAAATACTTCCTCATATTACCTCTGAGAGCCGCCTCTATCTTCAAATTGTGCCCCTTGTTCTTGCACATCTCTTTTTCTGAAAGATGCTGCCATCTTGGACTCTGTTGATTCCCTTGATGTACTTGAAAGTTTCTATCATGTCCCCCTTCTCCCTCCTCTCCTCAAGTGTATACATATTAAGCTTCTTTAATCTCTCTTCTTTTGTCTCCTGGTGCAGACCCTGCACCATTTTAGTTGCCCTCCTCTGGACAGCCTCCATCCTGTCTATGTCCTTGTGAAGATAGGGTCTCCAGAACTGGACGCAGAACTCCAGATGGGGTCTCACCAACTGTCTGTACAGAGGGATAACAATTTCCTGTTTTCTACTGGTGATGCCGCACCCTATGCGTTCCAGTATCCCACCAGCCCTCCTTACTGCCTTCTCGCATTGCTTGCTCACCTTAAGGTAATCTAATATGACTACCCCCAGGTCCCTTTCCATTTCTATTGTTGTTATTATCTCACCCCACTTTGTGTACTCTTCCCCTGGATTTTTGTTTCCCAGGTGCATTACTTTGCACTTCTTTGCATTGAATCTAAGCTGCCATATATTTGACCATTCCTCCAACCTTGCCAAGTCATTTTGCATCCTCTCCACCCTACCTTCTGTATCAACCCTGTTGCAGATCTTTGTGTCATCTGCAAAGAGACATACTTTTCCTTCCTGTCCCTCTGCAATGTCACTTATAAAGACATTAAAGAGGAACGGTTCCAGTACTGAACCCTGCGGTACCCCACTAGTAACCCCTCTTTCTTCAAAGGAAACTCTGTTTACTATTATCCTCTGTATCCTGTTGTCCAGCAAATTTTAACCCAGGCTACCACCTTGGGACCCATTTCAAGGCTGGCTAACTTGTATATTAATCTTTTGTGTGGGACTGTGTCAAATGCCTTGCTAAAGTCTAGGTAGGCCATGCCCACTGCCCCTCCCTGGTCCACCACATTCGTCACCCAGTTAAAGAAATCTATTAGATTTGTCTGACATGACCTTCCTTCTGTGAATCCATGTTGTCTTTGGTCCTGTGCCCCACTGGCCTCTAGGAACTCAACAATTCTTTCCTTTAGAAGTGATTCCATCATTTTCCCTGCCTCTGAGGTCAAACTAACAGATCTGTAGTTTCCTGCCTCTGTCTTGCTCCCACTTTTGTGAAGGGGAATCACGTCTGCCCTCTAGTTCTCCGGTACTACACCATCCTCCCATGATTTGTTAAAAAGGGTATTCAGTGGTGTCATTAATTCTGCCCTTAGTTCTTTTAGAATTCTTGGGTGAATCCTGTCAGGCCCCATTGCTTTGTCCACTTTCAGTTTTAAGAGTTCTTTCAGAACCCTTTCTTCTGTGAATGGACTGGTATCGACCTCCCTATCCAGAGTGCTTCTATTCTTTAATTTTGGTACCTCCCCCTCCTCTTCATTTGTGAATACTGAGCAGAAGTATTCATTTAGTATCCCTGCTTTTTCATTGTCATCCTCTGCCCACCCTCCGTTCCCTTTAGTAAGCCTCACTATCCCTTCGTCCATCCTTCTTCGCTCCCTAATGTACCTATAAAAAGTTTTATCCCCCTTCTTAACTGAGTTGGCTATCTTTTCCTCAGTTTGAGCTTTTGCTATTCTGACTGCCTTCCCCGCTTCCTTCTGCTTTAACTGGTACAGTTCTCTGTCCTGCTCCTTCTGTGTTTCCTTATACTTCCTGAATGCTACCTTTTTCTCCTTAACCTTCCCCGCCACCTCTTTTGAGAACCATAGTGGTTTTTGCCTTCATTTTGCTTTGTTGATTTGCTTCTCACAAAGGCTTGTTGCCTCTGTGATAGCTGTTTTGATTTTTCCCCATTGTTCTTCCACCTCTCCTTCTTGACAGTTTGCTAGCGCTTTTCTGAGGCACTGTCCCATTTTCCCAAAGTCAGCCCTCCTAAAGTCCAACACTCTTGCTTTTGTATGGCTCGACTCTATGGCTGTGTTTATCGTGAACCACACTGTTTTGTGGTCACTTGTTCCCAGATGGCTACCCACTTCTGAATCTGAGATCCCTTCTCCATCCCCATTTGACAGTACCAGGTCTAAGACTGCTCCCTTCCTAGTGGGTTCCACCACTAGCTGTCTGAGGCATGCCCCCTGCAGGGCATCAAGAATAAACCTGCTTTTTGATGTGGCTGCAGCCAGGGTGCTCCAGGTAACGTCTGACATATTCTGGTCCCCCATCAACAATATCTCCCCTTTTTCTGCCATTCTGAGGATGCCTTCTATCATTTTCTTGTCCATTGCCTCCCTGAGATGGGGGACTGTATACCACCCCTGTGCGAATTGTGGTGCCATAACCTGTCTCCACGGTAACCCAGAGTGCCTTCTCTACTCCCTGTTTATCCTTTAGTTCCGTTGTTTTGATCCCTTCCCTTACATAGAGAGCTCCTCCTCCTCCTCCTCTTTTACCCTCCCTGTCCCTCCTGTACATTGTGTACCCTACTTCATCTTGGAGTCAGCCCTCAGGTCCACAGTCATGGTCAAGGCGTCACTCGTATTCTTAGTCTTGCTTGACTTGGAAGCGACACCCTCTCCATTCCTTGTCGTCCTCATCCTCTGATGAGGAATGGCTCCACTGTTGTATATGGTGGTGCTACGAGGAACTCCTCTGGCAGTAATGGGCCTTAGCGGGCAGGGGTCAACCTTAACCTTTTTTTTGCACTAGCCAGCAGGGCAGGTTGATACAAAATTGCACTAGCCCGCAGATGGTTGCACTAGCCCTTAATTATAATGGTAAAGTGTGATCACTTATACAGGAAACAGTGCAAGCAAAGCCAAGAAATACTCTGATTATTGCACATTTATCCTGCTCCCACATTGCTTCCCTAGCAGAAAAAAGACTGCAATGCCATCCATCACAGACAGTGAGCCCCTACCCCCATTGTTTTGTACCATAGCCTCCTCTCTTCCTCTTTCTGCCTCCCCCCCCCCAACACCAAACAGAGAGAGGATATCACAACAGCAAATGTTCAGCCAGCAGTCCTAGCTCTTGGCGCATTACCAGCTAGCAGCATCATGCACCTCACCACACTGTCACCACCACCCACAGGGCAATGAATAGAGTCAGGCAGAGAAAGACACTTGAGGTCCCCACCCCATAGCCAACTGGAGACCTGTACTTTTGAAAGTTTTTGTACAGTCTCAAGTGAGCTAGGAGCACATCTAAGATTTCTTTGGGGGCTAGACAAACCTAAGGGGCTTGGAAAATAAAAAACTACGACATTTGTATTTGTAAAAGCATTAATTTTAATATGCTCCGCCCCAAGAATAACGGGTTTTTCTTTAACATTGTCCTTTCATCAGCCCAGGGGAAACAGTACACAGGCATAACACTATACTGTTTCTATTTCCGTTTAGGATGATCTACGCACCCCAGGAACGCCTATTTCAAGATTTCAAATGATGTATTTTATCAGGGTTTATTTTTGTACCATACATGATCCAAAGCTTTGTTTTTAGGCTGAAAGGACATGCCGAGTGGGATAAGGGTGAAACTGTATGGATGGTGATGGCTGGCATGGTCCTTTTAGAAAAGCTGAGGACCCCCTACACTTGCCAGTAATGGCAGCTATGGATCTATGGATGGTCACTTCAGAGTCTGGTCCGCAGTGGTGTCCAGGGAAAGAACAGAGTTAAGAGATTTGGGAGAGGGAAGTTATGGTGAGGCTTGGATAAAACCCACCACCTGCAGGGCCGATTCTTATATCTCTTTGCATTTTGTCACTGAAATGTTTGATACAAATACTCAAAATGCAGAGAAATGAGGGGCACTGGTCTTAATAATATTGGACAAATTGTTAGACATAGACACATTTAGAAAACTGGAACCTTGTGGCTTAACAGCACTCTACCCTTGATCACACCCTGGACACTAGCTGAAAGTCTTAACAGTGGAGTGATTGACTCACATTGAGTCATTTGTGGGATCCCTCTCTTGAACTGCCAGATAATTGCAGCTCTTAATGAGCTGTTAATCACACCTGGCCATCTGGAACATTGAGAGAGATTAGCATGAGGACTAAAGAATGCTAAAGTAGAGACTTTTTTTAACTTCATTAACAGCTATGAAAATCTGCACTAGTCAAGCCAGGCAAGTAGACAGCGGCACTAGCCCTGGTCAATTTGCACTAGTGTTTGAGCTAGTAAAACAATGTTAAGATCGACCCCTGATAGCGGGGCAGGGTAGGTCTGTACCCATGACCTGTGTGGTCAACTGGCCGGCACCAGTCACGCCCATGCCGGTTTGTCTACGGCAGTTGTCTCTGACACCTGTCTCTCCACCCTTGCTGGTGGAGCCGTCCCCACCACAGCCTGTTATGGAGGCCTGGACCAAGGACTCCTATGCTTCAGCTGGCTTGCCAGAGGAAATCACCCAGTCGAATGACTCTAGGATGGTTCATGGTGGCAAATGGTTAAGGACCATTTTTGAAGAGTCCTCAGATGGCTCATCCATGCAGTCGACGAGGATGCATACCTTTGCCTGTCAGCCAGTCAAGTTAACTACCGAACATGGGCCAATGCCATTTGATGCTCTACTCCAGCTCATTTTGGAGTCCATGTTTGTCCCCTTGGAGCCTGTGCAAAAAAGAACTAAGTACCATTTCACAGGCATCCTTGATAGGGACTGACACGCTTTGGGTTTGCCATCTGCTTATTGTTACATTGTATAATAAACAAATGTGAATGTCTGCTTAGATACAAACAAGCTAACTGCTGCAGTGACCTTTGACCCCAAAAGGTTTCAGTGTGAGAAAGCTGCAGGATATGTTAAATTGACTAGTTAAGAGAAACCTAATTAAGCGTTTCCTGTTCTGTCTTTAATTAAAGCCTTCTGGCCATCTGCCAGGAGATATAACCTCATAAAATGTTATGATTCCTGCAGGAAAGAGACCATCTGGTCACAGAACTTTGTCATAAGTCGTAAAAATGAGATCACTCTAGCAAAACAGGAAGTCAGCTAGGAAACATCAAAGGGGATGTTTTGATGAAAGACTCATATTTTAAAAATTGCTGACTGTTTCCCCAGTAGAAAAATAATCTGTGGGAGGATCTAACTGTGACCTCACCAAAAAGGGGTGGGGAGATGGATCCTGAAATGAACAGCTATCAGAGGGAAACCGTGCATATCATTTTTGACTCGAGAGAGACAGCTCTCTGGACTTGAAAGCACTTAGTGGTAACATCTAGATAGGCAAGAACTTTTACGTATTTGAGTTAGGCATATTTGTGTTCTGTAACTTCCCATTTATTTTATGTGACTGTAAGTTAGTGATATAATTATTCTGTGTTTGGTTTTACCTGTTTACAATTTTTAGTAAACAACATTTTCTTTAAAATACTGCCTGTATTTTCTCTCAGTTCTTTTACATGTGATGCTGAGCCTGTGTTTAAGTCTGACAGCTGTTAAGGGCTTGAATGTGTTACTAAGCTTGCTTAAAGGTAAGAATATACCTACTGTATATCTCATAGAGTTGTAAGGGTACATTTTGGAAAGCCTGGCTGGGTGTCACTGGGCAAAAGATTGTACTGCATTCCCGAAGAAGGTCCATATCTGAGCCTGATAACTGGGTATGCTAGCATTAGGTTCACATTGGACCCCCAGGACTCGAGGCTAGTAGGCAATTTGGACCCAATACAGACAGGAGGGTAACCCTGTCTGTCCCCTGTTCACACTATTGCGCTTCGAGGTTGGCACTGTGGGAGCAGAGGGCCTGACCTGAGGAGCGCGTTTGTGACAGGGACTCATTTCTGACTGTAGCCTTTCCCATGTCCAAGGCCATTTGGGGACTATCTCTGGAGCTTTGGCAGCATCCAGCATCCTGCCTGGCACCCACCACTTGTATGGTCCACAAGTATGTGCTGCCTACTGGCTGTCTGTCCAGGTTCTCAACCATCATGTGGCTGAGGGTCTGATCTGAGACTCTGCTTTCTGGATGTCCAGAAACCATGGGTATGTGGTCAAGCCCCCCCAGACAAGGAGTTGAAGAAGGCTGACCACATGGCCGTCAAGGTCGATGCCGCTTCCTGTCTGGGTCTCTGTCAGGCGAGCTACACCTTGATGATGGCCAACCTTGGGCGCACCCTACTGGGAGTGCTTTATAATGTCCTCCTTCACCTCCTTAATGACAAGCAATTGCCAGTGAAGTTAGTCCGAGACAGGTGTCAAGCACTAGCTGAACACCAGCTACAGATGGCCTTAGACATGGGTGACTCCTGTGGCTGTGTCACAGCAGTGGCCATTGCAGTGCATTGCAGGGCCTGGTTGAGGCTTTCCACCTTTTACAACAGACACTCATCGTAAGCTGGCCAATGTCCCTTTCATGGACACTGACCTTTTGCCTAGGGGTGTAAGGTCATCTCACAAGGATTGAGAAGTCCATCACCATCTTTGACTCTGTGGCTTCATCCCATAAGGGCCTGAAGACCCTGAAAATGAAAAAGAAGGCCTTTCAGTTTCTGTCCTTTCAGCCACAGCAGCCTCTGTAGCAGCAACCCTAGCAGGGGCAATATCGAGCCTGGTGCCCCAAGGCCAAGTTATTTTGCCAGGGGCCCATAAAAGGCGGAGGTACAAAAAGTGGTGTCTCTCCGGCCCCGGTGGTTGGTTTCTCCTCCAGAGCTGTCCAGTGATGGGTCAGCCAGTGTCTGCCTCCTCCCTGCCCTGTCCCAGACCTAGATCTTTGTGAGGGGTCAGCTTCACCACTTCTGGCACCACTGACCCATCATTACTAAGGACAAGTGGGTTCTTGAGGTGCTAGGCAGAGTGTTGCCTCTCGGTTTTGAGGCTCTCCAACCTTACCAATTCCACGCTCCAAAGGAGTCCTCAGTATCTCAGGACACACTGTCTGCCCTCAGTTAGGACATTACTCAGCTCCTTGCAAAAGGGGCTACAGCCCATGTCCCAGATGCCCTGGCAAGTCAGGGGTACATGTCCAGGTGCTTCCTGTTCCCGAAATGGATGAGAGGGCAGTCACTCCATACTGGATTTGCACAATCTCAATCAGTTTATGCAGAAGCGCAAGTTCTAGATGGTCACTCTGAACCAGATCATGCCATCCCTGGAGCAGGGCATGTGGTTCTGCTAACAAACCAGAAAGCCGGGCACTCAGGTGAGTGCACAGAGTCAAACTACCACACTGATGTGTACATCTTAGTATTCTGGTGCTTTAATCAGTGCAAATCTTTAACAAATACAGAGTGGTGGGCCAGTGTACTAGCCACTGACCGCTCCAGCGCGCTGCCAAAAACCCTAAAGTTAATTGCCCCCAGCTGGGTGAATTTACTAGTCATAAATAGCTAAAACTAGCTAGTTAATAAGAAAGAGCAGCACATCAAAACTGATAACAGTGAAACATCAATAATGAAACCCTCAAAATAGAACAGGTGTTAACTATTCATTGTTCATCATACAAATACACATATTAACAATGACTGGGGGGATTGAAAGAAGAAAATGACTGGCTTGTAGTTAGGGATTAGAACAGCAGCACTAGTACCCATTATTTAATTTTGTACTCTTACTAGAGACTAATATTCAAACAGAGGTATGAAAATCAAGCAAACTTTAATGCACTCCAGTTACTACAAAAAGCTAAGAAACAGTACAAGCGTGAAAGCAGAAGTGGCATCACTACCAATCTGCGATCTCCCCAGTAATTTTCTTTGCTATTCCATCCTTTAATTGTCATGAGGGATTAGCTGGCTGTGCTGCATTCCCAAGAGTTCTGCAAAGAAGAGAGAAGAAAGATGGAGAATTAGAGTTCTACAAACACATATAGCACAGCTATAGAGAAAGTATATGGAACAGCCTAAAGAAAGTGTTTTAAATCCCATTGTTTGTTAAGTCCCTTAGGACGCAGTGAGCCCAAAGTAAAGATCCAGAAGCATTCGTTTTGTAATATTTTATGACTCTTGTCCCCCCGCGTTTCTTGCAACGTGTTCAAGTGCCATACAATTACAGCCTGTTGGGCTGCAGTTGTGCCACTCCATGTAGTGTCTACCAAGAGGTGTATCCACCTGTCTGAAATGTATGTTGTGGATATGTTTTTGAATTCTTTGCTTTGAGGGTCTAACTGCCCAACATACAGTAAAGGACATGGGCACCAACTGGCATAGACTACACACTTTGTACTACCAGTTAAAAACATCCTCTATTTCACATTCCTGTCATACCCATCTTAGTGGAATTTTCTGCCCTGAAAACAAATTGCATATGTTGCAGTGCCCACATTTATACATGTCCTTAGGTGGAGAGGATAACCAATTCCTGGGGGTGTATGTCATGTGGTTCTACACAGAAGGGGTTCTCTGTCAGTTCCAGATCATACCCTTTGGCCTCTCATCTGCTCCCAGAGTCTTCCCCAAGTGCATAGTAGTGGTGGCAGCCTTCCTGCTGTGCAGAGGTATTAGGGTTTACCCCTGCCTTCACGACTGGTTGATTGCTGGGCCATCCAAGGAGGCTGTGAAGCAGTCCAGGGATATGGCCGTGCAGAGACTTAAGCCCTTGGTCAACCCAGCCAAGTCCAAATTGATCCCCTCACAGGTGATTCACTGCATCCGGGCAGAGGTAGACTCCCTGCAGGCCAAGGCCTGCCTTCCTGTTGATCTTACCTCCTTTGCCCAATCACTTCAGGTTGGTCACTTGTGCTCTACCTGGAATTTCTGCAGCTGTTGGGGTACATGGCATCCTGCACCAGCACAGTCTGGTGGGTCCGCTGGTGGATGCGGCACCTGCAGTGGGAGTTAGGCCGTCAGTGGTCTCAATGTCTAGGACACTTGGAGCAGATGGTCACAGTGACCCAGTCAGTGTGGGATGCCATTCAGGGGTGGCTGGTCCTAGGACATCTAAAGGAAGGAGTCCCATTTGTCCACCCAGAACTGACCATCACTCTCACGATGGATGTTTCTCTGGTGGGGTGGTGTGCACACCTGGGGGATCACATGGCCCACGGTTTCTGGTCACCCAGGGAGGCCCGTCACCACATCAGCCTGCTGGAGTTCAGTACAGTGCAGCTCACTCTGGTGGAATTCACTCTGTTGGTCAGGGTTTAGGATGTGCAAGTCCAGAGGGACAACACTATGACTATATTCTGCCTGAACAGGCAGGGTGGCATTCAGTCTGTTCCCTTGTGTCGGGAGGACCTCCACACCTGGACTCTCGTTGAGATCTCCTGTTGATTTTTGTCGCTGGAGTGGACAGTCATCTGGCAGACACTCTTAGCTGGGTGGGAGGGACGCCACATGAGTGGTCCCTGCATCAGGAGGTGGTGAGCCACCTGTTCTCCTTGTGGGGCACACCTCTGGTGGACCTGTTTGCCTCCTGGGAGAACACAAAACTGAGGTTGTTTGTGTGTGCCCCCCCCCAGCACAGTCCAGGACACTATTGGGGAATGCCTTTGCGAGACCGTGAGCTTCTGGCCTCCTGCACACCTTTCCTCCCTTCACCCTGATCCACAAGGTAGTGGTCAAGACCTGGAAGGACAAGGCGTGAATGATCCTGATTGCTCCAGACTGGTCATGTCAGTTCTGGCACCTGTATCTCCTCAACAGCAGGCCTCCGTGGCCGTTGCTTCTTCACCTGGACCTCCTGCCCAGACAGCTAGGCAAGGTCCTGCACCTAGACCTTCAGTCCATGCACCTCACAGGTTGGTTCTTGAGTGGCCAGAGTTCCAGGCTTGGGATCCTTTGCAGGTTGTACTCTATGTTGTGGAGGCCTCCCAAATTGGAACGACTCACTGGTGCTACACCTTGAAATTGAAAAGGTTTTCTTTTTGGTATCGGGGCAAGGAGATTGATTCCCCTTACCTGCCCTCAATATCCTCAAGTACCTCTGGTCCCTCTTTATAAATACATTTTTCCTTGCCTCTCCCAGTTGGGGCTGCGAATGATGACACTTAAGGTGCACCTTGCTGCCATCTCTGCATACCGGCCATGGGCTGGTATGTTGACAGTGGCCCAGGAGAAGGTGGTTGGGCTCTTTTTCAAAGATCTGGACCACCTGTCCCCTCCAGTGCATGACCCATCACCACTGTGGGACACATTGCTGGTGCTGTCTATGCCCATAGGGAAGCCATTTGAGCCAAGATGGCCTTCTTGGTGGTTGCCGTGTCAGCCAGAAGGATCAGTGAACTCCAGTCACTCTCAGTGGAGTCTCCATATCTGGTCTTCCACAGGGATAGGGTCGTCCTTTGTCCCCACCCGAAATTACTCCTGAAGGTTATATCAGAGTTCCACCTTAACAAGGTGATGAACCTTCCATTATACTTTACCAACCAGCTTCGGAGGCCGACCACAGACTCCATAATCTGGACCAGCTGAGATCACGTTCTTATTTTGTAGAGCGCATGGCTGGAGTCCGAGGTGAGGCTCGCCAGCTGTTTGTGACATACACTGAAGCTGCATCTGGCAGACCTGCAGCTAAGCAGATGATTGGCAGGTGCATCACATCCTGTATTAACCGCTGCTTTACGTTGACTGATAGGGAACCTCGGTTAAGTCTAATTTTCAGTGGTTACTTCTAGGGTCATTCCTGTCCAGGAGATGTACAGGGCTGCTGCCTGGAAGTCAGTACACACATTCATTTGCCATTACAGCATCGACCTGAGTCTTGTTGGGATACTGCATTTGGGACCTTGGTTCTCCATCTCTGTGCACCAGGTAGAGGTGTGCACCTCACCCTCTTCCTGGAGAACTGCTGAAAGTCTGCCAATGTGTGGATAGTGAACTATAGCCATGCCCTAGAAAAATAGGGTAACTTACTCTGTAACTTCATAGTTCCTAGGAGTGGTATATAGTTCACACTACTCCACCCACCTGGCCTCCCTGGCAAGTGGCACACGGATCCCTGTTTCCAGTTTACCAGACCTGATGTCACGGGGCAGAGCCGGCGGATATACTGCCCAGGTGGTGGGAGGAGCTTAGCTTAAAGATGTTCTGCCAAATCAGCACTTTTAGTGGATCTGCCAGTGTGTGGATATGAACTGTATACCACTCCCAGAAGTGCACTTACAGGTGAGTAACCTACTTGTATTGCCTCTCAGCTGGTCTGTCTTGGGTAAATACAATCTAAAAATGTGTTAAAACAGGACACCAGAGAATATGAGATATTGTATCTCATCTGGTCTGTCCCGGAGAAATGTACAGTAAAAATGTCTGAAAGCAGAACCCCAGGGCAGCAGCGCCCCCACTGATCTGTGCATCCCATGTTACAAGTCATCTGGTCTATCTTGGGTAAATATATAGTAAAAATATTTACAAGCAGATCCCAGTACAACAGCATGCAAGCAAACATTCGGCATTGGCACGTGCTTGTTATATGGATACAGCAGGATGTTCCCTTACCCTTAAAAAGAATCTTTGAATCTCAGTTCTCAGAACCACTGCATTATTCTTTAGGATCTATGAGTCAGTGTAATCTTTAGTTCCCCAAAATGAAAACTTGTTGTGGTGACATGACTATGTTACACGATGCTGCTAAGTTTTGGAACAAACTCTCTTCCAAGTCCAGATCCATAGGGTCTCAAAGAGTTTTCAACTGTTTTAAAGAAATTAATATTATTTATATTGTGCTGAAGTCCTGATTAAGTATTTTTTCTGTAACCAGGGTCCACATAGGATGATGATATAGGGACGATATTGTAAATAGACTTCAGCTTATTTGCCCTGACTTACTTTTAGTTACTCACTTGCTTTACTGGTCGCCCCCTCTTTTAATGCACCCCTGTATTCTGCAAGCCATCATGACAGCTGCCATGCAGTGCTTGTCAAGCTTACTCGTTCTTCTGATCACCCCCTTTTAATGCACCCCTGTATTCTTCAAGCTGTCATGACAGCAGCCACGCAGTGCTTGTCAAGCTTCGGTCTCTTTTTTTTATTTTCCTTTTTTTTTGTTTTGTTTTTATGACCCCAGATTTTGCCTTCACCATTGCAGCAAGAAGAGCCCCAGGCAATAAGTATATAGGTCCTACCTCTGTTTTTCCCTACTCATGTGTAGTACCTTGCATTTGGCCACATCAAATTGGAGGCTACAGGAGTTTGACATATCATCCAGCTTCCTAAATCCTCCTGAAGTTTGTCCTCATCTTCATGGGGAGTTTTATCAACCTGGCCACCCAAGTGTCAACGGTAAGCATTAGCAGCCTACCAGAGACCCCAGCATCCAGATTGTTAGTACAAATGTTAAACAGCAGTGGCCCCAGTGCTGATCCCAGAGGAATGCCAGTGAGTACACCACTTAACTCAGAGTGGTGCCCATCCACCACCACCTTCTACTTCTTGTCCCCAAGCCAGTTAGAAATCCACTTCTCATGTAAACCACACTAGTGAACAGTACTTTGTTGAGAAACTTGTCATGTGCTACAGTGTCAGAGGCCTGGCTTAAATCCACATAGAGTACACCCACAACACTGCTCCTGTCCACCCACTCAAGTCTGACTAGGATAGTTAACAAATTTGTTGGTTGCTTACTGTGTAATAATGAAGTGTGGTGGTTTAAAGATACTGGCCATTCTGATATTCATTTATTCTGTCTTGCATTTGTAGCACTGTGCAGTTCATTTGATGATAGGACTAAGCACTACACTGCTAATGGTATCAGTGATTCAGAAACCGGGTGTTCTAGGACTACGGAAGACGATGTGGAACATAAACCTCACTCCTACTTGGAAGCTATCCGAAGTGGACTAGCTGATCCTGTTCCTGAAAGTACCTTTGTAGATGGCCAGCAGTTGTGTCCTTATGCTGCAGCTGGGCTGTGTCACTATGGGGACAGCTGTCTTTATCTCCATGGAAATGTGTGTGATATATGTCAGCTGCGGGTGCTGCATCCCTTTGTCCCAGAGCAGAGGAAAGCACATGAGAAGGTAAGGGGAATAGGAATCAAAAGTGGCACTGTGGCTTTTGTAGTACTGTATTATGCTTTTTGTTCCAGTGCAGAACTTTCAGTTGAAGTTCATACAGTGTACATAACATATGCTATAAACAGAAGCATGTTTCACAAATTGCAAAAAGCAATGTATATCATAAAAGACAGTGCTGTGGATATATGCAGCTTAAATATTTTAGTGCTCAACAAACAAGTAATTTCCACAGTTTGATTGGGTTTGATCAGCAATATATTGAAAGGAAAATAAGCTATATAGAAATATAGAAGTTGTCGGCAGATAAAGACCTCTTGGTCCACCTAGTCTGCCCTATATTCCCTACCTACTTTGTCATGAAAGACACTACTCGATCACCAGTCTTCTCCTCCCTCCTTGCCCTATTTCTAAGGTCCCCTCAAGTCTATCCCATGCATTATTTAATCCTGTTACCATTTTAGCACCCACCATCTTTGCTGGGAGGCTGTTCCAGGCATCCGCCACCCTCTCCGAGAAGTAGTATTTCCTTACATCTCCTCTGAGCCTCCTCCTTCCCCCAGCTTCATATCATGATCTCTTGTACTGGAGCAGCTTCTTCTATGGAAAATACTACCTTCCTGTACCTTATTAATACCTGTGATATAGTTGAATGTTTCTATCATATCCCTCCCTTCCTCTAGAGAGTACATATTTAGTTCCTTGAGTCTTTCCTCACAGGCCCTGCACCATTTTGGTAGCCCTCCTTTGTACCACCTCCACCCTGTTTGTGTCCTTTCCGGAGGTGAGGCCTCCAGAACTGCACACAGTACTCGAGGTGGGGTATTACCAGTGATCTATACAAGGGTAATACTACCTCCCTCTTTCTGCTAGTGATTCCCCTCCCTGTGCACCCGAGCATCCTGCTAGCCTTCTCCACTTCCTTATCTAACTACTTGGCTACCTTCAGGTCATCAAAAATTATTACCCTTGGGTCCCTTTCATGTTTTGTAATTGTTAATACCTCCCTGCTCAATTGGTATGTTGTCCCTGGTTTTCTGTGTCCCAAGTGCATGATTTTGCACTTTTTTGCATTGAAAACCAGCTGCCGTTCCCTTGACCATTTTTCCAGCTTTTTCAAATTCTTCCTTATTCTTTCCACCACCACCCCTCCACCCCCATGTGCCCACTCTGTTGCGGATTATGTTATCCATGAACAGGCATGCTTTCCCTTCCAGCCTTTCTGCAATGTCCCAAATAAAGACATTGAAGAGGACCTGGCCTAGTTCTGACCCCTGTGGTACCCCGCTGGTCACTTTGCCTTCTCCTAAGTGGACCCCATTAACCACCACCCTCTGACTCCTATTACTTAGCCAACTTCTTATTCATTTTACTACTTTTGAACCTACTCTTATGTTGCCCATCTTGCTCACCAGTTTTCTGTGTGGAACGGAGTTGAAGGCCTTACTGAAATCCAGGCAGGCCACATCTACCTTGACACTGGGATTTATAAAACCCATGCAGCGATGTGCACGGTATACAATAATTACAGTCAAAGATGTATTACGACAAGCAGGTGTTCTCATGATTCTAGTGGTGCTTCATGCAGTGCTTCTGAGGCATCATCTGCCCGAGATACTGTTATAGCCAAGTTATTGTCTCTGGACTGGCTTGATAAACGTAGCTTTTAAAAAGGAAGTAAGGTTTGCAGGACCTGAGACTCTGAACGCCAATGAAAAGCTTTATCAGACAAGATATTGTGTTTACCTGTGGGTCATAGCCTTCCAGAGATATTCATATGCAAATGAATCAAAATGTAAACAAGGCAGCTCTCATGTAATGTTAAATAGTACCAGGAAGTGATATCTTGGAAGGACTAACTGTGCTTAAAGAGAAGCTACCCCGTTCTCATTCTTAGTTTCATAGACTGCAAAATGGGGCATAGAGAGGCAGAACCCCCCACCCCGTGCAAATCTTGGAATGCAAATGAGGTATTCCCACTGTTTGAGGATTTGCATCCAATAACAGTGTTCCATACCAGCTCATGCATGTGGGCGAATGACACACTGCTGTGTACGTACGTACATACATACATATATGAGCCGGTTTGTGGAAAATTCACGTTCCCTCCATCCCCCCAACACATACCGTAGGCTGCTTGTGGCCTGCCAACAAATGCCATTCATATGTGTCACACAGTCTTCCCTAGTAGTCCAGTTGGCCCCGAACCCCAACTTCTGAAAATCCTTGGTAATCCAGTGGATCCCCCTTCCTAGTCCCCATTGCCTGCTTGCATCTTTTGTGCTTCACACCCCTCATTGATTTTCGTCTGCTGATGTGACTCTACAGTGGGTATAGTAGTCCGACATTCCATTCTGACAAGAAAAATTGCTCTACAGCAGGGGGCATTGCAAAGCTGCTGCACCTGCTGTATCAGCAGTAATAGGTACTGTGAATGGCACTGCATGCCATTTACATTCCTACCCCACCCCCTTCCATGCACCTTCGCATGTTGATGTGCACTGGTGCATAGGGCATTCTGACTCCTCTGAACGTAGCTTGAGTGTTGCAGGCAAAAGGCTTTCGCTAAATCGTGCTGCAACAATTTAGTGACAGTCCCTTTTAACTGAGAATTGGGCTTCAGGTAACATAGAAACATAGAATTTGACAGCAGATAATGACTGCTTGGCCCACCCAGTCTGCCCATTTTCCTACCTAATGGATAAGCTGCAGATTCTAGTTAACCAGCAGCCTACTTCTTTCTCGCCACCCCCTAGAATTGCCTTATGACTGTCCCATGCATGCTTGAATTCAACCACTGTTTTTGACTCCACAACCTCCTCCGGAAGGCAGTTCTATGCATCCACAACCCTCTCTGTGAAAAAATACTTCCATACATTATCTCTGAGCCACCCCTCTATCTTGAAATTGTGCCCCCTTGTTCTTGCACACCTCTTTTTTTGAAAGATGCTACCCTCTTGGACTTTGTTGATTCCCTTGAGGTACTTGAAAGTTTCTATCACGTCCCCCTCTCCCTCCTTTCCTCGAGGCTGTACATATTAAGCTCCTTTAGTCTCTCTTCATATGTCTTCCAGTGCAGACCCTGCACCATTTTAGTTGCCCTCCTCTGGACAGCTTCCATCCTGTCTATGTCCTTGCAGAGACTGGGTCTCCAGAACTGCACGCAGTACTCCAGATGGGGTCTCACCAGCTGTCTGTACAGAGGGATAACAACTTCCTGTTTTCTACTGGTGATGCCTCTCCCTATGCATCCCAGTATCCCCCCAGCCCTCCGTACTGCCCTGTCACATTGCTTGCCCACCTTTAAGTCATCCGATACGACTACCCCCAGGTCCCTTTCCATTTTTGTTGTTGTTAGTATCTCGCCCCATTGTGTACTCTTCCCCTGGGTTTTTGTTTCCCAGGTGCATTACCTTGCACTTCTTAGCATTGAATCTAAGTTGCCATACATTTGACCATTCCTCTAACCTTGCCAAGTCCCTTCTCATCCTTTCCACCCCACCTTGTGCATCAACTCTGTTGCAGATCTTTGTGTCATCTACAAAGAGACATACTTTTCCTTCAGTCCCTCTGCAGTGTAAACATAAAGACATTAGAGAGGGACTGGTCCTAATACTGAACCCTGGGGTGCCCACTAGTAACCCCCTTTCTTCAGAGTGGACTCCATTTACTATTACCCTCTGTGTCCTGTTCTCCAGCCAATTCTTTACCCAGGCTATCATCTTGGGACCCACTCCCAGGCTGGCTAACTTGTATATTAATCTTTTGTGTGGGACTGTGTCAAATGCCTTGCTTAAGTCTAGGTAGGCCATGTCCACAGCCCCTCCCTGATCTACTACTTTGGTCACCCAGTCAAAGAAATCTATTAGGTTCGTCTGGCATGACCTTCCCGCTGTGAATCCATGCTGCCTTGGGTCCTGTGCCCCTCTGGCCTCTAGGTACTCAACAATTCTTTCCTTCAGAAGTGATTCCATCATTTTCCCTATCACTGAGGTTAAACTAACAGGTCTGTAGTTTCCTGCTTCTGCCCTGCTCCCACTTTTGTGAAGGGGAATCACATCTGCCCTCCTCCAGTCCTCAGGTACCACCCCATCCTCCCGTGATTTGTTAAAGAGGGTAGTCAGTGGTGTCACTAGTTCTACCCTTAGTTCTTTTAGAATTCTGGGATGAATCCCATCAGGTCCCATTGCTTTGTCCACCTTCAGTTTTAAGAGTTCTTTCAGAACCCTTTCTTCTGTAAATGGGCTGGTATCAACTTCTGTATCCAGAGTGTTTCTATTGTTTGTTTTAGGTAAATACTGAGCAAAAATATTTGTTTAGTATCTCTGCCTTTTCACAGTTGCCCTCTGCCCACCCCCCTTCCCTTTATTAAGCCTCACTATCCCTCACTTGGTCTTCCTTCGCTCCCTGATGTACCTAAAAAAAGGTTTTATCCCCCTTCTTAACTGAGTTGGCTATCTTTTCCTCAGTTTGGGCCTTTGCTGTTCTGACTGCCTTCCCAGCTTCCTTTTGCTTTAACTGATACAATTCTTTGTCCTGCTTCTTCTGTGATTCCTTGTACTTCCTGAATGCTTTCTTTTCTCTTTGAACCTTCTCTGCCACCTCCTTTGAGAACCATAGTGGTTTCTTACATCATTTAGTTTGTTATTTGCTTTACACAAAGGCTTGTTACCTCTGTGATGGCAGTTTTATTATTCCCCATTGTTCTTCCACCCCTTGTTCATGCCCATTTGCTAGTGCATTCCTTAGGCACTCACCCATTTTGGCAAAGTCAGCTCTCTCCTGAAGTCCAGTACTTTTGCCTTTGTATGGCTTGACTCTATTGCTGTGTTTATTGTGAACCATACTGTTCGATGGTCGCTAGTTCCCAGATGTCTACCCACTTCTGCATCTGTGATCCTCTCTCCATCTCCATTTGAGAGAACCAGGTCTAAGATTGCTCCCTCTCGAGTGGGTTCCAATACTAGTTGTCTAAGGCATGCCCCCTGTAGGGCATCTAGAATAACCCCACTCTTAGAAGTGGCTGCTGCAACTGCACTCCAGTTAACATCTGGCATATTCAGATCGCCCATCAGCAATATCTCCCCTTTTCCTGCCATTCTAAGTATACTTTCTATCATTTCCTTGTCCATTTCCTCCCCCTGAGGGGGGTCTGTATACAACCCCTGTGCGGATTGTGGTGCCATTGCCTGTCTCCAAATTGACCCACAGTGCTTCTTCTCCTCCTCCCTGTTTACCCTCTTGTTCTGTTGCTTTGATTCCTTCCCTTATGTAGAGAGCTACTCCTCCTCCTCTTTTACCCTCCCTGTCCCTCCTGTAGATAGTGTATCCTGGTATGTTTACATCCCAGTCATGGTTCTGTGTGTACCGTGTTTCTGTGACTGCCATGATATAAAGATGTTCCTCCTCCATCAAGGCCACTAATTCAGGAAGCTTGTTACCCAGACTACAGGCATTGGTACTCATTGCTCTTCATTTTTTGATGGCTTTACCTTCTGTAGCAGCATCCCCCACTGACCTTTCTACCTTGGTCTTTTTCTCATTTAGTACCCTGTTTTGTAGGGGGAGGCTGGGCTTTTCCTGCTGTTTATCAGTGCCCTCCCCTTGACTAGTTTAAAAGCTTGCCAATGAAGCATTTAAACCGATTGCCCAAAAGACTTGTTCTCTTCCTGGGCAGATGCAGACCATCCTGCCAGTATAGGCTGGTGTCCCTCCAGGTGGAATCCCAGTCCCCAGTGAAGCCAAACCCCTTTGCTCCACACCATTTTTTCAACCATTCGTTAAACTGCATGGTGCAAAGTACCCTCGCCTCACCCATGCCACTGACAGGCAGCACCTCTGAGAAGGATACTGTGTGTGCTACTTGTCTTAGGCCTCTCCCCAACTTTACAAAGTCCTTCTGCACTGCTCTAATCTCATGATGAGCCAAGTCATTTGTCCCTAGGTGGTCAATGACATCCAGCTCAGACTCCCGTGCAACTGTTCTCGTGATCCTAAGGATGCACTTCATGTCCCTCCAAGCCATGGCACCAGGCAGGCACCTTACTTCAGTTTTCCCTGCTCCCCCCAGTTCTATCCCCCTAATAATTGAGTCCCCCACCAGGAGCTGCTTCCTTTCCCTGTGGTGTCCTCTGCCTCCTTCCTGAGGGCCTCCCTTGTGACAGTTGTCTGCAACCTCCTTAGTCTCCTCTGAGGGTGCATCCATAGGGGAACTGTGCTTCCCCAGAATGGTGTATGGATTGTGGAGTGGAACAACTGACTGGGTGGGCCTCTGTTCCACCACCCTTACCCTCCCTGAGCCCACTGTGGTCCAACTGCTGTGCTTTCTTTGCAATCTCTAAGGTAGTGGTGGTGGCTCTGGTGCTCCCTGGATGGGGGAGGTTCCCTTACTACTGTCCAGTGCGGCCTGGGGGAAGGTTCCCTTACTACTGTCCAGTGTGGCCTGAAGATGGGCAACTTACTCCCTCAGGGCAGAGAGTTGTCTGCAAACTGGGCAGCATCTCAGCCTCCAGAAAGACTCCTGGAAGACTGCTGCCCCACAGCCATTATATTGCACTACTCCCCACATGTCTGTCTACCTTCTTGTTTATTTATTTTTTTTTCTTTGTTTGGTTTGGTTTTTGTGTGTGTGTGTGTGATTGGTTTGTTATATAGATATATATATATTATTGTGTATGCTTATATTGTCAGTGCAGTGTGCTAGAGAGGATATGACAGTGATATGCACCTTGCCCTCTTGAGGAATGATGTCAGAACCCCAGGTATAAAGGAACTATTTCCAGGGGTGGGTGGGGTGAGGGTGGGAAGGGTTTGGGCCTAATCTGTGCCCTCACGAAACAATCAGCTAAAAGCTCTGACCTACTGCTGCGATGAGTGCCTTCCTGTCAGCAAGATGCCCTTCACGACAGTTTGACAGAGAAAATACCCTACTAATCAAACGGAGAAAAATCCAAACATCCAAGTCAGACACAGGTAAACCTCCCCAGCCCCAAAACAGCCAAGTGACTTGTGCTCTGAAAGCAGTCAGCCCCAAAACACGTCAGCTGTGCACAAGGACAGACACAGTAAATGTGTTCAAATCTATTAAATTAGCAAATTACTATTTTTTAATTGTGTTTTAATACATTACTAAATTACTTCTTTTATAGTAATTGTTTTGTATAGCAGTTGTCATCTTGGGAGTGATCTACAGGCCCCCTACTCGGACAGAAGAGGTGGACAGGGCTTTAGACAAAGAGATGGGAAAGGCAGTAGCCGGGGGAGTAGTCCCGATAGGAGGTTTCAGCATACCAGATACTATCTGGAGCATTCCAGTGGCGTGGAGAACCAGAAATCAAGTGTTGGTAGACCCCTTCCAGGACTGCTTCCTGGCTCAGCTATTTGAGGAACAAACTAGGGATGGAACCATTCTCAACCTACTGTACCTCTGACCAACTGAGAAAGCATCAGAGGGTTGACACTGGAAGAGTTGCTAGGGTCTTGCGACCAGAACACAGTGTAGTTTGATGTAGTCCTTGACTCACAGAGGCAGTTGGGCCAGATGGTGGACTTCAGAAGGGCTAACTTTGGGAGGCTGGAGGAGTTAAGGGAGAGGCTTGTTGGGGTACAGACGACTAGATTAGCAGAGAACAAGTTCAAGCATATCAGAGAAGAGATTCTAGTTGTAACTAAAGGTTGCCTCGGACAAGTGGGCAAGGGGAAGGGGCATAAGAAGCCTGTGTGTTTTTCCAGGGAGGTTGGGGTTGTAGTGAGGGGGGGAGGGCAACCTTCAAAGTGCATAAGTATGAACAGACATAGACAAGACGGGGACTCTATCTTGTCAGGACATAGGAAGCTAAGTTAGGCAGTGAAGAGGGCTGAGGTAGAACTAAAGATTGTAGAATGGGTGAGAGAAAATGACAAGGCCTTCCTGAAGTTTGTCAGAGAAAGGAAAAATAACAAGGGTGGAATACAGAGATTGAGTAAATACAAACCATGTGTGGAGAGGGGCAGGAAGAAAGTCGATATTCTGAATGAATACATCCGCTTGATTGTCACAGCCGAGAAAGCCGGGCCACAACCAGAGTGCAGCATCCAGGTAGGATGGGGAACAAATATGGAAATGGATAGTATTACAGAGGAAAGGGTGCATAAGAGGCTGAAGTGGTCGCAAGCTGGTACGTCCCTGGGACTAGCAGTTTGCAGTCACGGGTACTTGAGGAGTTGGGGCTAGCTCTAGCAGCACCCCTGCAAAGCATAAAATAAGTAGGTTCACATCGCAGTTTGCTACCCAAACAATGTTATTTGCTAATGAAGTGCAACCTTGATTAGCAGACATTGACAACCAACTGATTTGCCACATTTCAGTAAATATTTGTGAACTGTGGTAATTTTTCCCCCCACAGCTGTGATAAATGTACAGAATTACAGTAACTTCTCTTATAATTCAACACTTTTTTGCTGGATTTGCACACCTCTGGACTGTATCTTACAGGATAAAATAAACATTTAGTTAAACTGCACCTCAAATCTGTCAAGTAATTAATCAAAATTTTGTTGACTAGCAAAGACTGCTATTCAGGTTTCCAAAACTATTTTATGCCTTGCCCCTGGCAGAGCTGTTCCACTGCTCGACTGAGATGGGCATAGTCCCCAGGGACTGGAGCATAACATTTGTCCCCCAGTGCAAGAGTGGGGACCCAGGAATTGCACACCGGTTAGCCTGACTTCCATTGTCGGGAAGCTCATTGGACCATAATTGAGAAGCAACTGGCTGACTTCGTATTGTCCTGTGGACTCCAGGACAGCAAGCAGTATGGCTTTGTGAAAGGCAGGTCCTGTCAGATTTACCTCATGAATTTCTTCAACACCATGTTGCAAGCATTAGCTAAGGGCCAGTGCTGGATGTCCTTTACTTGGACTTTAGCAAGGCTTTGACTGTATGCTGCAAGAGGCTGGTAAAGAAATTGGGAAACTTAGGTGTTGGAGAGAAAGTTGCCAAGCAAGTGGGGAACTGGCTAGGAGGAGAATCCAAAAGGTGGTACAAGATAGTGCATACTTTGAGGTCAGGGTTTTATGAGCAGGTCCCACTGGAGCTGGTCCTGTGTGTGGTACTCTTCAGTGTCATTTGTGACACAGAAACAGAGACAATGATGGCAGAAAAAGACCATTGTTCCATCTACTCTGCCTATAAAACCCTAACAAACCCAGGACCTGTTGTCCATACTGGGTTCTAAC
This sequence comes from Neoceratodus forsteri, assembly GCA_016271365.2. NCBI lineage: Eukaryota > Metazoa > Chordata > Ceratodontiformes > Ceratodontidae > Neoceratodus > Neoceratodus forsteri. Next base: position 1,052,349,689 of record CM028129.1, read on the forward strand.
CCACACTATTCACCCCCATGCTCTCCTCCCTACTGCTACCACCCCCCCCCCAAGCAACCACTAAGCCTTTCACTATGTTCCAGCCATGTTTGAAACCATTGGGTAGTTTAGGCACCCACAACAGCAGCTGGCAGATTGTTCCACAGCTCCACCACCCTTTCAGTAAAATAAAAAGTTCTCACTTCCCTCTTGACCTCCCCGTCAGTTTCTACTTGTGCCCCCATGTTCTTATAAAATGTACTTCTGACATCCTTGGATTCATAGTCAGTAGATGTTTAAACAAAAAAAAAAAAACAGGTGATCTTCGAGCCAGTCTCTTGCAGCAGGCATGGGCTATCAGCCGCAGGCATCACATCCTCTGGATGACTTCTTAGCGGTTGACCCAGGGACCTCCTCTTACTGATACCTGATGTACTCTTGCACATATATAAAGGGGAGGTCCCTGATACTCCTCAGTTTATTTCAACCACGACCGAGTAAATATCAAATTCTCCTCCAGAGTCTAGCTTTCTTCAGTTCGTCGACAAAGAGTTCTACCGACCAGAACTTCATTTCACTAAGAGTTCTTCTACTGATGTTTTTGGAATCTTTATTTAGAAAGTGTTCCTGTGGCCAGAGGATCACGACTGATGACCTTCACGAAGTGTGTGTTCAGTGCCTAGGTCCTGAACATGACATCAGGGAGTGCATCCTCTGCTGCTGGTTCAACAAGGCCACAAAGCATTGAAGGCTCCAGCAGCCCAGGGAATAAGCTTATGGAGCAAAAGGTAGCCCTTCTGGAGCAACAGCAACACTCCACAGCAGGGGAGTTTTCGACCTCCTCCTCAGGATCTCAAAGAGGTGAGGCCCCGTTGTCAACTGAGCATGGGGATGGGAGGGAGCATGCATCAGAGTCCAAGCATGTTTCCCCCATGCCACCATCTTCATCTTCGAAGTCCTGGCGCTCAATAAAAAAGGTAAGTAATAGGAGGGAATCCACTGACACCCCATCTTCTCCACTGTCGATGGTAGTGGGTCCCTCCCTTCCATCGTCGACGGCTCCTCCGTCGACAACCACTGTTGTGCTGCAGCTTCCACCACTGCCTCTGCCAACAAGTCTTTTAAGCCATCATCATCGACAATGGCTGCTGCTGCTGCTCTGACAGTTCTCCCATCGATGGAGCATGTTTTGAGCCATTTGGCTTTCCTGTCGACGATTCTCCCATCGATGGAGCATGTTTTGAGCTGTTCGGCTCTCCTGAAGACGATTCTCACATTGACGAGGCACTTCAGCTGTTCGTCGGCTCTTCCGTCGACAGTTCCCTCTAGCCGTTTGTTGTCGATGGTGGACCCATTTTCCACTGTCTCAAAGGCAGCCTTGTCAACGGTGGTGCCTGGCCTCTAATCCATTATGGGCTTTACCAGATCCTCTCCTCGCCCCTCTGAGGAGGCTGTGGATCCTGCCTCTGCCCCTCCAGGCCTTCGTCTGCCTTCAGAATGGAAAGTTCCTCTCCAGCCTCTCAGGGGTTCTGTCCCAGGTAAGACGATTTGGCCGTCGCATTCTTACAAGAATGGGATATGGTGGACCTGGAAGAGGAGGAGGAAGAAATGGATCGGGATTATGGATCCCAAGTGTCCTCGTCAGAGGCATCTTCCCTTCAAGGGGATGCTCTGCATGAACTTTCCTGTTCTTCTCCAGATGACCCTTCCTTTTCGAATATTATGGTACATCTGCAAAAAACTTTTGGATTCCAAACTATGGAACAGGATGCCTCCAGAAAAAGGTTGGCCCAGTACCTTGTCCCTCCCCTTGTGGATGCTTTTGAGGAGGCCATATTGGCTGCCTGGCAGCAACCGCTCCAGATTTCCTCCAATCCCTGCAAGGCAGACAGACTTTATAGAGCCCCTGTGGACCACCCTTATCTTTCTAGCCTCCACAGGTGGATTCCGTAGTTAAAAATATAACTAACGCTAGAGCTGCTAGACCGCAACATATGAGTGCTCAACCCCCAGATAAAGAATTCAAGGAAGTGGATATCATGGGTCAAAAGAGTCTATGCTTCGGCTACTATGTCCCTTCGCATTCTGAATTTTATGGGCTGCCTCCTCAAAGATCAGGAGGAGATCTTTAAGGCTACTCAAGAATGGGTCCGGTCCCTTCCACCGGGCCAGTCTCAGGAGGACCACAATGCGAAGCTTTCCACTGCTGCGGCTGTCAGCTGCCACCTGCTTAGGGCTATCTATGATGCCGTCGATTCTTTGGCTAGAGCCTCCTCTGTGGGTGTTTGCCTCAGACACCATGCATGGCTGAGGGTTTCAGGATTCTCTCAGGATGTACAACAGCCCATCATGAATGCTCCCTTTAAAGGGCACAATGTTTTGGGCCGCAGGCCCAGGACATTCTGAAAGACCTGCAAGACTCTGGTCATACCCTTCAGTCTGTTCGGACCCTGTATCACCCTCAGGCAAAGCCTGCATACAGGGGACCCTTTCAGGGCTGCTCCTTCAGAGGTAGACCTACTACCCAGAGGCAGCCTGCTAACAAGCGTAAGGCTCTGTTAGGCCTGCCGTGCCCAGGAAATGCCCCACAAATGTCCCAGTATGTCCCTGCTGCCCCTCAGCAGGGACAGCCTGCGACCTGAAGGCCTGTCTCTGGCTGTGGAGGTGGAGACCCCATTCTCGGCTGTCAGGGCCAGGTTCTCCCTGCACCTCGGAGGTTGACAAGGGATAACATCAGACCTCTGGCTCCTTCAGTTGATCCAGTATGATCATACGTTGGACTTGAACAGTCCTCCTCCTCCCTTGCCTCCCTCGGTCTCACACTACCTCCGTACCATGCTGTAGTACTGCAGGCAGAAATAGATGCTCTGTTACAGAAACATGCTGTAGAACCAGTTCCTGCCCATCGAAGAGGCTCGGGATATTATTCTCATTTTTTTTCTGGTTTCCAAATGGACGGGGCACTTGTGTCCCATTCTGAATCTCAGAGGTCTCAACCTCTACATACGGTACCAGCAGTTCAGGATGGTGACTCTCCCCAACCTGCTCCCCCTGCTGGATACGGGGGACTGGCTCTGTTCCCTAGACACGAAGGACATGTACCTTTATATCTTGATGCACCCAGCCCACAGGCAGTTCCTACTATTCCAGTTTCAGGGCCGTCATTTTTAGTTTTGGTCCCTCCCCTTTGGCCTTTCTTCAGCCCCCAGGGTATTTACGAAATGCCTGGCGGCAGTGGCCCTTCTCCAGGAAGGTCTGTACGCCTTTCCATACCTGGATGACTGGCTCCTCAAGGCGTCCCCATGCTGGAATACACCCTGACCCGCACCCTAGAGATGTTCTCCACAGTGGGCATCATGGTCAACTACCCAAAGTCTATGATGAACCCATCTCAAACTCTCCAGTATATAGGAGCAGTGCTAGACACCTCTCAGGGCATGGTGTTTCTTCCCAAGGCTAGGGTGGATGCTGTTCTGGTCCTCATGCGGCTGAAAACGTGTCAGTATGTCTCAGCAAGGGACTACATTTGGCTACTGGGACATTTTGAGGCTACCACACCCATTGTCCCTCATGCCAGACTTAACATGAGGGTTCTTCAGTGGACCCTCAGTCCAATGGGATCATAAGTGGGACGACTTAAATGCCTCAGTCCCTTTGTCTCCTCGACGCTTCACGCCTTACAATAGTGGAAGTCCATGAACAATCTACTAAGGGGCATGTCATTCCATCCCCCGGTCCCGGACTGCGTTCTAATGACGGATGCCTCCTAGGGTGCCCATCTTCAGGGGGTTGGGTCCCAGGGCTCTTGGACGAAGCTGGAAGCTCGTCTTCACCAGTGTCCTGGAACTAAGGGCTGTTTTGTACACCTTATAGGCGTTCGAGACCTTACTCCCTCAGGGTTACCTTCAAGCGCAATCAGATAGTTCAGTGGTAGTTCACTACCTGAACAAACAAGGTGGTACACATTCATACCCTCTCTGCCGAGAATCCATGAGAGTGTGGTATTGGGCGATCCAGAAGGGCATTTACCTTCTGGCGGTCCACATTCCAGTGGTATTGAATACCCTAGCGGATGCCCTGAGTAGAACCACTGCTCGGGCCCACGGATGGGAACTCCACTCCGACGTCTTAGAAGTCCTCTTCCTGCAGTGGGGTCACCCGAAGTTAGACCTGTTTGTCTCGTGGCAAAATGCAGAACTGCCTCTCTATTGCTCTCTAGAGCGCGGTTCTGGAACTTCATGGCTGGACGCCTTATCTTGTTCCTGGACAGGAAAATTTATTTACGCTTTTTCGCCCTTTCCTCTCATACAGAGAGTACTCCTAAAACTGGTCAAGGACGGGGCATCTATGATTCATAGCCCCATACTGTCCAAGGCAACTCTGGTTCCCCTTGCTGTTGCAAGTCTCAGATCAGGATCCTCTTCCTCTGCCTCTTTGTCCAGCCCTCCTATCAAACGAGAATGGCTCCCTGCTGCATCCAGACCTTCACTCCCTGCACCTGCATGCCTGGCTCCTGAGGACATAGTCCTCTGTTGCTATCAGGTGTCCCCAGGGGTAGCAGAGATCCTGAGGGTGGCTCGGAAGCCCTCTACTAGGTCATCCTACTCTATGAAATAGACACGTTTCTCCATTTGGGCCTCTTTCCAGGAATTGGACCTCTATGAGTATTCCCCACAGAGCATCCTAGACTACCTGCTCTCTCTGTCCAAAGGTGGCCTAAAATATTCCTCAGTAAAAGTACACCTAGTGGCTATTTCTGGTTTTCATTTACCTGTAGACAACAAACCATTGTGCCAGTCGCCTCTGATCGGAACCTTCTTGAAAGGTATCTTACATTTGCATCCCCCTATTCGGGACCCAGTCCCGGTGTGGGATTTTAATTTTGTGCTTGAAAAACAGACTGAAAGTCCTTTTGAGCCTGCTGATACATGCGAGCTCCGATTTCTGTCATGGAAAACAATTTTTTTGGTGGCGATTAAGTCGGGTAGACGTATCTCAGAGTTACAGGTGCTTATGTGCAAGCCATCTTATTTACAGTTTCATATGGATCGGGTGTCCCTACATACTGACCCCTCCTTTCTCCCAAAAGTGGTTTCTGAATTTACTTTAAATCAGTCCATTCAGTTGCCAGTATATTTTGCAGAGCCTGAGAATCCAGGGGAAGCCCTGCTTCATACTCTCGATGTGCAAAGAACATTGAGAATTTATCTTCTATGCACTGAACATTTGCGAAAAACTGAGCAACTTTTTTGTTTTTGCCCCAGGACGACTGAGTGATCGGGTTTCAAAGCAGTGTTTGTCCACATGGTTGACCAACTACATTACGTTCATATATAACAGTTATGATAAACCTCTCACAGGGTCTGTGAAGCCCCACTCTACTAGAGGTATGGCTACCTCCACAGCATGTTTTGAGGCGTCTCAGCTTCAGAAAGTTGTGAGGCCGCCACCTGGTCTACTGTACATAAATTCATGAAACATTACAGTCTAGACATTGCTTCCAAGAAGTGTGCCACTTTTGGGCAGGCCGTCCACAATAGCCTCCTGTCCTAATCTGATGCGGTTCACTTCTTCCTCCTCCTCCCATGAGTATTGTAACTGCTGGGGATTCTTCCCATGTGTTATGGTCTGCTGCAAGAGGTTGTCTCGTAAAAGATAGTACAGTTGCGTAAGAACTTACCGTAACAGTAGATCTTCGAGAGGGCTCTTGCAGTAGTTAATTACATATAGGACTGACCCAGCAGGCGTCAGGACCCCATGGAAAAATTTCTAGCTAGCAGTCTCTGGAGGGGGACCGCCCCCATGTCAGGTGACCAACGTCATGCAACATCAGTATAAAGGGGCGGTCCCCCATACCCACCTTCCAGTTCTTTCCCGCCGTCGACTTGTGAAAGTTCCTCGCGGTAAAGTTCCTTCGCTCGTCAGTCTTACGTTGGTCTAGTTTACCGAGTTTATCGACCGTTTTTTCTTACCTAACGGCCGTGTATGTCATCCCCGATGCCCTCCAAATCGCATAACAATAAGTGTGACTCATGCGGTTCCCAGCTGCCGCATAAGGACGGTCACTCCCTGTGCCTGTTCTGCTTAGGCCCGGACCACCCCATGGAGAAGTGCCAGCACTGCCAGCATTTCAACTCAGCCACCCGAAAACGGAGGCAGCAGTCCCTGGAGGGCCACATTTTGAAAAAAAAGATGGCTTCCATGGAGAAGGAGCTGAAGGAATTAAGGCAGGCTTCCACTTCCCCCGGAGGCCATGAGAAAAAGAAAGAGAAGCACCAGGACCGGGACTCCACCTCACGGCTTCCAACTCCGTCTGGAGTCGCCATTCTAAGGTAATGTCCCCTCCGGAGACACCGTTTCTTCAATAGCCGTCTTGGCGGTGTCCAAGGCGCGCCTCCATCGGTCTCGCGCTCGGGCCCCTTGGGAGCCTCCGGGACAAAGGAGGCTGCCAGGAAGGCCGCTACCACGCAGCCCTCTGGGTCGAGCTGGTCTGTTAAGCCGGACGCCGGTGCTACCGACATCCACCCAGGCAGAGCCAATCAGACTCCAGCTCCTTCGGGGGGGCGTACAGTCCCTCGCACACCCACCACGGTTGCTTCCCCAACACGACCCTCGTCGGGCCTAGGTTCCAATAAGCCAGCCACCGGCTCCTCCAGTGCCTGCCTGGATCCTGCTGGTAAGCCGGACGTTGACCCCTCTGACGAACGCCCAGTGAAAGAGCCTACGCCGGACCCCTTAGACCAGTCCGATGTCCCAGGCTCACCGCAGCGCTTACCGTTGCCTGCCGAGGCTCCCATGTCTCCTTTGCTGGACCCCGGGGATTTTAACCCTCCATCTCTGGTCGACACAGAGGAGTTAGGCACGCTGACGTCAGGGCTCCCTCCTGCAGGACCAGACCCTCGGGCCGCTGCTCGATGCAGGCCAATAGCATGGCCAGCCGTTCCTTTGCAGACGCCGCTCGCAGTGCTGGGCCGGATGTCCGCGGGGCCACCTTTACCTGGCCCACCTGCTGGGACTCACCTGGCCTTCTGCTCATCAGAGCCCCTTTCCGGTACCGCGCTGTAATCCGTGCTGTCCTACCCAGGACCGCAGTATCAGGCTGCAGTACCAGCGCTCTTTATCCAGTGCAGCAGTACCCGGCCTCAATACCCGACCGGGCCTTCCACCATTAGGTTACGGATACTCGCCTTACAGATACCCTCAGTATCCCTATCCCCCTCCTCCACCACCAACCCCACCACAGCCGCCGGTGGATTTTAAGGAGACTTTGGCTACCTGGTGGGCTGAGGCCAAGGCTCAGCTCACCAGGGAGGTGGAGAGCCGTCTGCTGGCACCGGATCCTGCACAGCATCCCCTACGCCGGAGACGGGAGACTCCCTTTCCCTTACCCAACACCAGAGGTGAACCCTTGGGCGCCAGGGGTGGGGAGGACACGCTTCCCCGAGGGCTTCCCAAAGGGACCGTTCCTCCCCTGCATTGGGAGGAGTCTTCCTCCTCATCATCAAAGACCTCTGACTCAGACTCTGGGGGATGCTCCTACCCTGATGACGAGCCACATACTCCAGAGTGTCCTAGGCCGAGGACTCCTCCAAAGTCTTCTCCGGACGATCCTTCCTTTTTGGAGTTACTGAGAAAGATCCAGGAAGTTCACCAGTGGCAATCTCTGGAGCCAGATCCACAGCGTAAGAAGCTCACTGCCCACTTGGATCTGCCCGAGACGGCTCTGACATCGATTCCACCCTGGATTGAGCCTCACGCGGACCTTGTTTCCACTATTTGGAAGCAACCATCCACGTTAGCCCCCCTTCCGAGGAAGGCGGATCGGCTATATCAGGCTCCTGTGAGTGTAGATTCTTTGAATGTACACCCCAAGGCAGACTCGGTTGTGATTAGCGCTGCTCACAGTCGTTCTGCCAACCCTAAACATCTCAGCTCGTCTCCACCTGACAAGGAATCCCGACTTCTGGACCCGTATTGAAAGAAGGTGTATGCTACTTCCACCCTGGGGATTAGGGCCCTGAACTATGTCACACATATGAGGGACTACCAGAAGATGATCATGAGTCAGGTGGAATCAAAATTGGACTCCCTTCCTGAGTCTCAGACCAAACAGGAAGTGGCTGATTTTGTCCGATCTGCTCGTTCAGCCAGTCGGCATATGCTTCGTGCCACCTACGATGCAGTGGATGCAGCTGGTCGGAGTTCGGCTTTCGCCGTAGGCCTTCGGCATCATGCCTGGCTCCAGGTGTCAGGATTGGTCCCCGAAGTGCAATCCGCAATTCAGGATGCGCCCTTCAGGGGTTCAGTGCTGTTCGGCGGCGATGTCAAAAACATCATCATCGACCTGCAGGAGAAGGGTACTGCACTCAAGTCTCTGGACTCTCTGTACAGGCCCCCTCAGGGACAGTGTCGCCCTTTACGCAGACGTTGTCAACTTAAAGCGAAACCTCAGGGCAAGCGAGCCAGCAAACGTCGGGGGCCCCTCCAGCAGCCAAGACTCCCCCGCCCAAAAAAGCTGCGGGAGCCTCGGCTGCTGCGTTGCCCCACACTTCCTGACTCCTTCCCTCTTCCACAGCCTCTGGACACCCCAGAGGAACCAGTAGGAGGGAGGTTCTCCTTCCATCTACCGGGTTGAGAGAGGATTACATCAGATGCTTGGGTGCTCCAACTGATAGCGGCAGGACACTCTGTTGAGTTTCTTCAGAAACCGCCCAGAAGGCCACCCCCCAAGTCGTCCTACTTCCTGAAACATCTTCCTCTGGTCCTGGAAGAAATTTCCTCCCTTCTTTTGAAGGCGGCGATAGAGCCAGTCCCCACCCATCTTTGTGGGACAGGCTACTATTCCCATTTCTTCCTAGTTCCGAAGAAGATGAGAGATGTGAGGCCTATTCTAGACCTCAGTTCTCTGAACGTGTTAGTGGAGTACAAATGCTTCAGAATGCTCTCCCTGCAGAGCCTTCTGCCGCTTCTTTGGCAGGGACAGTGACTATGCGCTTTGCATATGCAGGATGCATACCTGCACATCCCCATCTGCCCTTCCCACCTCAAGTTCCTTCGGTTTTTGTTTCAGGGGGACCACTACCAGTTCAAGGCCCTCCCATTTGGTCTTTCCTCGGCTCCCCGAGTGTTTACCAAATGTCTTTCAGTGGTAGCAGACCACCTGCGTACCCAGGGAGTGCAGGTATTCCCATACATGGATGACTGGCTCCTGGCAGCCCCATCCAGGGAAGAACTTCTACGCTGTCTTTACTTTACCCTGCAGGTTTTCACTAGCCTGGGTATCACCACCAACCAGGCCAAGTCCCATCTGGTCCCTTGCCAAAGACTCCAGCTCATCGGGGAGATCCTGGACACGACCATCGGCAAGGCTTTTCTGCCTCTGGACAGGGTGGACACCCTCCAGGCTCAAGCAAGTCTGTCGTCCAGTCACAGAAGGGTCGGTGCCAGGTCAGTTCTTCGCCTCCTCGGGCTCATGGTGGTTGCTGTCTCGACAGTCCTTCACGCTCGCCTTCATATCAGGATCTCTCAATGGACGCTTCAGTCACAATGGGACCAGACACTGGACGACCTAGACCAGGAGGTTCTAGTCTCCGATCCCATGGTCAGGGACTTGCAATGGTGGATGGTGCAAGAGAACCTTTGCCGGGGAGTTCCCTTCTGTATCGAACCCCCCTCCCAAACATTGACAACAGATGCGTCAGGAGAGGGCTGGGGAGCCCATGTAGGGTTTCACAGGACTCAGGGCTCCTGGTCCAGACTTGAGCAGAATCTTCGTATAAATTTGCTCGAACTCAGAGCCGTCTTGTGTGCGCTGTGGCTCTGCACTCTTACATTCTTCCCGGTCATCTAACAATCCAGACGGACAACATGTGTGTAAGTGCAGGGAAGCAATGAGAGTTTGGAGTTGGGCTGTTCAGCACAACCTTCACCTGATGGCATTTCATGGTCCGGGAGTAGAAAATATGCTGGCAGACCACTTCAGTCGGTCTTCAGCCAAAGCCCACGAGTGGGAACTGGATCAAGAGGTAGTAGACTACATCTTCCTGCTCTGGGGAACCCCTCAGGTAGACCTGTTCGCGTCTCCTCAAAACGCAGAACTTCTCGCCTTCAGCTCGCTCGCTCCAGGGTGAGGCATTTTCTGGTGGGACTCTCTGTCTCTCGATTGGAGGGATAGATTTGTCTATGCCTTCCCTCCAGTTCCCTTAATTCCGAGGGTCTTACACAAACTCAGTACAGAAGGAGCCCGGATGATCCTCATCGCTCCATTCTGGCCCAGGCAAGTTTGGTTCTCTCTTCTGCAACAATTTTCAGAGGAACCTCCGCTTCTTCTTCCTCTGTCACAGCACTTGCTGACCCAGGATCAAGGGGCCCTGGTTCATCCAGGTCTCAAATCCCTCCAGTTGCATGTGTGGCTCCTGCAGAAGTAGCTCAAGCCCGTTCCGGGATTTCTCCGCTTGTTGCAGATATTCTGGTGGAGGCCAGAAAGCCTTCCACTAGGTCCACCTACGCCATGAAGTGGAAACGATTTTTGATTTGATCCTCTTCAAAGGACTTTGAGGCTTTCTCTTGCCCTGTCGAGAGAGTCCTGGACTACATGCATCATCTCTTTTACCTGGGTCTCAGCTATTCCTCTTTGAAGGTCCACATGGCAGCTATCTCGGCCTACCACGTACCTTTTGGAGATGGGACTTTCGGGCAGTTGGAAGTCTTTAAGACTTTCCTCAGAGGGGTTCTCCATTTGAAACCCCCCCATCCGCATTCCTGCTCCTCCTTGGGATCTGAACTTTGTTCTCAAGAAGCGTACTCTGCCTCCTTTCGAACTGGCAGCTTCAGCAGACTCTTATGGAAGACTCTCTTCCTAATGGCCATTACTTCAGCTCGATGAATTTCCGAGCTTCAGGCCCTGATGTGCAAAATCCCTTATTTGATTTTTCACAAGGCACGTGTGGTTCTGCGCACCAACCCTAAGTTTCTCCCTAAGGTGGTAGCGGAATCTACCCTGAATCAATCCATTGAGCTGCCCGCTTTCTTTACACAACCCTCCAATCAAGGGGAGTACCTTTTGCATACTTTGGATGTTCATAGGATACTGAGATACTATAACACTAGGACTAAGGATCTCAGGAAATTGGATCAGCTTTTTGTCTCTTTTGCTCACAAAAGAGAGAGCAGTGCAGTTTCCAAGCAATGCCTGTCGAAGTGGTTGGCTCATTGTATCACCTTCTGTTACGACAAGTACCACAAGACCCTGCCGGGTCAAGTCAGGGGTCACTCCATCAGAGGAGTAGCCGCCTTTGTGGCCTGTTTCAAGAATGTGTCAGCGGCAGATATCTGTGCAGCCGTGACCTGGACTTCTGTCCATACCTTTACGAAACACTACAGTTTGGATATTGCCTCTCGCCATAGAGCAGGCTTAGGGCTGGCTGTACTGCAAGGTCTTCTTTCTTAAGACCCATACAACCAGAGGTTCCATAGGTTGGTTAGTTTTCCTCCTCCTCCCGAGTGCTTTTCTTTTTTCCAGACTGCTTGGGATTCAGTCCTATATGTAATTACCTACTGCAAGAGCCCTCTCGAAGTGAGATAGTACAGTTACGTAAGAACTTACCATAACAGTAGATCTTCGGGAGAGGCTCTTGCAGTAAGTAATGCCTTCCTGCCCTCCATCCCCCTTGGCTTTTGAGCTCCTTTCCCAGGAAGAGAAATATCCGCTTCTCTCTCGTCTTGCCTTTTTTGGCCTTTGGCGGGAAAGAACTGGAAGGCGGGTGTGGGGGACCGCCCCTTTATACTGACGTCGCGTTACGTCGGTCACCTGATGTGGGGGCGGTCCCCCGCCAGAGACTGCTAGCTAGAAATTTTTCCATGGGGTCCTGACGCCTGCCGGGTCAGTCCTGTATGTAATTACCTACTGCAAGAGCCTCTCTCGAAGATCTACTGTTACGATAAGTTCTTACGTAACTGTACTATCTTTGAGAGTATCTCTTAGCACGCCATGCTGCCCCTCCTGCCTTCCCCCTTGCTCCTGCTTCAGAAGGGTACCTTGCCCCAGCCTCTCATGGAAGCCTCGAGCTGCAGCCTTTTTGGTTCCTCTCCTCGGTTCCCGTCAGAGACCTCCGAGTCACTTCTCATATCGATCGCTAAGATGGAAAAGAACTGAGGAGTGTCAGGGACCTCCCCTTTATATATGCCTGGATTGGTGGTAGTTCAGGTGGATGTTAAAGATCCCATGGCAGTTATCGAAAAGAGTTGGGGAATTTCCCCAGTGTCCTGGCCAAATTTCCCTCATTCACTAAAAATACCACCAACAGCTTAATCTGGTTCAAGGTCAGTTGGCATTCATCTGTATCCCCCTCCCCCGGGTCATGCCTGAAAATAGGCAGGATTTATCTAGTGCACTTACCTGTTCAACAATAAATAAGTAAAAATATGTGCAAGAGCACACCACGTGATAGGAAGGGGAGGTCTCTGGGTTGACTGCTGAGAAGTCATCCAGAGGATGTGATACCTGCGGCTGATATCCCATGTGTTATGGCCTGCTGCAAGAGATACTCTCGAAGATCTACTGTTGCAGTGAGTTCTACGCAACTGTACTTTACTTGTAATTACTGACTCAAGTCATTAAAGATGACCACCACTTGCAGTATTTAAAAATCTCTTCTGTTGAGGGTACCTTTGAATTGTACATGCTGAATTCATACTGTGAATGTGCTGTATTATGGTGGTGCTGGTACATGTTTCTGATGTTAAGCAGCACCGCACCACACTAAGATGTTTAATTTTTTCACAAAAGGCATCCTAAGGGAGCAAGAACTTCTAAAACCTTCAAAATCTCGTATCTCAGTTCAGAAATGAAAGAAAATAAAAAGAAAACTTGGTATATTAATGCTTTTACCAGAAATACATTATTGTTTAAAAAAAATAATAATGACTAACAAATAGCGCTGCTTTAAGGACAGAAATTGGCATTTCCAAAAACTGAGATGCTCACAGTAAAAAAAACAAAACAAAGGGCAGTGGGGGAAAAGAAAAGGGGTGTGACACAACATCACAACAGACGAGGGCCAGGTTATAATATAAACATAGACAATGATGTCAGAAGAAGACCATTGGTCCATCCAGTCTGCCCGTAAAACCCTAACAAACCCAGAACCTGTTGTCCTTGTAGAGTTCTTACCCAAACTATCCACCCCCATGCTCTGTGCACTACTGCTACCACCGTGAACAACCACTAAACCATTCACTCTGTCCCACCCGTGTTTGAAACCAGTAATAGTTTTGGTGCCTACCATATCAGCTGGCAGATTGTTCCATAGCTCCACCACCCTTTCTGTAAAATAAAACTTTATGTTTTCCGTCTTGAACCTCCCCCTGTCTGTCTCCACTCATGCCCTTGTGTTCTTGATCCACTACTTATGCGATATAGTTCCTAACAGTTTACCTTGTTCATTCCTATTTTTGCTCTCCTCTCTAGTCTGGCCCCCAGCGAGTACATGTACAGTGCCTTGAGCCAATCCTGCTGGCCTGCAATCGTTTTAGCTACCCTGTGTTACATTGTCTCCAGCCTGTCCTTGTCTTTCCTTTGGTGAGGACTCCAGAACTGGGCACAGTACTCCAGGTGAGTCTTCACCAGTGATCTGTACAGAGGTAGTGATACCGCCTTCCTTCTGCTGACAGTACCCCTTCCTAAACGTCACAGCATCTTGTTTGCCTCACCATAGGCCTTGCTACACTGGCTTGATTGTTTTAGTGAGTCACTGATGATGACCTCCAGGTCTCTTTCCTCAGAGGTCGTGCCCAGCTTTATCCCCCATACAGTACTCTGTCCTTGGGCTCTTGTTCCCTTTGTGCATCACTTTGCACATTTTGGCTTTGAATTTCAACTGCCAAACCTTTGACCTCCTCTCTAGTCTTTGCAAGTCCCTGTGCAGCTCCCTAACCCCTCCTGTCTACCTTGCCCCAGAGCTTAGTGTCATCTATGAAGCAACACCCCTTGCCCTGGATTCCTTCTTACATGTTGCAGGTAAACACATTGTGAAAGACTGGACCCAGGACTGATGCTTGTGGCACCCCACTGGTGACCTCCCTGTCTTCTGATTTGACTCCGTTAACCACAGCCCTCTGCTGTGTCCCATACAACCAGTTTCTCACCCATCTAACTGCGCCCTTTGCTGCACCCAGATGCTCTAGTTTCTTCAGCAACCTTCTGTAAGGCCGAGTCGAAAGCCTTGTTGAAATGGAAGTAGAGTAAATCCGTAGTGTGGCCATTATCTACTATCCTTATTACTCAGTCAAAGAATACCATCAGGTTGGTCTGACAAGACCTCCCTGCCACAAACCCGTGCTGTTTACTGTCCTGGAGTCCATTACTTTCCAGGTAGCCCACAAGGTCCTCTTTGCTAGTATCTCCATCAGTTTACCCACACTAGAGGTAAGACTGACAGGTATGTAGTTAGCCCATTGCTCCTTGTCTCCCCTTGGAGTGGGACTGTGTCAGTAGATAGCATCCTGTTTTCACCTTAGCAGACAAAGTGGGATAGGATGTCAACAATACTTGCAAAGTATAATTTCTAGAGAAAAAAAATGGACATCCCATACTTATATCGGACAGTATTCTCCAGTAGGAGAGAAGACTCCTGGGAGAGGCCTCATTGACAATGTTGGAGCTAACAGAAAAGCAAATTACAGTAAGTATAAAGAAATGTCTTCTTCGGGAATATCTCTTTAATCAGATCACACCTATAGAACTTTTCTGTCAGGTGCTAGTATCCCACAGAAGCTTTTAGCAGTCTACTAGGAGCCGCCTATGCCTTGAGCCGACATCGCTACCCTATATAAGCATGGGCGGCCTGACTCCGTCCTCAGTTCTTCTCTTGCCGTTGACCAGTTCGCACGGGCTCCGCGGAAGCTTGGTCGTTCAGCCGACCATCATTTTTCTATCTTTATACCTTTATTTTGTTCTGCAGTTTGGAATCACTTTTTTCAAAGTGGTTCCCTTGCTCTGTATATGTTGAGAACTGTTTTGTCCACTCTTTTTTGTCGCTGCCTTTGCGGAAAGAACATTTCTTCGACTGATGACCACAAACTGTGTGTCTGTTGCCTCTGTCCTAACCACAAAATTCTCACCTGCGAGTCCTGCCTGAGGTTTAACTTTATGACCAGGCAATGGTGAAAGAAAGCCCTGCAAAAATTCCTTATGGAACAACAAACAGCCAGTAAGGACCAGGGGCCTTTGGAGGTCCCCCCTAGTCGACTGCCTCTTCGGCGGGCTCTCAGGCCACCAATACCCGAGACAAGACCGCAGGGGAAACGCCATCGAAGGGGCAAGGACCATCCCAGCGACCGCTCCCTCGGTGAGTGCTCTCATTCCTCACTGACTCCTTCATCCTCCTCCAGGAATTTGATGTTGGTAGCTCTGGCTCAGTCCTCTTCAGCTGTCCAGGCCTCTGCTCCTACCAGGCCCCTTACGACAGCGATCTCCACTGGCACCTCTGCAGCTGGAGATGGTTCATTGGCCCCTGAGCTGTCAAACCCACCCCACCTCTGCAACCTGTGGAACCTCTGGGCCTTCAGGTGTTGGGTGCCTCAAGCTTTCCCTCTGGGTCCAGCTCATTGTCGGAGTGCAGCTACATGTCCCCTCCATCGACTCCACTGTCGACGGCAATTCCTTTCCCACCCATCGACATTAACTCTGTGCTTACCTCTGTCACTACGGCGTTGGTCCAGCAGCTCATGCCAAGATCTGGGCCCTCCTCTCCTTTGCTGTCGGGCACTTCTTCAGTGTCGATGGCGCTTAGGCTGTCCCACCTCACGCCCTCTTGTGAGCCATTGGTACCCCTGTCTCTGACCAGTTGACACTGAGGAGGAATACCACCCAGATTTGATCTCCCTTATGAGGAAGAGGAGGATATAGAGGTAGAGGACTCCTCAGATGGGTCCACAGTCTATTCCAGGAGCGAGGACTCGGTTAAGCATACACCTAGATCACTCCTGAGGACCCCAGCTTTTACAATATAATGAAGCACTTGTCTTTTACCATGGGGTTCCAGGCTGATGAAGAGGACATCACCAGGAGAAACCTGGTGGACTTTTTGGAGATTCCAGAATCTCCTCCCAAAGTCATTCCTCCATTGCTTCCTGCCTTACAGGATGCTGCCAAGGCAGCCTGGCATAGAACTTACTTAGTCTCAGCTATTCCTGGGAAGGCTTACAAGCTTTACCAAGCCCCCCCAAGGACTACCATATTATGCAGCCCAGCCTGGGACTGATTCTGTAGTAATCAAGGCTGCACATGAAAGAACTAAGGCACCTAAGCACCTTAGTTCCCTCCCTCCTGGTAGGGAGTCTAGCAGGATAGATCTTCGGAGCAAGAGAACCTTTGCTTCTGCAACTTTAGGCCTCAGAATTGCCAACGACTTGTCTTGCATGGTTAAATATCAGAATACCCTCTGGGAAAAGGACAAGACAGCTGCACAGGCCCTTCCTGAGGGTTCTCAGAGGCAGGAGCTCCTAAAGACTCTTCAGGCTGCTGAGGATGTTAGTAAGCACCTGCTTAGAGCCATTTAGGATAGAATAGTTAGACAGACAGACAGACAGATAGAAACTTTATTTGTATAGTGCCCTTTCCCGGAGGCTTGGAGCGCTTTAACAATATTTAAAAACAATCCATACACAATATACAACTTCAAAACATAATGCAGAGTTTAATATAAAATTCTGTTTTTCATTTACTAGGATAATACAACAATAAAGCAACAGTTAGTTAATTTTTAATCTACAGTTTCATTACGTATTATGTATATATATATATATATATATATATATATATATATTATATATATGTATATAAAAAATCAGATGCCTAGTTCAATAAAAGCATTTTCAATCGTATTTTAAAGGTTGTCACCGAGGGTGCCTCCCTTGGATGTCTTGGCAAGGAGTTCATAGAAACATAGTAACATAGAAGTTGACAGCAGATAAGGACCGCAAGGCCCATCCAGTCTGCCCATTTGTTTTTCTACCTTATAAATGTGCCATCGGCCTTTGCTCTGTCAGTGGCCTATCTATTCATAGTCATTTGTATTGCTCCCTTATACCTATCCCATGCCTGTTTGAAGCCCTGCGCTGTATTCGTAGCCACCACTTCTTGTGGTAAGCCATTCCATGCATCCACCACCCTTTCTGTGAAAAAGAATTTCCTCACATTCCCCCTTAATCGGCCCCCCTCTAATCTCATGCTGTGTCCTCTTGTCTTGCTATTTTTCTTATATTTAAACATGTTAGACTCTTTCACCTTGTTAATGCCCTTAAGGTGTTTGAATGCCTCGATCATATCACCTCTCTCCTCCTTTGCTCAAGGGTATACATATTGAGCTCTGTTAATCTGTCCTCATATGTCTTCTGATGCAGTCCCTGCACCATTTTGGTTGCCCTTCTCTGGACTGCCTCAATTTGGTTAATGTCCTTGTGAAGGTGTGGCCTCCAATACTGCACGCAGTACTCCAGATGGGGCCTAACCAGTGTCTTGTAAAGAGGGATTATTACCTCCCTCTTATGACTTGTGATACCCCTACTAATACACCCTAACACCCCTAGCCTTACATACTGCTTTAGAGGTCTGCTTGGATGATTACAGGTCATCAGTGATGATGATGCCCAAGTCTCTTTCTTCCTTTGTGACTGCTAGCAACTCCCCTCCCAGCCGATAGGTGGCTTCAGGATTTCTCTTCCCTATGTGCATGATTTTGCACTTCTTTGCATTAAATCCCAGTTGCCACTCTTCTGATCATTTTGCTAGTTTATCCAGATCTCTTCTCATTCTGCCCACCCATCCGGATCATCTACTCTGTTGCAGATCTTGGTGTCATCTGCAAACAGACAAGCCTACCTCTAGTCCATCTGCAAGGTCACTAATGAAGATGTTGAAGAGGACTGGCCCCAGGACTGATCCTGAGGTACCCACTGTGACTTGCATCTCTTCTGACTGTATACCATTTACCACCACTCTCTGTTTCTGCCCGTCAACCAGTTTGCCACCCAGTTGACCAACTTCTGACCCACCCCGAGCCTACCCAGCTTATTTATCAATCTTCTATGTGGAACAGTGTCAAAAGCTTTGCTGAAGTCAAGGTAGGCGACATCAACTGTTCCCCCCTTGGTCCACCAGGGTCGGTGTGGCAACTGAGAAAACACAGTCCCCAGAATGCCGCAACGTGGCCCTCAGAACCACAAGGAGGCAACCCTCAGAGGAACATAGAGCCTGAGATGGGCAGTAAGGAACCAGCAGGTCTTGCAGGTAGGCTGCCCCCCCCCCCCACCATGCAGGGTTTTATAAGTCAGTAATCTGACTTTGAAGGCAGTCCTCCACCGTATGACATGGCTGATACCACTTTCAGGGCTGTGGCCACTGGCATCAGTCTTAGATGCCATTCCTGGCTGAGAGTCCCGGTCTTTGCTGCTGATGTTCAGCAGAAGGTCCTGAATGTCCCCTTTGGGGGTTTCAGGCTTTTTGGCCCTGATGTTCTGGATATCATTAATGACCTTCAGGCCTCTAGTAGAACCATTAGGTCTGTACATTCCTTATACCATACCCAGCCCAGGAGCATGCCCAAGACTTCTTTTTTGCAAGATCTCTCACAAGTCAGGCTTAGGAACCAGGCCTCAGGGTAAACACAGAGCCATTTCCACCTTGCCTTCCCCTTCCTCCACCACCAGTGCCTCTTCAAAAAGCCCCTGAGAAGATGGTGCAGCCCTGGCTGCAGGCCCTGCCTCGGCCTTACTCCATGCCAGACCCCCCTCCTCCTGCTGCAAGCCAGGAGGTGGTGGTCAGGGATCAGTTCTCCCTCCACCTGGAGCAGTGGAGGACCATCCCTTCAGACGCTTGGACCCTGCAGTTGATTCAGCAAGGTCATGTTCTAGAACAGCCTCCAGAGACCCTGCCTGTTCCCTCTCTTCCCACTCAGACCACAGTCCAGCGTTGTAGGAGGAAGTACTCTCCTTGCTGTGCAAAAAGGCCCTAGAGCTGGTTCCTAAAAGGCAAAGGAACACAGGGTTCTACTCATGGTTCTTTCTAGTCCCCAAGCAAACCAGGGACCGTCAGACTATTCTAGACTTCAAGGAACTAAATTTCTACATCCAGTTCAAAAGGTTCCAGATGGTCACTCTGCAGGGCCTCCTGCCTTTGCTGAAGCAGAGGGACTGGTTATGCTTCCTGGACATGCAAGATACCTATCTGCATATCATGGTCTGTTCTCTGCACAGAAAATGCCTCAGGTTCTACTTCCTGGGGGAACATTACCAGTTCAGAGTCTTGCCCTTTGGCTTATCCTCTGCACCACAGGCTTTACCAAGAGCTTAGCAGCTGTCACGGTGGCCTCAGGCAAGAAGGCCTATATGTGTTCCCGTATCTGGACAACAGGCTACTGAAGGCGCAGTCCCAAGAACTGCTGGTACAGACCCTTCACCGCACTCTGCAGTTGTTCCAGTCCCTGAGAATAACGGTCAACTTGGCCAAATCTGTCCTGACCCCTTCACAACAGTTGCAGTACAGTTAGGGATGGTTCCGGACTCCTCCCAGTGCAAGGCCTTCCTTTCTTAGGACAGGGCAGAGTCTGACAGCTCTCGCCCAGTTTGGTTCAGAACTGGTATGTCACTGCCAGAGCCTTCCTGGGGCTGCTTGGCTTAATGGCTGCAGCCATTGTCACTGTTCCTCTGAATGGGCTGCACATGCGGATCCCCCAGTGGACATGGAGGGTCCAATGGGATAGTCACACAGCCAATCTAGATTAGCAGGTTCTTGTGTCCTCACCTGTCTGCAAGGTGCTGCAGTGGTGGATGGACCCCTGCAAACTTTTGAAAGGGGTATCTTTCCTCATTCCTTCCCTTCACGATGTCCTCACCTCAGATGTCTCGGGTCTAGGTAGAGGAGTACACCTCTGTCCCTTTCAGTTCCGGCTGGAGCTCCACCTCCACATAAATGTTCTAGTAATGAGGGCAGTTCTAGTTGCCTTGCAGGCCTTCCAGAACCATCTTTCCCCAGGTCCTCTGCTGGTGCAGTCGGGCAACCTCAGTGTGGTTTGCTATGTCAGCAAGCAAGGGGAAGCTCACTCTTACCCCCTGTGTTGGGAGGCGATGAGAGTATGGTACTGGGCTCTAGAACACAGTCTAGGATTCTTGGCCATCCATGTTCCAGGTAACCAAAACGTCCTGGCAGACAGTCTCAGCTGGTCGCAGCCCAGAAAGCACAAGTGGGAACTGCTAATCTCACTCTTCAAAGATCTGTTCAAT
The DNA here is from genome assembly GCA_016271365.2 of Neoceratodus forsteri. Taxonomy (NCBI): domain Eukaryota; kingdom Metazoa; phylum Chordata; order Ceratodontiformes; family Ceratodontidae; genus Neoceratodus; species Neoceratodus forsteri. The sequence goes on from CM028129.1 coordinate 1,052,369,948, forward strand.
AAGTGGGGGTGTCCGGAGTTGGACCTTTTTGTGTCCCCCACTCAAGGCAAAACTGCTGCAATTCTGCTCGCTAGATCCAGGGCTTGGAGTTTTCTGGTGAGACACAGTGTCCCTCTTTTGGAATGGGAGGTTCCTCTATGTCTTTTCTCCCTTCCCTCTAATCCAGAGGGTGCTATCAAGCTCCAGAGGGAGAGTGCCACCCTAATTCTGATGGCAGCATTCTGGCCTCGTAAGATTTGGTTTCCATTACTGCAGCAGTTAGCTGCAGGGCCTCGAGTTCCCCTACCCCTCTGTCGGGACCTGTTGACGCAGGAACAGAGAACTCTGGTCCATTCAGACCTCAGTTCCCTTCATCTGCATGGCTGGCTCCTGAAGACGTATCCATTGTCCGGTTTGGGGTGTCTCAGAAAGTGGCTGATGTCCTGGTGGCTATCCTGCCAGAAAGCCCTCCTCCAGGGCCACTTACTCGATGAAGTGGTAACACTTTGCTATATGGGCTACTTTCCATCACCTGGACCCTTTCACCTGCTCAGTGAACCAGATTCTAGAGTATCTCTTGTCCTTGTCTGATGCCAGACTCCAGTATTCCTCTGTTAAAGTGCACCTTTCAGCTATTTCAGCCTTTTATGTGCCCATTGATGGCCCTACTGTGGCCTAGCTGAATGTGGCCTGCACTTTTTTGAGAGGCATTTTACACTTGAAGCCTCCGATTTATAATCTGGTCCCAGCCTGGTACCTGAATTTTGTTCTAGAAAAGATTACTTTGCCTCCTTTTGAGCCAGCCACGACTTGTGAGCTACGCTTTCTGTCATGAGAAGTGTTATTTTTAGTTGCTATTACTACTGCTTGAAGGATTTCAGAGCTTCAGGCTCTCGTGTGAGCAGCCTTATTTGATTTTCCACAAAGGCAGGGTGTCTTTGCGTACCAGTCCTAAGTTTCTCCATATGGTGGTGTGTGAGTTTACTTTAAATCAGTCTATCCACCTGCCTGTTTATTGCCCAGAGCATGCCAGTCCAGAGGAAGCATTACTGCACACTTTAGATGTGCATAGAATTTTGCAATACTATACACAACGTACCAAGGACTTCAGAAAGTCCTGTCAGTTGTTTGTTTCTTTCGCCCCGGGAGAGAAGGTGCTCCAGTTTCTAAACAGTGTCTGCCTAAATGGTTAGCCAAATGTATTACTTTACATTAACGGAAGTATGGTAAGGAACTTGCTGGGGTGGTTGAGGCCATTCAGCCAGAGGCATGATTGCTTCTGTTGCTTGTTTCAGGAATTTATCAGCTGCTGAAATCTTTGCTCCTGCCACGTGGAGTACTCTCCACACTTTCACCAAGCACTACAGTCTGGACATTGCCTCTCGTAGGTGGGCATGCTTTGGTCTTGCTGTACTTCAGGGTGGTCTTATAGGCCTCTGTCCTCCTGCCACCCAGACTGTCTCTCTGTCAGTACTGCTTGGGACTCATTCCATAGGTGTGACCTGATGAAAGAGATATCCCCAAGAAGATAGAACAGCTATGTAAGAACTTACTGTAACAGTAGATCTTTAAGGGAAGCTCTTTCATCAGGTCATGCCATCTCTCCATCTCCCTTGTGTCTCTTTTCCCTCACTGTGTCTCTTGTTGCTCCAAACTTTTATATATCACTGGGCATCTCTATCTCCTCGGTCCCTTAGGGGAGGCCTAGCTCATTTGGGCTCCAGCAGAGGGAAAGAACTGAGGAGAGAGCAGGCCGCTCATGCATATATAGGGTTGCAACATCTGCGCATGATGTTGGCATGGGCAGCCTCTAGTAGACTGCTACAGAAAAGCTTATGTGGGATCTTAGGGCAGGACTGCTAAGTTTCCTAGGTTTGGCATGAAGAAAGAGATTCCCTCGAAGATCTACTGTTACAGTAAGTTCTTACATAACTGTTCTTTCTTCTGTCTTCTTCAAGGATATCTCTTTTATCAGACCACACCTATGGAACTACAGCCTCCAGGTGCCAGGACACCACAGAGACTTTTTTGTAAGTAGTCTACTATGGGTCAGCCTCAATGACATCCTATGTCAGCATCCTCTCTATATAAATGTGAGCAGCCCGTCTCCCTCTTCAGTTCTTTTCCCACCATTGACCATACTCGTCGGACTCCACGGAGATGCTGTCACTACAGTTGACTGCTGAATCTTCAATTTTCCTTTTTTCCTTTTTATCACCCTAGTAGTTATCAGTATATTTGTAAAGTAATTACCATGGTCGTGTATGTTGATGAAAGACGCTGCTACACTCCTTCGTTGCTGTGAGTGTGATGGTAAAATCTACTCCAGCGGCAGCCACGACGTCTGTGTGTGGTGTCTCGGAGAGGCCCACGATGTTAAGGCTTGTGAGATCTGCCTGAAGTTTAACCAGGCTACCCGGTGACACCATCAAAAAGCCCTGCAGAACTTTCTCCTTGGACAGCAGGTAGCTAGAATGGAAAGAGAGCTCCAGGCAAGGAGCTCCATTGCATTGCTGGCTCCCCTCCTTGTGCTTCCAGTCTTATGAGGCCTGAGAGAAGTCTTCAGGAAAGCACAAACACTGGGGAGGGAGCGCAGTAAGATTAAATCCCCCGGTATGCTCCCAATCACCACTACACTCTGTGCCGACCACTGCAGCGTCATCATCCATGTTGGCAGTGATGCCTCCTGCCACTCAGACCTTTGAACCCACAAGGTCGGTTCTGGCAGTGAGTTCCACTGGACCTCCCATGGCCGGCGAAGGCCTGTTGACTTTGGGGCTGCCGAAACCCCCGTCAACGTCGCAAGTCCTGCTGTTCAGACCTCAGAACCCTCAACGTCGACTGGCGGTGAGTTCCATCGGACCTACTTCAGCCAGCTATGACCGGTTGATGTCGGGGCTCCAGTCTCCCCCATCAGTGTCACAAGGTGTCCCTGCAGTGCAGATGATGCTTGCTCTCTTCCTTTGTGGAGATAATACAGCGCCTTATACTTCCTCCTTCTACACCAGGCATGATGACAACAGGGCCTCAGACCAGTCCCCACATCAACGCCTGCTCCATCTATGCGCCCTACACATTCCAGGTGTCAATGTGTTCGTTTCCTTCCTTGAGGCCTCTGGGGCCCATCAATGGTGATCAGGAATATAACTCTGGCCTCCTTCCACAAGAGGAGGAAGAAATGGATGGGAGCCCATCTGACAGGTCTGGCTCCACCATTTCTACCAGGAGTGAAGACTCAACTTTGTATACCCCCGAGGTCCCCTCCTGCAGACCTCTCCTTCATCTCTGTGATGAAGCAGCTCCAAATTGCAGAGGGGTTTGATGCTGAGGAGCAAGACATTACCAGGAGAAACCTCTGCCTCTTGTCATTCCTCCTCTATTGGCTGCTCTAGAGGATGCCACCCTGGCCACCAGGCACAGACCAAGCTTGATCCTTGCCATGCCCAAAAAGGCAGAAGGTTGTACCAGACCCCCTCAGGAAAGCCCTTTTTCACAGGCCAACCTGAGTCTGATACGATTGTGATAAAGGCAGCCCATGATAGGTCTAAGGTGCTAAACATCTCAGTTTTCTCCCCCCAGATAAAGAGTCGAGGAAACTGGACTTCATGGGAAAGAGAACTTTGCCTCTGCAAGATTGGGCCTCAGAACAGAAAATTATCAGGCCTTTAACGGGATGGTTCTCAGGTTCACGGGTTCTTGTTGGAACGGCACTAAAGTGAAAAAAACGACAGACAAGTGGTGTCCAGCACAAAAAATTATTTATTTCTAGGGACGTGGATATGTTGTTCAATCCACACTGTCTGGCAGGTTCCTTGTCGCTTTAACTCTTGCCAGAAGGTCTTCAAACTAGCTCCTCCCACCCACCCGGGTGATAAAACCCTTGGCTCCACCACATAACGCCAGATCTTCCTTACCGCTTGGAAGATCAGGTTCCCTCCTTAGCGGTCTGCGTTTTAGGCCTGGATCCACACTCTTCGGAATTTCCGAAATTAATTTTAAAATTTACAAGACTTTGGTCTTCGTCTTCCCTCACGGCTGCGATGGACAAATCGACTCCCAGCTCCCGTTGGTGCCCGTGTGGGCAGAAGATGCCCTGGACCAATCCGCACTCCACGTGCGTCTGCTGCCTGGGGCTTGGCCACGATTCACAGGCTTGCGATTTGTGCAAGCCCTTTTCAGCTTCGGTCTTGGAGGACCGCGCTGCCAGACTTCTTCTCAGGCGCCCTGAAAATGGTATCCTCCAGTCAAGTCTAAGGAGGCCCGTTGGGTGGTGTCCGAGGTGGTGGGCTCCGCGGAACAACTGGAGCAGTTGATCGCCCTTGAGGAGGAGATGGCCCAGGCCACCGCTTCTTCCTCCTCGGCCATGGCATTTATCCCGCTCTCTTTGGGCTCCTCCTACGCTGCTTCATTTAAGGAGCTTTGTCAGTCCCTCTCCACCAAGGGAGAAAGGCCATCGGGACATTCCAGTCGATCCAAGAAGAAGGACTCTTAAGGTAAGTCCCACAGTCAACGTTCGTGGGAGCGGGAGAGATTCCCTTCACTGGACCGTCGACTCTTGACTTCGGTCAAGGTTCACGGTGTCCCCGTCAGGTCAGCCGGCCGAGACATCCTTCGACGCAGTCGAGATTTATCTCAATCCGTTGGACGGTTTGTCGACTGGAGATGCTGACAACCCTTCTTCACTGGTTCTCCCGGTGGTTACCGAAGACTTGCCTGTGCCTCCTGTGCTGAAGTCCCCGGTCAAGGTCCTTGAACCGAAGGAGGGGCGGGTTTCCCCCGTTCCCTCTCTGACCCACCCTCGGAATCCCTGAAGGTCTCGGTCTCGGTCCTCTTCCAGGTCCAGTCAGTCCCGCCGACATCGGCAGTCTCGGTCTCGGCACCATGGAAAGCGATATCGATGCTCATCCCTGTCGTCCTCTTCGGAAGATAGGCTCCGGCGCAAGTTGTGTCAGCGCTATGAGGATTTGATGTGGCAGCAACTTCTATTGACCAGTAACAAACCAGCTCCTTCGCCTTCTCCGGCCATTAAGTAGCTGTAACCGGAGCGGCCGAAGCAACCCCTCATGGTAATCGAGGAGCCGACCCCAGCACCGGTTGTTAGGCCGAAACCGGCTGCTCCATCTATTATGGTGGAACCTCCGCCTCCACAACCGAAGACTGGGGCCCCGACCAAGGATTCTCGGTCGGCTCAGGGCTTGCCCCATAGGTTGTCAGTCACCCTCACTCTAGATCGTCCTCTGCAGGTGAAGGGTGGCTCAGGCGCTCGGCAGCTGTTCGCAGACTCCTCGGAGTCTGACTACGACTCCTATCTATTCTCCAGGCCTCTTGACCTGGAGTCTGCAGGGGGCCAGTCGGTGGACAAGAGCCCATCCTCATTTTTAGGTTTGCTTCGACTCATCTCAGAGTCCACTGGGATGCAGCTCGAACTCATTTCAAAGCAGGCCAGGTATCCCCTCGCGGAGATACTGGACCGAGGGGATTCCCCTAAGGAGGCCTTTCCAGTGACCGAAGCCATTGTTGGCCCGGCCCTGGAGTTGTGGCAGCAGCCAGCATCTTGTCCCTCGCCTTCGGCCAGGATGGCTTGCAAGTACGCGGTCCCCACAGGCTCACTCTCCGGTTTCTCGAAGCACCTCTCTGTGGAGGGTTTAGTGAACGATAGCGTTTTCCAGCATTCCGGGAACGCTCGGGATGCGGACAAACTGCCCTATATGGAATCCAAAAAGCTGGATTACGCGGGGCGGAAGGTTTACACTGCTTCCTCTCTAGGCCTTCATCAGGCTAGCTTGGCCCTTCTGATGGCGCATTTATCATACGCCCTTATGGGTTCCCTGGATGAGGTGATTCCTCATCTCCTGGCTGACCTTCAGACGACGGTCAAGCAAGTGCGGGATCAGGGAAGGGCGATGGCAAAACAACAGCTCCAAACTTCGTTGGACATTGGTGATTCTTGTGCCCGATCAGTAGCGGCCACAGTGGCCATGCACTGCAGAGCTTGGCTGCGGATCTTCACCTTCACGGCGGACACCCAACATAAGCTGGCAGACGTTACCTTCCTGGGCACCGACTTGTTTGGGCCGGGGGCGGAAGGCCATCTCGAGAGAATCGAGAATTCCAGTGCCACCTTGGACTCGGTCATGTCTGCCCAGAAGGACAAAGGCCGCCAGCAGCAGCGTAAGCCCTTTCGTCCTTCTGCTCCTGCAGCATGTCCGGCCCAGTAACGCCAGCACCAGGGCCAGCAGGCTCATACTTGGTGCCGTACGGCCAAGTCTGCCACTTCCTCAAGTAGGAAGCCTGGAGGCAAGGGTCCAGGGGGTCCCTCAGCGGGTCCTTCCTCCAAGCCTGCCCAGTGACGAGTTGAGGGATGTTGTTCCCAACCTCGTCACTTCCCCCCCGGGTTCCCCCCATGGGGGGATGGCTCCGCCACTTCTTTTCTGCCTGGTCCGCTATTGCCACGGACTGCTGGGTGCTAGAAGTGGTAGGCAGGGGTCTGCCTCTGGAATTTGAGCAGTTTCCTCCCTATTGAGCTGTCGCCCCACGGGGAGCAATGGGTTCTGCAGCCTCTCTGTCGGCTCGTTGAGCCGACATTGCCTTGCTCCTCCAGAAGGAGGTGATCAAAGGGGTAGCGGACCCTCCTCCGGACCCAGGGTTTGTGTCCAGGTACTTCCTGGTCCCAAAACGTACAGAGGGCTGGCACCCCATTCTCGTCCTGCACGACCTGAACAAGTTCCTAAGGCTGCGCACCTTCAGGATGGCCAGTCTGGCTCAGATCATTCCATTCTTGGAACTCGGCATGTGGTTCCGTTCTCTGGACCTTCAGGACTCGTTCTTTCACATCCCAATCCATCCATCTCATCAGCGATTCCTCTGCTTCAGAGCAGAGGGATCTCTTTACAAGTTCCGGGCCATGCCCTATGGCCTCTCTCCAGCTCCCAGGGTCTTCACCAAATGCATGGCAGTGGTGACAGCATTCCTGCGGCACCGAGGGGTCTGGGTGTACCCTTACCTGGATGACTGGCTGATTGCAGCCCCCTCCAGGTTGGAGGTGGAGCGGTAGGTCTGCTCTCAGATTGGCCTCCTCATCAACGAGGCCAAAACGGAACTCGTGCCTTCGCAGGTGATTCAGTTCATCGGGGCAGAGCTCGACTCTCTTCGAGCCAGAGCCCGGCTCCCAGTGGACAGGGCTGAGGTCCTTTCCTCCATTGCCCAATCATTTCTGGTTAGGCAGTTGCGCCCTGCCCAGGACTTCCTGCACCTTCTGGGTCTCATGGTGGCCTGCACCAGCATGGTCCGTTGGGCCCGCTGGCATATGCGTCCCCTGCAGTGGGGACTGGCCAATGGTCACAGCGCTCCGGTCCTCTGGACCAGCCAGTGATGGTGACCCAGGAGATGTGGGATGGCCTACAGTGGTGGCTCGTCCCAACTCATCTGCAGGAGGGTATCCCGTTTGTCCGCCCTGAGCTGACGGTCACTCTAACGACCGACGCCTCTCTGATGGGTTGGCCTCTGGTCCCCTCAGGAGTCTCGATGCTACATCAACCTGCAGGAGCTTCGAGCGGTGTGTCTAGCCCTCATCGCCTTCACTCCATTTGTACGGGGTCAAGTGGTTCAGGTCCAGACGGACAACACCACGACCATGTACTACCTCAGCCATCAGGGCGGGACGCACTCCTGGCCTCTGTGCAAGGAGGCTTTCCACAGTTGGTCTGTCGTGATCAGCCTGGAGGCGGATCTCCTAGCCATCCATGTGGCAGGAGCCTCCAACAGTCTGGCCGATGCCCTCAGCCGGATAGGCGCTGCATCTCATGAGTAGTCTCTCCTGCCGGAGGTAGTACAAGATCTGTTCTCCCATTGGGGCACCCCTCAGGTGGACCTGTTCGCCTCCAGGGAGAATGCGAAGCTGAGACTGTTTCGTGCCCGCCCCCTCAGCAGGGCTCGCTGCAGTGGGATGCCTTCTTGAGGCCGTGGACCCCGGACCTCTTCTGTGCCTTCCCTCCATTTCCCTTGATCCACAAGGTGCTTCTCAAGGCGAAGCGGGACAAGGTGCAGGTGCTTCTGGTAGCCCCAGACTGGCCCCGCCAGTTCTGGTATCCAGATCTCCTCAGCCTCAGCTCCAGGCTCCCAAGGCAGCTTCCAGCCCGCCCAGACCTGATCTCAGTTGACAAGGGGAAGGTACTCCATCCGGACCTTCAATCCCTGCACCTGACGGCCTGGTTCCTGAGCGGCTAGAGTTCCAGGCCTTGGGTCTTTCTGGCGAGGTCCTCAACGTCGTTGAGGCGTCCCGTAAGGGGTCAACCAGAAAATGCTATGCCTTTAAATGGAAGAGATTCTCCATTTGGTGTCAGGACAAGGGGTTGGACCCTTCTTCCTGTACAATGGCTAGCATTTTGGACTACCTGTGGTCCCTTTCTCAGCTAGGGCTTCGGTCAACGACCCTTAAGGTGCACTGGCAGCCATCTCTGCTTACTGGGCATGGGCTGGCAAGCAGTCGGTGGCACAGGAGAAGGTGGTTGGGCACGTTTTCAAAGGGCTTGATTACATATCCCCTCCGGTGGGAGAACCTCCATGGGATCTGTTGCTGGTATTGGCTAAGCTCATGGGCAAGCCATTCGAACCGATGCACAGGTGCGATATCTCCCACCTGTCGTGGAAGACTGCCTTCTTGGTGGCTATCACGTCAGCCAGAAGGATGGGAGAGCTCCAGGCGCTTTCCATCGAGTCTCCTTATCTGGTCTTCCACAGGGACAAGGTTGTCCATCGCCCCCACCCGAAATTCCTTCCAAAGGTGGTGTCGGAGTTTCACCTGAATCAGGTTTTGACTCTGCTGATGTTTTATCCCAATCACACCTCGGAAGCCGAATATAGGCGCCATACTTTGGACCCTAGAAGAGCGCCCGCTTATTGTAAGGAGTGAAAGGCTGAAGTTCGGGGAGAGGTTTGCCAGCTGTTTGTCGCCTGCGCTGAAGCCGCACCTGGCAGACTTGCAGCCAAGCGGATGATAAGCAGGTGGATCACCTCCTGCATAGATCTTTGCTATAGGTTGGCGGGCATGGAGCCTCCCAAAGGGATAAGAGCTCATTCTACGCACAATACCGCTGCTTCAGTGGCTGCTTCTAGGGACGTCCCTATCCAGGAAATCTGCAGGGCTGCTACCTGGAAGTCAGCACACACCTTTATTTCCCATGACCACATTGACCTTGAGTCACGCCGGGATGCTGGTTTTGGGACCTCTGTTCTCCAGTCCTTATTCCCTAAGTAGTGGGTGCGCGCCTTTCCTCCCTCCTCCCGGAGAACTGCTACGAGTCTGCCAGACAGTGTGGCTTGAACAACATATCCACGTCCCTAGAAATGTAGGTTACTCACCTGTAACAGGAGTTCTAGGAGTGGTATATGTTGTTCATCCACAAAACCCACCCGACCTCCCCGGTTTCGACGCACAACCTGGCTTCCAGTGGGCTAGATCTGGCGTCATGGGGCGGAGCCGAGGGTTTTACCACCCGGGTGGGAGGGAGGAGCCAGCTTGAAGACGTTCCGGCAAGATTTAAAGCAGCAAGGAACCTGCCAGACAGTGTAGATGAACAACATATACCACTCCTAGAACTCCTGTTACAGGTGAGTAACCTGTATTTCTGGTGCATACAGCAGGCTTACAACCAAACAGTGTGATCACCGGGAGAATACTTCCGATCTTTCTTACCTATAGGTAGCAGTATGTCTCTTCTCAGAGAGAAGATGCAATGCAAAGAGTCTTATACCCCTGATAATTGTCCTAGCAATAGCTACAACTATATATAAAAACATAATTGGTCAGTGATAACTGACCTGACTTCTCACTAGCCTGGGAAAGCATGCTGAGCTAGTAGGAAGTAACAGATAGCTAAGACAATGGGTCTTGTATATCATGTAGGAAACTTGCGGTTAAATATGCAGTTACAGTTCTGCACTATCACTAAAGATTACAGTATTGCCTAACTTATCATTATACAATAGTGTAGATAGAAGTATCTCCCAAATGTTACAATCAGTATAATAGCAAAGGCATTATGATTCTCAGTAAAAATACAGTAGAACTCCAATCCTGACACTTATGCTTATACGATAAGTGCCCGTGCCCTAAGGTTAGTACATGTACATATAAGTATTGCTGTCTGCGAGGCAGGGGGCCAATCAGAGGTGCTGGTCCATGGATAACATTCCTCTTGTTGCCTCAGAAGGGGCAACAATCCCAAGTTAGCTGGTAGGAATGGAGCTAAAACTCGTTTATAAGCCCGATGCACAAGCCTTGTAAAGGAATTCGAGTTGATCTTACTTTGAGAGGAAGCAGGTTCCACAATGAGGACTGACGGTTCTGGCAACCTTTTTCTCTAGCGGTACCGACGTGGGAACGCCCCTGGCGTCACCTTATATAAGGGAGGAGTTCTCCACGTGTTCCAGTTCTTTCCCGCCGCACGGTCAGGGTTAGTTCGCTCAGTTATGGCTCAGTACCGATCGCTTCTTCTCCACCTCAGAATCGTTTTACTATTGCTAAGAGTTTCTATGTCTTCTTCTCACTTAAATAAGTGCGCTTGTGGGCGACAGATTCCCGCTATGGACGGCCATTCTTCGTGTCTATACTGCCTGGGACCCGATCACGGCACTGGCGCCTGCTCACACTGTCAGGCCTTCAATTCGCAGACGCAGACCCGGCATCAGAAATTGCTCGTGGCCTACCTCGCTGAGACAAAACTTGCCGCCATAGAACGGGCCTCCTCCTTGGGGGAATCTGATCCACTTCCTTCCTACAAGACCCACAAGCACCGGGAATGGGACAGAGGAGGGTTGCTCTCCAAGCATAGGTCTTCGGGCTCAAAGTCCAGGTCCTCAGGGCATGAATCATGCCTCACGGTCCTTAAACCCTCCTCTACCTGCAAATCTTCTGGATCAACCCTCCAACCACTGAATGTTTCTCAACTTGCTGAGAAATCGACGGGCCCAGGTAAGGACTCCTCCCACTCTGCCTCTTCTTCGAAGGCCGACCCCTGGGAGTCGAGCAAGGCCTCCGGGTCTTCGGATGGCAGGGCCTCCTCCTTGCCGCCAAAACATCGGGATTCCGACCGATGCCAGCCTCTGGCTTCTGATCGGCACTCGGCCGGGAAACACGGCCACAAAGCCAACCGTCCCGAGGCTCACGCCTTGCATGGACATCCGTCGGCACCTAAAGAAATGCAGATGCTGGACCCTCGTCTGCCAGTGGCCAACTTGGCTCCCGTCCTGCCGGCGGTTATTCCGCTGCCGGTTGTAGTCCACCCTACGCCGGTCACCCCGGCATTACCCGACGTCAGCTCCAATACTCCTTCTCCCCGTTCGCCGGTTCAGCTGTCGCCGGATCCCAATGACAGTGGCGTTGACGCCGGCCCGACGTCCCCTCTTCGGCCAACACCAGTCGACAAGGGTGTGTATCCGATGCTGGTACCGCCTGACAACGGTACTGACTCAGGCTCGGGTGCTTCTTCACCTCCTCCTCCAGGCTCACCGGAGTTGAACCTCTCCCAGGTGAAGGAGTTGTTTTCCCACTGGTGGGATACTGTTAAAAAAGAACTTCAAGCGGGGGCGCCCCCTTCCACACCAGTACCAGTTCCAGACCCTAAAAATGTTGAACCGATGGACAGTGGGGCGGATGGGGAGCCCCCTCCTAAGAAGCACGCTAAAAAGTCTAGGAGGCATAGGTCTCGTAGTTCCTCCCGCTCACCCTCATCATCACTGGATAGAAGGCACAAGCGGAAGAGGCGCAGCCATTCACCCTCTTCCACTCTGGACTCCTATGTAGACTCAGACTCTTCGTCTTCTGATGCCTACTCGGAGCCAGACCTGGGGGACATGGAGGGTTTTCCCAAATCCCATCCGGATGACCCTAGCTTCATGGAGGTTATGAGGCACATCCAGGCCAACATGGGTTGGGACATTGAGGCCCTGGACCCCGAGCGATTGTGGTTGGCTAAATACCTCGGCCAAAAAAAACAAAAGCCGGTGGTCATCCCTCCCATGGTCGACACCTTCCAGGATGTCACCTGCATGACTTGGAAGCGCCCTCATTCCTCCACTGCCATGCCAAAGAAGTCTTATCTGCTCTACCAGGCACCTTCGGACCATCCCTTTCTGGCCAAACCACCCGCTGCGGACTTTTTTTGATTTCGGCTGCTCACGATCATTGGCAGAGGCCCAAACACCTGAGCACCCAGCCGCCTGACCATGAATCTAGCAGCTGGATTCTATGGGCTGCAAGGTGTACTCTGCTGCCACCTGCAGTATCAGGAGCTTGAACTTCCTGACACACATGGTCCAATTCCAGAACGCCCTTTGGGAACAAGGATTGGACAAGGTTGTCCATTGCCCCCACCCGAAATTGAGATCATTTGTGTGTGTTTGATAAGCTGCTGGCATTTACCCCCAACGCCGTGTGTGGCTTCAGGTCTCAGGGTTCGATCCAGACGTGCAGACCAACATTCTGGATGCTCCCTTTAAAGGCTCCGTGCTGTTTGACGAGGACATGGAGCGCATTATCACCAGGCTGCAGGACTCCGGTAGGGCTGTCCGATCCATGCAGTCTATGTACCGCCCGAAATGGGCGAGCTTGCAAGGCTCGTTTTCATGGCCGTGGGGACATCAACCCCAGCATCCTCGCTTTCAGCATCATGCACAGTGAGGCGGCTTCAGTCGTAGAGGCGGAGCCAGAAGCGCTTCAGCCTCACCTCTAGACAACCCAAAGCAGCCGCTGCAACCCCCACCCACCCACCGCTTGACTATCCAGGCTACTCTCCTCCTCAGCCGCTTCAGCCAGAGGAGTCCGCTTCTACTGCATGACGCTGAGCCAGGTGACCTCTGACCAGTGGGTACCGATCTCATGGAGTTTGGGCACTCCATAGAGTTCGACTCTATCTCTCTGGACAGACCACCGCCCCCATCCCATTACCCAAGGGAACACGGTGCTGGTCAGACGGGAGATCTCATCCCTTCTGGAAAAAAAGGCAATTGAGCCGGTGCCACTAGACGAGACAGAGAGAGGGTTCTTCTCCCACTTCTTCTTAGTTCTGAAAAACTCAGGTGATCTCGGCCCATTCTGGACCTCTGCGATCTAAACCAGTGGGTTTCCTACAAGAGATTCAGGATGGTTTCCCTTCCCACTTTCCTCCTACTCATATCGGCGGGAGAGTGATTGGCATCCCTGGACATGCAGAATGCTTACCCGCACATTCCTATCACCAGGAACCATCAAAGATTTCAAAGGTTCAGATTCGAAGACAAGGACTAGCAGTTTTGAGTCCTTCCCTTCGGTCTCTCTTCAGCCCCCAGGGTCTTCACGAAGTTCCTGGCTGTCGTGGCCGCAGCACTTTGGAGGTGGGGCCACTTTGTGTTCCCTTATCAGGATGACTGGCTTCTCCTGCCTCCTTCCAGGTCTCGTCTGTTGAAAACTATCAAGGATTCCATCTCGTTGTTTCAGCACCTCGGAATCACCATCAACAGGGACAAATCTCATTTGATCCCAGCCCAGATTCTCTAGTTCATTGTAGCTCTTCTGGATACCACTCTTTGGAAGGTTTTTCTTCCCTCCGACAGAGCGGGTCATATTCAGGTCCTGGCGTCTCAGATCTCTTCAGCCTCAAGGGTGCCGGCTCAGCTCCTTCTCAGGTTGTTGGGGCATATGGCCACTGCCATAGTCTCGGTTCCTCTGGCGCGCTTGCGCATGAGTACCATACAGTGGTCCTTGAGAGTCTAGTAGGATCAGACTTCAGACAGTCTGGACGCTTCGATCATGATATCAGAGCCAGTCCACCGAGAGCTGCGCTGGTGGATGTCATCCAAAAATTTGCTGGTGGGCATCCCCTTCCAGTCGGGGGCGCCGTCCCAGATTTTGACCACAGACGCCTCGTCCGAAGGGTGGGGTGCTCACCCGGGAACACACCGTGCCCAGGGATCTTGGTCCCCAATAGAGGTAAATCTGCATATCAACGTCCTGGAGATGAGAGCGGTGCTTTATGCCCTCCAAGCCATGGTCTCGGTCTTAGTGCCGGGCCACGTCTTGGTGCAGACGGACAACACTTCTGTGATGTTATATATAAACAAGCAGGGTGGCACACATTCTTATCCCCTGCAGGGAAGCCATACGAGTGTGGGATTGGGCCCTCGAACATCATCTGTTTCTGTTGGCATTGCATGTTCCCGGGCACCTAAATGTATTGGCCGATGCACTCAGCAGGACAAAGTCGCAATCCCACAAATGGGAGTTGCTCCAAGAGGTCGCAGAGCACATCTTCTGTCTGTGGGGGACCCTAGAAGTGAACCTTTTCGCGTCACAATTCCATACAAAACTGCCCAATTTCCGCTCGCTAGGTCCAGAGCCTGGAGCTTTTTGGCAAGACGTGTTGTCTCTCTGCTGGAACGGGAGGTTCCTCTATGTGTCCCCTCCCCCTTCTGCTCTTACAGAAGGTCCTCCTCAAGGTTCAGTTGGAACCTTCCACTCTTAGCCTGATTGCTCCACTATGGCCTCATCAAATTTGGATTCCTTTACTACAGCGTTTAGCGATTGAGTCTCCGATGCCTCTCCCTCTCTCTTCTCATCTGTCGCAGGACAGGGTGTCCCTGTTACACCCAAACCTGCATTCTCTACACCTGCATACCTGGCTCCTCAGGACCTAGCTAAGGTCAGGTTCGGGGTATCTGATCAGGTCGCTCAAGTGTTGGTTGAGGCTCAGAAACCTGCCACCAGGGCCACTTATGCTGTGAACTGGAAACGCTTTTGTATTTGGGCCGCAGTCAAAAGAGTGGATCGTTGGTCTGCCCGGTTAATACGATCTTAGAATACCTGCTTTCTCTTTCTGAGAAAGGCCTCAGTTATTCCACCATCAAGGTACATCTGGCTGTCATCTCCGCTTACTATGTCTCTGTGTCGGGTAAGACCGTGGCTGAGATGGAGGTTTCCAAGGCATTTCTGCACGGTATTCTTTACATCAGACCTCCCATCCGGGACCTTGTTCCCCCTTGGGATCTCCTGTTCGTCCTGGAGAAGCTTACTCTTCCCCCCCCTTCAAACTGGCCACGGAGTCCGAGCTTCGTTTCCTTTCCTTTCCTGGAAGACTTTATTCTTAGTAGCCATTACTTCGGCGCGGCGCATTTCAGAGCTTCAAGCCTTAATGTGCAAAGAGCCCTACCTTGTTTTCCACAAGGACAGGGTTGACCATCGCACTAATCTGAAGTTCCTCCCTAAAGTTGTTTCTCACTCTGAATCAATCAGTTCAGCTCCTGGTTTATTACCCAGAGCATTCAAATAGGGGGGAGACCCTACTTCATTCCCTGGATGTCCACAGGGCTCTCCGATTCTACTTGGCTAGAACCAAGGGGGACAGGAGGTCTGATTAGCTTTTCATGTCCTTTGCCCAACGGTCCGTAGGTTGCCCAGTCACCAAGCAGACGCTTTCACGCTAGTTGGTTCATTGTATTTCTTTCTGTTATGAGAAGCACAACAGGTCAACACAGGGGCCGGTTAACGCTCATTCTACTTGAGCTATCGCTGCTTCCTTCGCAGCGCTGAAGAGAGTACCGACAGCGGCTATTTGTGCTGCCGCTACCTGGAGTTCTGTTCATACCATCGTCAGGCATTACAGTCTCAACATTATTTCCAGATGCAGAGCAGGGTTTGGCCTCGCAGTTCTGCATGGCCTGGTTTCCTGAGGGATCTTCCTCTATCCTGCTGTTCCTTTCCTTACTGTTTCCCCCTCCCAGGGGTTGTTATATCTTTATACTGCTTGGGACTCGGTCCTCATTGTGGAACCTGCTGCAAGAGCGTCCTCTTGAAGTAAGATAGTACAGTTATGTAAGAACTTACCATAACAGTAGATCTTCGAGAGAAGCTCTTGCAGCAGGTATATTTCCCGCCCTCCTTCCCCCAGGGATCAGGTCCTTTTCAGGCTGGTCTTCCCTCCTTAGAGGGATTATCTGACAACAGTCATACTTCTGACCATTGCCTGATACCAATTTCTGCCTGACGGGTGGCGTACAAGAACTGGGGCACGTGGGGAACTCCTCTCTTATATAGGGCGATGCCGGGGGTAGAGCCGACGTCGGCAGGGGGGGCATTCCCACGTTGTTACTGCTAGAGAAAAAGGTTGCCTGAACCACCACCAGGTGGCGTCAGTCCTCATTGTGGAACCTGCTGCAAGAGCTTCTCTTGAAGAGCTACTGTTACGGTAAGTTCTTACGTAACTGTACTTTCTCGATTTTGTCTTAGGGTACGACACAAGCAGCACAGAGTTAATATGAGAAAGACAATCAAAAATGCTTGAATGACAACAGAGACTTTAAAAGTGGGTTCTAGCCAGGTGTTGCCTATGGCAAGACTCAAATCACCATCATGGATGAGGCCATTAAGGGCATTAGTAGCTTTGGTTATATTATTACTAGTATAATCAAATGAGCATCTTTTCTTGCTAAAAGAGACTTTAAAGAGAGTGTCAAGGGATCAATGTGTACATTAAAAATAGGCAAATATTGGGACAGGGCAAGCAAATATTGGGGATCAGTATCAATAACATCTAGTTCAGGGAGAGGAACAGGTGTGATCACAGTGTGACCAGTAACAGTTTTTTGCTGTGGAGTAAAACAAAAGTTGGGTTTAGTAATTCGACAAGTCTTAGTACCATATGAGAAGCTGGGATAATTTGTAACAAGACAGTACTGTCCATCAGAAGTATAGGTAACTCTTACGGAAGGCACCCGCCATCGATGTAGGCATACCAGACAGGAAAAGGACTGGTTGGTGAGCTGTGTATTGAAGCGATGTACCTCTTCAAGGTAGCTTTGAGATGGAGCTGTTTCGACGTCTTGTGCTGAAGATGCAGCAGGAGAAATGTCATCATCTGGATCAGCATCAGTAAGATTGGACGGCAATTCTCCCAATGTCAGTGCCCAGTCATGATATTCAGGAGCATAGCCGCAACCTGGTTTCACAATATTGAAAATGTCACATCAGCACAGGAAGTAGTAGCTTTTCTTTGTGCAGCAGTTCGTATGGGGTGCCAACCAAGCCTGGAGGACTTGATGATAGATAAGCATGGAGGGTAATTCTGTTCTTTCACGGAAAATGTCATTTTCAAGATGGCCTATGGAGTAAATGCTGGCCAATTTGTCAAAGACAGCTGTAGCAGGATCAAAACATGGTAAAGACACAGTAAATGTGATAAACATATTCTCCTTGATAGAACAGGACTTAGTGAAGTAGCAAGGTGCTTGATTAGGAACCTAGAAACATAACCAATATTTCTAACAGTAGCCATAGATATGTTTAGAGTATTCTTTAAACACATAGCTATGCAGCCAGTGGTTTTGCAATGTGGGCAATACCATTTACCCAGTCTGAGATCTTGTATCATATCTGGAATTTTGCCTGATTCCAAATCCCTGAAGAGAGTGTTAACAGTAGATATAACATAAGAGCCATAAGCAGAACATAGAATTTCATGCCTAGTATATTACTTGTCCGCCTAATGGTTATTCTGAAAAATGAGATAGTTAAGTTTATGCTTAGTATCATTGAACCCTTGGACAATCTCTTGCATATTGTACACAGTATAGCATTCTTCATTACTGAGAGAATTTACACCTTGTAAAATAGGGGGCATTACATCATTATTACTAATAGTCTGTTGAAATTTAAGGATCTGAGCCTTAGTGGAAACGATATCTGTTCTATTCTAAATGGACACACCTGAGCCAAAAAGGCCAGTTATGGTACCGGTTGCTCCATTTAAGCCAGAGACAGATCTGGCAGCACCAGCTACGTCAGTTGCATCCTGCTTGGTGCATACACGTGATTTGGGTTTAACATAGTCTTTAGGGGCAGGTCTAAAGACCCCAACATGTTCAGTGGTGTGAGGTCCACCTTTGAGATCATTTGTGTGTGTTTGATAAGCAGCAACTATATCAGTAAGCATCATACTGTAAAATTTGGAGGTATTGGTTGTGTTACAGAAACTAAATTCAGCCATATTCCAATGTGTGAGATTGAAAATAACTGGGACATGCATGAATTGCACATTATTAATCCGGGCTCCTGGTAGTGATGTGGCAGTCAAACCACTAGGAGGGCCATCCTCCTGAGGAGGGCAGGCAGTCAGTTCTTCCTGACTTGGTGGGACTACGGAAGGATAAAGAGTTTCAGAAGCTGCATAGTTTTGAAGACAGAAAGCACGTGCCTCCTCTAGGGAGAGGTGGTCACAATAGGCAGGATCTATTAAAGGAGTGAGATTGTACTGACCAGTATGTGTAGGAGTGGTCTGTCTGATGGAAAGAGTGCCATTTTTAGAAATGTCAGTATTAGGCCAGCCATGGAATGTACCCTTGGACAGGCGAGCTACAAGGATTGTGTAGCCCACAGCATCAGTTTTCCATTGTATGGAGAGTGAAGATTTATCTCGGGCCACCACTACAGCATCAAGAAAGGCATCTGAGTCTTGAGTAACTTTAACCATTTTGTTGGGAACATTAATCTGTACACCAATAGGGGCTGAATGTTCAAGTTTACCAAAGAAGTGTTGCAAACGTTCCTTGTGAGTCTGTGGGGCTTTATGTGGGGGTGCAGTCACAGTCACAGTCAGTAGTCCCACCAGTAGGAGAAAGGGGTGCAAGATAGCCATCTTGCCGATACCTATAAGAAAATAAAAAGGACTGGGTAAGTGTTAAGTACTGTTCCGCCCAAAGGGGTTAGGAAAAGTAAATTTAGTCACCTTTATAAGTTGATTAGCATGGAACCACTTGTCAGCGGTCTTTTTCTGCTGTTGTACTCTGACCTGATACACAGCAGGGCTGAGTTTGTTGACAATGGGACAGGGACGTTCCCATTTACTGGCAAATGAATGTGTGGGTTGTCTATATTGGAGAAGCATAACTTGGTCTCCAACTTGCCAGTCAATTTCTTTGACATGCTTGTCAAAATGAGCTTTAGCTTGTTGTTGAGCTTTGCCCATCTGCTTGGCAGTGAATAGGTGTGTCTTCATGATGTCGTCATGAAGCTTTTCACCGTATTTGTCTACAGATGCTCTGCAGTAGGGGTGTGGAGATCAATCAGTAGGTGCACAGGTAGTCTCATAGCTCTACCAGTCATCACCTCATAAGGTGTACACTGAGTAGTGTCTGCAGGTGTACCCCTAATTGCCAACAGTAGCAGTGGCAAGAGGGAATCCCAATTTTTGGGATTCTCATTGATGAATTTACATAGCATCTGTTTGATGCGTCTGTTAGCATTTTCTGCCTGGCCTGAGGATTGAGGGTGATAAGAGATGTGAAATTTTTTATGTACTCCAAGAAGTTAGAGTGTCTGTTGCATCAGCTCGGCTGTAAAGCTAGATCTTACTTCGAGAGGGCTCTTGTAGTAGGTAAAGACATATAGGACTGATGTGGGCAGGCGTCAGGACCCCATGGAAAAATTTCTAGCTAGCAGTCTCTGGCGGGGGACCACCCCCACGTCAGGTGACCGACGTCTTGCAACGTCAGCATAAAGGGGCGGTCCCCCACGACCACCTTCCAGTTCTTTCCCGCCGTTGGCTCGTGTAAGTGCCTTGCGGTTAAGTTCAACTGCTCGTCGGCCTGTCATCGGTAGTTCTACCGTCGTTTTTTTTTTCGATTTAACTCAAATTTTGTTCACTATTTCGGTGGTGTATGTCTTCCTCTACACCCTCTGAGCACAAGAATAAGTGCGACTCGTGCGGCGCCCAACTCCCATACAAGGACGGTCACTCCCAGTGCCTCTTCTGTCTGGGCCCGGATCACCCTGTGGAGAAGTGCCAGCATTGCCTGAAATTCAACGCCACCACCCGCAGACGGAGGCAGCAGTCCCTGGAGGCCCACATCCTTAAAAAGAAAATGTCCTCCATGGAAAAGGAGCTGAAAAAGCTCTCGTCAGGCCTCAACCTCCCGAGGGTCATCGTAAAAGAAAGACAAGGAGAAGCACGGGACGGACTCCTCTTTCTCGACCACCTCGACCTCGGCTGGAGTCGCCGTGTTAAAATGCGTCTCCCCAGGACCGCTCTGTGGCGGCCGTCTTGGAGGCTTCAAGATGGCGTTGCCCTCCGTCTGGCTCGCTTTTCGGGCTCTTGGGTGCCTCCGGGCTAAAGGCCTCCCTCCCAGCAAGGCCGCTGCCATGAAGCCTACTGGTGCGAGTGGCTCCAGTAAGCCGGACATCAGCTCCTCTGACGCCTGCTCGGGGAAGGCCGTTAAGTCGCTCGACCCTTCGGGCAGCGCATGGCCCCTATCCTGCCCGACCAGGCCGCACCCCCATCGAGGCCTGCCTTGGGCAATGGTTCCGTTAAGTTGGATGATGGCTCCTCCGACGTCCACCCGGACTCCGCCGGTAAGTCAAATGTCGGACCCTCCGATGCTTGACGCCGGATCCTAAGTCGCTGTCCACCATCCCCGGCTCCCCGCAGCATTCGCTGCACTCTGAGGTACCTGCGTCTCCTGAGCCTGATCCCAGAGATTTTCTCCTCCTTCTCTGGGCAATGCTGGGGATGTTGGCACACTTCCGTCAGGTTTCCCTCCTGCTGGGCCGGACGACCTGACGTTGGTTCCTCAGACGCCGGCGCCGACGCCGGTTCTCCCGTCACTGGGTGACATCCCTCTGCCTCTCTTGGATGCTGCCCCTACACCGGGCCTGCCACCCTCCGGGCCTCCTGTTCTGGGCCCGCCTGCTGGGCGCCCTCCCAAGCTGTCTGCCCTAGCAGACCCCCCCGGTTCCTGGGTATCTGACTCCGTCCTATCCGCTGTCATACCCAGGTCCGCAGTATCCATCGCCCCAGTACCTGACACTGGCATATCTGACATCACAGTACACGGTGCCTTACTACCCGACGCCGGGTTTCCCGCCCGTCCGGGGTATGGGCGATCTGTGCCAATGCGGATATGCCCAATATCCGTACCCCTCCTCCACCGCCCCTCAGCCGCGGTGGATTTGAAGAGACTCTAGACTCCTGGTGGGCTGAGGCCAAGGCTCAACTCACCAGGGAGGTAGAGGGCCGTCTTCTGACGACAGTACCGGTTTCGGTCCCTGTACGTCCGAGACGTGCGACTCCCCCCCCCATCCCCAGATAACAGAGGTGAACCCTCCGGTTCCAGGGCAGAGCAGGGCAGGATACACTTCCCGGAGGTTTTCCTAAGGGGTCCAATCCACCTCCACACCGGGAGGAGGAGTCTTCTTCTCCTTCATCTCCTCGGAAACCTCGGACAACTCTGATGGTTGTTCCGACCTGGACGATGAGCCCTGCTCTCCGGATAAGCCCAGGCCGAGGACTCCTCCAAAGTCACTTACGGAGGATCCCTCTTTCACGGAGTCGCTGCGCAAAATCCAGGCGGTTCATCAGTGGCATTCCTTGGAGCCGGATCCACAGCATAAGAAACTCGCTGCTCACCTGAATCTGCCCGAAAAACCGCTCTGACCCTGGTGCCATCCTGGATTGAGCCTCACGCCGACCTGGTTCCACTATTCGGAAGCAACCGTCGGCCATAGCCCCTCTTCCTAGGAAGTTGGATAGGCTTTGTCAGGTTCCCAAGGGTGTTGACTCCCTTGATTCTCACCCTCGTGCTGATTCAGTCGTGAGTAGCGCCGCTCACGGCCAGACGGCTAATCCAGAGCACTTGAACTCATCGCCACCTGACAAGGAATCCCGCATTCTGGACCAGTATGGAAAGGAGATCTATGCTTCTTCCACTGTGGGTATAAGGGCCCTGAATTACATTGGTCACATAGGGGATTACCAGAAGGCAATCCTTAGTGAGGTGGAATCTAAGCTGGACTCCCTTCCTGAGTCTCAGACGAAACAGGAAGTGGCTGACCTAGTCCGGTCTGCACGTTCAGCCAGCTGGCACTTGCTTCGTGCCACATACGATGCAGTGGACGCTGCTGGTAGGAGCTCAACTTTCGCCGTGGGCTTGCAGCGTCATGCCTGGCTCGGTGTGTCAGGATTGGTCCCGGAGGTGCAGTCTGCTATCCGGGATGCGCCCTTCAGAGGTTCGATGCTGTTCGGTGGCGATGTCAAGGACATCATCACTGATCTGCAGGAGACGGTTACTGCACTGAAGTTCGTCGACTCCATGTACAAACCCCCTCAGGCTCAGCGTCGTCCCTTTCTCAGACGTAATCGGCAAGAAGCGAAACCTCAGAGAAAGCGGGCCAATAAACATCGGGCCCCTCTGGCTGCCAAGCCTCCCCCACCCAGAAAAGCAGCGGGGGCTTCAACGGCGATGCTGCCTCACACCACCTGACTCCTTTCCTCTCCCACAGCCTCTGCGCCTTCCGGAGGAACCGGTAGGGAGATTCTCCCTCCACCTACCGAGTTGGGAGAGGATCACTTCAGACACTTGGGTGCTCCAGCTGATTGCAGAAGGACACTCAAACCTCCTCAAAAACCTCCCCCCAGGTCGTCTTACTCCCCAGAGCATCTTCTTTTGGTTCAGGAGGAAATAGCCGCTCTTCTCTTGAAGGAGGCGATAGAGCCCATTCCTCTCTGCCTACAGGGAACAGGGTACTATTCCCATTTCTTCCTGGTCCCAAAGAAGTCAGGAGATGTGAGGCCGATTCTCAAACACAGCTCCCTGAACTTGTTCGTGAAGTACAAAAGGTTCAGGATGCTCTCTCTGCAGAGCCTTCTGCCTCTTCTTCGGCTGAGACAGTGGCTGTGCACTGTGGATATGCAGGATGCTAATCTGCATATCCCCATTCGCCCTTCACACCACAAATACCTACGTTTTGCATTCCAGGGGGACCACTACCAGTTCAAGGCCCTCCCATTTAGTCTGTCCTCAGCGCCCCGAGTGTTCACCAAATGTCTTTCGGTGGTAGCGGCCTACCTGCATACCCAGGGGGTGCAGGTTTTCCCGTACCTGGACGATTGGCTCCTGGCGGCCTCATCCAGGGAGGAACTCCTGTACTTCCTTTCCCTTACCCTGCAGGTTTTTGCCTGCCTGGGTATTACCGTCAACCAGGCTAAGTCCCACTTGATCCCGGCTCAGAGGCTCCAGTTTATCGAGGCGATCCTGGACATGACCTCCAGCATGGCATTCCTGTCACTGGACAGCGCGGCCTCACTCCAAGCTCAGGTCAGCCTGTTGTCCAGCCGCAGGCGGGTCAGCACCAGGTCGGTTCTTCGCCTCCTCAGGCTCATGGCGGCTGCAATTCCGACAATCCCTCGCGCTTGGCTCCACATGAGAATTTCTCAGTGGACACTTCGGTCTCAATGGGATCAGCTGGTGGACGACCTAGATCAACTTGTTCTAGTCTCCTCACTGATGCTTCGAGACTTGCAGTGGTGGATGGTTTGAGAGAACCTGCTTCGGGGAGTTCCTTTCTTCCTTCCTCCCCCCTCCCAGACTCTAACCATAGACACCTCGGGCGAAGGTTGGGGAGCCCATCTCGGTCCCCATCGGACCCAGGGCTCTTGGTCCAAGCTCAAACAGACACTCCACATCAATGTGCTCGAGTTTCAGGCAGTTCTGCATGCTTTCCAAGCCCTTCACCTGTACATTCTTCCTGGCCACCTAGCCGTCCAGACGGACAATATGTGCGTGGTTTGGTATATCAACAAACGGGGGGGACTTGGTCTTAACCTCTTAGCAGGGAAGCAATGAGGGATTGGGCAGCACAACATGACTTTCACCACACGGCGATTCATGTTCCAGGAGTCGACAACACCTTGACAGACAAGCTAAGTCACTCGTGCGCTGTGGCTCACGAGTGGTAACTGGACCAAGGGGTTCTAGACGGTATCTTCCGACACTGGGGAACACCACAGGTCGACCTGTTCACTTCCCCTCTAAACGCAAAGCTTCCCAACTTCTGCTTGCTCGTTCAAGAGTGAGGCGTTTTCTGGAGAGACGCTCTGTCTCTAGATTGGAAGGACAGATTCGTCTATGCCTTTCCTCCAATTTCTCTGATCCCATGAGTCTTGCAGAAACTAGGTTCAGAAGGAGCACGAATGATTCTGATCGCTCCTTTCTGGCCCAGGCAAGTTTGGTTCTTTCTTCTACAACAATACTCAGAGGATCCTCCTCTTCCTCTTCCTCTATCACCAGGTTTGCTGACCCAGGATCAGGGGACTCTGGTCCATCCAGGTCTCAAGTCCCTTCAGCTTCATGCATGGCTTCTGCAGACATAGCTCAAAGTCGCTTCGGGGTTTCTCCCCAAGTGGTGGAGATTTTGGTGGAGGCTAGAAAACCCTCCACTAGATCTACTTACGCCATGAAGTGGAAAAGGTTCACAATATGGGCTGCTTCGGAAGACGTGGAACCCTTTTCCTGCTCGGCTGGGCTACTGCTAGAGTACCTACGCCACCTTTTTGACCTGGGTCTTAGTCACTCTTCTCTGAAAGTTCACATGGCGGCCATCTCAGCCTATCATGTTCCTTTTGCAGACAGGGCATTCGCTCAGCTGGAGGTCTCTAAGACTTTCCTCAGAGGGGTCCTCCATCTGAGACCTCCTATCCGTATTCCTGCCCCTCCTTGGGATTTGAACTTTGTTCTTGAGAAACTTACTCTGCCTCCTTTTGAACCGGCAGCTTCTACAGTCTTGAAGTTCCTTTCATGGAAAACTCTCTTCCTTGTGGCCATTACTTCCGCTCGGAGAATTTCCGAGCTGCAGGCCCTGATGTGTAAAATTCCATACTTGATTTTTTACAAGGAACGTGTGGCTCTGCACACAAACCCTAAGTTTCTTCCTAAGGTGGTAGCAGAGTCTACTCTGAACCAGTCCATAGAGTTACCCACCTTTTTTACGCAGTACTCCAATCAAGGGGAGTATTTACTTCATACTATGGACATTCACTGGATTCTGAGACACTACACTAACAGGACAAAGGATATCAGGAAGACTGATCAACTGTTTGTCTCTTTTGCACCCAAAAGAGAAGGCAATGCTGTTCCTAAGTAATGCCTATCTAAATGGTTGGCTCATTGTATCACTTTCTGTTATGACAAGTATAACAAGACCCTCCCAGGGCAAGTAAGAGGCCAGTCCACCAGGGGAGTCGCTGCCTCAGCAGCTTGTTTCAAGAATGTATCAGCGGCTGACATTTGTGCTGCCACCACTTGGACCTCCGTCCATTCATTTGCAAAACATTACAGTTTGGATATTGCCTCTCGCCGTAGAGCAGGCTTCGGGCTTGCTGTTCTGCAAGGCCTCCTCCCTTAAGGCTTGCACAGCTAGAGGTTCTATTTGGAGTAGATTTCCTCCTCCCGTGTGCTTCTTCTTGTTCCAGACTGCTTGGGACTCAGTCCTTTATGTAATTACCTACTGCAAGAGCCCTCTCGAAGTAAGATAGTACAGTTACGTAAGAACTTACCGTAACAGTACATTTTCGAGAGAGGCTCTTGCAGTAGGTAATACCTTCCCGCCCTCCATCCCCCTAAGCTTTTTCAGCTCCTTTTCCATTGAGAGAAATATCCGCTCCTCTCTCGTCCATCCTCCTTTGGCCTGTGGCGGGAAAGAACTGGAAGGCGGGCGTCAGGGACCGCCCCTTTATACCAATGTCTCCTGACGCTGGTCACCTGACATGGGGGCGGTCCCTCGCCAGGGACTGCTAGCTAGAGATTTTTCCGTGGGGTCCTGCCGCCTGCCGACGTCAGTCCTATATGTAATTACCTACTGCAAGAGCCTCTCTCGAAGATCTACTGTTACAGTAAGTTCTTACGTAACTGTACTTTCTCTGTACGGGGGATAGCATCTGGGATGCATAGGCAATGGGTCTGTGATATCCATTGTACTTTTGTGCCAGCACTGCAGACATGACCACATCAGAGGTGGCAGTTTCCAAATGGAAAGGTAACCTTGGGTTAGGGTTTGTCAGTGCTGGGGCTGAGGCTAAGGTCAGTTTGAGCTGTGTAACGGCTTCAGTGTGTGTGGGGCCCCATGTCCACGGGACGTCTTTTTTCAGCAGTTCATACAGGGGAGCAGCTTTCAAGGCAAAGTTAAGGATGAAATCCCTGGAGTAGTTTACCATTCCTACAAAGCGTCTGAGTGTTGCCACGCTTGTAGGAAGTGGCAGATATTGCAAGCTCTGGATCATCTTCTTGGCAGCTGGGCTTCTCCCTTGGTCTGTGATATGTAGGCCAATGAAAATTACCTCCTTTTCACACAGTTGCACTTTGAAGGGATTGCACTTGAGGCCTGCTCTCCTGAGGAGAATTAGCAATTCATCTAGAAGGGCCAAATGTTCTTCTTTTGTGGCAGTTGCTAAGAGCAAGTCATCCACGTAGTGCAGAAGACACTGGGGTGTGGAAAACCCCTGCAAGGCATCCATCATGTGGAGATGGAAGAGGGAAGGGCTGTTATGGAAGCCCTGAAGCAGACAGGTCCAAGTATACTGGTGCCCATCAAAGGTAAAGGCAAATTTGTATTGGCTTTCCTGTGCTAATGGGAGTGACCAAAACCCATTAGAGTTGTCAAGAGCTGAAAACCACTTTTTGTCAGGGGTCAACAGCTTGAGCACATCAGGAGCTGATGCCACAGTTGGGGTAACCTGATTAAGTTTCCTGTAGTCAGTTGTGAGTGCCCAAGCTCCATTCGGCTTTTCACAGGCCAAATGGGTGAATTGACAGTAGAGACACAAGCCGTAATCACTCCTTGTTGTAGCAGTGACTGGATGGTCTCCCACACTGAGGGTAAGGCTTCAGCAGGGAACGGGTACTGTTTCTGCCTCACAGGGTTAGGTCCTGGCATCTTAGTGGTAGTGTGCATCCTACCACAGTCATGTTTGTTGACAGTAAACACATCAAGGTGTTTCTGCAACAAGGGTAAAAGTTCAGAAAACAGGTCATGACTTTTGAATAGAGCCATGATGTCATACTCCTTGTTGTTATGAGAGATGGCCACCACCGCGTGTGTGTCTGGTATGGTGACAGCATGACATTGTCCCATGATCTGTAGCAGTAACCTGTTAGCTAGGTCCACGACACAGCCATGCTGTGCAAGGAAATCAATTCCCAGTATGCTGGGGTGATGACGTATTACCATGAGGTCAAAGACAAAATCAGTCTTGGGATGGGCTACCTGCACAGGTAAAGGTACAGATTGATAGGTGTGTAGCTGAGTACCATCTACACCCTGTGTGCTGGTCTTCCAGCTGGTAGACCAGCCGGACGTGGCTGGGTTCTCATCATGGAAAACAGACATAGCTGCTCCTGTATCCAAAAGCATATCTAGTTGGCGGCCCCCAACCGTGGCCCTTACACAGGGCCATCCGTTTGTGTCAACAAGCAAGTCACTCACAATCCGAACTGGGGCCTGTAATTGTCAGCCGGTACAGTTTTCGGATTTTTTTTCATCATCTTTTCCCTGCGACCTGAGGCCTACGGGAGCTCGTTGGGCCTCCTCTCGGTACTTCACAGGACACGAATACCGTGCCTGTGATGCCAGAGCTGCGATCTCTGCCTGTTCAATCGGCGATTCTCGAATCACCACATCGGCCTGGCCAGTGCCCGATGCCTTGGAAGAGGTCTTCCCTCGGCTGCTCAGTTGTTCAGTAGCCGAAGACCAGAAAGGGTTGGTGTTACTAGCCGGTGCCAGGACCGCCACAAAATGTGTGGATACAGCCTCCTTTTTGGCACGGGCCTCCTCCAGTTGTTTTCAAAGGGTCTCGTTCTCGTCCCTAAGGGTCCGATAGCTAGACCCATTATGGTACATGCCATCGGAATTTGAGTTTTTCCAATTCCTGTTGTTGTTTTTATAGTTGTAATTCCAGTTATTCTTATAGTTCTGGTTCCCCTCCATGCTACTGCTTGTCGTCAGAAGGGGCTTCCTGTTTATCATTGTTACCTTCCACTATATAGTGGGTGGGGATAGGGTTCACTGCAGCAGCTTGTGCCGGGGCTCCCTGAGCTGTCGGAGTTTGGGGGTTTTACCGGAAGCTGGGTTACAGAGGTAAACTTGGAAGGCAGGCTCCGTCTTAGTGAGGATCTCATCAAAGTTATCGGTCTGCGGGTAAACGTTGAGTTCAGCCTTTTCCCGGAGAGCCAGAGTCATGTTCCGGATGTACAAATCCTTGTACTCAATTTGATTTTTGCTGGCGTTCTCACCCGCTAGGCCCTTGCAGCCTCGTAGGCGAGCCACAACCATTGATGGTAAGCCACTGGGCTTTCCTTCACATTTTGCTTAACCTTGTAGGCCAAGCGATCTCCAACAATACCTGGGGCATTGGCAGCAAGGAGTGCCTGTGAGATATTGTTGTAATCGAGCGTCTCGCAATTGTGGATGGCCTCTGGGAGTTTAGCCCAGAGGGTAGGCTCGATGGTCTGTCTCCAGACTTGAATCTGGTACTCAGATTGGAGAGAAAGCTTCTCACATAGGGAGCGTACCTTCTCCAAATGACAACTGAGGTTGTCGGTCGAGCCCATCTGTCCGATGCCTGGAGTAATTTGCTGAACAGAATGAGCGACCTGTAGGGGATTGGACATGGGTGTATGGGGAATGGGAGTCAATTCTACATGACCCAATACATCGTGAAGGGCAGCTTGCGGCGCCACATTAGCGACTTCGTTGAACGCATGTTCCTTGGTTACAGCATTTTCAAACATGCACTCAATCTGCTCCTGCATGGATGACTGTCCATCAGAGGTTGCTAGATTCATGAAGGCCTCCTGTATCATGCCGCACACTTCCGAATTGTCTTCCCTGGAAAGGGGAGCCAATGGAAGCAGGCTCCTACTCTGAGGTGGTCGGCCTCTCGTATCATGAGGGCCGCCATGTTTGTTTTTGCGTGACAGCGTAGAGAGCGTGCCAACATGGCCACCATCTTGGGAATGGCTGGTAAAGGCCACCATCCAATGGGGTGGGATTTTGGATGTGACGAGGTGGGCTATGTCCTTGTAATCAGAATCGTCATCGCCTGATGATGTAATGTCAGTGAGTGTGTACTGAAACCATTCATGTCTTTTATATGACCAGTGAGAACCTCTCGCTGATGGCACAATCTCGCCATCTTTTCTCTACATTTCTTATGACAGACATTTGCAGTGCCCTGCTCAATACCCTTCTCAACCTCATGCTGCAATACTCGGTACATAGCGCCCAATTCAATGTTTTCCCTAAGCTCTTTGTCTAGCTCATGCATCAACCTTACATTCTCTTCTTTCAGTTCAGTATTATCCTCTCTCAAACTTTCATTCATGTCACTCAAAATGTCATTCAAATAAGATAACTGTTTCTTATCACATTTCAGCCTTTCATTGTCATCTCTTAACATACACAATTCACGCTCAGAGTCTTGAGCAGTACAGTGCAATAGTCTTGTTATTGTGGTCACTGAGTGGCTGTGTCTCCTCCTCCAGTTTCTGTTCTGTTTTTTAGTAACTCTGATGCTTACAAGCCCATCTCTTTTTTTAGAGAAGCGTTTTGCAGCTCAAGGGAGGCACATTGTGCTAACAAATTTTCTACAGCTGTATGTACAGCCACGACCAAGAGACCTTTGGTGTGGTATTTCTTGGCATTTTGCTTCGACTCTAGATATTGATCAGAGATTGTAAGCAAGGGGTCTTCTGACGATTTTGCATCCAGTACGAAATCAGTCCAGCCTCCATGGGAGGTAAGATAGTTTGAGACATTGAGTCTCAGTTCTGTGCATAATTTAGGCATGCCAAACAAAGGGGTAGACACACAAA
This sequence comes from Neoceratodus forsteri, assembly GCA_016271365.2. NCBI lineage: Eukaryota > Metazoa > Chordata > Ceratodontiformes > Ceratodontidae > Neoceratodus > Neoceratodus forsteri. Next base: position 1,052,399,591 of record CM028129.1, read on the forward strand.
CAAAGAAAGCAGTCGAAAGACTGGACTCAAATCCTTGGCGCCATCACCCAACAGCTTTCCGGTCCCCCGTGGGAAAACGATGGAGCCAAGCCTGTACACTGCTACTCGTAGAGAGAGTATTACCAGTGGTCCGATATGGGTCTGCCACGCCCGAAACAAAGACGGAAGAAGTTTGTAAGAGAACAACCACTGTAAGTACACGTAGGTCCAAGTAGGCAAAAATGCACTACACTACTCAACATTCAGTTCAAGGAACTCAAATGGAATCCTCACTTTGTACATTCCAACCTGCACGCAGTCACCAAATGTAACGGGATGATAAAACCATCACCTTCTCAGGTTCTTGTTAGAACTGCACTAAAGTGAAGAAACGACAGACAAGTGGTGTCCAGCACAAAAAGTGATTTATTTCTGGTATATAAAGCAGGCTTACAACCAAACAATGTGATCACCGGGAGAATACTTCCAATCTTTCTTACCTATAGGTAGCAATACGTCTCTTCTCAGAGAGAAGGTGCAATGCAAAGGGTCTTATACCCCTGATAATTGTCATAGCAACAGCTAAAAAGATATATAAAAATGTTATAATTGGCCAATGGTAACTGATCTGACTTCTCACTAGCCTGGGAAAGCATGCTGAGCTAGCAGAAAGTAACAGATAGCTAAGACAATGGGTCTTGTATATCATGAAGGACACTTGCGGTTACATATGCAGTTACAGTTCTGCACTATCACTAAAGATTACAGTATTGCTTAACTAATCATTATACAATAGTGTAAACAGAAGTATCTCCCAAATGTTACAATCAGAATAATAGCAAAGGCACTATGATTCTCAGTAAATATACAGTAGAACTCAGACCTGACACTTATACGATAAGTGCCTGTGCCCTAAGCATAGTACATATAAGTATTACTGTCTGTGAGGTAGGGGGCCAATCAGGGGTGCTGGTCCATGGATAACAGGCCCATATGGTAAACATCAGAATATCCTCTGGGAAAAGGCCAAAGCAATAGCCCAGTCCCTCTCGGAGGGTCCCAAGAAACAGGAGATGCTCAAGGCCCTCCAGACTGGGGCTGATGTCAGTAAACACCTTTTAAGATCTGCCTACGATATATCTGATGCCTCAGACAGAGCAACTGCTGCTGCCATCTGCCTAAGAAGGCTTTCTTGGTTGAGGATTTGTCAGGATTTGCTAGTGATGTCTAGCAGTCCATTCCAACTGCCCCTTTCAGAGGATACAGGCTCTTTGGGGCAGATGTGCAGGACGACCTCAGTGACCTGCAAGCCTTCAGAAGGACTCTAAGGTTAGTCCATTCCCTCTACCACACACAACTGAGTAGAAGGCAGAAGGTGACCTTTCGCAGGGCTACCAATAGACGTAGATCAGGGGCCAGGCAACAGAGCAAAAGCAGAGCAGCTTTGCCTGCCCCAGCCTCCTCCTCAGGTGGCTATTCAAAAGCCCCTAGAGGTGGTGTGGCTGCGACTGCCGGATCTGCTTCAACATGACTCCTTATTAGTCCGCCCCACCCTCCAGTACAAAATCTGGCAGAGGTGGTAGGGGGTTGCCTCTCCCTCTACCTGGAACAGTGGAGAGAGGTTACACCAGTTACTTTGCTCCTGCAGTTAAAAGAACAGGGCCATGCTGTAGAACTTCTGGAGTTGCCTCCAGACCTTCCACCAATTCCCTCAATTTATCCCCCAGACCACATACCAGTACTACTAGATGAAGTATGTGCATTGCTGTGTAGGGCCATAGAACCAGTTCCCTGAGAACAAAGGAACAGGGGGTTCTGTTGTCATTTTTCCCTAGCCCCCAAATTCACAGGGGACTTAAGGCAAATTGTGGATCTGAGGCATCTGAACTTCTATATTCCAGGGCTTGAAATAAGGGGGAGCTGAGCGCCAGTCTGCGCTTGTATTTTGATGTTCAGCGCCTACTTCTTTAAGAAATGGCAAGTCTACAGCGCTATGAACAGCTCCCAGTCTGTGCAGAACATTGTTTCCCTGCTGTGTGTTTCTGTGCAGCGTTGGAAGGAGTGGAGTATCTGAGCTCTGCTTAGTGACATGTAGGCTTGAAATTGGAGCCGAGTCAGAGAAAGCACAAAAGGAGAACGGGGTGTGGATATGCAGGATTGGAAGTACTAACCTCCGATTCTGCATATCCATGCCCCGTTCTCCTCTTGTGCTTTCTCTGACTTAGCTCCGATTTAAAGCCTGCATGTCAGTACGCAGAGCTCAGATACTCCCCTCCTTCCTGTGCTGCACAGAAATACACAGCAGGGAAATAACGTTCTGCACAGACTGGGAGCTGTTCTGTTCGTAGAAGGAATGCTAAAACATACTGTAAGTTACAAGGCACTTTTACACGCTGTGGTCTGTAATGGAATGACCAATACAAACACACTGTAATGTTACATTTTCTGTGTGTGCAAGCATTCACATACCGCAACCAAAGTGAGTGCTTCCCTGAAACGCGTTCCCTGTTTGCCTGGTTTCGGCGGCTTCTGTTCTGTTCTACCCTGCCATGTAAAATCACTGTTCCGTTCATGTCAGGGAACAGTAGCCTAACAGTTACACCTCATTCTGCAAATTTGACAGCAGCCCTTATAAATATATAAAAAAATGACAAGTTCGATACAGAATTCGTTTAGGGAGGATTTTCCCTAACGAATTCTGTTGAAAACATTTACAAAAATCATCCCTGTTGAGCTGTAGTAACTTTGAGGCATGTTACTTGCTTTCTGCGCATAACTTTGGATGATTTTTGTAATATTTGCAGCAGAATTCATTAGGGAAGCTCCGCCCTAAACAAATTCTGCATTGGAATTATATTTTTTTTATTGTTAGGCAGAATGGCTGCTCAAAGTATCTGTGATTGCCATGAGACCAAGGGACCCTGGACCCAGGAAACACTGCCGAAACACCAGAAGATGCAAGCTTCCAAAACGGGCGGTCTGTGTACAAGCGGCATCGTAATGCAGCAGGCGGAGCGAAACAGGACTGGAGCAAAAGTGAACGGCACAAGTAAGCACCGTGTAGAAGCGGCTACAGACTCAGTTGGATCAGGGGAAGGGAGGAAATATTTAAAAACATAACAAGAGTGGGGAGAGGGTTAACATATGAACAAGGCACCTCAGGAAGGACAGGAAAGAGATGAAACAAGCTCTGCTTTTATTAAGTAAAGAAAGTTTTAAAGGCAAAGCTTCATTACCCTCATGGGTGTAGGCAGGCATACTCCAAGTACTCCATGGTGTACAATTTTATTTAAGGGGGCAGCAAATAGGCTCTGAACTGCTTCCTTTGTCCATGAAAACAAAACACAGAACCCGCAGAACCTTTTTATAATTTTATTCGTATTAATCAAAACTAGAAGGATTGGTCACTGATACTATCTTTGCATCCCAAGGACAATACAGCCTTACAGGCTCTGGGCTGGTATGTTGGTGTCTTAAGGAGCAATGTATGGCATCTGTATTTACGCAGCGGGGCGGCAACCAGTATCGTGAGGTACAAAAGTTGTATTTATTGTGCCAAATGGGGCAACAAACACTGTCCTGATGTACATGTTTATATTACCTGGCTACACCCCTGATTACCCTTGCAATATTATGTATAGTTTTACATTTTAAACAGAATGCTTGAGGTGGCAGATGTTAATTGTATTTTAAAGAATTGTCCCAGCAAAGTACTCCAAGCAGCAGTTTGCTAAAAAGGGGAAGGATATGTTTAACTCTTAACTCCCTCCCCACAAAACCTGTAAAAAACACTCATCAACTATTTAGAATACCAGAGGAAGCACAGAAGTCATGAAAGTCACAACCCCATCCCATGACAGCCAGATTGTCAAGGAAAATAAAATCCAGATTTACAATACTCTGGCAATGTACTTAACTACTGAGCTCTTTCATTTTTGTCACATATTTTATTTAAGATAGTCTAGCTGAGATGCCACATCTTGTTTCCAGTGATGTCCTGCTTCTACCCATTTTCACAGCTTGGAGGACTGGAGGAGGGGGTGGATAAGTGTTTTGGGTCACACAAGTATCTGGCTCTAGTGGGGATTAAAGGAAATTTCCGATATAAGGTATTGGGCTTCATAGCCCAATACCTTATATCGTCTGGAGCTAATAGGTGCCAAAAATTTAATTTAAAACATCTTACTTTTTGTTTTGGAAGGGATCGTAACTGGTGCCGAAGCCTCGGCCAGCCAATCCCTTCCAGCTTCCTGGTGCCACAGCTCCGCCCCCGCGCTCTCTGAAATTGCGACGTGTGGCCAGGAAGAGCACGGGGCAAGCCCCATTCAAATCTATTGGGGCTATTTTTAAAGCTGGGTTTTTGCCATTTTAAACAGTCTTAGGAGAAAATTACAGCAGTCACTTAACTAGTAGGGACCCTACTAGTTAGTGACTGCTAATTTCTCCAAGACTAAAATGGCAAAAACCCGACTTTAAAATAACCTATAGACTTGAATGGGCTCACTATGCTGTCTCTGGCCACGCCACAATTTCAGAGAGTTGTGGTGGTGAGTTGAGGAGTGGGGCACCAAGAAGCTGGAAGGGATCGGCTGGCCAAGGCTTCAGCGCCAGTTACAATCCCTTAAAAAACCAAAAGTAAGAACTTTTAAATTAAATTTTTGGTGCCTGTCAGGTCACGCAGCTATAAGGTATTGGGCTTTGAAGCCCAATGCCTTATAGCTTTAGGTCGGAACATCACTTTAAACTTGCAGTCTCTCTGTTCCCAAGCTGGAAATAATCACTAGACCAGTACCTAGTAGCTACACTGCCTCCTAGTTGACCACTCTGTCTTGTCATGTTATTAATATATTTTACCATCAGCTCCTGGTTTTGCCAGAGTAGCTCCTGGTCAGCTGGAAAATGCTGATACCCAGGAGCTATTTGTGGCTCTTGCCTGCCAAATCCTTATTTCGACCCCTGATATTCAGTACAAGAAGTTCAGGATGGTCACTCTGCAAGGCCTGCTGTCCCTTCTGCACAAAGGGGACTGGCTGTGTTCCCTGGACATGCAGGATGCTTACCTGCATATCAAGGTCTCTGTGTCTCTTCCCCACCCCTACAGGAAGCACCTCGGGTTCCTGTTTCAGGGGGAGTGCTACCAGTTCAGGGTATTGCCTTTTGGCTTGTCATCTGTGCCACGAGTATTTATCAAATGCTTGGCAGTTGTACTAGCAGCTCTCAGGAGAGAGGTACTGTATGTATTCTTCAATCTAGATTACTGGTTACTCAAAGCTCAGTCCAAGGAGTAACTGTCTCACACCCTAGTGCATACCAGACAGCTGTTCAATGCCCTAGGGATCCTGGTCAATCTGCCCAAGTGAGTCTTGACCCCTTGTCGGCATCTGCAGTGCATAGGGGCAGTACTGGATACTGCTCAGGGCCTAGCCTTCTTGCCCTAGGACAGGGTGGAGCACCTCATGGCACAGGTCCAGCTGCTTAACAACAAGTATGCCACAACCAGGACATTCGTAAGACTGTTGGACCTGATGGCAGCAACCATAAAGACCCCTCAATGGACATTGAGTCCAGTGGGATCAGTGCATTGATGATCTAGAACAGCATGTTCTAGTAACTTCTTCTGTCCGAAAGGTACTCCAGTGGTGATTGGAACCCAGCAATTTACTGAAATGGAATCCCTTCCTCATTCCCTCCCCTCAGCAGCTTCTCACCATATACACTTCTGGGCTGAGCTGGGGGCTCATCTGGGGTCTCATCAATCTCAAGGAACGTAGACCTGAGTGGAAACTTCCCTGCACATAAACATCCTAGAGATAAGGGCCATTCTAAATGCTCTGCAAGCCTTCCAGAACCATCTGTCCCCTGCTAGTGTAAACAGACATCAGTCTAGTACACTACATATACAAGCAAGTGGGTACCCACTCATACCCTCCATGCCAGGAAGTGATCAGGGTCTGGTACTGGGCTCTAGAACGCGGTCTAGAACTGTGAGCCGTCCATATTCCAGGCATCCAAAACGTCCTGGTGGACAGGCTAAGTCAGTCACAGTCTCGAATACATGAGTGGGAGCTGCTGACCTCTGTAGTAGAAGACCTGTTCAGCTGGTGGGGTTGTCCAGAGTTGGACCTTTTTTGCATCCACACTCAACACAAAACTGCCGCTTTTCTGCTCGCTTGCTGCAAGGCCTTAGTTTTCTGGTGAGTCGCGTTGCCCCTTTCCTGGAAAGGGAAGTTCCTTTATGTCTTCCCTTCCTTTCCTCTGATTCAGAGGGTGCAAATCAAGCTCCAGATGGAGGGCGCAGCTCTAGTTCTGGTGGCTTCCTTCCGGCCTCGTCAGATATGGTTTCCCCTGCTGCAGCAGTATAACCTCCAATACCCCTGCCCCTGTGCAAAGGCTTGCTCTCACAGAAACAGGAGACACCCTGGTCCATCCAGACCTCCAGTCACTCCATTTGCATGCCTGGCTCCTGAAGACATAACCATTGCAAGATTCAGAGTGTCTCCAAAGGTGGCTGATGTCCTGGTGGCTGCTAGAAAACCTTTCACTAGGGCCACTTATTTCATGAAGTGGAAGCAGTTCGTTTTGTGAGCCACTTCTCGTCAGTTGAATCCCTTCACTTGTCTAGTGAATCAGGTTCTAGAGTATTTATTGTCCTTGTCAAGTGCAAGACTCCAGTACGCTTCTGTAAAAGTGCACTTGGCTGCTGTTTCAGCTTTCCATGTGCCTATTGATGGCCGTACGGTGGCAGCAGCTAGAAGCAGCCCATATGTTCTTGAAAGGCATCCTGCACTTGAAGCCTCCCATCCGCAATCCAGTCCTGGCTTGGGACCTGAATTTTGTGCCAGATAAATTCACTTTAGCTTCTTTTGAGTCAGCCGCGACTTGTGGCATACGCTTCCTTTCTTGGAAAGCATTATTTTTAGTTCTTCTGTGGAGGTATTTCAGTCATCAGGTTACACCGTAGGACCCTTTGCCATCAGAGATGGGGAATCCATATGCAAGATTTTCAGCAGTACTGCTGGGGCTGCCCATGCCGTCGATGTGTGCAACCCTACATAGGTGTGGGCAGCCCCACTCCATCCTCAGTTCTTTTCCATCGACTTGCAGGCACAGTCTCCGCGGAAGACATGTCGCAGTGTTCGCATCTTTTTTCGGCCAACAGATGTTTTTCTTCATTTTCTCCACAAACTCTCACTTAGAGATTTTTTCCTTTTTTATGACGAGAGTTAATCCGTCCCCTTCTTCTCTTTTCTGGCACTGCTGCTGCGGGAAGAAGGTTGCCTCTACAGATGAACACTCTGTTTGTGTCTGCTGTCTAGAGCCAACCCACAAAGTCTCTGACTGTGAGCTCTGCCAGAAATTCAATCAAACAACCCTTAGGCGGTGCAAGAAGGGGTCTCAAGAAATTCCTGATGGAGCAGCATGTAGCCACGCCGGGCGCTGGTCCTCCAGGGCCCTGGCCACTTCATTGCCTACCGAGTCCATGACCTCCCAGACCTCCAATGCCCGAGACAACTCCTCGGAGAAAAGTCACAAGAAAGACTGGGATCCCGACTGCTCCACCTGGCTGCCATCCTGTTCCTCGTTGGCCTCTCCTTCGGGGGGCTGTTCATCGACAGCAACTGCCCCGACGAAGAGACCAGCTATCCAGGTCTCTATCCCTACCAGACCCATACTGAGAGCTTCTCTGTCCGAATCTCAGGGCACCTGGCCATCGACCTTCGGATTGTTGGCCCCTCCTCCGTCGACAACTGGCTCAGCGGCACCCACCCTGTCGTCGCTTGCTCCTTCCTCTCAGAGGGCTGCAGGCTCGTCGGGCTCTCAGGTCGGCGGGTCACCGGCATCTGTGCCACCGAGCCCCCCTCCATTGACCACAACCATGGACCTGAACGAGGTCTTGGTTAAATTTTCCAATGCCTGGTTTAAAAGTTATCTGGACAACCACACTCAACAAGTCAAAATTGCTGACGTCCTCTCTGACTCAAGACCTGTTCACTCTGGGGGTTCCTCAAGCATCCATCTTGAGCCCACTCCTGTTTAGTCTCTTCCTAAACAGTCTCCCAAGCTCCTGCCCTGAACAAATCCTACTCTACACAGATGATGACGTAATATACACAACTTGCCCGTAGTCTATACCACTTGAAAACCAGCTGCAACTCGGATTTGCCTTGGTAGAGAAATGGTTTAGTAATCACAAGTTGATACTAAACTATAAAAAAAACTAAGCTTATGCTCTTCAGCAGCTCCCATAGCAAACACAGGAATAATCCTCTCACTATTACTAACAGCCTTGGCACTCTCCTTGAACAGGTACACATCTTCAAGTATCTTGGTGTCACCTTAGACAGCAACTTATCATATGGGGTGCCTATAGATAACGTTGCTAAAACTGTAAATATTCAGATTGGTCCACTCTACAGACACACAGGCGATCTCTGACCCCTGAAGCCCCAAGGACAGCTGTATAGAGCTTTATCATTTCCATAATTGACTATGGTCTAATCATCTATGGCTTTGCTACTGACACCACCCTCCAGCATATCTCCACTGCTCTTAACAAGGCATGTCATGTCATCTCAGGAGCCCATCGTCTCATCCACACGTGTGACCTCTATGCCCAGACTGGTTGGCTACAGCTTAAAAATCACATCAAATACCAAACGAGCCTGATGGCCAAGCAAATAACCTTAGGCCTCATGCCTCCTGGAGTACAAGATCTTCTAAGCACCCCTCGTAATCCTCATTGTACCAGAGGTTCTGTATCTCAGCTCCTACAGGTCTCTCACAACTGAGCCACCCAGGGGCAAACATCGTTTGCCTGTAGGGCCCCCTTCTGGATGAATGCTCTCAACAGTGACATCTCTGACGAAACTAAGCTGGGCCTGTTCAAATCCAAGCTTCGGTCACTGCTCCCTACAGATAGCAGCTGTGATTGTCTCCATTACCCATGTTTTTTTCCAAACCTCGACCTTGGCATACGTCCTCTTTTAAAGTAACTCAGCACCCTTGTCTCCTGCCTCCCCTCGCATCCACCCTACCCCCTCGCTACCCTTCCTCCCCTTGCCCCACCTCTCCTCATGCCATCCTTCCCACCCCCCTCTTTTACTCTTCCTAGCCCACCTCCCACACCCTGTGCCCTGCTTGTCTTGACAAAGCCTTTTGGCTGATAGTCTATGTACTGTATGCATTTTCATGTACTTGAAACTGTTTAACATGATATATCTCCATTGTATTACACTGACTGTCAGTTATGATCTTGTGTCCATTTGATATTTGTACCTCCTATATTCACTTTATTTGTACCGCTGTTTACTGCCCTGTTTAATCTGTTGTACTTTCTACTGACATGGAACCTTTGTAAAAGAGCTCTTAGCTCAAAGGTATATGTAATCGGAGACTTAAATAAATAAATGTTCTAGTCCAGCAGTTTAACACCTTCAGTAGGCCATTGTCACCGGAACCGTCAACAGTGGCTTCATCGTCGACATCCATTCATTGTCCAAGGGAACCTCCCCGTGGGACTCCGATGACTGTTCTGACACCAGACGCAGATGAGGAGGTCGACATCGAGGAGGAGTACCTCCCAGACCTCATCCTCCCTGATGACATTGATGATGAAGAGGAGGAGGAGGAAATCCTCCTTTCTGACAAGTCCAGTGCCTCTCCAGTTGACAAGGACTCAGTTAAGCATACTCTGAGGTACCCCCCCCCCCCAAAGATGCTACTTTCTATAATGTCATGAAATAGCTGTCTGCCACTATGAACTTCCAGACTGAGGAGGAAGATGTCACCAGAAAGGACCTGGCTGACTACTTGGAGAGCCTTGATTCTCCACCTAAAATTATCCCTCCTATGCTGCCAGCCCTGAAAAGTGTCACTACAGCAGCCTGGCACAGGCCAGACATGGTGCTAGCTATGCCATGCAGGGCAGACAGATTGTATAATGCCCCACAGGGCCTTCCTTACTTTGCGGCCCAGGCTGAAACTGAGTGGGTTGTCATTAAGGCAGCCCATGACAGGTCTGAGGTGTCCAAGCACCTTAGCTGCCTTCCCTCAGACAAGGAATCCCGCAGAATTGACCTCTGGGGTAAGAGGGGTTTATGCCTCCTCTACCTTAGGCCTGAGGCTTGTAAATTATCTTTCACATATAGTCAGGTTCCAAAATGCCAACTGGAGGAAAGGCAAGGTGGCTGCCCAAGACCCCCTGATGGCACACAGAAGCAAGAATTGCTACAGTGTCTGCAAACTGCAGAGGATGTCAGTAAACACCTTTTTTGGGCCCTCTATGATTTGGCCGACACGGTGGCCAGGGCTGCTGCCAGAGGCATTTGTCTTCATAGGCATTCATGGCTGAGGGTCTCTGGCTTTACAGCTGATGTGCAAAATAAGTTGCTCAGTGCCCCATTCAATGGCACCAAGCTCTTTGGCCCAGATGTCTAGGATATCATTAATGATCTGCAGGCCTCTGGCATGGGCCTTACGTCCGGGCCCCTCTCTCTACCACACACAACTCTGTGATAGGGGATGCTGTACTTTTCGTAGACAGACCAGTAGACCAGGTTCCAGCCCCCACACCCAGGGGAAGCGCAGAGCCCAGTCTTACTTGCCTGCCTCCTCTAACTCTGGAGCAGTGGCCAAGCATCCCAGAAATGACGGACCAGCTTCCACAGCTGGTCCTGCCTTAGCTTGACTCCTTGCCAAAACTTCAAATTCAAGGATCCTACAGATTATAGAGAGTGATCATACCATGGAGCTCATTCAGCAACCTCCAGATACCCCTCCACCGGCCAACTAGTTTGTTCTCCAGAAGGAAGTGCAGTCTCTGCTGCGCAAGCAGGCAATCGAGTTGGTGCCAAAGCATCAGAGAAATCAGGGGTTTACTCCAAATTCTTCCTGGTCCCCAAAAAGACCAGAGATCTGAAGCTGATTTTGGATCTCAAGGACCTCAGTCTATTTGTCCAGTACAGAAAGGTCTGGATGGTAACTTTGCCAGTCCTCTTGTGTCTCCTCAAGACCAGGGACTGGCTGTGTTCACTGGACATGCAGGATCCTTACCTGCACATTGTATTCTTCCCTCCTCACAGGAGGGTTCTTCACTTTGCCTTTCAGGGTGAGCATTACCAATTCAAGGTGCTGCCCTTTGGCTTATCCTCTGCACTGCATGTCTTTACGAAATGCTTAGTAGCGGTTGCAGCAGCTCTCAGAAGAAAGGGACTGTACATCTTCCCTTACCTGGACGATTGCTTCTCAAAGCCCCATCCAGGGACCAGCTGTGACTGACTCTGGAGTGCACTCTGCAGCTTTTCCACTCTTTGGGCATACAGTCAACCTGCCCAAACCTCTTCTAGTACCATCCCAAAGACTACAATACATTGGGGCAGTTCTGGACTCTGAGCAGGGGAAGGCCTTCTTACCCCAGAACAGGGCAGAATCCCTTATAGCTCAGGCTCAGGAAGTAGCTCGGAGTTGGTACATGCCTGACAGGCTGTATCTCAGGCTCTTGGGACTAATGGCCGCTTCACATGCACATCCCTCAGTGGACCCTCAGAGTGCAGCAGGACCAGTGCACGGACGAGCTGGACCAACCAGTTCTAGTCTAGTCCACAGTCCCCAGAGTTTTGCAGTGGTGGATGGACTCCTCAAATCTTCTTCAGGGAGTCCCTTTCCAGGTCTCCTCTTCCCAATAGATCCTTACCACTGATGCATTGCGTCTGGGCTGGGGAGCCCACCTGGGTCCCTTTCAAACCCAGGGCTCCTGGTCCCAGTGAGACGCCGCCCTACATATCAATGTCCTGGAGATGAGAGCGGTGCCCTATGTTATGCAGGCATTTCAGGACCACCTTGCTGCAGGCCAACTGCTGGTGCAGTCGGACAATCTGAGTGTAGTTTACTTCATCAGCAACCAAAAAGAAGTAAGCAGCACATGGGATCCAAATGCAAAAGTGTTCTTTTAATGTGCAAAATGCAGTCAAGTGATAAAGCTAAGCAGAATCCTAGACAGCGGTCCTGTTTCCCCAGCGCTTCAACTTTAAATGCCAGTCTTCCTCAGGGGGTGTGGCTTAAACCATTGTCTTACATATTTAAATAATCATACATAAATATTCATGAGATAAAGGAGGCACCTTATAATTGTCACACATTTTTTCAAAGACAAATCAAAGTGAGATTAACAAATAAATTACATTCATATCAAAAGTGGAATATCCAAAAGTGATAAAGTCATTATTAGTACCTCAAGATACAATTTGTAAATTCAGCCTATAAACAAACATATTTAGGTTAAAAAAAAAAAAAAAAAAAAAAGAAGTAGGGTAATTCATTGAAATGCATTTTAACAGAGCATTTTATGATTAATATCAGAGGGCTGAGCAGCTAAAGCACCGTGCCAAAAGGTACAAGGTGTACAAAGAGACAGAAATATAAACTAGCCCGGCCAAGACTGCTTAAGGTACCGCTGCTACCCCGCCCGATCTCAGCATTTTGATTTATAGCTAAACCAAGTCACATGTTTGCTGCATTTCACTAACAGCCTACTTTCCCATTGGCTCCTTATATTCACTCTCCACTAGAGGGCCCCTCCAATTCTAGAAACAGGGCTACCGTTCTCTTGGCTCTCCCTACATAGCTACCTACTTTATTGCCATTATACCGCCCACAAACAAGTGCCTGTTACATCTACATCTCCCTATCCTAATGTTATTTATTAGTATCCTTCCTTGCTCATCAGTCCCACATGCATCCTCGGCTATATTTTCTGTGTCTCAACTTGATACTGCCTCCTTCAACTACGCTTGCACACTCCCCTACACCCTGACCCTGGACCTCTCAAAATACCCACATTATCTGTCAAAACTATGTGCCTCTCTGACTGACCTCCATGATCTAGTGGTCACGTTGCTTGTAATCTCCTCTCCAGCCCCGCAATGTACAAAACTGTCTGGTCACTCCACTAGGTACTACTCTGTGTACCTTAAATACCGTAAAGCTAGATTTCTCGCTCTACTGATCCTCCTACTGCTTGCTGGTGATGGCTACCCTAATCCTGGTCCACCTTCCACGAACTCCCCTACCTCCCAATCCAACCCCTCTAATCCCCTAGCCCTCCCAAATGGCCTAAAAATTATCCACCTAAATGCCCGCAGCCTAACCTGCAAACTTCCCATGCTGCAATTAATGGTTCTTGACTATAAACCAGATGTAATCATTATCTCTGAAACATGGCTCTCTGAGCACATCTCAGACCAAGAAATTTAAATCCCTGGGTTCATTATAACTAGGATGGATAGACTCGGACGAGGAGGCGGAGTGGCGATCTACGTCTCTACCTTTCTCCAGCACTCAATTGTGCTGAAAGTCACTTCTCCCTCCTCTCACGAGGCTATCCTTCTCAACTAGAAGGTACCTTACTCCACTCCACTTTTTATTGCAGGGTTTTATTGTCATCCTGGACAACCCCCCTCCCAAGTCACAGAGCTGCTAAAGCAGCTAACTGCCCTTGCCCACTCTGGTGAACTGTACATTCTGGGAGATCCTAACATCAGCTGGCTCTCAAACAAACTAACCACAACTCGCTCCTACATTGAATCACTAAAGCTAACACAGCTAATCCAGGAACCTACTCGACTAAATAACAAAACCAAAAACCACTCCCTTCTTGACCTTGTCCTCACAACACATCCCCACAGGGTCAAGGCCGCCAGCCTTCTGCCTGATGCACTAAGTGATCACCATCCTGTTTACATGGTGCGCAAAATACATAGGCAAAAAATACCGTACAAAATCCTCCTAACCCGTGCCTACCCCTCTCTTGACGCACAACCCCTTCATAGTGACCTCGCCAACTCTGATTGGTCCCCACTCGCAGCCTGCTCCTCGATTGACGCTGCTCTTCAAATGTTCAGTGACAAATTCCTTCAAGTGTGGAATCTACATGCTCCCCTGCGTAAAACCAGAGTCCGTGGAAACCATCTACCCTGGGTATCACTGGAGCTTCTATCCTGTCAAAGAGCTTGTGACACTGCATGGTGTAAACTTAAGGCATCAAACTGTCCCAGCGACCTCCAACGCTACAGGGAGCTATGAAATAAATGCACCAAAGCAGAACACTACCAGGCTACCTTCCAAGCAAACACAAACAAACCTTCTAAGTTCTGAAAGTCGTCCAGTCCCTCTTTTCCCCCTTCTACCAAACCCCCACTCCTGCACTTAAGCTAAATCACTCAGTCATCTCGGAGCCCATGGCAGTCGCTGAATGCTTTAATACCCATTTTACATCCTGTGCCTTTGTGCTCCAAGCTGCTCCTCCACTGCCCCTACAGACCTCCGGCTTCCCTACCTCCCTCCCCGATGACCACCTGTCCTCTTGCTCCCCCTCCCCCCTCTTCCTACAGTCCCCCTCCAACGACCCCCTTTCTCTTCACACACATCTCCCCTGCTGCTGCCTTAGAAGCCCTCTTGTCCATCGACCCTGCCAAAGGCTCCTCGCCGGATGGCTTGGACTCCAGGCTCCTCTCTCTGTCTGCTACTGCCATTGCCTGCCCTCTCTCCCTTTTATTAAACCTCTCCTTTGTCTTATTCTCTGTCACAGAAGCTTGGAAACGCTACGGTTTTACCTCTCCCTAAGGGAGGTGATCCCTCCTCCCCCAACAACTACCGTCCTATCTCTCTCCTTCCAACCCTCGCTAAACTCCAGGAACATATAGTTCTTGAACAACTGTCATCCTATCTTACTGACTCCACCTTTCTCACCCCTTTCCAAGCCAGTTTTAGAAAGAACCACTCCACCTCCACATCCTTACTACGGCTGACTGACGCTGTTGCTACGGGCATGGACAATGGCCTCATAACCTTCGCTATTTTCATAGACCTAGCCAAGGCCTTTGATACGGTCTCACACCCTTTACTCCCTATCCTGTCTCAGATCGGCTGGTTTATCCCCTAAAGCCACAGATTGGTTTAAGTCTTATCTGTCAGTCAGATTCCAATCTGTCCATATGGAGGATGCCATCTCCCCACCACTTCCCATTACCATGGGAGTCCCACAGGGCTGTGTAATCGGAGCCCCTTCTTTTTTCTATCTTCCTTAACGATCTCCCTCAGGCTTGCACAACAACAAACATACACATGTAAGCAGATGACACGGTGCTGTATACAACTGGCAAATCAGTCCCTGATGTCACCTCCAGACTGCAGCTGGACTTCAACAATATACAATACTGATTTAAAAAGCACCACCTTGTCCTAAATGCAAAGAAAACAGTCTCTATGACTTTCGCGGAACTTGGCAGAGACTAGTCAGGCTATCCTCCTTACCCTCATTCTACACCTTAGATGGTTCTGTACTAGAGGACACCTCCTCCTTCCAATACCTCAGAGTTTGGCTAGACAGAAACCTAAATTTCTTGGTACACATCGATGCCATCCAAAAGAAACTCCGGCCCAAGCCAGGGGCCCTATACCAAAACAGTAAATGTATCCCCTTCAGCAAGACGCAAATTGGTACATAAAATGATTATGCCAATTTTTGATTACTGTGACTTAGTTTATGGAGCTGCCCCCAATCTTCCCTTTCAAGGCTGACCCTCTTTTTAACTCCTTCTGCTGGTTTGCCTTAGATGCTCCTGCCCAGACTCACCATTGCATATTCTATCGCTCTCTGAACTTTCCCTCCCTTGCTGATAGGAGAACCATGCATGCGGCTAAATTCACCTCAAAATTTTGGCCGATGGCTCCTGCCTACTTCTCTTCATCCTTGTCTCCCCTCCCTCTAAATACACCTCAGATCTGATGACTGTGTTCCCTGAATATACCCTATAGAAGCACTATCCCAGGCTAAATGGCTTTCTCCATCCGACTACCTAAACTTTGGAACCAGCTACCATCCCAAATCCGACACTCCGCCTCAACCAATTCTCTCTCCACATCCTTAACTAACTATCTAGTGACAAACTGCAGTTGCACCTAGTGCCCCTGGTCTGGTCTCTGCTGAGGGTCTCCCCCCCCCCCCCTCCAGCATAACTAACTAAGCTCTCTCCAATACCCCGAAACCTCCTGCAATATTTCCATAGCTTGTGATCTCTTGCTGTTTTGTAAATATTCCACAGCTTGTGATCTCGTTGTAAATTGTCTATGTACAGTGATGATATTTCTTGCGGAATTGTAAATTTTGCACAGCCTGTGATATTGTTTAATTGACCATGTACAGTGAAGCTAATTTCTCCTATTGTGCTGTATATTGATGTACTATGTAAATACTCCCTCTTCCCCTTCCCCCAGGACGTACCGTGAGACGAGCATCTTGTTGCTCAGTGTAATTCTCCTGGTAAAACTTTTCAATAAATAAAATAAATAAATAAAAGTAAGGAAAAAAGATTTTGGAGTTATTAAACCTGGTACCCCCATCAATTCAGCTTCAAGCCTTGTTGTGCCTCCTTCTGCCTATGGAGGGTTGTATTTTCTATAATTTCAGAAAATGTAGTCTAACCTCTCATTTGTTTCCCTTTCTTGTCTTGTCTGTAGGATATCCCTCTACCTTCTGAGTTCTTCAGCCTTTTATCTAGTATGCCTTGCAGGATAAGCCACTTGGAATACAAGATGAACTTAATTACTGTGGGGTTCCACTTTGCAGATGCCTTGAACAGTGACTTGCTGGGGGTACCAGGTTTAAGAACTCCAAAATCTCTTTTTCCTTACTTTTTAGTTTATATTTTTGCCTCTTTGTACATTTTGTACCTTTTGGATTTTGTATCTACTGAGGCAGGCTGCCTCTTTTCAGCGTGCACCTACCCTACTGCTCTTGTGGTCGCAAACATACCCCCATTAGATTTCTACTACATCAACAAGCAGGGTGGGACTCACTCATACCCCCTTTGCAGGGAGGCCATGCGAGTGTGGTACTGGGCACTGGAGTTCAGTCTGACACACTCTGCAATCCACATCCCAGTTGTTCTCAACATCCTGGTGGACAGTCTCAGCAGGACTCAGTCCAGCATGCACGACCCTGGTCCATCTCAACCTCAGGTTCTTCCATCTCCATGCGTGGCTCCTGAGGAAGTAGCCATCGCCAGGTTTGGGGTCTCTAACAGGGCGGCGGATGTCCTGATGGCTGCCTGGAAGCCTTCCACACATGCCACTTATGCCATGAAGTGGAAGCGGTTTGCCATCTGGGCTGCCAAGCATTCCCTAGACCCTTTCACCTGTCCTGTGAAGCATATCCTGGACTACCTAATTTCTTTGTCTGACTCAGGCCTCTAGTATTCCTCCCTTAAGGTCCACCTTTCAGCTGTTTCTGCCTTCCATGAGCCCATGGGTGACCGCACTATAGCTCAGCTGGATGCCTTCTGTACATTTCTCAGGGGCATCCTGCATCTGAAACCCCCAATCCGTTTCCCTGTCCTGGCTTAAATTTTATTTAAGAAAAGTTGACCCTGTCTCCTTTTGAGCCAGTCGCTACTTGTGATTTGCGCTGCCTTTCTTGGAAAGCGCTATTTTTAGTTGCCATTACTTCTGCTTGAAGAATTTCAGAGCTTCAGGCCCTCTGGTGCAAGGAGCCTTATTTGATTTTTCACAAAGACAGGGTATCTTTGCACACAAATCCTAAATTTTTACTTAAGGTGGTTTCTGAGTTCACACTTATCCACCTTCCTGTTTATTTTCCTGAGTGTGCCAGTCCAGGGGAAGCACTGCTTCATACGCTAGATGTGTGCAGGCCTTTGAAGTATTATCTGCTTCAGACCAAGGAGTCCAGAAGGTCTAGGCAGTTGTTTGTTTCTTTCGCCTTAGGCAGAGAGGGTGCTTCAGTTTCTAAGTAATGTTTATCCATATGGTTGGCAAATTGCATTGTGTTCTGCTACAAGTACAGCAAAGAATTGCCTGATGCTGTCAAAGTTTATTCCACCAGAGGTATGGCTACCTTGGTGGCTTGTTTCAAAGGGGTCTCAGCTGCTGATATTTGCACTGCTGCCACCTGAATTAAAGTCCACACCTTCACCAAGCACTGCAATCTGGACATTGTTTCAAGAGCCCATGCGGGATTTGGCAGGGCTATTCTACGAGGACTCCTGTCTTAAGTTTATGGAGATCCAACCTCCCAGACCATCTGTTTTCACTTCACTGCTTGGTACTCATTCCTGTGGTGTAACCTGATGACTGAGATACCCCCAAAGAAGGTAGAACAGTTACGTAAGAATTTACTGCAACAGTAGATCTTCAAAGGTATGATTTCCCTCCCACTGTCCCCCTCCTTGGGGCTGCTGTTCAGAACCTGGCTGTCTGCTGCATTCCATCATTTCTATCTTGAACCGTGTCCCTTGGTCTCTCTTTGGTTTCCCAAGGCATTAGCCTTGCTCCCTTTGTCTCTGGAGGAAAAGAACTGAGGAGGGAGGGGTGATGGCCCACGCCTATATAAGGTTGCTGATGTCGGCAGACATCGACGGCGTGGGCAGCCCCATTTGTACAGCTGAAAATCTTCTGTGTGGATTCCCCATCTCCGACGGCAAAGGTTCCTACAGTGTAACCTGATGACTGAGATCCGCTCGAAGATCTTTTGTTATGGTAAGTTCTTACGTAACTGTTCTTTGCTGTTACTTCTGCTTGAAGGATTTCCGAGCTTCAGGCTGTTGTGTGCAAGCCTCCTTATTTGATTTTCCAGTCAGGGTGTAGTTGCATACCAACCCTAAGTTCTTTCCAAAGGTGGTGTCTGAGTTTACTTTAAATCAAACCATCCACCTGTCAGTTTATTTTCCTGAGCATGCCAATCCTGGGTAAGCATTGCACCATACCTTAGACATACATGGAATGATCAGATGCTGTATTCATCGTACCAAGGACTGTAGGAAGTCCTCGCAGCCTTTTGTTTCCTTCGCCCCTGGGAATGAGGGCGTAACAGTACCTGTCCAAAAGATTGGCCAACTGTACTACTTTTTGTTATAGGAAGTATGGTAAGGAATTTCCTGGGGTTGTGCATGGTCATTCAGCTAGAGGCATGGCCACTTCTGTTGCCTGTTTCAGGAATGTGTCAGCTGCAGAAATTTGTGCTGCTGCGGCCTGGAGTACTGTGTGCACTTTCACAGTCTGGACATTGTATGTAGAGGAAGGGAAGGCTTCAGCCTGTTTGGGCTTCAAGGTCTCCTTTCTTAGGCCTATAGTCTCCAGCCACTCAGACTGTCTGTCTGTCAGTACTGCTTGGGACTCATTCCATAGGTGTGGCTTGATGAACGAGATATCCTCGAAGATGCTAGTACAGTTGCATAAGAACTTTACCGTAGCAGTAGGTCTTTAACAGAACCTCTTTCATCAGGCCATGCCATCCCATCCCATCCTCCGTCCCCCTTAGACTTGGAGCTTCTTTGCTCCTGTGTCTCTCTCCAGGATGGCGTACCTGCTGTTTTCAACCTTGCCTAGTGGCGGGAACCTTCAGCTCTACCTCGGTTCCCCAGGAGGAGGTCCTTTGCTTATGGTCTCTGGCGGGGAACTGAGGAGAGTACTGGGCCATCTTCACTTAGTGAGGACGTCGACATATGACGTTGTGGTCGGCTCCTAGTAAACTGCTAACAAAAACGTTTCCATGTGGTCCTGGCGCCTGATGACTGTAGTTCTATAGGTGTGGCCTGATGAAAGAGATTCTCTCAAAGAACTAGTGTCAATGGTAAGTTCTTATGGAACTGTACTTCCTAGGGACGTGGAAATGGTTCACTTATCCACACTTATGGTAGTCTCCCTTTAAAAGCTGATTTGCTTGACTGTCTTTAAGAGAAGCTCCTCCCACCACTTCGGTGGTATATCTCTTGTCTCCACCCCGTTATGTCAGCTCTTTCTTTCCTCTGGGAGAGTCCATGCTCCTCCTTCACAGTTTTGCATGCAGTGTAGGTCAGAACTTTGTGAAGTGCACCATTTGGCTAACTTTGTTTCAACTAATTTCCAATTCACATTTGGATATACTGTATTCCTCGGTTCTGTTTTCGTCTCCAGTGCCTACGATGAAACGAGGGGACTCTAAGCTGGCTCCTAGCTTCAAACGCTACGTCCAGTGCAGTCAGAAAATGTCACTGATGGATCCGCATGTGTTGTGCATTCATTGCTTAGGTGAACAACACCATGTCACTGCCTGCAGCCTGTATCAGGCTGTGCTTCCCACTTCCCTCAAATAACGCTATGCTCGTCTTCTCTTCAGCCTGCTGTCCTGTTGAACAGGACCCTCCAGTGAAACCCAGGCTAGCAAACAAGGTGGTCTCTGTGGCTACAGCATCCATGGCCCAGATGGCAGCTATGGAAGATGACTCAGCGGGCACCTCGTTGGTCTTGGCACTGCTCCCTTTAGGGGCCATCATTGGCAAGGTTTTCATTGGTAATTTCCATGAGATGTGCAAGACCCTTCAGACATTCGGGGAGAGCCCTGCCCGCCATGGTAAGGCGAAAAAGTCTTAAGAAATCCCACCATCAGTTGTGGGAACAGGAAAGGGTGTGCATTTCCTGCTCCCTAGACTCCCCTGATCACTTGAAGGCTGTTGAGCATTCGGCCTCAGTCAAACCTGCCTTGGTCAAGGACTAGGCTGCTAGCTCCATGGTGTCCATATCGACCTTGTCAGCCTCGACACAGGCTGAGCAGGCTATCAAGATTTTTCTCGACCGTGATGACCCACTATTGGAGAATCAAAGACGATTCGATCTCTAGGACGTGGGTCCTGTTAGGCCTCATTCAGGTGGGCCAGGAGCAGTCAAGTGAATCTGGCTGTTTCTTCTGGAGTTGCCTGCCTCCAAGGTTGAACGGTCAGACCCTGTGTGGGTAGCCTATAATGCCTCTGCGGACGTATCTTGTCATCAACAACCCTGTTGATGCTCGAGGTACAGGTTGAGATTGGGGAATTCCTCGCATTCTCCGTCTCGCTCGACATGGAGTCACCACTCTTTTTCCTCTTCATCCTGGGACAATGAGAGGTTCTGCCACCATATGCAGGGGTGCCACAAAGAGCTTCTTTCACAGCAGTGGGCCTTGGTTGGGCAGATTATGGCTCTGTCCCTGACCCCTGTAGTCACCTGGTCTTCACCAGCTCAGCCCATACCGGTCCTGCAGACGGCTGTCCACAACATGAATCTTGCCATCAATTCACGTGGAGCCGCTTCCTTGACAACCCTTGCAGGGAGCCCCCTCTAAGGACTCCCATCCGACTAACGGTTTGCCAGGCTGGTTTTTGGTGGAAATCGCAGACTCTGACCAGACCGGAGTGGAGCACTGTGGCAAATGGCTGAGGGCCGTGTTTGAAGATTCATCTGATTACTCAGATGGGTCCTTGATGCAATTCTTGAGGACTCGTGCTTTTGACCGTGATTTGGCCAAAGAATTGACTACCGACCACGGGCTGGTGTCGTTCAGGGTGCTTTTCAGGCTCAAGTCTGAATCCATGGAGGTTTCCTTGGAGCCAGTCCAGAAAAGGGCCAGATACCCCTTTACTGAGATCCTGGATAAGGACAGATTCCCTGGGGTTGCTTTCCTGCTGGCCGAGCCCATATTGTAGCCATGCTGGAGCTATGCAGGAGGTGGGGTATTTCGTCGTGGGCGAGGTGTTGGAATAGAAACATAGACTTTGATGGCAGTTAAGGATTGCTTGGCCCACTTAGTCTGCCCATTTCCCTACCCATTGCATAAGCTGCAGATCCAACTTCCTCCTTACCCCCATCCTACCCCCCCCCACTATAATTGCCTTATGTTGCTCACATGGATTCTTGAATTCCCCCACTGTTTTTGACCCCACAACCACCTCAGGAAGGCTGTTCCATGCATCCACCACCCTCTCCATGAAAAAATACTTCCCCACGTTGCCCCTGAGCCGTCCCCCCTCAATCTTCAAATTGTGCCCCCTTGTTCTTGCGCATCTCTTTTTCTGAAATATGCTACTCTCTTGGACTTTGTTGATTCCCTTGAGGTATGATCTGGGGCTTGGGGACAAGACCTAAGGGAGGCTCGAGAGCTAAATGTACACATTGGAAGAGATCGTCTGGGGACATGATGAGGTCTTCAGGTACATGAAGGTTTTAAAAAAGGGAGGAGCAGTCAGGGTGCTCCGAAGGAAGGAGGGAAGGGCAACTAGAGGGCATGGGTGGAAGCTGGAGGGGGGGAGATTCAAGGGAGAAAGGAGGAGGTGCTACTTCACTGAGAGGGTGGTGGAGCCATGGAATGCGCTGCCCAGGGTGCTGGTGGAGGCAGAGATGGTGGACAGGTACAGGGGAGAGGTTCTGGAAGCAAAGTCCTGTGTAGTCTGAATATCCGGGACTGGGAAGGGAGAAGCCAGGGAGGGCAAGGGGGGCAGTAAGGTCAGCTCCCAGGGTGGGGGCTGACCAAACGAGCAGACATGAAAGACAGTTAGGCCTATTCTGCTGGCATTTTAGTATGTTAGTACTTGAAGGTTTCTGTCGTGTCCCCCCTCTCCCTCCTTTCCTCAAGAGTATGCATATTAAGCTGTTTTAGTCTCTGTTCATATGGCTTCTGGTGCAGACCCTGCAGCATTTTGGTTGCCCTCCTCTGGACTGCCTCCATCCTGTCTGCGTCCTTGCAGAGATGGGGACCCCAGCACTGCACACAGTACTCCAGATGGGGTCTCACCAACTGTCTGTATAGAGGGATAACAACTTCCTGCTTTCTACTGGTGATGCCTCTCGCTGTGCATCCCAGAATCCCCCCCAGCCCTCCTTACTGCCTTCTCACATTGCTTGTCTACCATAAGGTTGTCTGATATGAGCACCCCAGGTCTCTTTCCATTTTTGTTGTTGTTAGTACCTCCCCCCCATTGTGTACTCTTCCCCTGGGTTTTTGTTTCCCAGGTGCATTACTTTGCATTGAGACTGAGCTGCCATACTCTTGACCATTGCTCCAACCTTACCAAGTCCCTTTTCATCATTTCCATCCCTCCTTGTGTATCAGCCCTGTTGCAGATCTTTGTGTCATCTGCAAAGAGGCATACTTTTCTTCCAGCCCCTCTGCAATGTCACCTGTGAAGACATTAAAGAGTACCAGTCCCAGTACTGAACCCAGTGATACCCCACTAGTAACTCCCCTTTCTCCAGAGAGTGCTCCGTTTAATGTTACCTTCTGCATCCTGTTGTCCAGCCAATTTGTTACCCAGGCTACATCCCTCAGATGTTTGGTTCTGGGGGATTTCAGTGCCTAGGCTGATGACAGATCTTTGCAATTTGGTTCCAGCCTCCTCCAGCTGATGTCATCAGTGGGTCTGACACAAGAGGTTACTTCCACGACCCATCACTGTGGCCACATGCTGGACCTGGTGTTCTCACTGGGGCTTGAGGTAGCTAACCTCAGGATTGATCAGTTCGTGTGGCCTGATAATTGCATGGTGAAGTTCTCATTTGGTCCTCCCCGAGAGTCCCCTCCCCATTGAGATGGTCAGCTACCACCCTTAGAAGGGACTGTCCCCAGAGAGACTTTTGGCGGCTGATCTATCTAGTGTAGGCATTGCATGTGTGAAGGGCACGAATGAGGCGGTTGCCACCTATAATAGGGCAGTATCCGGGGCACTTGATGCCCTCGCACCAGTCCGTGTACAACACAAATCTTCTCACTTGAGTTCTCCCTGGTTTGATGGGGACCTCAAGGCAATGAAGATTAGGGGTCAGAAGTTGGAGCGTTGCTGGCGGAGGACCCAGTCAATGGCAGACAGAATGGCCCTGTGTGTTCACTATGCTGAGTACCAGGGGGCAGTCAGCCGTAAGAAGGCAGAGTTCCTGTCCAGGGAAGAATCAACCATCTCATCTTTTTCGGACTGTTGACAGACTACTTCATCCAATCTGTCTGCAATCAAAAAAAGCCTTTTCAATCACCTTGTGTGATGAGTTTGCCTAATTCTTCACTCATCACTGACTGGGTGTCCTCCATCCAGCAGGGAATCCCATCAGCAAGCCATTTTGGGTGTGGCAGACGTGCTACGCCTGTCTGGGAGGAATTTAAACCCATGGAGGTGGCCGTGGTCATTGAGGTCATCTCAGAGCTGAAGCACACATACTGTGAAGTGGACCCGGCAATCTCCAATCTCTTATTTTTGAGTAAGATTGTAGAGAAAATTGTGGCACAACAGCTTGAGGAGCACCTTGTGACATAGAAACAGAGAAACCTAGACTTTGATGGCAGATAAGGACCGCTTGACTTACCTAATCTGTCCATTTCCCTACTTATTGGATAAGCTGCAGAGCCTAGTTAACCAACAGCCTACTTCTTTCTGCCCCCCACCAGAATTGCCTTATGTCTGTCCCTTGCAGTCTTGAATTCCCCTACTGTTTTTGACCCCACGACCTCCTCAGGAAAGCCGTTCCATGTGTTCACCACCCTCTCTGTGAAATCATACTTCCTCACATTGCCCATGAGCCATACCCCCCCCCCCCCATCTTTAAATTGTGTCCTCTTGTTCTTGCACGTCCCTTTTTCTGAAAGATGCTACCCTCTTGGACTTTGTTGAGTCCCTTGAGGTACTTGAAAGTTTCTATCATGTCCCCCCTCTCCCTCCTTTCCTCAAGGATATACATATTAAGCTCCTTTAGTCTTTCTTCATATGGCTTCTGTTGCAGACCCTGCACCATTTTAGTTGCCCTCCTCTGGACTGTCTCCATCCTACAGGGTATGTCCTT
Organism: Neoceratodus forsteri; assembly: GCA_016271365.2. Classification (NCBI taxonomy): domain Eukaryota; kingdom Metazoa; phylum Chordata; order Ceratodontiformes; family Ceratodontidae; genus Neoceratodus; species Neoceratodus forsteri. Next base: position 1,052,424,197 of record CM028129.1, read on the forward strand.
GTGGAGATGGGGTCTCCAGAACTGGATGCAAAACTCCAGATGGGGTCTCACCAACTGTCTGTACAGAGGGATAACTACTACTGTTTTCTACTGGTAATGCCTCTCCCTGTACATCCCAGTACCCTCCCCAGCCATTCTTACTGCCTTTTCACATTGTTTGCTTACCTTCGGGTAATCTAATATGACTACTCCAGGGTCCCTTTATACCTCCCCCCATTGTGTGCTCTTCCCCTGGGTTTTTGTTTCCTAGCTACATTACTTTGCACTTCTTTGCATTGAATCTAAGGTGCCATACATTTGACCATTCCTCCAACCTTGCCAAGTCCATTCTCATCCTTTCCACCCCCATTGTGTATCAACCCTGTTGCTGATCTTTGTGTCATCTGCAAAAATACATACTTTTCCTTCCAGTCCCTCTGCAGTGTCACTTATAAAGACTTTAAAAAGGACCGGACTCAGTATTAAACCCTGCGGTACCCCATTAGTAACCCTCCTTTCTTCGGAGTGGACTCCATTTACTATTACCTTCTGTGTCCCTGTTTTCCAGCCAGTTTTTTAGCCAGGCTACCACCCTGGGACCCACTAATCTTTTGTGTGGGACTGTGTCAAATGCCTTGCTAAAATCTAGGTAGGCCATGTCCAGAGCCCCTCCCTGGTCTACTACTTTGGTCACCCAGTCAAAGAAATCGGTTAGATTCGTCTGACATGACCTTCTTGCTGTGAATCCATGCTGCCTTGGGTCCTGTGCCCCGCTGGCCTCTAGGTACTCAACAATTCTTTCTTTCAGAAGTGATTCCATCATTTTCCGTACTACTGAGGTCAGGCTAACAGGTCTGTAGTTTACTGCCTCTGCTTTGTTTCCATTTTTGTGAAGGGGAATCACATCCACCCTCCTCTAGTCCTTAGGTACCACGTCATCCTCCCATGATTTGTTAAAAAGCGTAGTCAGTGGTGGCACTAGTTCTCCCCTTAGTTATTTTAGAACTCTGGGGTGAATCCAGTCAGGTCCCATTGCTTTGTCCACCTTCAGTTTCCGGAGTTCTTTCAGAACCCTTTCTTCTGTGAAAGGACTGGTATCGAACCCCCTATCCAGAGTGCTTCTATTGATTGGATTAGGTACCTCCCCCTCCTCTTCTTTTGTGAATACTGAACAGAAGTATTCATCCGGTATTCCTGCTTTTTCGCTGTCCCTCTCTGCCCAACCCCCTTCCCTTTATTAAGCCTCAGTATCCCTCCCTTGGTCTTTCTTCGCTGACTAATATACCTATGAAAGGTTTTATCCCACTTCTTAACCGAGTTGGCTGTCTTTTCCCCCTGTTCGGGCCTTTGCTATTCTGACTGCCTTCTCTGCTTCCTTCTGCTTTAACTGGTACAGTTCTCTGTCCTACTTCTTCTGTGTTTCCTTATAAGACCTTTGACATCTACGAGCCACTCCAGTCTGGTTTCAGAGCCAGGCACAGCACCGAAACAGCATTAGTTAAGGTGCATAATGACCTCCTCAGGACTAGAGATAGAGGAGATAGGTCAGTTCTTGTTCTCCTTGATCCCTCTTTAGCCTTTGACACCGTGGATCACATTGTGCTTCTTGGTCACCTCAAAGAGTATTGTGGACTCGCCGGCACTGTCATCAGCTGGTTTGAGTCCTACTTCTCTGGCAGGATGCAGCAGGTGAAGATGGGGAATTTCTCCTCCTCCTCAAGGCCCCAGCCGTGCGAAGTGTCTCGGGTCGATCTTGCCGACGATGTTGTTTGCAGTGTATCTGCTGCCCCTTGGAGAGCTCATTAGGTGATACAGTGAGGGTTTTCACTGCTATGCAGATGATACCCAATTGTATCTGTCCTTTGTCCTGGAACATCAGACACTGTGGAAGTGCTTAGTACTTGCCTGGCCAAGGTCAGTGACTGGATGGCCTCCAACTGGTTGTGACTGAACCCTGACAAGATGGAGGTTCTAGTGATTGAGCTGGGCCAAGGGGGTGCTGAGAGTTCCTCCGGTGTGGCCACAGGTCTTTTCTTAGGGTCTGAACCGTTAATGGCCGCCTCCTAGGGTGTGAGATCTTGGCGTGCTGCTGGATGACAGATTGACATTTGAACATCAGGTGTCATCTGTTGTCCAAAGTGTTTTTTTACCACCTAAGGAACATTACTAGGATCAAACCCCTGGTTCTACCTGAGGACCTGCCCGCACTAGTTCATGCCTTTGTGACATCTAGGCTTGATTGCTGTAACGCTGTTTACTTTGGGGTCTCTGGAGGTACCCTCTGCCGACTGCATCTTGTGCAGAACGCAGCTGCCAGGTTGCTGACAGGCCTTTCGAGGTTCTGCCATGTGACCCCAGTGCTCTGAGAGCTGCACTGGCTGCCAGCTAGGTGGAGGTTTATCTTCAAGGTGAGTTTACTCATCTATAAGGTCCTACATGGACTAGGCCCTGGCTGTCTGGCTGATCTTCAGACACCAGCCACCTCAGTCCGCTCCCTTCGCTCCTCTTCCAGGAGCCTACTTGAAGTTCCCAGGACTAGGTTTAGAACTGCTGGTGACAGGGCATTCAGTGTCGCTGGCCCAGTCTTGTGGAACACATTGCCACCATCTGTCAGGGAGTCCTCGTCAGTCGAGTTCTTCAAGGGTGGTCTCAAGGCCCATTTATTTTCCGAATGTGGAGCTCTGACCCTGTTAGATAACTTACTTTAGTGATATCTGCTGAGTTACTGTTTTCTTACTATTTATGATTATATTTATTTATTTTACTATGTTTGTTAATTCTCTTGCTTGTCTTTTGTGTAAGGTGCCCAGAGGCTCCGGGATTGGGCGCCATAGAAATAAACTTTGCCTTACCTTGCCTCTGGCAGCACCCAGCTTCCCTGCCCGGCACCCTCTGCCCCTATGGTCTGCAAGTATGCAGTCCCTACCGGCACCTTGTCCAGATTTTCAGACCACCCCTTGGCCAAGGATCTGGTCACAGATTCTGTCTTTTGTAAGCCTGGCAATACTGGGGACGTGGGCGAGCCTCCCATCAAGGAGTTCAAGAGGCTTGACCATGCAGCGAATAAGGTCTGTGCTGCATCCTCCCTTGGTCTCCGTCATGCGAGCTACGCCCTGATGACGGTCCACTTTGGTCATTCCCTGATGAGAATCCTGGATCATGTCATCCCATACCTCCCTGCCAACAAATGGCTGGTGGTAAAAGTGGTCCAAGACCAGGATCAGGCGCTGGCTAAACACCAGCTTCAGATGGCCTTGGATGTGGGGTGATACCAGCGCCCGTGCCATGGCAGCGGCCATCATGATACATCACAGGGCCCAGTGAAGAATTTACACCTTTACAGCGGACACCCAGCACAAGTTGGCTGATGTCCCCTTCCTGGGCGCTGACCTCTTTGGCTCTGGGGTAGAAGGCCACCTCAACAGGATTGAGAATTCCAGTGGCACCCTGGATTCTGTGACCACCTCTTAAAAGGACTTAGAAGGGCAGAAACAAAACAGTCTTTTCAGTTTTGGACCTTTCTGTCACAGCAGCCTAGGCAGCAGCCCCAGCAGGATCCATCTAAGGTGTGGCACCCCAAGACCAAGTTTCCCGGTCTGGGCCCCAAAAAGGGTGGGGTAGTGGTGCCCCTCCAGCAGCAGGTGCCAGTGCCCCCTCTAAAGTTGCCCACAGGTGGGTTTGGGTGTCTACCTCAACCCCTGTCCAGTCCCTCCCAAGCTCCCAGTGGGGGGTCGGCTGCACCACTTCTGGCACTCTCGGTCCATAATTACCTTGGAGAAGAGGGTCCTAGATGTGGTGGGCAGAAGGTTGCCTCTTGACTTCAAGGCAATACGGATGACTATGAATAGATAGGCCATTGACAGAGCCAAAGCCAATGGCACATTCATAAGGTAGAAAAAGAAATGGGCAGACTGGATGGGCCTTGCGGTCCTTGTCTGCCATCAACTTCTATGTTTCTATGTAAGGCTTTCCCGCCTTATGGACCTCACAAGCCAAGGAGGACGTTGCTCAACTTCTTGAAAAAAGGGACATAGTTCATTTGCCAGACTCCTTGACAGGCCAGGGTTTCTTGTCCAGGTATTTCCTGGTTCCAGAATGGACAGGGGTTGGCGTCCCATACTGGATCTCTATGATCTGAATCAGTTTCTCAGAAAGCGCAAGTTTAGGATGGTCATGCTGAACCAGATAATACCATCTCTAGAGCTGGGCATGTGGTTCTGATCCTCAGACTTCCGGGATGCGTTCTTCCACATTCCTACCCACCTGTCCCACTGGTGGTTCCTTCAGTTCCACATAGAAGGGGTTCTGTACCAGTTTCAGGTCATGCCATTTAGCCTTTCCTCTGTGCTCGCGGTCTTCTCCAGTGCATGGCAGTGGTAGCAGCCTTCCTGCAGCACAAGGGGGTTAAGGTAAACCCCTGCCTGGATAACTGGCTGATTGCCAAACCATCCAAGGAAGCAGTGAGGCGGCCAGAGATCTGGCCCTCCAGATCTGTAGAGACTTGGGCATTCTGGTCAGTCTGGCCACATCAGAACTGAACCTCTTGCAGGCTATTCACTTCATTGGAGCAGAGCTTGACTGCCTTCGGGCTGAGGCCTGGCTCTATGCATACTGGGTATTGTATCTTACCTCCTTTGCTTCACCATTTCAAGTTGGGCACTTGCGCCCTGACTGAGACTTCCTGCGGCTTCTGGGGTACTTGGTATCCTGCACCAGCATGGTCTTATGGGTCTGCTGGTGGATGCATCACCTTCAGTAGGAGCTGGGCCATTAGTTGTCCCAGCGTAGGTCGCTTGGACCAGCCGATGTGGGATGTCATCCAATGGTGGCTTGTCTCAGAGCAACTTGAAGAAGGGTCCCATTTGTCTGTCCCGAACTGACAGTCATGCTTACAACAGACATGTCTCTGGTGTGGCGGGGAGCTTATCTTGGGAACTACAGAGCCCACAGGTTCTGAACCCCCAGTGAGTCCCAACTACATCAACCTGCTGGAGCTCCATACAGTGCACTTAACTCTGATGGAACTCACTCCTTTTGTCTGGGGTCAGGTCATGCAAGTCCAGATGGACAACACCATAACCATGTTCTACCTGAACAAGCAGGGCAGCATGCATTCATTTCCTTGTGTTGAGAGACCCTCTGCGCCTTGACCCTCGTGCACAATCTGAGTCCAGATCTTCTGGTGATCCATGTTGTGGGAGACAACAACAACAAACTGGCAGACATCCTCAGCCAGGTGGGTGAGATGTTGCACAAGTGGTCACTGCATCAGGAAGAGATGAATCACGTGTTCTCCTTGTGGGGAACTCCTGTGGTGGACTTTTTTGCCTCTAGGGAGAATGCAAAGCTGAGAATGTTTTGTGGCTGCCCACCCCCCCCAGTCTGGAACACTGCTGGGGGCTGCCTTCATGAGGCCCTGGACCCCAGGCCTCCTGTATGCTTTCCCTTGATCCACAAGGTGATAATCAAGGTGCGGAGTGACAAGGTGCGGATGATCCTGATAGCCCTGGATTGGCCTTGCCAGTTCTGATACCTGGATCTCCTCAGCCTCAGCAGCTGACCTCCATGGCAGTTGCCTCTGTGTCCAGATCTGCTGACTTGTCATCAGGGGAAGATCCTGCACCTGGACCTTCAATCCTTGCATCTCACAGCCTGGTTCCTGAGCAGCTAGCATTCTGGGATCTGGGACTTTGGAAAATGTCCGCCATGTTGTGGAGGCATCCTGAAAAGAGTCAACTCACCAGTGCTATGCCTTTAAGTGGAAAAGATTTTCCATTTGGTGCCAGAGCAAGGAGCTGTAGCTGTAGCCTTGACTAGCATTCTGGACAGTCTTTGGTCACACTCCCAGCTGGGGCTGAAATCAACAACCCTCAAGGTGCACCTGGCTGCCATCTCTGCATACCGTGCATGGCCTGGTATGCCTATGGTGGTACAGGAGATGATGTTTAGGTGCTTTTTCAAAGACCTTGACCACTTGAATCCACCAGTGCATGAACTGCCACTAACCTGTTACCTGTTGCTGGTTCTGGCAGTGCTCATGGGCAAGCCTTTTGAGCCTATGCACAGGTGTTAGATGTCACAGCTGTCATGGAAATCTGCCGTCTTGGTGGCTGCCACCTTCATCAGAGGGATCAGTGAGTTCCAGGTGCCCTTGGTGGAGTCTCTGTATCTGATCTTACACAAGGACAAGATAGTCCTTCACCCCCTCCCCACCCAAAGTTCCTCGCAAAGGTGGTATCAGATGTTCACCTTAACCAGGTGATTAACCTTCCAGTATACTTCAGCTTGTCTTCAGAGACAACTATACTCCATACTTTGGATTTGCAGTGGGCACTCTCTTACTAGGGGAAATAGTTTCACCAGGAAGGGCACACTAAGCCGGAGCTTGTTTCCAGGTGCGACCTGGGAGCACAAGGAAGTTAGGTGACTTGCTCAGGGTCACACAATATGCACGTGGGGGCTGAAGGGATTCAAACCCAGATTTCCAGGTTTGCAGCTCAGTGCCCTTAACCACAATGCTACACTGCCTCCTAAATTAGTTGGAGTGCATGGCAGGAGTTTTGGGTGAGGCTCGCCAACTCCTTATAACATATGCTGAGGCCACACCTAGCAGACTGGCAGCTAAGCAGATGATCGGTAGGTGGATCAGCTTCTGCATCTGCCTCTGCTATAGATTGGCTAGTAGGGTGCCCTCCTGTAGGGCTTAGGGCTCATTCTGCCAGACATACAGCTGCCTCAGTGGCTGCTTTCAGGGATGTCCCCATACAGGAGATATGTAGGGTGGTTGCTTGGAAGTCAGCATGCAGCTTCATCTCCCATTATGGCACTGACCTTAAGTCACGCTAAGATGCAGCTTTTGGGGCCTCGGTTTTCCAGTCTCTGTTTGCCAAGTAAGAGTGTGCATCTTGCCCCCAACCCCTCCAGAGAACTGCTGGAAGTCTGTCAAAAGTGTGAATAAGTGAACCGTATCCACGTCCCTAGAAATAAGGGTTACTTACCTGTAACCACAGTTCTAGGAGTGGTATATGCTTCACATCCACACAACCCACCTGACCTCCCCTGGCAAGTGGCTTACGGATCCCTGTTGCCTGCTTGCAAGATCTGACATCATGGGGCAGAAATGATGGATATACCACCTAGGTGGCAGGAGGAGCTTTTTTAAAAGACAGTCTGGTAAATCAGCTCTTAAAAGGAGGCTACCATAAGTGTGGACGTGAACCATGTAACACTCTTAGAACTACAGTTACAGGTGAGTAACCCTTGTATCTTTATCAGGTGGTGGGTGATTATTCTGCCTGCTCTTGCAAGCTGGTTCTCCTGTGATCCCTCCTTTGGCATCTTTACTCAGTTTTCTATACTGTATCTACATCTTTGTGTGCCTAGTTTGGTCATGGTTGCTTTGGTCCCTGCTAGTCTGGCAGTGAACTAAAGCATGCTGGGGACGCCCACGTTATAAAGTTGCCAGGTGCATCAGTGTGCGCGGCCCCAGTCAGTAGAAATTTTTGGGTGGTCCTGATGTCAATGGCTTACAGTTCCATGATGTGACACCATGAAAGAGATTCTGTTGGAAATCTGTTACGGTAAGTAACTGTTCTGTAGTTCATTAGGCTGTTGCGGCATGGTGCTGTGCTAGCAAGGAGACAGGAGATCCATGGACCTCTACAAAAGTTTTTGCAGCTCTGTAATAAGTCCTGACCTCAGGGCCAAGAATGAACTTAGTTGTTACTTTGTATGACAGTTTTTCTAGATGTTTTTTTCCATGCACAATGGAAAATTGAGCGAGCCCAGTTATTAAATTTAGGTGACTTCATTTTTACAGATGTGTATGCTAGCCTTCGAACATGACATGGAAAGAGCCTTCGCCATTCAGTACAGTCAGGACAAAGTGTGCACCATCTGCATGGAAGTGGTCTATGAAAAATCCTCCACTTCAGAGAGAAGATTTGGAATTCTTTCAAATTGCAATCACATATTCTGCCTGGCATGCATCAGACAATGGAGGTGTACTAAGCAGTTTGAGAACAGGATAATCAAGTAAGTACAGTATATGTGTGATAACAAGATCTCAAAATGCAGCAGTCAGTTGGTACTTTGATTTATTGGATGAACTAAGTTGTATAACAAAATCAAAAATCAAACTGAAAGGTTGAGTAATTCCAGAGAAGGAGATTGCCACTAACAATTTTTGAATTTAATTAAACACTATTGTATATAAGAAAAATATAAGTTGATATGCCTGTGTATCTGGGTTTGAATCCTCCCTTGCCCTGTGCGAATAATACAGAGTAAGTTAATTTAAGGTCAGAAGGGACTGTAGGTTATAAGGGACTTGGAGAATTTTGGGGCAAATCAACACAATCCATATTAAAAGCCTGGAATATAGAACTTGCAGTAAACATACCATACGAGAAGTGGCTAGAAGCCACCCCTCCCTCCACGAAAATGTCTCAGGCCCTGTACTGGATGGAGTTAGTTTGGAAGTGTCATATTTGTTTTTTTAATAGTCCAGATAAACTTACAAAGTACATTTCAAATTTGTATGGGGTTTGCTGGTGGGCCTGTGGTGAACCTAGGGCGAATTCATTGTATTTTTTTTGGCATTGTCCAGTGCTTGGCTAGTTCTGGCGAGAGAGATTGAGATCAGGCTACTATAGTTGGTGGGCCAGGAGCTTACTGTGACTCCAGATTTCTTTTATATATAGCTTCTGATGGGTCCCCTTCCCCAGCTAATAGTATGGTATATAGGTATTTAATGGTTGCTAAAAAAGCCATTACCCATCTCTGGCACTGCCCTGCTGCTCCAACGGTTATGCAATAGCATGACATTGTGAATGAAATATATTATCTTAAGCAGTTAATTGCCCATTGCAGCGGCTGAGCTCTACATTTTGAGTTACTCTGGAGGCCCTGGGTATTTTATATCTCTCAAGAGGATGATACATTTGTCCCAGAATTATAACTCTATAGTGAATGGTGGCACCTAAAATTGGAGTGGGAATAGGGTTCAAGGGCACTTGTGGGTTTTGTGAACAGACCGGGTTGCTTGACAAGGAGATTTACTGGTTCTTCTTGAAGTGGTAAGTCTTTCTAGGATTGTTCTCATTATCTTTCCCCCTCCTCTTTATTTTTACTTCATTTTTATTCATTATTCATTAGTACTATACTTGGGTTATTGCTTTGTTTGCTGTATAATTTTGGATGTCTGTATTTATTATTACCTGATGTACGATTGTGAATGACTGAACTATTTATGTCATGTTCTGCTATATTCTGCACCCTTACCTGAATAAATAAAAAGTTAAAAGAAAAAAGGACTCTAGGTCAGGCAAGTGCCCCACCCCCAACCCTTGCATAAGCAGGGATTTAGACATTTATTAATTTATAGGGATACTCCATCAGCTGCATTGTCAGGGTATCCTGTAATGTTCTTGGTTATCAGAAATTGTCCAGGCTTATCTTGAAGACCTGTACTGTTTTCGTATACATTGTCACTGCTGGTAGGCTGTTCCATAGGTTCACCATCCTCTGGAAGAAGGGCCTCCTAATGTTAGCCATGTATTTTCCACCTCTTAATTTCCAGGCATGTCACCACATCCTTGTGGAGCCCACCAGATCAAATATCTCTGTCTGTCTGATCTTGTTGATACCCTTGAGTATGCAGAAGTCTGAAATGATGTTCCTGTGTAGCTTCCTTTTTTTTCATGGTGAACATAGTAAGGGCCTCCAGCATCTCCCAGAAAAATAGAAACATAGAAAGGTGTTGGCAAAAAAAATACTCATATTCCATCTTTTGTGTCCATTTTCCTACCTGAACCATACCAATCTACCCTTGGGTGGTGCCTTGGCTGAATCCTCATTGGTAGTTTATCCCCTTTTTTCCTCCGCTGTCCCTGCCCTTTGCTGTCTTAGTTTTCACCAGCCCTTTATAGCCGTCCTGTGTTTTCTTGAAACCTGTCGCAGTCATGATGTTTACCACCTCCCTTGGCAAACCCAGCCATCAATCTTTCTATGAAGAAAAACTTTCTTACATAACTCCTGAATCTTCCCCCTCTGTGGTTTATTCTCATGTCCTCTAGTTGCTGATCTCACACCGTGCTTTAAGTGGTCATAATAACCCCCCAATTTATCTCTGTCATATACTTAAAACATTTTCTCCTGCCCCCGCCTCCAGTGAGTATATGTTCACATCGGTTAAACTCTCCTCATGATTTTCCTTGCTGACCCTGTATCATCTTTGTAGCCTTCCTCTGGACAGATTCTGTGCTATCTTTATCCATCTTCAGGTGTGAGATCCAGAACTGGACACAGTATTCCATGTGTGTGTGACCTCACCAGTAATCCATAGAGGGCAACAGTATCTCTTTTTTCCCTTACTGAGGAAACCTGTACATCCCAGAGTCCTGTATGCCTTCCCAATTGCTCTGGTGCTGTAGGTCATTTACTTGAGGTTATCACTAATGATGATCCCCAAATCCCTCTCCTCAGTGGTTAGACTGGTATTTTCACCCCCTGCCTAGTCAGTAGCCAGTCTTTGGGCTCCCTGGCCTATGTGCATAACTGTGCACTTTCCAGTGAATTTCCATTTCTATACGTTGGACCTCCCCTCCAACTTTTTGTAGGTCCCTCTTCATGTCTCTGACCCCCTCCTTGGAACACCTAACCACTGAGTTTAGTGTCATCTGTACAGGAGCACATTTTTCCCCTGATCCCTTCCCATATGTCGCAGATAAAAACATTAGCTAGTACTGGTCCCAGCACCAACCCTTGTGGTACCCCACTTTTGACCTCCCCGACCTCTGAATGTTCCCCATTTACAGTCACACTCTGGGTCCTTCCATCTAGCCAATTTGCTACCCACCTTGTTAGCTTTGCCCCCACCTCTAGATCCCCCCTGCTTCTTGAAAAGCCGACTGTGGGATACAGAGTCAAAGGCCTTACTGAAATCTAGATAAAGCACATCCTTGCCACTGCTCCTGATACAGCGTTGAAAGGCTTTGTCGAGTTAGTTTTGCATAACCTTCTTTTCGTGACGCCGTATAGCCTCCTGTTTTAGAGCCCATTTGCTTCAAGAAATCCCACCAGATGCTCCTTCTTGATAGCTTCCAGAAGTTTCCCACCGTAGATGTCAAACTCTAGTTTAGAGTCCTCCATGCACCCACTCTTGAACAGAGGGGACATGTCCACCCTCCTCCATCCATTGGGACTACCTCAGTCTCCAGAGAGTGACTGAACAAAACTGTCAAGGATCATGCAAGTTCCTGCACCGGTTCCCTTATCACACTGAGGTGTAACTCATCTGGTCTTGGAAACTTGTCCACGCTAAATGCCCTTAGTCTCTTCAGTAACTTATCTCACTGATCCCAAGTTCACTTATCTTCATCCCTCTTGTAGCTTGCCTGCTACACTCAGGGAGTGGACCCCTGGCTCTACCATGAATACTGAGCAAAAATACTCATTCAGAATGTCCACCTTCTTACCATTTTCTTTTTTACATACATTTCCTGAGTTTAGCCTCACAACACCCTCCTTCATATTTCTTTCCTCTCTGATATATCTAAAAAAGGCATTTTGTTCTCCCCACCCCCACCCCCACCTATCTGCAGTTCCATCTCTGCCTTTACTCTCCTTATGACTCTGCTCGCATTCTTCATTTTCACTAAGTATGCCTCCCTGGCTGTTACCCTTAGATTAATCCCAGTTACACATTTTGAATGCAACCCTCTTTGCCAGGCTGCTTCGCTCATTTCCCTGTTGTACAAAAGTGGCTTCTTTGTTTTTTCTTTCTTCTTAACCTGCTTCATACAGGTTTTAGTCACCTCCAAAAGACCACCCTTTGAGTGTTCACATTTCCTATACCCTTTCTGTGACAGTCTTCCTCAGTTTGTCTCTGAGGATCTCCTCATAGATTTTGTCTTCCATCTTCCTGATCTCTTTGGAGCTAGCCCTGTAACTGCCTGTTTATTTCTTTTACACTCTTCTCTGTTCCCCAACTGCTCAATGTATCCCTACCTTGCTTTAGAACCAGCACTGAATTGCCTGTTATCTTTCTCTGTATTCCTTATGCTCCCTCTGTTGTTTATGTACGAAGTAATTACTTGTAACTACCTTCCTATGTATTTCTAATGCTTTCTCAATTGTTGCTGTATGAAGTTTTACCTGTAACTCTCCCGGGTCGCACCTGAAAATAGGCACATGGCTGTCTAGTGTGCCCACCTGGTTAACAAAAGCAAATAAATAAATAAATAAATTGTGTTGCACCCTCTCAACTGCCTCAGTTTCCTTTTTTTTTTTTTTTTATGAGCTAAAACTATGCAATACTATAGAAGGGGGCCTGACCAGTACCTTCTAATGTTTGTTTGTTTTTTGTTTTCTTTTTTATGCCCCGTTCCAATCTCTGGCTCTCAACCCCTCAGGCACTGCTAGGTCTACATCAGAAGGTCTATCAGGAGAGATTAAAGGACCTAAATATGTACACCCTGAAAGAGAGGGGAGAGAGAGGTGGGATATGATAGAAACCTTTACCTCACAGTGGTAAACAAAGTAGAAGAGGGCAGTATTTTTCAGAAACAAAGGTACTCGAGGACAAGAGGGCATGATAAGAAATGGGAGGCAGGTAGATTTAGGAGAGATGTGAGGAAATGCGTCTTCACAGAAAGAGTGGTGGATTCCTGAAACAGTCTACAGTGGAGGTGGTGGGGCGAAAACAGTGGTGGGGTTCAAGAATGCATGGGATAGGCATAAGGGAATCTTAGGAAAAGGGAAGGGTGGAGTGAATGGGCCGGAGATTAAGGAGGATCTGCGGTGATACTGGAGGCAGGGAAAAATGAGCAGACTAGGTGAACCAAGCAGACCTTATCTGCCAGCAAATTCTTTGTTTCTGTGTTTATATGTTGGGGAGTTGGGGAGGCAGTATAGCGCAGTGGTTTAAAGCTCTGAGCTGCAAATCTGGTGACATCCAGCAGACCAGACCTGGGTTTGAGTCCCACAGCTTCCACTTGCATACTGTGTGACCCTGAGTAAGTCGCTTAACTTCCCTGTGCTCCCAGGTCGCACCTGTAAAAAAGCTTTCAGCTTAGTGTGTCACTCCTGGTTAAACAACTTAAAAATATATATATGTATATATTTCTGGGCACACCCGATCCCCCTGTGCTCCTACTTGAGTGCCTGCCTCCATAGAGCCTTGGCTGTGCCCGCAGGCAGGGTTGGGGTGGGTTATTTACCCCATATTTCAAGTTTGTGTCAGGCGGCCTCTCATGTGGTGGCATGGAGTCTGGATAGACTAAGGGTTGTCACAGGTGCTGGGGACAATGTCCCCTGTTTTCTCCCAGCCACAGGATGGTGGCACGTAAGGAGCACAGTGCAGGCGCATGCACCTGGCTAATATCCTTCCACCCTCTCTGCCTAATGCTGTGCTAGCATCTAGGATGTCACGGGGATTCCTGATTGGCTCGCGGGTTACACAGCCGCCTGCTGATTGGTTCCCATCACCATCTCTGCTACTCTTGCTGTGAATAGGAAAATTGTTAAAATGCTGCTTTAATTGTTAACCTCTTTAGAGTGTTAGCCTGATCTAAAATATTCTTTTTTAAACTGTTTCTACCTGCCTAAAAGTCAGCCTAGCTGGCCTGTTTTAACTGTGGAAACTAAATTTAAACTTGGACTGTTCTCGCCCTGCAGCAGCCGCTTGGCATTCTTTTACTGCATATTTACTGTGTTAGAGGAACTGTACGCCTGGTGGTAGCTGTCTGGCACTTACCTAGTTTGTTACTGAAAACTGTTTTTCCTGCTCCTGTCCTGGCCCTACCTGAAACTCTCCTCACTCTGCCCTAATTCAGACTAACTAACCTCAGTCTCAGAGGAAGCGGTGCTGACCGAAATCCAGACCCTTTCTCACCTCCTCCCAGCTCTTGATTTCTAACAACCCAGCCTAACTTTCCTCCCCCCCCGCAGCTCTGACTTCTCCCCACCCACACCACTTAACTTAATCCCCCTTTATTCTGGGTCCCCCGCTGGCTCTCTGCCACCAGCCCACACCCAACTGCTCAACCATCTCTAAGCCCTACTTAACAACTTCTTCTCCCTTCCGTCCTCAGATTCCAGCATAGCCCATTTAGGCTCTCCAGCATAGTGGCCACCGCTCTCGCCGACAGCTCCATGGGAAAGCCTTGATTCGGCTCGCACCTCTAGGACCCTCCTGTCCTCGGCTGGACTAGCCGGACGCTCTGGTAGCGCGGCTTCTCTCAGCCTCGGCCACAACCTGAAAGCTCCCAGGGGAAGCCCTGACACGGCTCTTCACTTAGAAGGAAAAAAGCAGTTTCAGTTGTTCCCTGCCCACCCCCAACCCGCTCGCCCTGTCTGGACACTTATATACTGTTTCAGGGGTCACATGCTGCCCTGTAATTTACTAAGTGTGTATGTCACCATTTGCAGCCTATATGCTGCTGCCACTAGGGGCATTCATCCTCTTGAACCATCTACTTGAAAAGTGTTTCTCGTTCAATGCACCTAGCCCTATTCTCTCCATCGACTCATACAAAAGCGTTCTGGGAATAATCTGTGACAGAAAGCCTTAACTCTGACTAAAACTCCCTGCGACTCATCAGTGAGAGAAAGCCTAACCCACTGCCTTACACCAATACTGAATTCAGTGCCTCCCTGTGCACCAACAGTGTCTCCCATTTCCACGAGATTCTTGCAATGCCTCATTGTACTCACCATTATCGCCTCCTCAGGCCCCTGTAATGGACCCATCAATTCTTCTCAAGCTACCCATGAGGCGGTAGTCCTAAATGTATATGGAACATTTACCTCCTCCTCCTACCCTGATATAACCTGCAACCTCCATCAGTTATCCTTTATGAACACTGGCCTGAAATACCCCACCCAAGGCTCCCTCCATGGTATGACTTCTCAGTGATTTTGTAGTCCACGCTGGGAACATGCAAGCCCATATGCTTAGAAAAAGACAGTGGTCTCAACATAATAAACTTATATTGACACAAATTGTTCACTTACTACTACTACTCCTGATGTCTGACAATGTCCACCCCAACCCTGGCCCACCACATGACCCCAACACCTGACCACGAAAAACTACAGGACTAAAAAGGACATCTGCAGCCTCCTCCCCAAAATGGATTGCCTGAAGGTGTGGATCTGTAGTCATAACCCAGATGTGTTATCCGTAGTAAAAGGCCATCTCCCACAACTAAAGTCAGACCTCAAACTCCTTGACTGGATGGACCTCCATGAAACCAATGATGTGGACACCGCAGTTGACCTCTTTGTGTCAGAATTTAATGCTGTCTGTGACAAACATGCACCAGTTACTACAAGAAAAGCCAAAAGGCCTTTTAACCCATGGATTACCCTGGAATTCCTGGAGCGACTCGACTTAAGAGACCATATCTGGCAACTAGCATGAGAGCAGGGGACTGCAGCTAACATTCAACAATATAAAAAGGCCCGCAATGCCTGTACTAACGCTATCCACCATGCTAAAAGTGCATATTACAAAGAAGCCCTCACTAACTCATGGAAACAGCAGCAAGTCTTTCTGAGCCAACCTTAATGACATCACAGGGAAAGACCCCAAACTGCCCCTGCTATGCTTACTGTTGAGCGTGTTCCAACCCTGGACCTTCTGCTTATTGCCAGCTCGCTGAAGTATGCTTTCCCTGACCTCAGTAGTGTGCTCCCAAGGACTTCTTCAATACCGCAAACCCAAGGGACAGTATGAGGTCATCTGCATTACCACCTAACCAGCCGCTATTCCGCTTTAAAATGGTCTCTGACGCAAATGCTAGGAAATACCTTGAAAAGGTTCTCAGAAAATCTAGGCACAGTTGGAACTCCTTGGATCTCAAATTTATACACTTGGCACTGGACAAAATACTTGGACCACTAACCAGAATACTTAACCTATCCCTCTTCCACTCCCAGTTTCCCCAAAGATGGAAGTCTGCTGCAGGAACCCCTGTACACAAAAGTGGGGACCTGTCCTTACATAATAACTACAGACCGATTTCCATACTCCCCGCCGATCTCCAAGGCTCTCGAGTAGATTGTGGCCAACCAGATGGTGGAATACTTTAATCAGTATCAACTCCTGTGTCCAGAGCAACATGGATTTCCGAGGTGGCTACTGTACCATCACGGCCCTACTCGAATTTACAGAATTTATCCATAGTGCCTTAGATCAAGGCCACCTTGTAGGGGCAGCCTTCATTGACCTATCAAAGGCTTTTGATACGGTTCATCATGCACTGCTCCTCGAGCAACTATCTGATATTGGACTCGCACCTGAAACTGTGAACTGGTTTAGCAGTTATTTGAGCCACTGCTCCCAGCAAGTCAGGATTGGGAAAGTCCTATCAGACAGCCGACCTGTCAGATCTGGTGTACCGCAAGGGTCCATTCTGGCACCAGTGCTGTTCACTGTTTTCTTAAACAATCTCCCAGCCTGCTACCTTTGCCGTATGCTCCTTTATGCTGATGACGCAGTGATTTCTACCAGCAGCCTGCGCTTTGAACTCCTTGAAACTGATCTCCAAAATGATTTTGCATCTGCGGAAAAGTGGTTTAAAGAGCAAAGACTAGTCATGAACTATAAAAAAACAAAAACAAAGATCAAGCTGTACTCTGCAGCCCAAAACAAGCTAAAAAGCTACCCTCTGGCAATAAGAAACAACAGCTGGTGACACATTGGCGCTCGTCCCACATTTCAAATAACCTGGAGGTTACAATAGACTCTTCCCCTGTCCTTCTCCCATCATATCGAT
Source organism: Neoceratodus forsteri (assembly GCA_016271365.2). Lineage (NCBI taxonomy): Eukaryota > Metazoa > Chordata > Ceratodontiformes > Ceratodontidae > Neoceratodus > Neoceratodus forsteri. Next base: position 1,052,440,957 of record CM028129.1, read on the forward strand.
ATCACTGCAAGAGCTATTAATACCACAATCGGGATCCTATACTACCACAGACATTGTTTAACTCATGAAGCATTAAAGCTGGCAATCAGCAGCTCAGTTGTCTCCCTCATAGAGTATGGGCTGGCCATATAAGGTTCTGCAACCGACATGGCGCTCCAGTGGATCTCAGTTGCCTTAAAGGTGACACGCAAAGAAACACTACAGCCCTCTCCCATTCCCACATACCTTGCAATGCTGCTGCGAGAGTCTGGGGCTGCAGTGAATTTAATTTTTAATCCACTGTGTGTTTTGCTATAAACTGCCAAAACTTTCGGCCGAACACGTAAGCACCGTGCGGGTCCCAGTTGAGCGGGCACAAAGAGTCATGGGTATTACACCCATTTAGTGACGTTGCTCAATTGGGAACCACGTGGCACTTCTGTGTTTGCCTGAAAGTTTCGGCAGTTTGTAACAAAACACAGTGGATTAAAAATTAAGATCACTGCAGCCCCAGACTCCCGCAGCAGCATTGCAAGGTATGTGGAAATGGGGGCGGGCTGCAGTGTTTCTTTACATGTCACCTTTAAACAAAGCCTGCCGCCTTCTCACAAATGCACCACGACTCACACACACACCTATGAACTCTGTGCCCAGGCCAGCTGGTTTTAACTGAATGACAGAATCAGGTATCAAACCTATCTTCTCGCCAAAAAAGTCACATTAAATCTGCTTCCAACAGGGGTGCAGAACCTGCTGGCACTACCTGTGAATACCAGACAAACCAGAAGTTCTGTCACTCTAATCTTCCATGTTCCCAGATGTCGCACTACAATGGCACAACATGCATTCTCACACCATGCAACCTCTGGGCAAACGCATTGTCTCCTGACATCTCTGGCTCCACAACAATTGACTCTTTTAAACATAGACTGCGCCAGCACCTCATTGATACAACTAACTGCAGGTGCCCAGCTAAGGCTTTGCCCACAGTAGCAATCTGCCTCTAGCTTTTATCTTTGCCTCTGTCCTGACAGGTTAGTCAGACCACAGCACTTCACCTACCTCCCTGTTCCTCCCTGGCTCTGCCCCTGACCTATCCCTACCCTCTGCCCTCCCTGTCCGCTGTGCTCTGTTCAGCTAGCCCTCCCACTCCCAATGTACCCTTCCCTATCCTGTCTGCTTATCATCTTGACGTGGACACACATTGTACAATGCCTCAGCATTCCTAGTGCTTTGTTTGACTTCTGTAACCTTCATGTATATTTTTCTTCAGTATTTTTTGTCCACAGTATTTGAACCTTGTTGTCTAATGTATCTAACGTGGAACCTATCAACGAGCATCCACTCACAGGTGTTAGCCAAGATCAAATAAATAGAAAATAAAAAAAAATGATCGCCCAGTTGGCAGCACTGCAGCAAACCTCCCTACCCAGAGGAGGAGAGTGTCTGTTGCCAACCTCAGTCCTCCTCCCCAACCAACCTGAGCTTGTTCCCAAACCTAGGTGTCTGGAAGTGTGAGTGGCAGCCTTACTGCTGAGCCAACAAGCTGGCCCAGGGCCTTGTAAAGTGGCAGGATTACTTCCCCTGCTCTGCTGGTCACACTGTTTTGATGCACCCCGACATTTATCCGGCCCTTCTGATGGTGACTATGCACTGCTTGACATGCTGTAGTCCCTATATTTGTTATGACCTACAGGCCCTGTTCCTCTTCCACTGTAGCAAATAGAGCCCTATATTATGTAGGGTCTGCATTAGCTCTTAGTTTACTCCCAGGGGTGTCACTTTGCATTTGGATACTTGGAATGTGAGAATACCGGAGTCTCAGACCTTCAAGGGAGTCCACCCCAGTTTAGTCTCATCAACGAACTTAAGAAGCCTTTCAGATCATTGATGACAGTGTTGATCAGCAGCTGTCCCAGCACTGATCCTTGAGGGATCCTGCTGATCACCTGTATCTGCTTGGAGAAGTGCCCATCCAATACCAACCCTCTGCTTCCTCCCTCCAAGCCAGTTAGTAATCTACCTTGTGTATGCCTCTTGTTTACTGCAGGGGTGCGTTTTGCCCAGTGTTAGGCACCATTGTGTCAAAGATATTGTTGAAGTCTAGATAAACTAGATCTGCAGCCCTACCGTAGTCCATCTCTGTTGTTGCCATTTTGAAGAAGGTGATCAAGTTGGAGCCTGTCCTTCATAAGGCCATTCTTAGAGAAAGAAAGAGAGCCTTGGCATCAACTGAGTGCTCCATTATTCTTTGTTTGATAATTGCTTCTAAGGCCTTGCCCAGTACTGATATTTATTTATTGAAATGTTTCACCAGGATGGCACACTGAACGACTAGTCGCTCATCTCCCGGTGTGACCTTGGGGGAAGGGGTACAATAGGATTAAAACATTAAACATTCAAGTTACAAGATCAGCATTAACATACAGTTCTAAGGCAGGTGTTACAAGCAGTGGTACAACAGTGTTATGCATAATAGGTAGAAAGAGTGGTCAATAATAAGTGGCGGGTTAATAAGTAAATAAGTGCTTACGTAAAAGAAAAGAAAATATAAGGGGGCGGTGAGAGGGGGAGAGGAGGGGGAAGGGTAAGGTGGGAGGAGGGGGAAGAGTCATGTTCAAGTTACATTCAAGTTACAGGAGCAACATTAACACATAGCTGCAAGGCAGGTGTTACAAACAGTGTTAAAATAGAGTTGTGCATAATATGTAGGAAAAGTGAACAATAATAAGTGCCGGGTTAGTAAGTAAACAAGTGCTTACATTAAAGAAAAAGGTGAAAGGAGAGGGAGGGGTGAGGTGGAGGGATGTAGGGGAGAGGGGAGTAGATGAGGGATAAAAGCCCTGGGGGGTAAGAGAGGGACACATGAAGAGCATTTGGCATCCCTTACATTCTGTGAGAGACCAAGGGAGTCCAGTAAAGGGGAGCAATTTGGGGGAAGGGGAGGAGAACTAGAAATTGGGGGGGGGGTGAGGGTGCATAGGATAAAATGAAGGTGATGGTAGAGAGGTAGGGTTCATCCATGGCTTATAGGAGGGAATTAGGGAGGGACATGGCAGGAACAGCTAGGCACAAGGCAATTTTTGAGGGCAGAGCTGATGGAGTAGGCAGAAGATGAGTGCTGAATTTGAGGGGGGAGTGAATTCCAAATTTTTGGGAGGCATTAGGAGTAAGCGGATTGGCTGATTAGGGTGGATCTGCGGGGGACTACCAGAGTTCGGGAGTCGGTTGATCTAAGGGAATGGGAGGCTGGGGTGGTTGTTATAAAGGAGGAGGCTAGGTAGGAAGGGAGCTCTCCTAACCAGTGCTTGGAGGTAAATTTAGCACAGTGAGAGAGTCGCCTAGTTGTAAGAGAGGGGAAGGATAGGGCATGATAAAGATCGCAGTGGTGGGTGCGAGGTAGGGCATCCAGGGCAAAGCGGCAGAAGAAATTGAAGAGGGTGTCCAGTCTGGCCAGGGAGGACTTAGGGGTAGCACCATAGGCTACCTCTAAAAAAACCCTCTAAAAAAACACAGACATATAGATATCAGGCTGAGTAGCCTGTAGTTATCCGGTCCAACCTTGATCCCTTCTTGAAGATGTGTTTCACACTGACCCCTTCAAACCCTGGGAAGTTTTACTCTATTCTGACTAATGCAGTATGGTCTCATCATAGGACTGCCCCGGAGCCGAAGTGGTTGATAGAACCTGTGCAAATGATGGAATGCTAGGCCTGAGCTCATTTTTTTATTTTTTTTTTTAAATAATTTTATTGAGGTTCATTTTCCACAAACATCAACAAGACATACATAAAATAGACAGACTATAATATAAATAAATAAAACAGAATCTGACAATAAGCAGCAGTCTAAGATAGTTTAACTAAATTGATTATTAAAAAGGGGGATACAAACGGCCTTAGACCTAATCTCATAAAGCCATTACATTTTCTAGTTCAAGGTATTTGTGTATTTCCATGCACATCATAACACCTCAGAATTAACCTTCATTCTTTTCCCAAAAATAGCATGGGAGAACACATTCCCCCTTACTAGGTCTTAAATGTCATTACTTAGCACAAATTCTCAGGTATTCGGCTTATGCCTTTTAGAATATATGATGTAACCTTTTAAGGGATCATTGTCCAGATCAGAAGAAATGGCTAAAAAACATTTGATTAATTTATAACCCAGAAAAAAGAGACAAGAAAAACAAGGGAAAAAACCAAAAAAGAATTTGAAATTGAGCTAGGCCTTTTCCAAAAGAGAACAATTTAACATAGTTTCTAAGGGATAGTGGGTGAAGGGGGAAGGCGGACCAAGTATGGCTCAGAAACGCACATTAACCCTAGACATCTCTGTGGCAGAATTTATTAATTAGCCCTTTATGAGCAGGGAGATCTATTATATAGTATCTAGGAGGAAGAGAGGCAGAGCCAACAACACACCCTCTGGTAGAACTCACCTAAAATGGGTTATCTTCTTGCATTAGCCCTAAAGCTATAAAGTATAAAAGGAGGTATTCCTGTATTAGGTATGGTCGGCTAATATCTCTAAAACAGTTCTGTTCTCTTTATTTGCTTGGTAGTGGAAAAATGGTAACCATCTGGATTTAAATTTCTCTAGATTCAATCTGAGTTTAGCTATTAATTTTTCCATCTCCAACAGACCTAGACATATGGAATACCACAAGTCGGGGGGGGGGGTTGGCGGGTTCTTTATAAGCCAGCTCTTAGTAATGGCTTTATGTGCTGCTACCAAAAGAATGAAAAATAAATACTTCTGTGCTCGAGTTTGAATACATGGAGTAGAAAGATCCCATAACCAAATCTTTGGGTCTCGAGGTAGCTGAAGTTGGAATATCAGCCCCACTCTACATATTATTTTTTCCCAGAAACTATCTAATTTCCCACAGGTCCACAAAACGTGTGTGACTACCCACCTCTCTGCACTTCTTCCAGCATAAATCAGAGGAAGTAGTCTTATAGTGTTTAGTAACTTGAGGGGTACGGAAATATCTAATTGTCACTTTCCACCTGAACTCTTTCCGTGTTGGCGAGATTGTAGTGGATTGCACCCATTCCCAGATCTGTTCCCAATCTTTTCCCTCTAAACTAACCCCAGATTCTTTGTACCATCTCTGTTCCACAGCTTTTAAGGCCTGTGAGTCTTTCGAGGACAGGAAGGCCGTAATTTTAGAAATCAGCCCTCTCTGTCCCCCCTGTGAGGTCAAAAGAAGAAAAAGTTCCCGGAGGGGATTAGTCTCTTCAAGTGTTTGGAAGTTTATATTTTTACCCTTCAAAAAGTGGCGTAGTTGTAAAAACCTAAAAAAGTCTTACATAGGAAGATTGACGTCTCTGCTTAGTTGATTAAAAGTCTTAAGGACCCCCCTCATAGAACTGGCCTATATACTGTAATCCTGATCTCGTCCATCTAAGGAAACCTCCATCCATCTGAAAGGGAAGAAAATCAGGGCAGGCCCTCGGAGGAGTCAGGGCTGAGATCCTGGGCTAAATCTCCATATTTTATTTTTATTTATTTAAAATTTTGGTGACCAGGTAGGCCCACTGAGACCACTACAGTCCCTTTTTCAGGGGTGACCCAGGATTAATTACAGGCTACAGGAGAATAAGCAGGAACAACTCAAGGCAAATTGAGTAATACAGACATTACAATCAGGATATGTTGTACTATTCACAGGCAGGTTAGATACAATTGAAGATTATCATGTGGAGTAAAAGAGCTTCACAAGAATGACAGTCACACATTGTTCATTGAAGCGGAACAGTTTCACAAAAATTACAGTTACAAATGGCTCATCAAATGGTAAAGGTCCCAATATGGGAGTAAAGGCATGCCAGGCAGCTGACAGTAGCTACAGAGGTAGCCCTGTGGAGTGTACTGATCATCAGCGGTAGCATGCACAGAGGCTTAGCCCCAACAGGTCGGTCTTGAGGCCTTTTTTAAAGCCACCAAGGGAGCTGCAGTCTTGGAGATTACTAGGAAGGCCATTCCTGAGGGCAGAGGGATGGAATGTAAGCCACTGAAGACCGAAGACCTTGACATATCTGGACTCTGGGCACATGGAGGAGTTGCCGAGTTGAGGACCTTAAGGTTCTTCCAGACTGTTTAAGCGTTAAGGTGCAACTCAGACTGGGGGGGCATTAGTTTTTAGAAGCTTGAAGGCCAGACATAGGGAAGGGTACATCAGTCTGCCCTCAAGGGAAGGCCAATTTAGTGAGTGTAACACTTTACAGTGGTGTTCTAGAGGCAGAGCACCCAGGGCAAAGCGCCCGACTCTGTGATACAATATTTTCAGTTTTTGCATCTCCATGTTTCGTAGTGAGTGTTGCACTGGGGCCCCATAGAACAGGGTGGGCAGGAGCATGCCGGTGGCTACCCTTATCTTAGATGTCTGAGTGAGAAAAGGGCTCAGACGATACAGGAGACCAAGCTTCTGGTTCAGCGTCTTGGTTAGTTGATCAACATGAAGGAACAGTCTTGATCAGTACACACACCTAGGTATTTAATGCAATCCGTAACCTCTATAGGAGAACTACTGGACAGGCAGGGGGACAGTAAGCATGATCTATCAGGGCCTAGCCTTTTGCGTCCAAATAGAATGGCTTTGGTTTTTTTTCACATTGAGGACTAGCCGATTAGTCAGGAACCAGTTTTCCAATATGGAGAGGTCCTGGTTCAGAAGTTGATTTAGCTGTGCTGCATGCAGAGCTGATCTGTACAACACAGCATCATCAGCATAAAGAGTCACCTTGGCACCTCCACAGTGATTAGGCAAGTTGTTGGTGAATAGGGAGAATAGGAGGGCACCAATATTGAACCTTGGGGGAACCCTTCAGAGATGGAGCGTTTGTCTGACTTTGACCCCAGCCATCTGACTATTTGAGATCTACCATGCAGGTAATCTATGAACCACTACACTGAGTGGTTGTCCAGTCCAAGGGATCTGAGCTGCGAGATGAGCAGTTGGTGGTCCACCAGATCAAAGGCCTTGGTAAGGTTCTATAAAGATCGCACCAGTTAGTTGGCTGTTATCTTGGGCTGCGAGGATGTCAGACGTGAGGCTAACCATGGTGGCATCTGTGCCATGTAGTTTTCTAAAACCGTGTTGTCGGGGAGTAAGGAGGTTATGTTGTTCAACATATTCCTGGACGTGTTAGTACACAATTCTCTCTAGCATTTTGCTTAGTGTGCAGAGTATGAAAATCGGTCTGTAATTCTCGACCAGCTCACTTGGCCCCCCTTTTGGGATGGGGGTAACCAGGGCAGTTTTCCAGGCTGTGGGAACTTTATCTTCCATCAGCGACCTGTTGAATAACCACGTGATTGGTGTGGCAATTTCTTGGGCTGCTAATCTGAGTTCTTATAGTTTGGATCTGAGACTATTTACATTGATATGAACCAGTTTCACTCCTTTTGTATTGGCCCAGCTGGGCAAGGCGGAAGTTACATTTGCAATATCGGCCCCTTTGTCGTGCAAATTTTATTCCTGTTGCTGGTCTGCGTGGCCTTTTGTCTCCGGCCAGTATTTAACTCCCTCCTGTCTCCTCAGCCAAGGCCCCAGCAGAGACTCAGCCAAGACTTGAGGTCGGCCCCGGGTGGATGGCACTTCCACAGCCGCTGCCGAGAGCACAAGTCAGGATGCTCTCCATTGAAAAGATATATGGCAAAAGCAGTTGTTTCGCCATTCCACCCATCCCCACCCTCCACGTGATAAATACGCATACACCTTGCCCCTAGTCATTACCTTGCCCCTTTAGTCTCTCCCCCTCTCTCTCTTTCTCTCTCTCTCAGGACAAACCTAACCACTGAAGAACCCTCTCGTGCCCCCGGTCACGCTCACCTACAACAAGACCAGACACTGCTCATATTCTGATCCCTTAGATCTCGGGGATTCTTGCATTGCTGGTCCTACTAAGTACCTGGTGGGCCAGTTAAACTCTTAGGGCCAGCGACACTCTACTTCTGGGCGCCTTATCTACTCTGTCTACAGTCTAGGTCAAAAAAACCCTGGCTCTGGTCTTCTGAAGCAGCCCACCAAGAACGTCTGGTCCCCTGAAGCAGCCTAATAAGAACGTTCAGGTGGCGCCTTACTGCAGCACCATTGGTGACCCTGCATCTCCTTCCTATCTCATCCCTGTTATAGTGGTTTAGGCTATTAAACTAACCTAAGCCGTAAATCTAGCCAGCCCTATTGTATCTGTCACCTTCCAAACTCATTATGGGGGTGCCTCTTTGGATCCACATTTTGCTTCCCTTCCTTCTCGTACCCTGTGCGGTATCTAAATTCACTCGGCTTGCTGGCGGTGGGACCCATGGCACCCAAGTGGGTTGTCGAGTACACCGGTTCTCCTCTTACAGTCACCTCTGTGCCCTCAGACTTCCTTATTTGCGGCCTCTCTCCAACTCTGTGCACAGAGTTGGGACCAGTGCAGAGCTGCCACTGCAGAGTATATTCATCACTTGTGCAAGCTTTTACCTCCCTTGTTGTCTTCCTGCCAGGGTTTTAGTATCTGCAGTTCTAGCTCGATTCAGATACAACCACGTGACACCTCTCTCGCAGTATACTACCCGCATCAGACTTTCACAGCAAAAAAAACTTAAAATGTCTCTAGCCTTTATTAGGAAGCTACTTCTTCTCCTTCTGTTATGCTCTGGAGACGTCAAGCTTAACCCCAGTCCAGTTCAAACTATCACTTCCCCCTCGGACCTTGCAAATCTGAAAGGCATGCAATTCTTGCACATGAATGTATGTAGCTTGCTAAGTAAGTTTACATTAATACAGGCCTGGGTCACTCACACCAAACCAGATGTATTAGTTATCTCGGAATCTTGGCTGAGGCCCGCCACGCCTGACAGGAAATTAGCATCCTGATTACTCCCTATTTAGAGCCGACAGGCCTACGGGGGAGTGGCCATATATACAAAGGATAAATACGGTAACATGTCTAGAAACAACTCCATTGCTAACCAATTGAATGCCTGGTTCTAAGGCTGGAGATACCCTCATCCTCAGAGCTATGTGTTATAGGCTGCTATAGGCCACCTTCTGCTGGTTCCCAAATCCTCACCCACCTAACTAATGTTATGGAGCATGGCTCCATTGAAACGGTCATCCTTAGGGACTTAAACTTTGATTGGCTGTCCCAAGCTGTGGCACCTCTCAAAGAGTTTTGTGATGCCCATGGGCTAACCCAACTTATCGGAGAGCCTACTCGTCCCAACAAAAAATGCCCCGCTAATAGTACTTTGCTGGATGTCATCTTAGCAAACAAACCGCACCTTTTCTGTCACGCAGGCATATTTTTCTCTGATGTCAGTGACCATAGCATTATTGCCAGCATAAGGTCAGCCCAGTGCCCACCGTCCATGTCAAAGTTCTCCATCAAGCGGTCCAGACGCAACTTTGATCTGTCCGCCTACCTGGATGACTTAAAATCCTCGATGCGCTGGCAGGACTTTTATTTAGCCAGCTCCGTCCAGCTTGCCGATGAGATCTTCTCCGAAATCACGACTGAGGCCCTAAACAAGCATGCTTCCCTTGTGAAAACCAGAGTAAGGAGAAGAACCAGTCGTTGGTTCACGCCTGAACTCAAAGCAGCTTTATTAAACAGGGACAAACTTTGGAAGAAAGCACGGTCTACAAAGGCCCAAACGGATTGGTGCAATTTTAGGATTGCCAGGAATGCCTGCACCAAAATGATAAGAGATGCTAAGGCATCCTTCTATCGCTCAGAACTCGATTCTGCATATAGGAGCTCCGACAAATTTGGGGATTCCATCAGGGACATGTCTGGACACACCCCCGGAACCTCCTTGCCTGTAAAAATCTTCTCTGGCAATGGCACCATCTGCGACAAACTGGAAATACTGGAGCTTTCAACAACCACTTCGCTACCACAGGTGTTGCGTTTGATAACTCACCTGCATGTTCCCTACTATCTCAATGCAACATGCTCAAATCTGAACCTCTTCTAACCAGTTCAGTATTTTCCTTCCAGCAACCTACGCTGAGGGAGGTCGAAGATCTTCTACTAAAGTTGGACGAGAAGAAAAGTGCGGTGCCAGGCGGCCAGCCAGCACAGCGGTTGGATTTCCGCTTGCGATACCAGCGACCGGGTTGAGGAGCGAGCCTGGGATCTGGAGGGCCGGCGGAGGGACTGGCGTCCCAGGACACGTTCGTCCTCTCCGGGGGGGAGGGGGGCACCTGAGCTCAGTGCTTGTCTGACCCCGGGTGGAGACCCAAGGTACAGCAAGCCTGATGCTCCTACAGAAGGGGGCGACGTGCCAGACATCGGCGCTTCAGCGCCTTGACGTCCGGGGACCTGGCACGTCGAGAACATCAGGAAAAAACCCTTTCAGCCTTCCAGTAGACGGAGCACCAGGCCCCGACCTTCAATGTCCCTACCTGCCCGGAGACAGCGTGCCGACGAAACATAGAGAAGCGTCGGGGTGTAGGGGCTCCCACCCCATACCCACCTGGGGGGTATAGCCACGGCTCCATGGGGCACGGACTGCACCAGCCACCAGGTAGGTGAGCGAAGGCTGATAAGGCCACAGGTGTCTCCCGAAGAGGGGAGAGCTGTGAGGAGGGAGGAGGATAAAGAGAAAGTTAAAAAAAAAAAGAAAAAAGAAAAGTGCCGGTGCCGACTGTCTAGATCCCTTCTTCCTAAAGGTCACCTTCCATGTCCTCTCTGTACCAATTACCCACCTATTCAATCTTTCTTTATCCCACGGTATCCTCCTGCCTTTATGGAAAATAGCACTTGTTATACCCTTGTTCAAATCTGGGGACACTTGTGACTTAAATAATTGCAGGCCAATCTCATTACTACCCATCTTGTCTAAACTATTGGAAAAAATAGTAAGCAAGCAACTGACAGCTTACGTTGAATCCATGAATCTTTTGAATCCTATGCAATCTGGCTTCAGAACACATCACAGCACTGTCACAGCCCTTGCTAAAGTGACCAACGACTGGCACCAGGACCTGAAAAACAAGAAATTTGTCTGCGCAGTGTTCTTAGACCTAGGCAAGGCTTTCGACACTGTTGATCATGAACTGCTCCTCTGCTCCCTCAAGACTATAGGACTGGATGCTCTGTCCCTTCACTGGTTTGCAGATTACCTCTCTAACCGTTGGCAGCAAGTTAAATCCAATGGTGACCTTTCTCCTCTTAAGCTCTTGAAAAGAGGGGTCCCCCAAGGATCGATCCTGGGCCCACTATTGTTCGCAATTTACGTGAACAACTTAGACAAAAACATAACTAAGGCTAACATTCATCTATTTGCAGATGGCACGGTCCTTTACCTTAGCCACTCCTCTCCTGAAGCTGCCTAAAAAGATCTACAATTGGAATTCAACATCCTTCAGAGCCAGCTGCTTAACAAAAAATTGTTATTAAAAGCAAAAAAAAAAAAACTAAGGCTATGCTGGTCTCACCTTTCCTATCAGGCGCAAACCCAGCTATGTCTGGTTCCATTCCTCAGATTACCACAGTCCTGGGAGAAAAGCTAGAATATGTAAGCAAATTCAAGTACCTAGGGGTGTGGATCGACCACAAACTTTTTTTCTCTGAACATATTAAAGACCTTCTAAAGAAACTAAGACAGAGGCTTGGCCTCTTCTTTTGATTAAATAACTACCTTACCTGTAATGCCAAGAGAAGGCTGGTACAAACCTCATTTCTCTCCTTGATCGACTATGCCGACTTTCTCTATGGCCACTGCCCTGCCTCGCATCTTGCTAAACTTGATACTTTGTATCACAGGGTCCTGAGATTCATCACTGGATTACCGCTCACCACTCACCACTGTGCCCTCTACACAGCCGTGGGGTGGCCCTCCCTTCACTCCTGGAGACTCAGAAATGCTATACTCTGAATCTTCAAAGCCATCATTAAGAAACTTGCCCCTTATATCACCGCTTGTCTGCCGCTATGCGAAGTTAGTACCTATGCCCTGAGAAGCTGCTCCCTGATCTATCTGAAGGTACCTAAACTAAAAACTCGTCTAGCGAGATCGGCCATAAGTTTCGCGCTGCCCTCTTTGTGGAACGTTGTACAAAAAACACTGAAGCGCAGCTTCCCGATCAGCGTATTTTCCTTTAAGACCCTATACGACCGTTCAGTGAAAGAATTCTGCAATTGCTTCCCCTGAAGATAAATTTAATCACCCCTTCCTTACACTGTCTTGGTCACTTTCCCTTTCCCTCCCTCCCTCTGCCATCCTGCCCCTACTTTCATACTCCCCCCCCCCAACCACCACCACCAGCCTTCCTGGGCCCACAAGATTAAGCAGGTCCCCGATATACAGTATATCTCTCGATCGCTTATGTGTGCTTAGTTTGTCTATGTCATGCCTGTATTGACCATCCCCTAACAGAGCCACGTCCATGTTGATTTACACTCAAGCACTTTTTTATTGTTAAAGTTGTATTGTACTTTTGTTCATCCTGTGTTCACAAATGTATATTATGTGTATTATACTTTTGTTCCTCCTGTGTTCACAAATGTGTATTATTGCACTGTTTGGATTGTACTTGCTCCTTTGTCACTTTGTGCAACAGGTCCATCTTGTAAATGAGCTTGCTCAACGATGATTGCCTGTATAAATAAAGACTTTGATTGATTGATTGAATATTGGTACAGGGAGGACCCGGGTTAGTTTCAATATCCCCTGCTAGCAGAAGCTTTAAATGTACCCATACCCTCTTGGACGACTGGAGTGGGAGATGAAAAAATAGGCGTTTGTGTAGTCTCAGGTATGTGGTACAAACATAGCAATTTCCTCCTTTCCTGAGACTATTCAAAGTAAGTGGGCTGGGGTAGGAGTCTAGTTGGGGGTAGACGCATGGATAATGGGCTAGTGTGAGATCAGGTGGGCAGTTATTTTCCACCCGAGAGTTAATCATCAGTTGGTCAGTGCATAATGTAAACAGGATATAACCACTCCCCAGAAACATTTTCAGTCTAGTACGGCAGGCAGCTAATGTACAGAAGGGGCTTGGTGGGAGTAGCAGTTGTTTGGAATAGAGCAAATTGAGCCCCAGTCAAAATAGAGTGAAACAGCAATGCTATCATCTGATAGGAAGGAGGCGGAGCAGCAGCACGAATTAAAGCACTCTGGTGGCAACGGGGGGGAGCAAGACTAGAGGCAATAAGCTAGCAAGACCAATAAAAATTGCAGTAATAACCCCTAAAAATTGCTATGCTGTCCCATCGACAGAAGACTGATTATTCCACATAGTCCCCCAAAATAAAAAAACACTTAGCATAAGAGTTCCCTTTGTTTCTTCCAGCTCCTGCCCCCTCCAGGTGGAAGAGTCCTGATGGATGTGGCTGCACAAGACCATTTAATTATGGAGGGGGTGTGGGGTGGACAGGTGGGAGAAAAAAACCCTTTGAGTTCTGTTCGGCTGGGCTCTGCTTAAATAGCCCAGCCGAGGCTCTTTGGTTTTCACGCCCAACAACCTGGCGCTGATTGGCTCCTGTGGGAGCCCTCCGTCTACGGTCCTCGGCCGCAGATGTGAGCCGTGTCCCTGAATAGCTGACCTCTGGGTCCGCGGGAACGCCTCGCTGAAGCGTAACAGCAGTCACTAATGTGGTATGGGAAGGGAAAAACCTCCTCCGGGAAGTTCTATTTGGCTGGGCTCTGCTTAAATAGCGCAGCCAAGGATCTTTGGTTTTCGCGCCCAACAACCTGGCGCTGATTGGCTTCTGTGGGAGCCCTCCGTCTACAGTCCTCGGCCACGGATGCGAGCCATGTCCCCGAATAGCCAGACCTCTGGGTCCGCGGCAACGGCCGCCCTCGTAGAAGTGAACAGCAGCCGCTGATGTGGCAAGGGTAGGAAAAAAACATTTATCTGGTCACCACCAGCCAAATTTGTTTCATAGTCAAAGACCAGGGGTTAAGGGTAATAAATTTAGATAAACCCTCCCGGTCCATTAGAATAATATCTGAAAATTTTGCAGCAGTAACTAAAGGTTTCTCCAACTTTGTCCATTGTGGGGGATCAGTTCCTAGACTTCTGGGGCTGCTCAGCTGCAAGCCTTGGTGGCCATAAGTATTTGAAAAATCTAGGAGGCTTAATCCCTCACCCTTCTTTGCTCTTTGTAAAATCTGCCATTTAATCCTAGGTGTTGTGTGTTTCCATAAGAATTTAGAAATGGAGGTCCTCAGACTTTTCCAAAACAGGGGGCGGGGAGGTCTGATAGGGAGCACATTAAATATAAAGAGGAAACGGGAAAGGACATTCATCCTAACAACCTCAATACGTCCTGAGAGTGACAGAGGGAGTTCATTCCAATGGTTCAAGTCTTCTTGAACATTTTTCAACAATTTCAAGTGGTTCATTTGGTATAGGTTACTAATCTTTGTAGGTATCCAGACTCCTAAATATCTAAATCCCTCTCTAGCCCATTTAAACTGACCCACTTGAGGAAGTGAGCCTAGATTGAATGGACCCATGGGTAACATTTCTGTTTTTGTGTCATTCATTTTAAATCCAGAGATTTCCCCAAATTCCTGTAGTAAGGAGCCCAAAATCAGAGCAGAGTTTACCAGATCTGCAAGGTATAATAAAGTGACATCCGCATACAAAGAGATGCGTAACTAAGTACCTTCCACTTTAATTCCTTTATATATCTCTGACTCTCTGATTAAAGCCGCCAAGGACTCCATATTTAATGCAAAAAGGAGGGGGGAGAGAGTGGGCATCCCTGTTTTGTACCCCACTGAATATTAAAGGATTCTGAAATTAAACCATTTATTTTCACTCTAGCCCTGGGATGGCGATACATATTTAAAATCCAATCTCTGAATTTTTCCCCAAACCCAAATTTAACCAATATTTGTTCCAAAAACAACCAATCAAGGCGATCAAAGGCCTTTTCAGCATCTAATGAAATGACAGCATTAAGAGTGTGTGAGGGGGACAGGTTACTAGATGAAAGAGTGTTTAATAAAAGGCGTATATTATCTTGAATGTGATGTCCCGGAATAAAGCCGGTCTGGTCAGAGTGAACTAAATCTGGGATAAGAGCCTGAAGCCGTACCCCCACCAGTTTAGTGAAAATTTTTGATCTACATTCAAGAGAGCGATAGAATGATAACTTGAACAGCACTGAGGATCTTTCCCTGGTTTAGGGATCAGCGAAATCATAGCTTCCCCCCAGGTATCCGGAATGGCCCCCATTGTATGTGCTACATTACATACCCCTTTAAGAGTAGGGATCAAGTCTCCTGAAAATAACTTTTAAATTCTACAAAGAAGCCATCCGGGCCTGGGGCTTTGCCAGAGCTAAGAGATTTAATTACCAACTGAATCTCATCCTCAGTAAAAGGTCTTTCTAGCAATTTTACCTGGGAATCTGTTAATGAAGGTAGATTTATTTTACTCAAAAACTGGGCTATCTTCTGTGCATGTTCAAGGGTCCTCTCTTGAGAGTAGAATTGCTTATAAAAAACACAAATTCCCTTGACATTTCTGTGAGTTTAGTCGTCACCTGACTTGGGGGGTTCTAACTGCAATTTTGGAAATGTAGCGATCTGCTGCCTACTTCCTCAGACAAAGGGCCAACAGTCTGCCTGCTCTCTTCCCCCGCTTCATAGTATCTTTGGCTAGTAAATCGCATAGCATTGAGGTTGCAGCATTGCATTAAATCATTATAATTCGCTCTAGCTTCCTTAAGCTTTTTTAAAGTGGATTGGTCTCTATTAACCTTGTGTAATTTCTCTAAATCCTGAATAGTAGTCAAACTAGCTACAACCTGGGCTTTGTATAGTTTATTTCGGTAAGCTGAGTAACTAATAAATTTGCCTCTCAGAACGGTCTTAAGACCATCCCAGATAAATTTTAAAGGGGTATCAGCCTCCTTATACTCATCCAAGTGTAACTTAATAGTTTCTTTCACTGAAGCCAAAAAGGCCTTATCTGTTAACACTCCTGGGTCTAGTCTCCAGGCCCCTCTACTGTTGTGCGGACCCTAGCCAACCTTAACTTGGATCATAGCATGATCTGAAAAGGAGACTGGAAATAGTAACATTATAAAAATTATGTACCTCGGTTTTCCAGGTATAGATTCAAACAATTCTTTAATATGAATTCGTAGCTGGGGAATAAAATGTATAATCTTTCCCTGAGGGATTTTGCTAACGCCAAACATCCAATACCCCACTTCCGCAGTTAGAGTCTGTAGGAGCCTGGAACTGAATGCTGGCCCTTTTTTGGTCAGTGGGTTCTTGTCCAGGGCACAACTCCCCACACAGTTCTAGTCCCCCATAAGGATCAACTGACCTGGAAGGGGCCAGCTATTAGACGAAACAATGCTGTGAAGAAACACCCTGATGAGGGGGTAGGGGCATAAACTGAAAGTATATGTAAAGATTGTCCACAGAACTCGCCTGTGAGGAGCACCCATTGACCATTTCCCTCTCTTTGAACTCTTGAAATTTTTAATGGAAGTCCCCTTCTAATTAAAATAGCTGTACTTGATTTGGACAGAGTAGGATGAGAATCAGAGAAGACAGAACCCACCGAGGATCGTCTTAATTTGTCGTATTCTATTTTTGACAACTTGGTCTCTTGAATACATGCAATATTGCAGTTCAACCTTTTGAATTCCTGTAATATTCTGGCTCTTTTCACTACATTGTTTAAACCTTTAACATTCAGTGAACATAAATTAAGTGATGCCATGGTTATATTCATTTATCATCCCATAAATCCCTTCCCATCCCATCCCATCCCCTCCCCACATAGAAAGCCTGCTCATGCTTTGTAAAAATAAATAAAGAAGACGAACCACACTGAGACAAAAGTAACAAAAACAATATGGCTGAGTAATGGCCCCAACCAGGGACCTAGGTGCAACTAATAAAAATACAAAAAACCCCAACAGGAGGTAAATGAGGCAAGGTATGATGGAACTTGCCTTTAGGGTGTCGAATTATCCCACCCTAAGGAACCCAATACTACTTGAGTGGGCTCGAGAAGAGGCAATATCCTCCTCCCAAGAAATGTGATAGAAAGGTATGGTACCTAATTTACCAAGGACAAATCCACAAGTCCGCACTTGTGAATGGATTCCTTCCCTTCCTAAGATATCCCAGGTGACAGGCAGCCAAGCAGCAAATCACCGGCCTGGGGCTCACTCGATATAATTTAATAAAGAACATTCTTTTAATATAATGTAATTGCTTCGGACAATAATTCAAAATTTCAAAGTGGGTAACTGTATGTGTACCTTTCAGCCAGTAGGTGACCGTAATTTTATAACAAAAGAAAATGTCCCCCTTCAGTTCTCTCTTCATTCCTCGAGAGGAAAATGGAAACTAAAATGACAATCCCTCCTGTATTCCTCACCCCAATCTTAGACTGCTCCAACAAATACAGCTTCTTACAACATTATATTATGCCTCATCACAAAACTGTGTAGTAAATGAGTCCCTATAACAGTCCAAATCAAATAGAGTCTAGTAGTCCCTTTGAATCGATCTGTGGAGGTTCTTTCTCCTTGCAATGTTAAGTCACAGACCAAGGAGCAGCATAAATTTGACTAGATCGGGGGAAGGAACACTGTTCCCCGAGTTTAACCCCCACTGTGTATAAGACAAAGTAAAGTATATAATCTTGGTACTTAGAATAAAGTGAGTAAACAACAAAAATAATTAACAGTACTTGTGCAGAAATCGCCAAGGAAGAATCCAGACTCAAATCGATGGAGGATCACTTAAATGGTGTCACCTCGATGCAGTCCGGTCCTCTCTCGGGAACTGCAGAAACACAACCGAGCATAAGAGAGTTCCGGGTTGCAAATTATAGTGCCCCTAGTGGCAACGAAAACACATGGAAGCCGGCAAATCTGCGAGGTTCCACTTCAGCCTGTTACCAACCAGAAGCCTTGTGAGGCAAACTCCACGTCCCCCCTGGCGTAGAGAAGGTAATCTAGTAAGAAAAGCATCCAGTTCTGGTTCAGGTTGCATGTTGTTTTGGGGTAATCCATCTGGCTACATCCGCATGAAGTGGCAAAAGGGAGTCGACCCTCCTTCTGTGCCCTTATCGACCCCCAGGTGCAATGGCCCAAAGCAGACCCTCGATCTCCTATTGTACTTGTTCCTCACTGGTATCAGGAATTTGTATCCCTAAGGCTTCCAGCATTGGAATCGCTTGAAGGAGGGAATCATAGACATGTGTCCCTTCTTTATCCTGCACCTGTAGCCTGGCTGGATATCTCTAAAAAGCTTTCAGCCCTCTGTCCCTGAGCGCACATACTACCAATAGAATTTTTTTCCTCTCTGCCAACGTAAGTGGTGGATAATCTTGGTCAAAATAAACTCTTTGTCCATCAAGATTTATGTCTTTCGTATTCCAGGCCAAGTGCAAGATTTTTTCCTTCATTGGAAATCAAAGAAACTTAATTAGAACCGATCTCGGAGAGGCACCCGGTCTGGGTTTGGGGGCCACGGCCCTGTGCGCCCTTTCTGTTTCACATTTTAAGTCCTCCTCTAGTGAAAGCTCTTGTTTTAACCAACATTCTAGGTAGGCTATCATGTCTGCCTGTTCTACCCCTTCGAGTATACCGAATATACAAATATTATTTCTTTGTGCCCTCACCTCTGCATCTTCAGCTCTTAGCGTGAGCTCCTTCTCTCTTTGGTGCAGAAATGCTAGTGAGCGACCGAAGGCCATATGTTCACTCTGCAAAGTATCAAGATCAGCCTCAACAGCGGTGGTTTGAGACTCTAGCTTTTTGAAATCGTTCTTCAGGACGGTTATTTTAGAGTCGATGTGATGTAAGATTTTTAACATACGGTGACCATCTGCTTTAGTGAAAGTGGTGGTGCTTTCTGAGCCCGAGTCATCCTCTTCATCCATTGATGCGGTCAACACCGAGGATTGAGGTGTCGTTTGGCTTACAGGCCGATTGCCCACTTGAGAAGTTGATCTTTGGGCTGAAGTCTCCAAATCTTTTTTTTAAGTCTTCCTAATTGTGGCAGGGGTTGAAGACGTTGTGGAAGCAGAATAAAAGCTCTAAATAGTGAAGGATGTTCTTAGATTTTAACACTTAATAGCCCCAGGCCTCCAGAGTCGCAAATTAGGCTGCCATCTAGTCTGTGATGTCAACCGGAAGTCTTGAGCTCGGTTTTCAAACTGCTCTCCCTGGTTGCAGTTCTTCAACCGTCAGATCCTTTACTCTGCTTGCCTCAGTAAGCCGCCTCCGGAGAGCTCTCATTCATTCACTTGAAAACTTTGTTTTTCTCATTTTTTTCTAAAGTACTGTTTATTTATTTTGGATTTTGAAGCACTGTTCTTGGTATTCAGGTAGAATTAGTTAGATTTAGCTTCTTTTGAGTAAGTTGTTAGGTTCCTTTTCAGTTTTCCTACCTGGGAAGGAACTGATGTTTCTTTTATTTCTGAAGTAAATTTCAGTTTAATTTATATTTTTCGACTCAGGAAGTAAGTCAGTTATCATTTATTTGTTGTTTTACTGGGATAACTCGTGGTTCTTTATCGGTTGGTGTTAACCAAAAAAAAAAAAGGTATGTTTTGTTTTCTGGTTATGTTACAGAAACCAAGAAAAGAACAGGACTTAAAAGTTTCCAGCATTGCAAAGTGTGGGAAACCTTTTGCTAAAGCTGATCCTCATTTAATCTGTGCCTTCTGTCTTGGGTTTGAACACCTCAAGACAAACTGTGAGATTTGTAAGAATTTTCCGCAGTCAACAGTTAAAAAGACTGCAGAAAAAAGATGACTGAAAAGGCTGTTGACCTGGCCATAGATAAACCGGTTCCTCCTCAGAAAGAACCAGAAGAACTGCCCTCTGTACAAGGCAAAAGCTCTTCAAGTAAAAAACATACTGCCACTGAACCAGCTGTTGCAGACAAAAAGGAAAAGAAAGGAAAAGCATACTCGATAGGAATCGCCACCAAAGAAAACTGCGGCTCCAACTGATGAGGAGATTGCTAACGCAATCAAAATTATCCAGTCCTTGCAATGCGGAATCCCTGTTGTGGTTGAAAAATGACCACTTCATACAACAGTTCAAACCAGATTCCCAGTTCATTTGACTCCGGTTGTGGCCGTTATGGGGAAGAAGAGAATGAGGACTATGGAGAGTTAGGGAGGCAGTATAGCACAGTGGTTTAAGGCTCTGAGCTGCAAATCTGGAGACCTGGGTTTGAATCCCACAGCCCCCACTTGCATACTGTGTGACCCTGAGCAAGTCACTTAACTTTCCTGTGCTCTCAGGTTGCACCTGTTAGCAAGCTTTCAGCTTAGTGTGCCACTCCTGGTTAAACAATTGGAGAGCTCATTGAACTGGACATCTCCTCGGATCCTCACCGCCCTGACTCCCCTGATAAGGAACTGAGGATTTTACCTCATATTATTCCTTTATGAAACAGGTAGCTCAGACCTTGATCTCCCTACTCAGGAGTCCACTGAGGATGAGGAGGATGAGGACTACAGGGAGATGATGGAAGTTCCAGAATCAAAGAGATTGCTGCTTCCCATCGACAAATCCCTCAAGAAACAGACCCTAAAGATTTTGCAGACACCCACTGCAGTACCTCTCATGGACAAAAAAGTGGACAAAAAATACTGGTTTGCCAAAGGAGGAGCGGAATTCCTGTTTGGGCACCCTAGCCATGAGGGGGTAGTGCAGGTTGCAGCTTGTGACAAAGCTGCCATCCCCCTGGCCTCTCACCCTCTGGATAATTATTCTAGGAGGGTGGATTCAGGTGGCAAAGAAAGTGTACCCGGGGTCATCCCTTGCCATTAGGCAGGCCTTCTATATGTCATATGTTGCTAGGTACCAGAAAACTCTTTGGAGTATAGTCCTAGAGATTGCAAAGGCTGTTTCATATCCCATGAAAGCTGATTTAGAGGAGGCTGCCAAGATAGGCATTGAAGCTGCCAAGACTTAATTTAGTATGGCAGTGGATGCCAGTGACACTGCATCCAGACAAGTGGCAGCGTCAGTGTACTTCAGAAGGTTTGCGTGGCTCAGAACCACCAATTTGACTCAGGATACACAGGCCAAAACTCTAGATTTTCCCTGTGATCCTATATCTCTGGGGAACTAACAGAAGCATATATGAAGAAAATGGATGAATACAAAGCTGCCTACAAGAGTGCTACAGCAAAAGAAAGGGCATCCACACACCAGAGTAGAGGTGGTAGGGGCAGAACCCACTACAGGCCTTTTTTCAGCCTCAAGCTTTCCCCCAGTACCAACAACAGAGAGGATACTTCAGAGGCAGGGGCAGAAGGGGCAATGGCCGCACTAGCCCCAGCACACAGCCAGCAGCCCAGGCAAAGCAGACACCCTGAGGTGCCTGCTTGGTCGCCTCCCCAATCCCAGTAGGATGCAGGCTGGCCCACTACCTCCAGGAGTGGCAAAATATCACCACAGACATGTGGGTCCTGGAGGTAGTGGGCCAGGGTTTTATCCTCAGTTTCAAGTTCATGCCAAAGCTGAGGTCAATAGTCTTCAAACCCTCTACCCCATCAGAAACAGCTCTGTTAGTGGAGGAAATATCCAGTCTTCTGGCATGAAGGGCAGTAGAGCCAGTTCCCTTGGCACAAAGGGGAAGAGGCTTGTACTCAAGATATTTCCTCACAATAAAGAAAACAGGAGTGGCGACCTATTCTGGATCTCAGACATCTAAACAGACACTTGACAAAGCCAGAGATTAAGATGGTGACTCTGGCTACTATCCTTCCAACTCTTAAGGCAGGAAGACTGGCTGGCATCCCTGGACTCAAAGGACGCCTACTTTCACATTCGTATCAGGCAATCCCACAGAGAGTACCTCAGGTTCAGATTGCCATCAGGCCATTATCAGTTCAGGGCAATGCCCTTCGTACTGACCTCTCCCCCAAGGGTGTTCACAAAATGCATGGCTGTGGTTGTGGTGCACCTAAGAAGGCAGGGGGTAACAGTTATACCCCTATCTGGATGACTGGCTAATTGTAGGTCAGTCACATCATCAAATCAAGGAGGCACTTGCAGTCACACAGGATACCCTGCAGTCCTTGGGGTTCTTGGTGAATCTAAAAAAGTCAGTACTGGAACCAGTTCAGCTTCTGTAATTCATAGGAGCCAAGTTGGACACTCGAAAAAGGTAGGCTTTCCTCCCACAGGGAAGAGTGGACAGCCTGGTGCAGGTGGCCAGCTCCTTCAAGCTGCACATCCCAGGCCGGCCCGGTGGCACTGAGGGTTGAGACACTGGAAGCCACACCTCGTGCCGCGCCGATGACCCAACTTCGGGAGCGAGCTCGTGGGTCGGTAGGGGAGGGAGATGGATCGAGTGCCTTCTGGGCAGCTCTCTTCTCCGGGTGGGAAGGTCAGGGACGCCCAGTGCTCTGGCGACCCCCAGTGGAGACTGGAGGCACCATCGAGCTGCCGGGCTGCACGTCAGAGCGTGGCTGACGTAGGCATGGTTGCCATGCGCCGGCGTCAGACGTGCCCACGCAGGGGGAGGGGGAACTTGGGGCTAACTACCAAAATACTCCTTCCATCCCTGGAAAAGCGACAGCCCCTGCCATAGCCACTGCCACACTCCCAACACTGGTTCCCCACCACTGTCCGTGCGGTCTCTCCGGGTTGACCTGCCTGACCCAGGGAACCGCAATGACCTTGAAGATGATTGGGGAACACAGTGGGAGGTAGAGCAAGTTGGCATGAGCCAGCGAGGCATTTTCTGCAGCTGCTAGGCCACATGGCAGCATCCACAGCAACAATGTCAGGGGCCAGGTTTCTGATGAGGGATATTCAGTTTCACCTCAGGGCTCATTGGCTACAAAAAAAGAGACTCACTATGAAAGCTAGTGTCTGTCACAGCAGCATTCCTTCAAGCACTGCAGTGGTGGCAGGAAAAGGCCAACCTCAGACAAGGAGTGCCATTCTTGTTTGAATCCCACAGCCCCCACCTGCATACTGTGTGACCCTGAGCAAGTCACTTAACTTCCCTGTGCTCCCAGGTTGCACCTGTAAGCAAGCTTTCAGCTTAGTGTGTCTTAGTGTGTCTCACCTGGTTAAACAATTAGAAAAAAAAAAAGGGCCACAGGCAGGACCGTACTCAACTCTTCCTCACCTATGGAGAAGTGGGAAGGAAAACCAGCCACTAAAAAGACTGTTGCAAGATGGATTGTTGCTTGCATTCAATTCTGCTACAGCAAGTCAGCAAGGTGGGCAAGTAGCCACTCACAGGCCTCTTGGCCCATTCGACCAGGGGTACAGCTGCTTCCTTAGCAACTGCTTGGGGATATTCCCCTGGTAGAAATTTTTAAAGCAGCTACCTGGAAAACTGTCCACACATTTAGCAAGCATTACTGCTTGGATGTTCAGGTCAGAGGGGATGCCAGGTTTGGCACAGCAGTCCTGCAGAGCCTGTCTCCTAAGTAGGTTCTGTACCCACCTCTAAAGGTACTGCTTGGGTAGTCTGCATTAGTCAGAATACAGTAAGATTTCCCGGGGGTTTAAAGACAAAATTACATATCATAGTAATCTTGTTTCTTCCAAGGGAATCTCAACTGTATTCTGAGTTCCCTCCCTTGCTAGAACCTGAGAGTCACTGCACTCCAGCTGTACACGTATTGTTGCAAACCTGTGGGCATTGTGTTTTTCTTGAGCATCTGTGACTTGAGTCTTTAGGATGCCATTCTGATTTGTTTGGGGAGTGGTAATTAATAAAGGGGGGTTAGCTTTTTAAATAGTAGTGGTAGTATAATTAGATAGTTTACTGTGCATGCTTCGTAAGAATCTGACGGCTGAAGAACTGCAACCAGGGACAGTGGTTTGAAAACCAAGCTCGAGCCTAGCATTCCATCATTTGCATAGGTTCTATTAACCATTTTGGCTCCAGGGCAGTCCTATGGTGAGACCATACTGCATTAGTCAAAATACAGTAAGATTCCCTTGGAAGAAACAAGATTACTATGGTAATTAATTTTTTCTTTTCAGTCCTCTGGCACCACACCTATCTGGATAGACTGTTAAAGGTCACTGTAAGCAGCCCACCAATTGTTACTTTAGCTCCACTATGATTCTGGAGTGCAGACTAGGTGGGCCTAGCGGTCCTTATCTGCCGTCAGTTACTATGTTACTATCCCATCTGCCCCTTGGAACTTACCTGGCTTGATCTTCACCAGTAGTTAGATATCAGGGTGTTTTTTGTGTCCACAGACTGTATCATGTCAACCCCTGATGCCATACGACCTCCCACTGAGCACCCTTCCTCCCTGGGGATCCCTTCCCTGAACATTGAAGTGAAGTCATTTAGTATCGCAGCCATTACCCCTGGCTCACAGATTTCTCCCTCCTTCCATTTACTGGGGGCCAATCCTCTCCTTTGCTCTTCTAATCTAATATTTAAATTAATCTACCAAATGAATCTGTACTCCACCAAAAGATGAACCGGTTCAATATCAATTTGTTTACATCTGTATCCCCCTCCCCAAGGACGAAGTTGAAAACAGGAAGTATTTCCTAGTCCTCTTTTCCTGGTCAACAAAAACTAAAAATTAAAAATACATGTTATTCTTTCAGAATGTTTGCCGGTAAATTAGAGGCTTTCAATGTGGTGTAATTATTTGCACTTCCTGTACTGTAAGAGTGATATGCAGATACTGTTGTATCATAGAATCTCAGTTTTAACTTTTTACTCTCATTTGTCTGGCGATTTGAATGTTTAGGTCGTGCCCAGAGTGCCGTGTAATATCTGAGTTCATCATTCCCAGTTCATATTGGGTGGAAGACCAAGAAGAGAAAAACAGACTCATTGAAGCATTTAAACAGGGCATGGGGTAAGGTGATATTTATGAACTTAAATACAGCTCCAAATAGTAAGCTGGACGTCCTAAAAGGTGTTAGTGTAGCTTGTTTATTTTTCCAAGTTAAAGAATTGTTTCTCCTCTTATTGATTGATGTCATTTAGGAAATTATAATTACTGGTGAGCGTTTTTCCCCTTAGGGAAACCCAGTTATAATTTGTAGTTATAGCCAAATGGTTGTAACGGCAAACATGCGCCAGGTTTCCCACACTCCACGAATGCACCAGCCTCCGGTCTTCCTTTCTTCTTCTGTGGCAACCATCATGACTTACTGCCAGACACTTCACGGCAGCTCGCACTCGGCAGTAATTTAAATTTACAAAAAAGAAGGAAGCTGGCTATATGTAGTGAACCGGCTGCAAAAGTGAAAAAAAAAGGAGGGACAGAAGTTTGCAGCCACTTTTGATCATGGACTGCACTTCATCTTGACCGGACTGCGGCTGAAGAGAGATGTATCTATATTTTATATAATAGATGTGGCGAAAAAATGCTCCCCAGCAATTGTATAAAATAATTTATTTACTTATTATTTATTTAGCTTTTGTTTACCGGGTAAGTACAGTAGACAAGTATTATGCCTATTTTCAGGAACGACCCGGGAGAATACAACATGAGGAACAACAGTCAAGGAGGCATGGCAAAGAGAGTACAGTTTTTTGTCACAGTAAACAAACATGTGGGAAATACATCATTTGACGCTAGGGGAAACATAGTAGTAAGCACATTTCAGATTATACACTCTAGACTAGGTGTGTAAAACTCAAATTTTACACACACCTTCGGTGTGGGATGCCTTTGTAAACTCTTGAGCTTCGCTCTCGGGGTTTGTGTGGCATCCTACACCTTGGGTGTGTGTGTGTAAAATTCTCATCATAACCCCCTACCCAGCCATTATTCTATATGTACTTTACATGAAGACTGGCACATCTAATATTTTGCTCCCAAAACCTTATTTTTATTTATAGTTCTAGCCCTTTCTGCAAAGGTAAGCTGTGTCATAAAAAATCAGCATTCTGCAACTGCCTAGTTGCCTCTTTAAAAATGTCTATTCTGTCAGTGAGCAGCTGCAGAGGTCTTAATGTCTCCCATTCATCTGTGAACCACAAACTTCGACTTCTCGTGAGTCGTGGATTTTTCACACAAACAGCTCTAACCATGAGGGTGTTTTGAACTACCAAGACCTGTTTTGTGACACATATCAAACCATAAGCTGTTCTGAGATCACATTTGTTTCACAACTGAGTGCTTTGTCAGACCATGGTGAAGCACTCACTTGCAAAATATCGAGTTAGCAGGAGCACATCCTATCTGCAGCATACTAGTATGTAGCAAATCTCTTTACATGTTATCACTACAGCGCTTTGCAAAAAATTGCCACTGACTGTTTTTTGCACCTATTCTGACTATGTATGTTTCTCTTTGTTTGCTGTGCTCTGTGGTTTGCAAAAAGCACTGCATGGTCCTGAAATGGCCCTCTGTTTGTTTCGGTATAATGCGGCCTTCTGTTTGCTTCGGTATGGTGCTTGAGAACCTAATTAGCTGCTGTTTGTAAAGTTTATAATTATAAATAAAATTTATTATTTAAAATTATATTTCAACCTTCACTTCGATCCATATCTAACTGTATTTAAAATGTTTACATCATAGAAATGGTCATTTACTTTTTGACTAGTAGTAGTGGTAGTAAAAGGTTTATTTTTATATAGAAAGTTGACATACATCATCATTAGGTTTGAAGGACCTGTTCTCAAGATGATCCTGTGTACAATTATTAAACTACATCACAGATTAATTGCATCACAATACAAATGATTTAAAGGGATACTGTCAACCCCCTTTTTGCAAACATTCTGTGAAGAATGCTGATGTAGCTGGTAGTTTGATTCTGATTCAGCAGACTGCCCAACATACTGGTGTTACCGCACCAAAATAGGTTTGTTTACATTCCTTGATCAACTCCAACTACACCTTTCCTGGGCTTGTGAACACCCATAACACAGTCTAGCCAATCATGATGCAGTGGGAGTTTTATTTATTTATCTACTGTATTATACATATCGGAATTACAACCCTTTGAGTCAAGGACTCGTTTCCAAAGGCTCCACGTCGGTTCCAGTGGATTCAACACATAGACAGCAACACAAATGCAATGTGATAGACCGGAGGTTACAGAAGTTTTTGATATATACCAAACAGCGAATAGCAAACAGTAGTCATATATTTGCAGGTGTCAGAACAAACAACATAGAATCCTGAGCCATCCAGTGCCCAGATAAGAGTTACAGTTTACAGTAGCAGTACAGAGATCTGTACAGTGCCAAAGCTATGCTCCAAGGACAAATACAGTAAATTCAGAATTGCAGCCTGACATGAGACGATTGTCGTCAAGAGTCTAGAAAAGGGTCGGGGAGGGTGCGGGGCACCTGTGGGCTAGGATCCCGCTTGTGGAGCACATTCACAGCTGCGGGTGGAGAAAATGAGGCTCTTGAGAGCTGCTTTAAAAGGACCTATTTTAGTGAGTGGGGAGATCGAGGAGGGGAAGGCGTTGAACCAGTGTGGTGCCCTGTAACAAAAGGATCTCTGGGCAAGTGATGTCTGCACCCTCAGGACTCTGAGAGCGACCTTAGTGGAGCCACGGGTAGAGGCAGAGGGGGATGCAGGGTGGAGGGAGGCGGACACCACTGGGGCGGGAGAGACCTAGAATTATTTTTTAACCAGGAGGCAGGTCTGATATTGTAACTGCTTTAGGAGGCTACTGCCTCATGAGTGACTGCACTGTGTGGGGGTGTTTACAGTATAATGCTCAAGATATATGCAGTAAGAACAGATCCAGGATTGTAAACAAAACAAGATTGTTTATAAATACACATTAGCATGCATTTCAGTTCTGCTAAACAAAGAGACTGAGAAAACAAACAGCAACATCAATTAATTTTACAGAACGTAAGCAATTATAAAATGTAGGTTTTTAACTAGAAATAATATGATGAAAAACAGGTTGACAGTGTCCCTTTAAATACACCCCAGTGGAACAGTATGTATATACAGACACAACACAATCTAAAAACATAGCATTTACAAGTGACTGTTTGTTATTATACAATGGCAAGGAACTTTCCTGTATTCTGATTGGTCAGTGGGTACCTGAGACAGTGATGTTATTACACAATAACATCACTGTATGGATGAGGATATACTTGAAGTCATCTTTTCTTAAGAAACAAAGATATACTGCCACACTAAAAATCTACTAAAAACATTTTTTTAAATGTTTTTTATTTTGTATAACAACGAGCCATTGTATAATAGCAATAAGGCACTTCAGTGTGTGTTATTGTGTAATAACGTCACTCTTGGGGT
The DNA here is from genome assembly GCA_016271365.2 of Neoceratodus forsteri. NCBI lineage: Eukaryota > Metazoa > Chordata > Ceratodontiformes > Ceratodontidae > Neoceratodus > Neoceratodus forsteri. The sequence goes on from CM028129.1 coordinate 1,052,469,134, forward strand.
GGTGGAAGCACTCAGCTTTGCCTCGTGCTTCTACCCACTCCAGGAGTGACATTATTACATGCTAACACACACCCTGTCGTGCCTTATTGCTTAATTATCCAAACCCTTTAAGCATTTACCTCACCCCAGTCTTGAATAAACATTTATGGCTATGCCATTTTTTTATTCATTTGCTGCATAAAAATCGTAGATGCCTTAGTTCCTTCCCCTCAGAATCAATATGATTCCAGACTTTATAGAGCTGATTTAAGAAGGTCAGTTTCCCATATTTATTTTTTATTGTGGGGCATACAAAATGTTTTGTCCCCCCAGTTCTGCTGATGTATGTCATCATAGCTTGTGCACTGAACTCTTAGCATTGTTCTGATAGGTCAGCAGTTTGTGTTTAACATTCTGTTCACAAACTACTTGTCCATAAAAAGAAAATAATACTAACATTTTTTTATATCAACTGTTATTCAGGTACAGTTAAATATATAGGATAACTTGGAAGTATGAATTTCATTTTTGTGAGCTGGTACATTTCACACAGTTGCCTCTTAGCAAAGATTTGTTGTCCCCTTTCTTCCTCTTGACATTATTCTCAGCCATGGGGATGGAGTCCTCTCCATGGTGAATGACAAGTAAATGGAGGCTGTGACAACAAATGGGTAATATTTTCCTTGTGACATGGCAGATTAGTCTTTGCAGCCTACAAGGGGACCAATGTTCAGTGCTGGCACTGCTCACGAGGCCGACGTAGTGATGTTGCCCACGTGGTTTGGCCAATAACTGAAGCCAGCCACCCCATTCCTCAGTTCTGTTTTTCCCATTGTCGAATGCGTAACATGGGAGCTTTTGTCATCAAAACTGCATTACAGCTTCCTCAGTTCATTGCTTTAGTTCAGTACCATTTTTTCTTGGCACCATTTTTTCTGGTGTCTTTTTTGTTTTATTGCTTTAAGATCAACACCAAACCCTTTTTTTCCCCCATCTTCTATTTTCCCCCAAGGCCCACCATAGGTGGCTTACTCCATCCTGTCCTGACACCCAGATCTGTCTACTGCCTCTCTGGTATTGCTTAGGCCCATGTCCCCCACGGGTTCCCTCTCACCCCCTCCCCCCACACAAGATCCACAGTCGAGATCAGGTCTTGTGGCAACCGGTGATGGAGTGGTGGCAGGGTTGGCAGTCGATGCTTCATGGAGCCTACAGTTGCCATTTTCCTCCAACATTTTTCTCCTTCATTGTGGCCTCATGAGTGTGCATGTGCCACATAGCCACGCTTCTTGCTTTCCAACTCTGATGCTACCACCCAGCCTCCACCAGATGGCAGCCAAGGAGCAGGTCAACCAGTCCCTCTGCTGCAGGACAGAAGAGCAGTCAGGTGGACACTCGATTCTCTCCTTTCCCTGCAGACCCTTGGCAACCCATACGCACTCCTGAACTCGGGTCGCGGCTTGGCGCAATCTGTGGTATCCAGCACCTCAACCCTCAGCACCACCACCAGGTCAGCTGCTGAACTCTTTTCTGACTACTTTTCTTTTTTTTTTTTTTTTTTGGGTGTCATCATATCAGGTCCTATGGAACATAGAAGACCAAGAAGAAGGACAAGGGCACCCATCCCACCATGCATCGGTGCCCCCTGTGGGGTCCAGTTGCCATCTAGGACCATCATGATGACTGCTGGACCTGCCTTGATTCTGACCGTGACATGGGTAGGTGCAGTGCCTGCTTATCCATAAACTACCACACCTTTGAGAAGTCTGTGTGTTTCTATGGCCATGATCCTCCCAACTCCGGAGGCAGATGTCGCACCAGGTGCCAAAGTAAGGTCCTGTGCTCAGCCCCTGAGCCCCTTCCCAGTACCTCTTGTACTGCAGAAGCCAAAGACACTCCCCACACTCGCCTTGCCAAGATGTCAGAGGCCCGGACGGGTCTGATGGACAGCTGGCTTCCTCTGTAGGGGACAGTTGTGCACCCCTTCAGTCTGTTAATCCTTTAGGGCAGCAGATGGCCTGGGTGGTGAGGCCAAAGCTGTACACTCGGTCTACACCAGTGGCACCTTGGTGCTGTGGACTGGTGTTGCCCCAGCTCCTGCTACTAAGGCTGGTGCCGGTGAGCAAGGCAGAGCTGGCCATAGGACCAGGCCCCCTTCTGGCACTGCTTGCTGTCTACCAGAAGAGGGAAGGGTTCTGGAGCTGGCACTGCTTTGGACTCTAAGGTCATTGTTATCTCTTCTCCTGAGCAACCTGGTGGCCTGGGGGAGGATGATAATGCCAACCTTGGGCTTGGGGATGGAGTCGATGAGTATGTAGGCCTTCCTGGGCTTGGTTCTGAGCCCCTCTTTGAGCCTAGAGTTTCCTCTGTAGTTGGCCCTAGGATTGGCTCCGGGGACGGTGCTGGGTCCCCTTCTGGTACTGTCTGCAGCACCAGTTCAGGTTCTGGTAATGTTCCCAGTACCAGACTTGGTCACAGTGTCATTCACGGTACCAGGTCTGGTTCTGGTGCCTTTGGTATTGCCTGATCTGAGGCTGACTGTGGGGGTGCTCCTGGCTTGAATGTTGAGTTTGGCCCAGGGAGCAGTGTCATCTCTGGTGTTGGCCTGCAGCTGCCCCCTTGTCCAGTGCTGGTGGCAGCTCTGGTGGGGGCCCCAGCACTAGCGTGGTGCCTGGCTTCTCCCCAAAACCAGCTGGCCCTGCCACTGGTGGGGACCGGGGCCGCCCTGTGGGAATTGTATAGCTCCAGTCTCCCCCAAGGGCACTGTCTGGACCAGTCCACTGATGTTGGTTACAAATGGGTGAGTTTGCCAGGCTGTCGCTCCAGCCGAGGTCCCCAGAGCATTCTCACAGGTTAGCATTCTCGCAGTCGTGGCACAGGACCTGGTCTTGTCATCCATGGCTTTCTCCTCCTCCTCTGCCTGCCTCCCCTGCACTACCAGGTATTTTGGATCCCATGACCTGGGATCAGTTCAGGTCAATGACTGGTGTGTTCCACCAGTACCACTGGCCTGTTTGAGGCCTGAGGGCCCTGCACTGCCATTGCCTGGATCCAGCTCCTCATCTCCTACTTACTCCTCTGAGGAAGAGGATTTTCTAGGGACGTGGATATGTTGTTCTACCACACTGTCTGGCAGGTTCCTTGCCACTTTAAATCTTGCCGAAAGGTCTTCAAGCTGGCTCCTCCCACCCACCTGGGTGGTAAAACTCTCGGCTCCACCCCATGATGCCAGATCTTCCTTACCGCTTGGAAGCTCAGGTTCCCTCCGTAGCGCTCTGCGTTTAGACTGGATCCAAACTCTTCGGTTCACCTGAAAATAATTTTAAAGCTTTCTAGACTTCGGTCTGCTTCTTCCTTCGCGACTGCGATGGACAAATCGACTCCCAGTTTTCGGCGGTGCCCATGCGGGCAGAAGATTTCTAGGACCGATCCACACACTCCGTCGTCTACTGCCTGAAGCACTCACCACAATCCATGAGCCCTGCGTGTTGTGCAAGTCTTTTCGGCAAACGTCCTCGAAGACCATGCTGCTCGGCTCCAGCTTGAGCACCCCGAGAAACGTTATCCGCTGGTGAAGTCCAAGGAGGCCCGTTGGGCGGTTTCCGCAGCGGCTGGCTCGGCTGAGCAACTTGAGCAGATGATCGCCCTCGAGGAGGAGGTGGCCCAGGCCGCATCTTCGTCATCCTTGGTCACGGCATTTATCCCGCTCTCCTTGGGATCCTCCTATACAGTTTCTTTTAAGGAGCTTTGCCAGTCTCTCTCCACTAAAGGTGAGGGGCCATCGGGACACTCCTCTTGGTCCAAGAAGAAGGACTCGAAGGGTAAGTCCCACCGTCAGCGTTCCTGGGAGCAGGAAAGGTCCCCTTCCCCGGACAGTCGACACTCTACTTTGGTCGAGGTTGCGGCTAAGGCCGCTGGCTTCACGATGTCCCCATCAGGTCAGCTGACCAAGACACCCGTCAATGCGGTCGAGATTTTTCTTGACCCGTTGGATGGGCTGTCGACTGGAGAAGCCGACAACCCTTCTTCACCGGTTCCCCCGGTGGAAACCGAGGACTTGCCTGCACCTCCTGTACCGGAGTCCCCGGTTAAGGCTCCCGAGCCGATGGAGGAACAGGTTTCCCCCCGCTCCATCCCAGACCCAAACTTGGAAACACCGACGGTCTCGATCTCGGACTTCTTCTCGGTCCAGCTGATCCCGCCGGTGCTGGCGGTCTCGGCACCAAGGAAGGCGGTGGCGCCGCCCGTTCTCGTCTTCCTCCTCGGAGGAGGAGGAGAGGCTTCGGCGCAAATTGCGTCGACGCTACGAGGACTTAATGTGGCAGCAGCTCCTTCTGACTGGGAACAAGCCGACGCCGTCACCTTCCCCGGCCATTAAGTGGCTGTCACCCAAAAGGCCGAAACAACCCCTCTCAGTGGTCGAGGTGCTCAAACCGGTGCCAGTTGTTCGGACGAAACCAGCTGCCCCACCGATTGTACTGGAACCCCCGCCTCCACAACCGAAATCGGGGGCTCCGACCAAGGATTCTCGGTCAGGTCAGGGACTGCCCCACCGGTTGTCGGTCACCCTCACTCCCGACCATCCTCGGCAGGTGGAGGGTGGCTCAGGCCCTAGGCAGCTCGTCGCAGACTCCTCGGAGTCTGACGACGACTCCTCCCTGTTCTCCAGGCCCCTTGACCTGGAGTCCTCCGGGGGACGGTCGATGGACGAGAGCTCATCATCGTTCATGGGTCTGCTTTGGCTCATCTCGGAGTCCACCGGGATGCAGCTCGAGCCTGTATCCAAGCGGGCCAAATATCCCGTGACAGAGATACTGGACCGAGGGGATTCTCCCACAGAGGTCTTTCTGGTGGCTGAAGCCATTGTTGGCCTAGCCTTGGAGTTATGGCAGCGGCCGGCTTCTCGTCCTGCTCCTTCGGCCAGGATGGCCAGGAAGTATGCAGTCCCTACCGGGTCTCTGTCCGGTTTCTTGGAACAACCCTCTGCGGAGGGGTTGTTACCGACAGCATTTTCCAGTGTTCTGGGAACGCTAGGGAAGTGGACAAGCCTCCCGACAAAGAGTCCAAAAAGCTGGACTGTGCCGGGCATAAAGTATATGCTGCGTCCTCCCACGGCCTCCGTCAGGCCAGTTTGGCCGTACTAATGGCGCACTTCTCCCACGCCCTTATGGGCTCCCTGGATGAGGTGATCCCTCATCTCCCGGCTGATCTGCAGACTACGGTCAAGCAGGTGTGGGATCAGGGAAGGGCAGTGGCAAAACAGCAGCTCCAAATGGCTCTCGATATTGGAGACTCCTGTGCCCGGTCAGTAGCGGCCACAGTGGCCATGCGCCGCAGAGCTTGGCTGCGGATCTCCACCTTTATGGCGGATACCCAGCACAAGTTGGCAGATGTCCTCTTCCTGGGTACCGACTTGTTCGGGCCTGGGGTGGAAGGCCACCTCCAGAGAACTGAGAAGTCCAATGCGACCTTGGACTCGGTCACGTCTGCCCAGAAGGACAATGGCCACCGACAGCAGCATAAGTCCTTTCGCCCTTCTTCCCCTGCGGCACGTCCAGCCCAGCAACACCAGCATCAGGGCCAGTAGGCTCGCACTTAGCACCCCAAAGCCAAGCCTGCAGCTTCCTCCAGCAGGAAGCCGGGAGGAAAAGGCCCAGGAGGTCCCTCGGCTGGTCCTTCCTCCAAGCCTGCCCAGTGATGGGTTGAGGGGTGTAGCCCCAGTCGCGTTGCTTCCCCTGGGTTCCCCGTGAAGCGGCTCCGCCACTTTCTTTCCGCCTGGTCCGGTATCCCCACGGACCACTGGGTGTTGGAGGTGGTAGGAAAGGGTCTGCCTCTGGAGTTCGAGCAGGCCCTGCCCTTCCGAGCCGTCGCCCCATGGGGGTTACGGGGTCCGCAGCCTCTCTGTCAGCCCATCGAGCCGACATAGCCCTGCTCCTCCAGAATAAGGTGATCAGGAAGGTGGCAGATCCTCCACCAGACCCAGGGTTTGTGTCCAGGTACTTCCTGGCCCCGAAACGGACGGGGGGCTGGTGCCCTATTCTAGACCTGCACGACCTGAACAGGTTCCTAAGGTCTCGAACCTTCAGGATGGTCACTCTGGCTCAGATCATTCCATCCTTAGAATGAGGTGTGTGGTTCTGTTCTCTGGACCTCCAGGATGCGTTCTTTCACGTCCCAATCTGTCCGTCCCACCAGCGATTCCTCCGCTTCAGAGCAGAGGGGTCCTTCTACGAGTTCCGGGCCTTGCTCTTCGGCCTTTCTCTAGCTCCCAGGGTCGTCACCAAATGCATGGCAGTGGTGACAGCATTCCTCCGGCGCCAAAGGGTCCAGGTGTACCCCTACCTGGACGACTTGCTGATTGCGGCCTCCTCCAGACCGGAGGTGGAACGGTCCAGGGATCTGGCCCTCCAGGTTTGCTCTCAAGTTGGCCTCCTCATCAACGAGGCCAAGTTGGAACTTGTGCCAAAGCAGGTGATCCAGTTCATCGGGGCAGAGCTCGACTCTCTGCGAGCCAGAGCACGGCTCCCAGCGGACAGGGCTAAGGTTCTTTCCTCCTTTGCCTTATCATTTCAGGTTGGGCAATTGCGCCCTGCCCGGGACTTCCTGCGCCTCCTGGGCCTCATGGCGGCCTGCACCAGTGTGGTCCGTTGGGCCCATTGGCACATGCGTCCCCTACAGTGGGGACTGGCCAGCCAATGGTCACAGCGCTCCGGTCCTTTGGATCAGCCAGTGACAGTGACCCAGGAGATGTGGAATGCTCTCCAGTGGTGGATCGTTCCAGCTCATCTGCAGGAGGGCATCCCATTTTTCCGCCCCGAGCTGACGGTCTCTGTATCGACCAACGAGCCTCTGATGGGTTGGGGTGCCCATCTGGGGGAGCACAGAGTGCATGGCCTCCGGTCCCCTTGGGAGTCCCGATGCCACATCAACCTGCTGGAGCTTTGAGCGGTTTGTCTAGCCCTCACCACCTTCGCTCCATTTGTACAGGGTCAAGTGGTCCAGGTCCAGACGAACAATACCACGACCATGTACTACCTAAACCACCAGGGCGGGACACTGTGCAGGGAAGCTCTCCGCATTTGATCCCTTGTGCGCAGCCTGGAGGTGGATCTCCTTGCCATCCATGTGGCAGGAGCCTCCAACATTCTGGCCGATGCCCTAAGCCGGATAGGAGCTGCGTCCCATGAGTGGTCTCTCCTGCCGGAGGTAGTACAAGATCTGTTCTCCCACTGGGGCATGCCTCAGGTGGACCCGTTTGCCTCCAGGGAGAATACAAAGCTAAGGCTGTTTCATGCCCGGCCCCCTCAGCAGGGCTCGCTGCAGGGGGATGCCTTCTTGAGGCCGTGGACCCCGGGCCTCTTCTATGCCTTGCCCCATTTTCCTTGATCCAGAAGGTGCTTCTCAAGGCGAGGAGGGACAAGGTGCAGGTGATTCTGGTAGCCCCAGACTGGACCCGCCAGTTCTGATATCCAGATCTCCTCAGCCTCAGCTCCAGGCTCCCAAAGCAGCTTCCAGCCCGCCTGGACCTGATCTCAGTCAACCAGGGGAAGGTATTCCACCTGGACCTTCAATCCCTGCACCTGACGGCCTGGTCCTGAGCGTCTAGAGTTCCAGGCTTTGGGTCTTTCCGACGAGGTCCTCAACGTTGTTGAGACTTCCCATAAGGAGTCGACCAGGAAATGCTATGCCTTTAAATGGAAGAGATTCTCCATTTGGTGTCAGGGCAAGGGGCTGGATCCTTCCTCCTGTTCCGTGGCAAGCATTCTGGACTACCAGTGGTCCCTTTCTCAGCTAGGGCTTCGGTCGACGACCCTTAAGGTGCACCTGGCAGCCATCTCTGCTTACGAGGCGCGGGCCGGGAAGCAGTCGGTGGCGCAGGAGAAGGTGGTTGGGCGCTTTTTCAGAGGCCTTGATCACATATCCCCTCTGGTGCGAGAGTCTCCACCTCCGTGGGATCTACTGCTGGTACTGGCTAAGCTCATGGGCAAGCCATTCGAACCGATGCACAGGTGTGACATCTGTCACCTGTCATGGAAGACCACCTTCTTGGTGTCTGTCACGTCAGCCAGAAGGATGGGAGAGCTCCAGGTGCTTGCCATCAAGTCTCCTTATCTGGTCTTCCACAGGGACAAGGTTGTCCTGCGCCCCCACCTGAAATTCCTTCCAAAGGTGGTGTCGGAGTTTCACCTTAACCAGGTGTTGACTCTGCCAGTGTTCTACCCCAGTCACACCTCGGAGGCCGAATATAGGCTCCATACTTTGGACCCTAGAAGAGTGCTCTCTTACTATAAGGAGCGGATGGCTGAAGTTCGGGGAGAGGTTCGCCAGCTGTTTGTCACCTACGCTGAAGCCGCACCTGGCAGACCTGCAGCCAAGCGGACGATAGGCAGGTTGGTCACCTCCTGCATAGATCTTTGCTATAGGTTGGCGGGCATGGAGCCTCCCAAAGGGATAAGAGCTTATTCTACCCGCCATACCGCTGCATCGGTGGCTGCTTCCAGGGACGTCCCTATCCAGGAAATCTGCAGGGCTGCTACCTGGAAGTCAGCACACACCTTCATTACCCATTACCACATTGACCTTGAGTCACACCGGGATGCTGGTTTTGGGACCTCGGTTCTCCAGTCCTTATTCCGTAAGTAGGGGTGTGCGCCTTGCCTCCCTACTCCTGGAGAACTGCTAGGAGTCTGCCAGACAGTGTGGATGAACAACATATCCATGTCCCTAGAAATGCAGGTTACTCACCTGTAACAGGAGTTCTAGGAATGGTATATGTTCAGCCACACGACCCATCCGGCCTCCCCGGCTTCAACACACAACCTGGCTTCCAGCGGGCTAGATCTGGTGTCATGGGGCGGAGCCGAGAGTTTTACCACCCAGGTGGGTGGGAGGAGCCAGCTTGAAGACCTTCCGGTAAGATTTAAAGCGGCAAGGATCCTGCCAGACAGTGTGGATGAAGAATATATACCATTCCTAGAACTCCTGTTACAGATGAGTAACCTGTATTTTCAGCCCACCTCTCCTCTGATGCTGGGTACTCCCAGTACCAGGGTTTCCTAATGGAGATTCTGCAGGAGCCGAATATGGGGTCATTAGTATGTCACAGTACTGCTACCCTGAAGCTGTCATTCCTTTGGAATTTCAGCAATGATACTTCTGTCATTGTTCCACGGCTCCAGCCCATTACAGAGGCATTCAGGAATGTCTGGCTCTGACCATTTATCCTTTCTCCAGCACCTAGGGACGTCCAGTGCAGATACTGCGCTCCCACAAGGTCTTCCAGTGTTCTTCATCACCCACTTCGGGGATTCTGGTGCTGCACCCCCTCTGTGCATAAACACTCTTTGCATGACTGTCCCCTGACCCCAACTCTGCGAAGATCAATACCTGGGGCTGAAAGGTTTTTATGGTGGCATGCACTGCAGTATGCATCTCTGAACATCAGGCAACTTATGGCAAGTGCCCATGGGCAGCAGCACTAAGTCAGCTCCTAGTGTCTATGCCAGCTTGTAAGTCAGCTAGGCAGGTCATTCGCCTTTCCACCCAGTGCCTTGAGCAGGCGAAGCACCAAACGAGGGCATTGTACGACACTAACGAGGTAGCTTCCAGGCTGGTGGGACAGCAGTCTTCATTCGACGGACGGCATGGCTTCTCCTCTTCCGGTTGGTACCTCTGGCCCGGCATAGGGTGCTTAAGTCACATTACCAGGGAACTCACTTTTTTCCTGCAGGGTCAGGTGTGAGTTATCGGGGCACCTTCCTGCTCCCAGGTCACTGAAGCCTCCACCTGCTGCTGACCAGTCTCTGGTTCTGCTGGACCCAGGAGGAGTCCCTTCTTTTTCAGTTTTCCCCCACCTGAGGGCTGATGGATATTTTTCCCTCGGGGTGAGTCAATTCCTCCCCTGTTTTTGTGGAAGCTTGGCACTCTGAACCACCATTGTGATTGAATGGTGAAGATTGATTCTTGGAAGATAAGAAAATTACATGCTCACCATATTTTTTGGTCTTCCAGAATATCTTCACCATTCAGTCACATGACTGCCTTCCATCCCCCAGTCAGGCAAGAGTCAGAACCTCTGGGCAACTCACCCTGTCATGCCTGTAACACATGGCTTCTTCTTGCCACACCCTCAGAACTCTCTCCTCTGGAGAGTCTGCTCTTCTGCTTTTTTCCCCTAGAGTTGGGTATGGGCCCTCTTGCTATTTTCCAACCTACTGTTTTTTCCCATTGTATTTATAAAACAGAAAAACAGGAGCCAGCCTGGTGGTGCTGAGGATTGAAGTGCTGGACGCCACACCTCGCACCACGCTGGCGACCCGGGTTCGGGAGCGGACACAGGGAGACGGGGGTCGGCCGGGGGGAGAGTGGCTGCGCATCCGACGACAACTCGCCTTCTCCGGGGGGAGGATGGGTACTCGACCCGGGCGTGCGGTGACCTCTGGCAGAGGTTGGGGGCATGACAGTGCATCTGCACCTCGGAGTCTGATTGTTCGTGGGCGGAGGCCTGCAGACCAATCACCTCTAGGGGCTGTATCATCTAGGGGGAGGACTTTGCGGACATCTGCGCCTGCGCCTTGACGTCAGGGCTGGCAACGTCCCTTACAGAACAGGGAAAAACACCCCTCAGAGCTGGGAAGATGGAGCGCCAAGCTGGGTCCCGATGCGCCAGTGCCTGCCTGCCACCCCAGGACCCTGACAAGACTTGAAAGGATTTGGGGCCGCCCGACCCCACCCGGGGGGTTTGCCAAGGCCGGATGGAGGGACCGAAGGTTGCAAGGTAGGCACTGGTAGGGGCAGGCTTAATGGGTGACTCCTGATGGTGTGGCTCTGTGGGGCAGTAGTAGGGGAAAATAAAAATATCAAAACAAATACTCTTGGATGAGGGTTCCCTTTCCCTTCTTTCCAAAAAAAAGGATTAAAAAAAAGTTTAATTTTTTTCTCCTTTTTCCTAAGCGCTCCTTCTTATTCCTGCCAGGATCTCTGGTCATATCCCTGTGGCTGCTGTGACTTGTAGTATCTGCTTCGTCTATGTCTCAGAACCCCTGCCAGCTGACAGTTTTAGCCTCGCAATAAGGTGCAGCTTCTACTTCCTGTATCAGGGAGAGGCAGGTGCAATAGGGTTTTTTTCTGCTACACAATTCAGCCTGTTAGGTTGGGTGCTATTCCTACACTTAGGTGCTAGGACTCGCATCACGCTTTTCACGTCTCCTCTTTCCTTCTTATATATTTTCTCACTCCTTTGGAGTGGCAAGAAGATAGCTGTGCTCTTGGACTCTGTCCAGTCTCACCTGCTGTCTGTTCCATTTGGAGTTTTTGGTTGATTTTTTCCACTACTTCTTGCCCTCCTTGCACTCAAGGCACTTGTTAAATTGACATTCTGTCATCTTAACCACACAGAGGTCCCCCCGCATCTCTTTTGTACCAGCCAGGGCTGCTGCACCGCTCTCTGCCTTCCCATCAGGTGGATGGGATAGGACAGGCTCTGCTCTTAGTTCTACTAAGTTGGTATACCGGTTTTATTATGTTTCTTAATTTTAATGTCATATATCCTTTTTCTGTCCCTTTGGGCTAGGTGTCTATAGCCCTCTCTCTCTTTTTTTCCTCTCCCACTTGTTTTCTCTCCTGGCAAACAGAATGGGGCGGGGGCGGCATCAGTTACTGGCCAACCCATCTGCGTGATGTCACTACATTGGCCCCATGGGTGGTGCAGGCACTGATGTCAGTCCCCTTCTAAGCTGCAAAGACTTTGCTCCCACAGGGTTTTGGCAGCTCCGGGTTAGACCTATCAGTGTGACTGAATGGTGAATATATTCTGAAAGACCAAGAATTACAGTGAGTACATAATTTTCATTTTTGGGCTGGCTGATGGAGAGCCTGGCATAACATCCAGGGGATCTTCCAAGAGTCAGCCTTCATCATTGATTCCCACTAGTGAGTCTTGGACGGAGGTGCTAGGACCCAGCGAGAGACAGAATTTTTCAGAGGGTTGGTGACACGGTAGGTACCATGTGTGCGCTATCACATGACGACACACTTCCACTGGTATACAACGGCACCAGCCCCCAACTGCCTCAGTTTCTTTTTACCTGCCATTGAGTGCACGTCCGTGACAATGTTCCTCGCCTGCTGGGAGAACTTCACTGTCTGTACGACGACAGTGTTCAGTTCTACAGTTTTAGCATTTATTTTTGTGTTAGATTATTTCCACAAAAATATTAGTTTCTTTCTCAGCCCTGCCATGTGTAAACAATCGCTGACCCTGAAGGATGATAGGGAACTTGAAGAGGCAGGCTGCTCTAGCAGTGGGGTTGTGTCCAGTCAGCCCCCTTCTCCGGAGAGGGGTTCTGATGATGGGCGGTCCAGTGCCAGAGTGGAAGACAGTCCTTTGGAAGTACAATAAAAAATGGTACTGATCCAGCATCTGCTCAGCATTGGGATCCAGGCACTGCCTGACGTTGGCCTCTTCCTCTTTTTGCAAGAAGGGGGAGAAACAGCACTGGTCGAGGTCACCTTCTGAAACATCTGTTGTGAGACATTCGACTTTCATGTGTCAGAGGTCACCACCCTTGTCGCTGATGACACCGGAAACATCCAGGCCTGCGAGGTAGTGGCCTCTGGCCCAGAGCCTTCCCCTGTCTTTAAGGAGGACTGTGGAAAGTTCCATCATTGAGCAGCTCTTATGGACCAGTTGGTGTAGCATCTTGGGGTCAGCTGGGCTGGCACTGCTGCCAGTGCCACTGGGTCCAATAGTGTGTTCAGCTGTGATAATGGCTTATGAGTCCTTGCCATCAACATCAGTCCTGCTTCTGGTGTTGCCTCCATCCTGTCAGGGGACGGGGGCAGCCACAGTGCTGGCGCTGGTCACTCCAGTGCAGGCTGGGTCATTGATGCTGTGTCCAGTGTCAGGTGTTGTGCCAGTTTCTGGACCCTTGGGGTCTGACCCACGTTAGGTGCCACATGAGCTTGCAGTATCCGGAGGCCTCCCGGTGCTGCCAGCAGCAGTGTTGTTTGCGGTGCTGCCCCTGGCACCGGTCCTTCGGCCCCTGGTGCTGGGCCTGGTCTTGCCACGCACTGCACTATCAGCTCTGTGACCCCCCCCCCCCATTGTCCCCCTTGCAAGGTGGGTATGGAGGGAGACAAATCAGATTCTGATCTCATTACGTCAAATGGTGGGGATGATAGCTCTCTTTATGATCTGGAGGTCTCATACCCAGTCCGTATGTCTGTTCCTCAGGAAGACCTTTCCTTTCAGGCTGTGCTCAGAAATATGCATTTGGCATTAGATTTCAAGCCAGCAGCCATTGACCAGGCTAGGCGCCTCCAGCTTGAGTTCCTAAACATGCCTAATATTCCGGTCAGTTTAATTCCTCCTATCTAGCCAGCCCAGTGGCGCTGAGGGTTGAGGCGCTGGATGCCACACCTCGCACCACGCTGGTGACCCAGGTTCAGGAACAACCTCGGGTCATCAAGGTGCCGGCACGGGGTAGATCTTACTGTCTTGCTTCAAGAGAGCTCTAGCGGTAGGTAATAACTTGTTGGACTGTGCCCCCTGGCGTCAGGACCACACGTAAACTTCAGCTAGCAGTTGTCTGGCAGGGGACCACCCTCCTCCGATGTCCCCTGACCGACAGCAGTGTGACTCTATTAAGGGCGAGGTCCCCACGCTGGCCTTCCAGTTCTTTCCTACCATCAACCTGTGCATGTCAGACCTCACGAAGATGGTTGCAGCAGTTCGACCACCTAATTTCGGATGAGTATCCATTTTTTCTTATTTTCCATTGCAATTCTTTATTTTTTGTATGTCTTCAACTTTTTCAGTTGAATTGCATAAAAACAAGTGCGATTCTTGCAGTGTCCAGCTACTGCATAAAGATATTCACTCCCTTTGTCTCTTCTGCCTGGGCCCAGACCACAAGGTTGAGGATTGTGAGGCCTGCTCTTATTTCAACCTGACCACACGGAAACGGCACCAGCAGTCCCACCTTTTCAAGAAAAAATTGGCATCCATGGAGAAAGAGTTGCAAAACTTCAAGAGCCTCTAACCTGGTCACGGATTCTACAGGAAGAAGAAGAGGACAAGGAGAAACAATTGTACCAGGAACGGTCCCCTCTCGCCTGAGGCCGCCTTCGGGCCCCCTGAGTGAGCAGTGACCCTCTTCCTCTGGGAAGATGGCCGCAGTGACCAAGTCTGCCCCTCTTTCTTCGGAGCAGATGTTGGTCCTCCTGCCGCCACTGATTACGGTGGCCGCAGGCACCTCAGCCACATCCGCGGCATCCACCACCCTTAGGCCCTTATCCATCATGGGCTCTAAGGTGGCAGGCAGGGCCGATAAGCTGCTCGGCGGACCCTCCAGTGAGCACCCGTCCAAGATCAATAAGTCGGGAGTCGGCTCCTCTGACATCCGCTCGACTGGGGTCGATAATTTGCGCATCGGTTTGCCGATGATTGCTCAGCCACCACTCATCCGTCGGACCACAGCGTGGGTCCTGACCATGTCTAGCCAGAAGACAGCTTTTCCCCGGCCGACCAGCGTAGGTCTCCCGAGAATGTGACCCAGGTTGCTCCCCGTCTTCTCCGCCCCGGAACACCTGCCGCCTTCTCCAGAGCCACGGGACCCAGTGGAGGGAGACCTTTCATTGGGCAATCCTCTGGTAGTGCCCCCGGACCTGACAACGGCTCTGCCACTGGTGTTTCCGATGCCAGATGAGGTGCCGGACAAGGCTCCATGGGATCACCGTCAGCCTCTGTGAATCCTCTGTCGGGCATCCCTCCATCATGGCCTCTGTCGGGGATTCCCCCCGTCGGGGCCTCCATCAGGTCCCCCGCCATCGGGGCCCCCTTCAGCTATTATTCCTCCAGCGGGGCCTCTGTTGGGCCCTCCTCCTCCAGGTCCTCCATCTGGCTTTCTGCCATCGGGGCCACCGTCCGATTTTCCGCCCACGGGGCCTCTGTCGGGGACGCCATCAGGGCTTCCGTCAGGGCCTCCGTCGAGGTTCCCAAAGCCAGACCCCTTCACGTCAGGCTACCTGCATTTTCTGGGTTACCTGCCGCTGGATTATACCCCATACTACAAAACACTTGGTTACCCGCCGCTTGTATTTCATCCATCCGGATGTAATACGCCCAGATGTCACCCGGGGTGTCAACCCTTCCACCACCACCATCCGTCTCCTTCTCAGCCTCAGGCAGACTTCAGGGAGATCCTTAAGTCATGGTGGTCTGAGACCAAAGGCCAGGTGGTCTCAGAGTTTGAGAGCCTGCGACCTCGGGGAAATATCTCGGCCAGACTCTGCTCCTTGACCTGTCTCTCCCTCGGCTCAGTGACCATCTACATCGGGACTGTCGACAGGCCAGATGCTGGCCCTGACACCGGTAGAGGTTTCGATTGGGAAGCAGGACCCTTGTGAGCCACCCAAGGGACCATCAGATTCCGACCATTCTTCGTCAGGCTCCAGATCCAAGACTTCTCCTCCTGAAGAACCAGTTACAAAGAAGTCACCTAAGTCTGCCCCAGAGGATCCTTCTTTTCTGGACCTCCTTAAACAGATGGGTGAATCTCAGGGCTGGAAATCGGATGACCAGGATCCAAAATGTCAGAGACTGGTGGAGCATTTGGATTTCCCAGAAATGTTTCCAGTCCTTACTTCTCCATGGTTGGAGCCTCACGAAAATTTGTCCTCCACCATTTGGAAGATGCATCTTCTATCCCAGCAATGGCAAAAAAGGCCAATCGTACCTACTGGACTCAGGAGGGAAAGACCACCTGAGTTCCCATCCAAGGCAGATTCAATGATCATAACTATGGCCCACGATAGGTCCAACAAACCTAAGTACCTTTCCTCCAGACAAGGAATCTCGGCAGCTGGATCAGTTCAGGAAGAAATTTTAATCTTAGTTCGAGTGGGAGCTCTTGCAGCAGGCTATTACCATTAGGACTCTGCCGCCAGGCACTAGGACCCCACGGCAAACTTCTAGCTAGTAGTCTTCAGTGGGGACCACCCTCACCCCACCACCCCCGGCCGCTCGATCCCACGCCGGCCAGTAGTATATTCAGGGGCGGTCACCATCCCCACCTCAGTTCTTTCCCGCCACAGACCCACTGACATCGGCTCTTTGATTAACTTCTAGAAGAACTAGTGTTTGTCTCTGATTTTTTTCTGCCTGTTTCCTTGGTCGAAAAGTTTGCTTTTTGTCTCTTCTTCCTTGCCGTTGTTGTCTTCTCCTTTTTCCATCTCTTCCTCTGAGAAGAAAAAGAAGACACAGTGTGCCTGTAGTCGCCAGATACCTGTGAAGGATAAACACAGTGCCTGTGTCTTCTGCCTGGGGCCCGACCACGACACCAAGGCCTGCTTGGTGTGCAGAGGCCTTACCGACCAGACTAGAATTCGCTGCCTGAAAGCACTCAAGGCCCATCTTCTAGAGCAGCAGGTGGCAGTGATGCAGGACTCACCGGCTGGAAAATCTTCTTCATCCTCCTCTTCTCAGAAACACAAAGACAAAAAAAAAAAGACTCTGATCGGAAATCCTGAGAAAAGGACTGAGGTCAGTGAAAGGGGCGTTCGCGCTTCCGGTCCCCTCATCAGAAGAAGCCCTCCTTGGGTTCAAACTCTGGAGGATCTGATCACTCTTCCTGCCACTCTCATCAGTCTTCAGGGTGGCAAGAGGCTTCCATCCCTGCCAAAACACCAGCGTCGGGGAATGGCAAGCAGGATTCTTGGTCTGTAACCCAGACTCCCTGAAGGTGAAAGCAATTCCTTTATGGACATCCTCCACCTCAGGGGTCGGGACCTCTGCTTCCACTGCGGCGACTTTGGTCCCTCTGCGTAAGGTCCCGATGTGTCCCCCCATATGCCAGGGTACGGCCTTGGCTTCCAAGGATCAGGAGTCAGTCTCTCAACCGGTTGTGACTCACCAACCTTCAGCGACACCGGCCACGGTTTCCAAACAGATGCCAGCCTCCAAGCCCACCGGCTCCAGGCCATCGTCGGGTAAGGAGAAAGAAATTCCGATGGCCATGGCTTCCTCTAAGCCCGAGCGTTCGCTGGTCCACCAGACTTCCACACCTGAGGATAAGGGGGGACCAGTCCACTCCTTCACCAAAGGATTTACCGGAACTCCCTGCCTCACCTATTGCGCCCCCTGCAGCAGAGCAGCCTTCTCCTTTGGTGGGGGTTCGGCCATGGCACAGTTCACCAAGGAAGAGCTTACTGAACTGTTCCAGTTTTGGTGGGGACAGGTTCGGAAAGACGTTGTTCCTCCGTAGCCTTACCCTGAACCGGCTCTGGATAAAGATGAAGCAAATAAACCCACCACAGAACCTTCTGCTCCTGTGCCAAAGCCATCTTCCCCGAAGCCAAGGAAAAAGTTTCGCTCACAAAGCTCCACGGACTCTCGTGGGTGAAGTTTACACAAGAAGAGGTGACACCGACGTTGCTCTCTGTCTTGTAGCTCTGACCGCCACCAGTGCCATAGCCAGGGGCTGTCATCAAGCCGTCACCAGTCCCACTCCCAACGCCGGTCATCTAGCCATTGACGGTCCAGCTGTGGGCGGCGTTCCCTTGGAAGGCACAGATCCTCTTCGGGATCAGCTTCCCCTTCCTCTAGGGGCTAAGGTTTGGAGCCCTGCTCAAGTTCTGACAGTTCCTGTCCAGGGACAGGCCGGCGTCCCTGGATGAGAAAGATGCTCCAGGTCGCCTCCTTATGATCCCGTTCATGGATGTCGTGAGGCACATCCAGTCCTCTAACAGATGTGAGATGGCAGATCTGGATCCCGAGTGCCGGAGACTTGCAAAGTACCTGAGGTAGAAGGAGCCAAAACCTTTGGTTGTCCCTACTCTCATGGATACCTTCTAGGATCTTATGTGGATCACTTGGAAGCATCCGTCTACTACTCCGGCAGTCTTGAAGAAGGCAGACAGGCTGCACAAAGCACCGAGGGATGAGTCTTTTCTGGCAGAACACCCTCAGGCAGACTCCATGGTGATCACAGCTGCCCATGACAAGTCAAAGCAGCCGAAGCACCTTAGTTCACAACCTCCTGACGTGGAGTCCAGGTATTTTGATCAGGTGGGCAAGAAGGTCCATTCTGCCTCCACCTGCTCTCTCCAGTCCCTGAATTTTCTAACGCATATGGTATATTACCAGAATGTATTATGGAAAAAGGGATTAAAGGGTCGCTTAGGCCTTGCCAGACTTTGCACAAAAGACTGAGCTCCTCGACATTTTAAAGTCCAGTTCGGATGTAGGCACTCGCATTCTGAGGGCCTCGTACAGCACTGTGGATACGACATCTAGGGCAGTGACATCCGGCGTTTGCCTTAGACGCCACACCTGGCTCAGAATCTCAGGATTCTCCCAGGATTTGCAGTCCTGGATCCTGGACTTGCCTTTCCAGGGTTCCGCTCTCTTTGGGGAGGAGACTGAGAAATTAATCTCATGTCTCCAAGACTCTGGGAAGTCAATCTTGTGTGTCTGAAAAATGTACAAGGGGGATCAGAAACCTTTTCGCAGATGGACATTCCGTAAGATCTCAGGGCAGAATACCTATGGCCAGTTTTTGCAGAAGGGTGGCTTCAGGAGAAAGGTACCAGCCCAGACCTCTGGGAGTTCTACCTCAAGAGGCCGTAAGTCCTCCCAGCCCTCTCTGCCCACTCCCGACTCTACCCAGTGACTCCTTGCTGGCATCTCCTCCTCCAGCGGAGGCGATGAGGAGGCAGTAGGGGGCCGCTTCTCCCTTTACCTCAGGGGCTGGAGCAACATCACTTCAGACAACTGGATCTTGGACCTCGTAAGGAGAGGGCATACGGTCGAGTTCATGCAAAAGCCTCTGGATACGCCACCAAGGTCCTCCCATTATCCTCCTTCGCATATTCTCTTGATCAAAGGAGAGATTTGAGCCCTGTTGCAAAAGTGGGTGATGGAGCCAGTCCCCTGGAACAATAGGGGTGGGACTTTTATTCACATTTTTTTCTGGTCCCAAAAAAGACAGGAGACCTCCAGCCCATTCTGAACCTCAGCTCACTAAATCTCTTTATAGAGTACAAGAGGTTCAGGATGGTTACCCTGCCAGGCCTCATTCCCCTCTTGCATCAAGGGGACTGGCTCTGCTCCATCGATATGCAGGATGCCTACATGCACATCAGGGTTTTTCCTTCCTATCAGAAGCTCCCGAGGTTCCGCTTCCAGGGGAAACATTACCAATTTCGAGCTTTACTGCTCGGCCTGTCCTCCACTCCTCGAGGCTTCACCAAGTGTCTGGCGATGGTGGCTGTGGCTTTCAGACGCCAGGGCCACTGTGTCTTTCCTTGCTTAGATGATTAGCTCCTGGCAGCTCCTTCCAGTGCTCAGCTCATTTGCACTTTGGAGACATCTGTACTCTCTTCCAAGAGCTGGGGATCACCCTGAATCTTCCAAAGTCTTCCCCGGAGCCCTGCCAGTGACTCCTTTTTATCAGAGCAGTCCTCGACACAGTTCAGGGCATGGCCTTCCTCCTGCAGTACAGGGGGGATTGTCTAAGGGGCATAGCCTGGACGGTATCCATGGTGCAACAGGTCCCAGCCAGGACCTTCCTCAGACTTCTGGGGCACGTGGTGGCGGCCATTCCCGCAGTTCTCTTTGGCTCACCTGCATATATGAGACTCCCAGAATGGATGCTCAAGGTGCAGTGGGACCAAAGGTCGGATGACCTAGATCAGCCGGTCAGAGTCTCTGACCCAGTCAGAAGGACACTTTCCTGGTGGTTAGACTCCTCCAACCTGGTACGAGGGGTCCCTTTCCAACAGGAGCCACCGAGACGGACTCTCACTACGGACACCTCTGGTCTCAGTTGGGGTGCTCATCTGGGAGACACAGACCCAGGAGACATGGTCTCCGGATAAGCAACTACTCCATATCAGTGTTCTAGAGATGTGAGCTGTCCTGAATGCTTTGAGGGTGTTTCAGATGGAGTTGTCACGAGGCCCTCTTCTTATCCAGACAGACAATACATCGGTGGTGTTTTACATCAACAAGCAAGAGGGCACGCACTGTTACCCCTTTTGCAGGGAGGTGATGAGGGTCTGGTATTGGGCACTGGAACACTGCTTAGACCTCACTGCTGTTCATGTTCCAGGCATCCAGAACATCTTGGCTGACAGTCTAAGCCAGTCTCGGACCAAGGCTCACAAGTGGGAGCTCCTCCAGTCGGTAGCAGATCAGCTATTTGACAGGTGGCGTCGTCCAGAGTTGGACCTCTTTGTGTCTCCACTCAGCGCCGAACTGGTCAGTTTCTGCTCGGTAGAGCCTGCGCCTGGTGTTTTCTGGCAAGATCTTTGTCCCTCTGTTGGACAGGGAGATTCCTGTATGCCTTCCCTTCCTTTCCCATTCTTCAGGGGGTCCTACTGAAGCTTCAGGCAAAAGGAGCTCCTTTGTGGCCTTGGCAGATTTGGTTCCCACTACTTCAGCAGCCGGCAGTGGAGCCTCCAATTCAGCACCGCTGAGCTCGCACTTCCTATCTCAGGATCAGGGAATGCTGGTCCATCTGGACCTCAAATCCCTGCATTTTTATGCCTGGCCCCTGTAGACTTAGCCAGAACTAGGTTTGAGGTCTCCCAGGAAGTGGCGGACATTCTCGTAGCAGCGAGAAAGCCCTCAACTAGATTCACGTATGCCATGAAGTGGAAATGTTTTTGCATAGGGGGCCTACCCCATAACCTGGACCCGCTCACCTGTCCAGTGAACTCGATCCTAGAGTACCTCCTCTCCTTGCTGAATCTAGGCCTGAGCTACTCTTCCATAAAGGCACACCTTTCTGCAATCTCGGCTTATCATGTACCTGTGGCAGGGAAAACCCATGCTCAACTGGATGTGTCCCATATGTTTTTGAGGGACATCTTACTTATCAAACCTCCCATCTGAGATCCTGTTCCACCCTGGGATCTCCTTTTTATCCAGGAGAAGTTAACTCTTCCCCATTTGAGCCTGCCGCAGAATGCGAGCTTCCCTTTCTTGCATGGAAAGCGTTATTTTTGGTTGCAGTTACTTCAGCCCAGAGAGTTTCTGAGCTTCAGGCCCTGATGTGTAAGGAGTCTTATTTGATTTTTCATAAGGACAGGTTGTCCTTGAGAACGAAGCCAAAGTTTTTGCCAAAGGTGGTGTCCAAGCTTCCGTTAAACCAGAACCTTTCTGTTTATTTTTTGAATTGCTCAAACAGAGGGGAAGCAATCCTGCATACCTTGGACACCCACAGGGTGTTACGCTATTACCTCACTCATACTGCTCCAATCATAAAATGGAGCAATTGTTTGTGGCCTTTGCACCACACTGCAAGGGCATCGCTGTTTCTAAGCAGACACTCTCTAAGTGGATGGGCAACTGTATTGTTTCATGTTACAACAAATATAACGAGCTCCTTCCATGCATGGTTAGGGATCATTCTACCAGGGGAGTGGTGACTTTGTTTGCCTCTCTACGTAACATCTCCATTGGAGACATCTGTGCAGCGGCTGCCTGGAGCCCAGTGCATACCTTCATCAAGCACTAAAGCCTGGACATTGCCTCTAGGAGAAGGGCAGGTTTCGGCCTTGCGGTCCTCCAAGGCCTACTATCATAACTGTCTTCTTGGGGCTATAATACTTCTAGCCTTCTCCTAGACTTACCTTTCTTGAGATTGCTTGGAACTCAGTCCTAATGGTAATAGCCTACTGCAAGAGCTCCCACTCAAAGTAAGATAGTACAGCTACGTAAGAACTTACCATAAAAGTAGATCTTCAAGAGGAGTTCTTGCAGCAGGCACTGCTTTCCCTCCTTCCTTACCCCTGGTGAGTTCTGCATTTTTTTCTTATGGCATACTCCCTCCCGGTCCGCCTGCTGGTCCTTTCTCCAGGTCTCCGGCGGGTGAAATGACGTAGGGCTGGGCACCACCCCCCAGATATACCATTGGCCGGTGTTGGGGGTGGTGGTCCCCGTTGCAGACTGCTAGCTAGAAGTTTGCTGTGGGGTCCTAGTGTCTGGCAGCATAGTCCTAATGGTAATAGCCTGCTGCAAGAGCTCCTCTTGAAGATCTACTGTTATGGTAAGTTCATATGCAAATATACTTTTCTCCTCCACTTTGGCTATTTGTGCCCTTAATTATGTGGCGCATATGCTAGCTTTCCAAAAATCTCTCTTCCTCCAACTAGAGCTGGTCATCGAGACCCTCCCAGACTCAGAAACTAAGACACTCTTGGCAGATATGGTTTGTTCAGCTAAGGTGGCAGGCCGTCATTCCCTCTGGGCTACTTGTGACACCGTAGATTCCTCAGCCAGAGGCATGGCTACAGCGGTCAGTCTCAGAATGTTCACTTGGCTGATGGTGTCAAGGCCTTTCTCCCGATGTGCAGGCAGCCATCTAGGATGCCCCTTTCTGGGGCTCCGTCCTCTTTGGAAGAGATGCCCAGGACATTACTACGAGCCTCCAAGATAAGGGTATGGCTCTTAGGTCGGTACATACTATGTACCACACGAAACCCCAGCCCAAAAGCCCTTTTCTTAGGCAAGCAAGACATAAAGCGAAACCGCAGCAAGGGCCCAGATGCCAATTCAAGCGCAGGGCACCCAGTACTGCCACAGCCCCTCCAGCCAAGAACCAAACAGCCTCGGGGCAACCCTGCCCAACCCTCCCTCCGCCTCTTGACTCGTGGCCCACCCTCCCTCCACCTCTGCTGTCGGTGGAGCCTATGGGCGCCAGATTCGCCAAACATGTGGAAGGGTGGGTCAGAATCACAGCAGACTTGTGGGTCCTTCAACTCATAAGGCAAGGATACACTCTAGAATATCGAGGAAAAAAACCCAAGTCATCCTCTCAGGGGTTTCTTGGTATCCAAAAGTGCACATTCCCCTCTTAAGGGACGAGGTGTCAGCTTTTCTTCAAAAAGAAGCCATAGAACCTGTTCCTCCAGACCAGGTGATGAAGGGGTTCTACTCCCACTTCTTTCTGGTCCCAAAGAAAACGCGGGATCTTCGTTCCATTTTGGACCTCAGCACCCTAAACCTGTACATAGAGTACAAGAGATTCAGGATGCTGACCCTTCAAGGCCTGCTGCCCCTCTTGTCCAAAGGATAGTGGCTCTGCGCTCTGGATATGCAGGATGCCTGTCTTCATATCCCTGTCTTTCCGCCCCACCACAGTTTTCTCAGGTTTATGTTCTTTTGGGGGGGCATTTTCAGTTCAGAGCACTCCCCTTTGGCCTTTCCTCGGCCCACAGGGTCTTTACCAAATGCCTTGCGGTGGTGGCGGCAGCCCTCAGACAGCAGGACCATTGTGTTTTTCCTTACGTTGATGACTGGCTCTTGTCAGTTCCATCAAGGGATCAGTTGGAGCTCTCTCTGTCTGCTACCCTGGTCCTTTTTGACCACCTGGGGTTCTCGGTCAGTCTCCCCAAGTCCCAGCTGGCACCTTTCCAGCACCTACAGTTTATCGGGGTGGTGCTGGACAAGGACCAAGTAATGGCTTACCTCCCATTGGACTGGGAGGAGGCCTTACAGAAACAAGCCCAGTTGGTAGCCTCCAACAGAAGGATCAAGACCAGGTTGGTTCTACGCCTCCTTGGCCTCATGGCAACCGCTATACGTACAGTCCTGTTGGCCAGGCTCCACATGCGAATCTCACAGTGGACCCTCAGAATCCAGTGGGATCAAAGGTCAGACGACCTCGACCATCCAGTCTTGGTCTCCAGCTCGATGCAGAGAGAATTGCTTTGGTGGCAGGATCTTGCCACCCTCACGAAGGAAGTTCCCTTCTAGTCCCCTCCTCCTTCCCAGACCCTAACGACAGATGCGTCAGGGTCAGGGTGGGGTGCCCACCTAGGGAGCCACAAGATGCAAGGGTTGTGGACTCCAGAAGAATTGCCACAGTACATAAACATGCTTGAGATGTGAGCAGTTCTCTACGCACTCCAAGCTTTCCAGCATCTCCTTTGTCCAGACACGCTGCTGGTTTAGTTGGACAGCATGTGTATAGTTTGGTATATCAATAAGCAGGGAGTCATCCACTCATACTCCCTTTGCAGGGAAACAGTGAGGGTCTGGAATTGGGCAGTCCTGCACTGAGTTCACCTCTCCACAGTCCATGTCCCTGGCATGCAGACTCATCCACACCAGGGTCAGAGCGCACGAATGGGAACTCAAGCAAGATGTGGTTGTTCAGATCTTCGACCAGTGTGGTTGGCCAGAACTCAATCTGTTCACCTCCCTATTCAGTGCAAAACTAGCCAGGTTTTGCTTGCTTGATTCCGCACCTGGTGTTTTCTGGCAAGGCGCACTGTTGATCTGTTGGACAGGAAGGTTTCTGTGTACCTTCCCTCCCTTTCCGTTACTACAGAAGGTTCTTCTCAAGCTGCAAGCAGAAGGGGCTCACATGATCATGATCACCCCCTTTTGGCCATGGCAAATTTGGTTTCTTCTTCTGCAGCACCTCTCGGTGGAACCCCTGTTACCCCTGCCACTGTGTCATGACCTTCTGACTCAGGAAGAGGGCGCGCTAGTTCATCCAGGGCTGAAGTCCCTTCACCATCACGCGTGGCACCTCAAGATATAACTGCTTCCTGATTTGTAGTTTCCTCTGGAGTGGCAAAGGTCCTAGTGGAGTCCAGGAAGCCTTCCACACTGACTACTTATGCCATGAAATGGAAGATGTTCTCTGTTTGGGCCACTTCGAAGGGTTGGGACCCGTTTGTGTGCCCCGCTCCCCAGGTCATGGATTACCTCCAGTCTTTCTTTGACCTGGGCTTGAGTTATTCCTTGCTGAAGGTTCACTTGTCTGCTATTTCTGCCTACCACACCTTGGTGGAGGGCAAAACCTTGGCTCAACTAGAAGTGTCCAAAACCTTCCTAAAGGGGATCTTTCATTTGAAACCTCCAGTGCGCAGCCCTGCGCCACCATGGGATCTTAATTTTGTGTTGGAAAAACTGACTTTGCCTCCTTTTGAACAGGTCAGTACTTGTGATATGCGCTATTTGTCATGGAAAGCTCTCTTTTCAGTTGCAGTTACTTCAGCTTGAAGGATTTCCGAGCTTCAGGCCCTGATGTGTAAGGAGCCTTACTTGATTTTTCACAGAGACCAGGTGATTCTGTGTACAAATACTAAGTTTCTTCTGAAGGTTGTTTTGGAAACCACATTGAACTGCCAGTTTATTACCCTGAGCATTCCAATGAGGGGGAGGCACTTTTGCATTCCCTGGATGTTCACAGAATCTTGCGTTATTATACTAACTGTACCAAATCTGTCTGGAATTCAGACCAGCCTTTTGTTTCTTACGCACCCAAAAGAGAAGGTGTAGCAGTTTCCAGACAATGCCTTTCCAAATGGCTGGCAAACTGCATTGTGTTTTGTTACCAGAAACATGGTAAAGCCCTCCCGTGGGAGGTCAAAGGGCATTCTACCAGGGCATGGCTGCTTCTACTGCATGCTTCAGGAATGTGTCAGCAGCTGATATTTGAGCAGCTGCCACTTGGTGTTCTGTCCACACTTTTACCAAACACTACAGTCTGAACATTACCTCTAGGCGCAGAGCAGGCTTTGTACTAGCAGTCCTTCAGGTCCTCCTGTCTTAATTTCTTTGCATTTGCGCAGACCTGTTCCTGCCTCCAATGTTTTTCTAGTCTCTTTGATTCCTACTGCTTGAGACTCCGTCCTACAAGTTATTACCTACTGCAAGAGCCCTCTCGAAGTAAGATAGTACAGTTACATAAGAACTTACCATAACAGTAGATTTTTGAGAGAAGCTCTTGCAGTAGGTAACCTTTTCCCGCCCTCCTTCCCCTGTACTTCTGCTGCTCCTTTTCCATGAGCCCATTTCGGCTCCAGGAGCCTCTTTTCCTTTCTCCTGTCGCACCTCCTTGAAGGTCTCCAGTGGGAGAACTGGAAGGCAGGCGTGGGGACCACCCGATCTATAGGGTCATGCTGACGGTCAGGTGACGTGGGGGAGGCAGTTCCCGCCAGACATTGCTAGCTAAAGTTTCCGTGTGGTCCGGTGCCACAGGGCACAGCCCTACAAGTTATTACCTACTGCAAGAGCCTCTCTCGAAGATCTACCATTATGGTAAGTTCTTACGTAACTGTACTTTCTGCTGCCACAGAGTGGAGGTCCAGTGGCAGTGCAGGTGGGAGGGGGCGGCAAGTCAGGAGCACGTCTTGGAATGCGGCACGTGCATGCTCTTCCGGGAATGGGGGAGGGCAAAAATTGGGAAATAAAACAACAAAAATTCCTCCTATCTAACCCACCCACCTTAGAGACCTTGTCAGATGCAGTTTGGCAGAGACCTGTTACTGTTACTATGGCAGCTGTCCCCAAGCAGGCGGACAGGAAATGCGCTGCTCCCAAGAATAAACTAGTGTGTTTCACATAGTCTATAGCTGATACTATTGTTATTTTGCTGAGAATAACAAAGCCGTAGTTCCCAAGAAGTTCACTGAGCACCCCACTAACAAGGAGTCATGCATGATTGATACCATGGGCAAGCGAGCATATGCCTCGGCTACCCTTGGCATGAGGATAGCTAGCTACCAGTGTCATTTTCCAAGTGTGAATATTCCCTTTGGAGCAAGCTAAAATCTGTGGCAGAGGCTCTACCAGATTCAGAGGCTAAACAAGATATACCGCTGGCTGACAGTTAAAGTATTGACTCTAACATGGATCTAACAGTTACTCCCTAGAGTTCAAAGACAACCCCCCCCCCCCAGATATGCCACCCAGAGGGCAACCCCTTTGTCAGCTCACATGTCAGAGCTTCTGGCACAGGAGATTGCTGGCCTCCTGAGCAATAGGACAGTGGAAATAGTGCCAGCGGCAGAACAGAACACAGAATTCTAATCCTACTACCTCTTAGTTCCAAAGAAATCGGGGGGCATGCACCCCATTCTTGACCTCAGAAATCTGAACAAATTCATAGCTCGAGAAAAATTCAGAATGATTTCTCTGGTCTCCCTGCTCCTGTACAGGAAGCCCCTAGACTGGTTAGCATCTGTGGATTTCCAGCACACATACCAGCATGTACTGGTGTACCCCAGTCACCACAGATACATCTGTTTTGTTGTGCTGGGACAGCATTACAAGGTCAAAGTCCTGCCCTTTGGACTTTCCTCTGTGCCACAAATCTTTACAAAGTGCTTTGCAGTACTTGCAGCACACCTGAGAAAGCTGGGACTCTCAAGTTTCTCTGTATTTGGACAACTGGCTAATCTCAAGCCCAACCAAACAAGAGATGAAACAGGCAGTAACCACTGCTTCCCAGTTCTTAACCGCTATGGGAGTCTTGCTGAAGTTCGGGAAGTCTAAGCTCGAGCCCTCCCAGGAACTTGTTCATAGAAGCTGTTCTGGACACAACCCGAGCCGGGGCTTTTCTTCCAAAAAGCGGACTACAACTGCATGGTACATAATTGAACACAAAACTGTGCAAGCCCACTCCATGCAATGTATGCTGGGCCTAATAACTTCCTCAGTGTTCACAGTGCCCCTGGCATGGCTATACATGAGGGCAGCCCAACAGATGCTCAGTGCACAATAGTCACAAGCATCACATCCTCGAAGTTACTTCATTCAGGTGACTAAACCACTAGTAAGGTCCCTAACATGGTGATTAGTGGAGGAAAACCTCCTCTAGGGCTTCCCTTTCTCCCAACTGGCACCAAAGGTGGTTCTCACCAGTGATGGCTGACTCTCTATTGGGGTGGGAAGCCCATTGCCTGGGCCTCCAGACACAGTAGGTTTGGAACCCGTCAAAGACTCATCTCCACATCAGTGTGTTGGAGATGCAAGCAGTCTTCTGTGGTCTGAAAGCCTTAGTGAACTGACTCAGCCACAAAACAGTCCTCATCCAGACAGGCAACAAAAGTCTATCATGTACTATATCAGTGGACAGGGAGGAGCAGACTCTTACCTCATCTAGAGAGAGGTGATGAGATTGTGGGAATGGTGCCTGGAGCAAGGGATCCTGATCCAAGCAGTCTGTCTTCCAGGAGTCCAAAACACTCTGGCAGACAAGCTCAGTTGAACAGAGGCTGATTGTCATGATTGGTCACAAGCGCAAGATATTGTGAGATCACCATTTGACAAGTGGGGCTACCCAGATGTGGACCTTTTTGCATCCCCATTCAACGCCAGACTGCCTCACCTCTGCTCCAGAAATCCAGGACATTGCGTTTTCTGTGAGGATGCATTCAGACTGCTATGGTGAAATCTGTTTCTGAATGCATTCCCTCCAGTTCTTGTCATTCAGAGAATGTTGCTCAAGTTGGAGGCACAAAGGGCAAGACGACTTTCGTGGCTCCCTGTTGGCCTTGACAGATATGGTTTACTTTGTTGAACAGATTTCAGTCAGCGAATTGAAGACTGTACCACTCAAGATGGACTTGCTGATGTAAGGTCAGCTGCTCCATCTCAACTTGCACTCCCTTCACATTCTGGCCTGGCTTCAGAAGAGATAGAAATGAACAGGTATAACATATCTCAGAAGGTCTCTGATATACTTTTGTCTGCATGTAAACCTTTCACAAGGAAGACATGCAGAGCCAAATGGAAAAGATTTTCCATCTGGTGCTCCAAAACCCACATGGACCCCTTTCGGTGTCCACCCAACAAGGTTCTAGAATACTTACTGGATCTTTCTGATGCTGGCATACAATATTCCACAGTAATGATCCAGCTGTGTGCTATTTTAGCATACTACGAGGCCAGTGGTACCCTCTGCCTGATACAGCTGCCACTGTTCCAGACGTTCCTTGAGGGCATTTTACACACAAGGCCTCCTGTCAGGAAACTATTTTCTCCCTGGGACATCAGCCTAGCTCACTCACGTCTCAAACCCTTTGAGCCTGTTGCGACATAAGACTTGAAGTTCCTAACTTGGAAAGCAGCATTTCTAGTGGCTGCCACCTCTGCATGCAAGGTACTGTATCTGAAATCCATGATTTGGTCACAGATCCTCCAAATACTATTTTGTATAGAAATAAGGCAGATCTTACTTCAAGAGGGTTCCTTTAGTAGGTCTTTACATATAGGACTGTTCCCCCAGGTGTCAGGACCTCGCAACAGATTTCTAGCTAGCAATCGTTTGCGGGGGACCACCCTAGCATCACCTGATTATGTGTCAGCATGACAGTATATAGGGTGGTCCCCATGCCCGCCCTCCAGTTCTTTGCCGCCGTCAACCTGAACTCATTGGATCCTTGCAGTGAACTAGATCAGTCATCTGCCGTTTCTTTTCACTATCATACAAGTTGTTTGCTCCTTTTCACCTCAATGTACATCTTCAAGAAAAATAAAGAAAAAGTGCTCGCAGTGTGGCACCCAAATCCTGCACGGGGACGACCACTCCTGCTGCGTTCTTTGCCTGGGCCCTAAGCACCGGGTGGCAGATTGTGAGATCTGCCAGTCGTTTAACCAGGCCACACGCACCCATCGCCAGAAGGACCTTGCCATTACCTTTTGAAATATTGCCTTACATCGATGGAAAAAGAGATCCAGGCGCTGAGGAAACGTGCTTCTTCACCCACTCCTGAGAAAAAGCGAAAGGAGAAGTGCCGAGAGCGGGATCGTTCTCCATCCCATAGTTGTAAGATAGTTGATGCCGCAGCGAGTGAGGCCTCCACCTCAGTGAGTACTTTGCAAAAAGGGTCTCCATCCATTCCAGCAGATTGGACGCCTTCTCCCCCTCTGCCTTTGGTCAGTGGGCAGTCAGGGGGCTCCTCTACGGAGGATACATCAGGTTCTGTCGAAGGCTCGGTCACTAAGCCTCCCCCTGGTTTTCCCGTTGGGAGCTCGGCCTCAGGCACTCCGCCTCATTCCAGCTCCCTGGCTGCTGTGGGCCCGACCATCACCTGTAAATCTGATGTCGGCCACTCCGATGCCCGCCAGGTCTCTACCGATAAGTCGGACGTCGGGTTGTCCATCGACCGCCCGGTGTGTGCCCTCCCGTCGGACACCCCTGTGGTCTCCGATGTCACGCAAGGCAAACCAGTGGGCCCTCCTTCTTCCTGCAAGGGTTCTCCTCCACAGGATTTACTGACCCTGCCTGATGACTCATTTTCCCTGGCTGGGAAACCAAGTGTGGCTGTCCAGGAGACCTCTCCTGTGTTGGGAATCCATTCTGAGACTCCAGCCTTAGGGCCGGATCTGGCGACAGGGGCTCTCTATTCCTTTGCTTCCCTCATCTTTCTCAGGCCAGATATTGGGTCACCTGCCTACCCCAATGCCGGGCCATTCCCCAATCCATACTACTGTTATTGACATGGACCAGGGCTTTCCTGCTTTGATGCTGGAGCCACCTTCTGGCCCTTCCAGGGTCCCGATTGAGACCCCAGGCCTGCTGACGGATCCTATCCCACCCAGTGGTCCTTCAGCACTGCCTATCCCTGGACCCTCTGCCCCTCCTCCATCGGGTCCTACGGGTCACTTTCCCAGCTATTCGCTGCCGCAGTTTCCATTACCCGACGCCAAGGGGGCCATCGCCGGGGTACCTGCTGCAAGCTCCAATACCGGGATACCCGATGTTGGATCACTTTGACCAGGGTCGCTAACCTTACCACTATTGGTACCAATCTCCTGGCTACCCTTCCTACTCTATAGGGTACCCAGGATACCAGCCTCCGCCATCCCCTCCTCCACCCCCTCCCCAGCCAGAACCACCCACTTCTATTCCGACATGGTGGCAGGATGCAAAATCCCAGCTTCTACAGGAACTGGGACAATCCCACGTGGTCATGGTCCCCACACCGACTCATAGGACCATCACCAGGAGCTGTTGCCCCTGGACAGGGCATCAGACAGGGGTTTGGGCGGGCATTCTTTGGATCCCCCCCGGAGCATGCGTGACGGAGACAATCCCAGCCATTACACTTTTACTCAGCAGGCCGGAGTCCTCTGATTCTGATTTGGACTCTGAGTCATTTAGTCACTTGGAACCTCACTCTCCCATTGAACCCCAGCCAAAGGAATCCCCAAAGTCTCCAGAGGATCCATCCTTCACAGAACTCTTAAGGTCCATCAAGCAGGCCTATGGCTGGTCGTCTCAGGAGTTGGACTCCAAGAGGAAATGTCTGGTGGAACACATAGACCTCACTAGTGTGGATCCCCTTCCTGTTCCTCCATGGGCCGGGACACATGAGGATCTTACCACTACAATTTGACAACAGCTGTTCTCTGTCCTGCTGTGTCCAAAAAGCCGATCAAACATGTCACCCGGAAGGGGTAGGTCATCTGACCGGTCAACCAAAGGCTGACTCCGTGATCATCACTGCAGCCCATGACAGGTCAGCACAGCTGAAGCCCCTGAGTGCTTCACCTCCAGGATTAATATGGACACAGAGTCTATTCTTCATCGACCTGTGCCATCCAGTCATTGAATTACCTAGCCAATACGGTGTCCTTCCGGAAATCGGCCTTGTCTGATTTGGAGAAGGACCTACAGGAGATTCTTGGTTGATTTTGGTTGCTAGCCTTGCTTGTAGAGCAGAAAGCAGCTAACTAAAAGAAGCTACATTTTCTTCTTAATTTAAAACGTATATCTCAGCAAGAGTCAGTGTCTGTTAAGATTAAGTAGACAGATAACTTTATTAGAAGTAGAAGGGGACTTATTTAGGGTAAAAAAAAAAAAGAAAGAAAGTCAGTGTGTATTCTTTGCAGTGAAGGGAACTGTATCAGCTCACTTTGCTAAACCAGTAGGAGGAAAGAGAGCTTACCTGGGGGTGTGGCTTAGACACTTTAAAAGCAGGTGAGTCAAATTACAACTCCCTGGTGCTAGCCTTTTTTCTTACTAATTGCCCTCCATGCCACCCAAAGCCAGTTCTACTTTTATAGCCACTGGATTTGACTCTCAACAGGAACTTCCTGTTTGGCAGTAAGAAGGAAAGGATCATAGAGAAACATTGGTTTTGTCAACCCTAAAGTAGAAAAAGTAGCTCACTCACCCCCCCTTAGCTGCTGGTGGTCTGATATTGAGCAAGGAAGAAGGAGGCTACTAAAGAAGATAGGAAGTTGCTGTCCCAGAACAGGAAGGGTGAGAGTTGCAAGGAGAGGAGAGGGTAAGCATCCAGAGAAACAGTAGAGGGGAAACAAAATAAGACATGATAGGAGTGGTGCAGTGCAATGGCTGTGGGGCGGCAGTGTTCCGGGAGACATTCTGGAGGCTGCGATGCTGCCTATTTGCAGACACCTCTCTGGTCTGAGAGGAGGTTGCCCGTCTCCAGGCTGACCTGGCTGGGATTAGTGAACCTCTTCCCCACCCAGGGACCACCAGGGCCAATGCCACTACCTCAGAGGTTGCCAAGAAAGAGGAGAGGCTGGACCAGGTGTGGGCTCAAGGAGGAGAGGGTGGTGGAACAGAGTTGCATCCTCAGCTGTACCTCTTCACAATTCATTCGCTCTTCTGGTGGATAGTGGTTCCTCTATGGAGGCACCTGCAGTGGAGACCAGGAGGATGCTGGGAACCTTCACAAAGAAGACCCAAGGAGGGTGGCATGGGACCCCACAGGGGAAGGAAACAACTCCTGGTGGGGGCTCAATCATTGAGGGGGTAGAAATGGGGAGGATGGGAGAGGAGGTAAGGTGCCTTCTGGGCGCCCACGGCTTGGAGGGACAGGAAGCGAATCCTCAGGATCGTGGGAGGAGCTGCACGAGGGAGGGAGCTGGATGTCATTGTCCACCTGGGGACAAATGACCTGGCTAGGAATGGGATCAGAGCAGTGCAAGATGAGTTTGTAGAGCTGGGAAGGGGCCTTAGACAAGTAGCACATACGGTAACCTTCTCGGAGGTGCTGCCTGTCTATGGCAAGGGAGAAGCTAGGGCACTTCTCACCAGGGAATTCAATGAGTGGTTGAAAAACTGGTGTGGAGCTCAGGGTTTTGGCTTAACTGGGGACTGGGGAGCCACCTGGAGGAATGCAGACCTATACTGGTGCGATGGTCTACATCTGTCCAGGGGGGGAACCAGGATCCTAGGTGAGAGGTTTAAATGCTTCATTGGCAAGCATTTAAACTAGCCAAGGGGGGAGGCACTGAAAAGAAGCAGGGAAATCCGAGCCTCCCCCCACAAAACATGGTGATTAGTGAGGTAAACACCAAGGTACAGAAGTTATTAGGGAGCAGAACAGATTTAAATGTAAAAAAAGGCAAAGGCAGTAAGGACAGAAATGGGGCTAAAAGGGGTAAGGTTACAAAGAAGTGGAGGGTGATGAGTACCAATGCCCGTAGTCTGTGTAATAAGATCCCTGAACTAGTGACCTTGATGGAAGAGGGATGCCTGGATATTGTGGCAGTCACAGAAACATGGTACACAGAGAACCATGACTGGGATGTCAGCATACCAGGATACACAATCTACAGGAGGGACAGGGAGGAGTAAAGAGGAGGAGGTAGCTCTCTGTGTAAAGGAAGGATCAAAGCAACAGAACTAAAGAGTAAACAGGGAGCAGATGAAGCACTTTGGGTCACCCTGGAGACAGGAAGTGGCACCACAATCTGCATGGGGGTTGTATACAGACCCCCATCTCAGGGGGAGGGAATGGACAATGAAATGATAGAAAGCTTTCTTAGAATGGCAGAAAAAGGGGAGATATTGTTGATGGGGGACCTGAATATGCCAGATGTTAACTGGAGCACCTTTGCTGCAGGCACATCCAAGAGCAGGGTCATTCTTGGTGCCCTACAGGGGACATGTCTCAGACATCTAGTATCGGAACCCACTCGGGAGGGAGCAATCTCAGACCTGGTAGTTTCAAATGGGGATGGAGAAAGAATCTCAGATTTAGAAGTGGGTAGCCATCTGGGAACAAGCGACCACCAAACAGTGTGGTTCACGATAAACACAGCCATACAATCAAGCCATACAAAAGCAAGAGTACTGGACTTTAGGAGGGCTGACTTTGGGAAAATGAGAGAGTGCCTCAGAAAAGCACTAGCAAACAGACAAGAAGGAGGGGTGGAGGAACAATGGGGAGTGATCAAAACAGCCATCACAGAGGCAACAAGCCTTTGTGTAAAGCAAATCAATAAAACACAATGAAGGAAAAAACCGCTATGGTTCACAAAAGAGGTGGCAGGGAAGGTTAAGGAGAAAAGGACAGCATTCAGGAAATATAAGGAAACACAGAAGGAGCAGGACAGAGAACTTTATCAGTTAAAGCAGAAAGAGGCTGAGAAGGCAGTCAGAATAGCAAAGGCCCAAACCGAGGAAAGGATAGCCAATTCTGTTAAGAAGGGGATAAGACCTTTATAGGTACATTAGGGAGCAAGAAAGACCAAAGGAGGATACTGAAGCTTAATAAAGGGAGGAATGTGGGTAGAGGGTGACAGTGAAAAAGCAGGATACTGAGCGAATATTTCTGCTCAGTATTCACAAAGGAAGAGGAGGGAGTTACCTAAACCAAACAAGAGAAACACTATGAAGACGGGGGTCGATACAGTCCATTTACAGAAGAAAGGGTTCTGAAGAACTAATAAAATTGAAAGTGGACAAAGCAATGGGGCCTGATGGGTTCACCCACAATTCTAAAAGAACTAAGGGTAGAACTAGTGACACCACTGACTACCCTCTTTAACAAATCATGGGAGGATGGGGTGGTACCCGAGGACTGGAGGAGGGCAGATGTGATTCCTCTTCACAAAAGTGGGAGCAGGACAGAGGCAGGAAACTACAGAAAAGTTAGTTTGACCTCAGTGGCAGGAAAATGATGGAATCACTTCTGAAGGAAAGAATTGTTGAGTACCTTGAGGCCAGTGGGGCACAGGACCCAAGGCAGCATGGATTCACGATGGGAAGGTCGTGTCAGACGAATCTAATAGATTTCTTTGACTGGGTGACCAAAGTAGTAGATCAGGAGGGCTGTGGACATGGCCTACCTAGATTTTAGCAAGGCATTTGATACAGTCCCACACAAAGATTAATACACAAGATAGCCAGCCTTGGAATGGGTCCCAAGGTGGTAGCCTGTATAAAAATTGGCTAGACAACAGGGCCTGAAAGGTAGTAGTAAATGGAGTACACAGTGAAGAAGGAGGGTTACTAGCGGGTACCACAGGGTTCAGTACTGGGACCGGTCCTTTTTAATGTCTTTATAAGTGACATTGCAGAGGAACTGGAAGGAAAAGTATGTCTCTTTGCAGATGACACAGAGATCTGCAACAGGGTTGATACACAAGATGGAGTGGAAAGGATGAGAAGGGACTTGGCAAGGTTGGAGAAATGGTCAAATGTATGGCAGATCAGGTTCAATGCAAAGAAGTGCAAGGTAATGCACATGGGAAACAAAAACCCAGGGGAAGCGTACACAATGGGGGGTGAGATACTGACAACAGTAAAAATAGAAAGGGACCTGGGGGTAATTATATCAGATGACCTAAAGGTGGGCAAGCAATGTGAGAAGGCAGTAAGGAAGGCTGGGGGATACTGGGATGCATAGGAAGAGGCATCAATAGTAGAAAACAGGAAGTTGTTATCCCTCTGTACAGACAGTTGGTGAGACCCCATCTGGAGTACTGCGTGCAGTTCTGGAGACCCCATCTCCGCAAAGACATAGACAGAGTGGAGGCTATCCAGAGGAGGGCAACCAAAATGGTGCAGGGTCTGCACCAGAAGACATACGAAGAAAGACTAAAGGAGCTTAATATGTATACTCTTGAGGAAAGAAGGGAGAGAGGGGACATGATAGAAACTTTCAAGTACCTCAAGGGAATTAACAAAGTCCAAGAGGGTAGCATCTTCCAGAAAAAGAGATGTGCAAGAACAAGGGGGCACAATTTGAAGATAGAGGGGGGGACGGCTCAGGGTAATGTGAGGAAGTATTTTTTCACTGAGAGGGTTGTGGATGCATGGAACAGCCTCCCTGAGGAGGTTGTGGAGTCAAGAACAGTGGGGAACTTCAAGAATGCATGGGACAGGCATAAGGCAGTCCTATGGGCAGGTAAGAGGAAGTAAGTTGTTGGTTAACTAGGATCTGCAGCTTATCTGTTAGGTAGGAAAATGGGCAGACTAGGTGGGCCAAGCGGTCCTTATCTGCCGACAAAATTCTATGTTTCTATGTTTCTATTCTGGATGAGGACCTCAGAAATTGGCTCTTGGAAAAAGCAAGACTGAATAAGTCTTGTTGCCGCTATACCTTAAGGGCCGCTTACCATATGGTCGACTCAGTGGCCTGGTGCACTGCTATGGGCGTTTGCTTGAGGCGCTTAGCTTCGCTTCATCTTGTGGGACTGGCGCAAGACGTCCAGAGCACCCTACTGGATGCCCCCTTCAGGGGCCCCGTCCTGTTTGGGGGAGATGCAAAGGACATTATCATGGAGCTGCAGGAGATCAGTAGGTCACTTAAGGACGTTTGCTCCATGTACCGTTCGGGACAAAAACCCAAGCAGTCCTTTTGTTGCCCCCAGAAGAGGTAGAACGGGCAGAACCAAGGTAAGCGACAGGGTAAGCATCGTGCCACTGGTTCAGGCCCACACTCCTCAGGCAAAATTCCAAAAGACCGCCAGGGACGGAAAAGCGGCACTTCCTTCAGTGTTCTGACGTGAGGGGGGTCCTCCCCATCTCCTCCTATGTCTCCCGAGGAACCAGTGGGGGGGGAAGGTTCGCCCTCCACCTGGAAGGATGGAGGACAATGACCGAAGATGCTTGGGTCCTTCAGCAAATAGCAAGATGACATTCAATTGAATTCCTGGGCAAACTCCCAGACAACCCACTGGGCAGGTCTCACTACCCATCAGGCCATCTAAATCTTGTCCATCAGGAAATCCAGGCACTACTTCAAAAGTCAGCTATAGAGCTGGCTTCACCAGGGCAAATAGGAAGGGGATACTACTCTCACTTCTTCCTAGTTCCCAAAAAGACGGGAGATCTGAGACCTATTCTAGGTCTCAGCCTACTCAGTCTCTTTATAGAATATAAGAGATTCCTTATGTTGACGCTCCAGGGATTCATACCCCTGCTCTAACAGAACCAATGGCTGTGCTCCCTGGATATGCAGGATGCTTACCTAAATATCCTTATCCTCTAGGCCCACCACCACTTTCTGAGATTCTCCTTTCAGGAGAACCATTATCAGTTCAAGGCCCTCCCATCTGGCCTTTCTTCGGCACCTCTGGTTTTTACCAAGTGGTGGTGGCCACGGCCTTACGCCACAAGGAGATTTATGTGTTCCCTTACCTGGATGATTGGCTGCTGTCAGCACCGTCGCAGGACAGTCTGAGGGCTTCCCTGTCCTCCATCCTGGACCTTTTCTCCAGACTTGGCATCGCTGTGAATGTTCCCAAGTCTCAGCTGTCACCCTCACAGCAGCTCCAGTTCATCGGAGCAGTGCTGGACATGGTTGAAGGCAGGGCCTTCTTGCCTATAGACAGGGCGGAAACTGATGCAACAAGTGGCATTGGTATCCTCCTCCCTGTGGATCAAGGTGCCCTTTGTTCTCTGCCTGTTGGGTCTAATGGCGGCTGCCATACCCACAGTCCCTTTGGCCAGACTGCACATGAGGGTGAACCAGTGGTCCCTCTGGGTCCAGTGGGATCAGTGTCTGGACAACATGGACCACATATTTGATTATATAGGCTACCACGGTTATCTTATACCCTTAGTTTAAGTGCATAGGTTCTTGTTAGGTCATGTGACTCACCTCCTTGGGGGGGGGAGAAGGTATGGAGACATTTGGGGCTGGTGTTGTATGCCACTGGGCGCATGAGTCATTGCACAGCAGTGTGCACGCAGTGCCTACTGCGTCATAAGCCCTCTGAAAAGTTCTGGGTCCTGTCATCTCTGGCTAAGACCAACTATTGGGAATCAACAGTAAATATATTCTGGAAGACCTAGAATTAGTGTAAGAATGAAATTTTAATTTTTTGGTGGGCCGATGGAGAACGTGGCATGGGATCCAGGGGTTTTGGGTGTGCTGATGGGGAGCCTAGCAACGGGATACAGGTTTTTTAGCTGGCCATTTTAGAGCCTAATGTAGGACACATGGGTTTTGGGTGGGCTTATGGAGATCCTGGCATGGGATCCAGGGGGTTGTGTGGGTTGATGGAGAACCTGGTGTGGGATCCAGATTTTTTTTGGGGTGGCTGATGGAGAGCGAGGTGTGGGATCCTGGGGTATTGGGTGGGCTGATGGAAAGCATGGCATGCAATCCAGGGGTCTGTGGCAGGCTGATGGAAGAGCCTAGCATGGGATCCAGGGGGTTGGAGGGGTGACTGATGGAGAGTCTGGTGTGCGATCCAGGGGTTTTAGGCGGGCTGATGGAGAGCCTGCCCAGTCAGGTGAGGTGGGAAAAATCTTAAGTTAACAAAAAAAAAAGGGGGGGGGTAAAGGCATGGTGTCATTCAAGTGCAACATGTTATTTTTGACTTATATGTATGCAAGGTGTTGTGCTTACATGATGTAATATAATAAATATAAATTATGCTTCCCTTACAGAGCTGTAAGTATTACAGCTTTTGTAATGCCTAGTGGTTTCAATATTTATAAAGTTGTCTGGTGGTTAGGATGAGAGCTGTAGACTGATGTGGATTGGAGCACTTGGGCTGCAACCACAACCAGGAGCAGAGGCATCCTGAATGCTCTGTAGGGGACGTGCCTCAAGAAGCTTGTGGCAGATCCCGCCAGTGAAGGAGTAGTATTGGACCTGGTACTCACCAATGGGAACAGAGTTGCCGATGTAATGGTGGGTAGCCATCTGGGGTCCAATGATCATTGTACGGTGTGGTTCAGTGTGAGAACAACAGAGGAGTCAAACCACATGAAAGCAAGGGTCCTGGATTTCAGACAGGTCGACTTTGCTTTTCAAAAATGGGGGAATGTCTCAGGGAAGCCCTGGCAGGAGAAGAAGGGGAGATGTAGAGAAACAGTGGGCTAACCTTAAGGGAGCCATAACAAAGGCAACACGCCTTTGTGTTAGACAACTAAGCAAAACAAAGAGAAAGAAAAAAAACACTATGGTTCTCAAAAGACACGGCCAGGAAAGTAAGAGAGAAAAGGCTAGCTTTCAAGAGGTACAAGGAAACACCAAGGTGGGGACAGGGAACTATATCTGGAACAGCAGAGGAAGGCATGGAAAGCAATCAGGAGCGCAAAGGTGCAAATGGAGGAAAAAATTGCCCAGGCAGTGAGGAAAGGAGACTTTGACATACTCCCTACGTACTAGGGACTTGCGCTCCTTCTTTCTCTCCCCACCCCATCTTCCAGTATGAGCAAATCTGCCTTTAACTGTCACCTTCCCTTTCTGTGGAACTCTCAAACTCCTTTCCTATGCAACTCCTCCCTCACTTCTCTGTCAAATTTCTACTTCGCCTCATACCCCTCCCCAGTTTCTCCCATAGCATCACATAGCACTTAAAATATTTTGCCTGTGTACATTAAATATTTGCGTAGCCCGTTTTGCTGCATTAATTATCATGACCTGTTATATTCTTTTGTATCTGTATGTTTACTGAACTGTTGTATTAGTATACTGTATTATGCTGTACTAGTTATGTAATGTATTTTTATGCTTCCTGTTGTTCACCTTGTAATTGTATACTTTGATCCCGTGTTCCCCGACCCCCGGGTCGCACCTGGAGATGAGCCCATGCCTTTCCTGGTCACCAAATGTTTAAGTAAATTAAAAAAAAATACCTTTTTCAGATACATTAGTGAAGGAAAGAAGATCAGGGGTGGGATTGTGAGGTCAAAAAGGGAGGGAGGGGTGTGTGCGGAGGGGGGCCTAGAAAAAGCAACAATCCTAACAAATATTTTTGTTCAGTATTCATAGAAGAAAGGGAGGAAAGGAGAAAGACCACTACTGGATGATAGGGGCACCAATGGGAGAGAGGTGGATACTAGCCTATTTACGGAGGAATGATTCCTAAAGGAAAACTGGCTGCACCCCTGGCATAGCTCTTCAGCTGGTCGCTTGAGACAGGGAGGGTACCTAGGGATTGGCGAGAGGCACATGTGGTGCCAATCCATAAAGGGGGGCCGAGGGGAGTACCAAGTAACTATAGACCCATCAGTTTGACCTCGGTGGTGGAAAAATTAATGGAGAGTACACTAAAGGAACGATTGGGGGTGTACTTGGAGGAGGTGGGAGGTCTGGATAGTCGGCAACATGGGTTTGTGCCAGGTAGATCATGTCAAACCAATCTTGTGGAGTTCTATGAATGGGAAACATCAGAACTGGACAGGGGAAAGCCTGTGGATGTATTATTCTTGGACTTCAGCAAGGCATTTGACTCTGTTACTCGCAGTGGTCTGGTGGAGAAACTGACGGAATTGGGAGTAGGCCCTTTGATGGTTAGATGGATTGAAAACTGGCTAGCTGGATGCACCCAGAGAGTAGTGGTCGGTGGGGAGCTTTCGAACCCTAGAGAGGTCAGAAGTGGGGTACCGCAGGGCTCGGTCCTGGGCCCGATCCTGTTTGGTGCATACATATCGGACATCAGGGAGGGTATAGGGTGTGAAATGAGTCTCTACACTGATGACTGCAAGATTGGAGCAGTAGTTGAGCGGGAAGAGGGGAGGTTGGCCCTGCAAGGGGACCTGGACACCATGGAAAGCTGGGCTCACACATGGAAATTAAATTTCAATATCACCAAGTGCAAGGTGTTACATCTTGGGCAGGGAAACCCTAAACACAGGTACACCCTGGGAGGGGAAGCGCTGGAGGGCTCAACAGGGGAAAAAGACCTAGGGGTCATGGTGGATGCATGTATGAATAACTCTGAGCAGTGCAGAGAGCAGTAGCAAGGCAAACAGGATGTTGGGATGCATCGTAAAGGGGAGCAGAGAAGTGATTCTGCCGCTGTACAATGGACTGGTTAGACCACACCTTGAGTACTGTGTACAGTACTGGAGACCACACTTGAAGCGGGACATACGGCTCCTGGAGAGGGTACAGAGGAGGGCAACTAAGATGATACGAGGACTAGGGGATTTGACATATGAGGACAGACTTGAGGGGCTCTGCCTGTTTTCATTGGAGGAGAGGAGAGACAGTGGGGACATGATTGAGGTCTTCAAGAAGTTGGGAATTTAAACTAGGAGTGGGGGGTGGCAGTTGGGAAAGAGATATGCAGAGACCACAGGTTGGGAAACCGTATGAGCTTACCCCCCATAACAGTGACAAAGGACAAATGGCAAGTACTGTTGGGATGCTAGGAAAGGAGGGCAGGATGGGGGAGGGTGGAAGGTGGTTACCCTTAATGCTAGGGCCTTGGGAGGAAAACTGCAGAGTTACAGGTTCTCATGGCAGAGGAGAGGTGGACATTGCAGCCATCACGGAAACATGGGCCACCCAATACAATGACTGGGACCTGTCTGTACCAGGGTACAGGTTATTTCGTAGGGACAGGGTGATTGGGAAAGGGGTGGCACTATATGTGAAGGAAGGACTGAAGTGTGTAAGGGAGGAAGGGGAGGAGGGTAGTACGGAGTCACTTTAGATGCAAATGCAGGATTCCAAGAATAGGATTCTTAGAATGGGAGTGGTGTACAGACCACCATCTCAGACGGAGGAGTTAGACAGGGAACTAGCGGGACAGATCAGGAGGACCTGCGAGAAGGGTAGTGTGGTGATTGTGGGGACTTCAACATGCCAGGAGTGTACTGGGGGGGGGCACTGTGGAGCCCGAGCAAGATGGAGGTGGTCTATCGCAAAAACCCAAGAATTTGTCTCCTTTATGATAGAGGGTTTTTTTCCTTCAAAAGCTTAACAAAATGGGAAACCCTCATTGAGATCAGCAACAGGGATAGGGAGCTAAAGCTAAAAACTGCATCTGCGGCCTCAACCACGCGTTCAGGACAAGGCCGTGTGGAAGATCAAGCTGAGGAAGCTAACGAAGAAACTCTGCAAACCATCGGCTCTAAGCTCACTCGATTGATTAAATCTGTTACCAATTTATCAGATAAGCTAGATGGTTTGAGCAATCGGGTGGTTGCTCTGGAGACTTCAGTTGAGGCTATTCAGACTACCTCAGTAGAATCTACCAAGCGAGCAGACGCGGCAATGGGAGCTGTGTCTTCTTTAATTAAAGAATCTTCAAGGTGGCAATCTCGCATCGAAATGCTAGAGAATCAGGTCCTAGTCCCAAATATACGTATTTTGGGTTTGCCGGAGGGGTGTGAAGGGGACCATCTACTCTTGTTCCTTAAGGAATGGCTCAGGCAGCAATTGGGTTCTGAGGCAATGTCCCAAACTCAGCATTTCCAAAAAACTTACCGTATAATGCAGAGGGGTCGGACTGACAACCCTGAAGCCCCCAGATTAGTGATGCTTATAACGGATGGCCCAGGCACTCGAGATTCAATTCTGGCATTGGCACGAAGGAAGAGCCCTCTCCTTCAAAGCGGAGCACACCATACGTCTTTTCCGGACATTGGGTATGGGCAAGGCAGAAAAGGCGGATTTGACAGTGTGAGGAAGCGGTTCTCTTTGAAGCTTCTGTGCCCATGGGATGATTTTCTCAGCTCGTCTCCAGATCGCTTTTGAAGGGAAGGTCTTTCTGTTTAACGATCCTGAAGACGCTTTGAAGTGGTCCCACAAGAATATTACAGTGAAGCCTCGAGAGGATGACAACGAAGATGACTTCTCCGAGGAAGATGAGGAAACCTGAGAGAAATGAGGACTCTAAGCACTTAAAGTTAACGAATGTAATTTTGAGTTAGTTAATAATGGAGTAAGGTTGCTGAGGTAAATTTTTTGTTTCTATTTCAAAAAGGGGGTCACGCTCCAGCTACCTCTTGTCCAGTTTAAGATTGAAAATAATCTAAATAGTTGATGCTCCATGGTGCTCGTATAATTGCTTAGGTATCTGTCTGAATGTTAAGTAGCTGATATATTAACACAGTTTGGATGCTTCATATCATACTAAAATAGAATTTCTTTGGTTTGGAAATACTTCTATATAACTTACTGGCTGTCTCCACAAGACCTATCTGTATACGGAGATTGCAAATTACTGCAAAAACTTAGATTAAGCATGGTACAGTAGGACCTCACTAGTTGTGAGGCCAGTACTTGGACATTTTGTTTGGACTGAAAATGGTTTCTAATCCGTGCAGCTCATGGGCTTATTAGCAGCTTTTGGAACGTATCCTGTGATTATAAAAATTTTTTTTTTTTTTTTTAGGTACTACCCCTCAAGGATGTATCAAATAGCAACAGAATATATACATTTGTTTTTATTAAGAGGATTGGCGCCCTCATGGGGTTCTAATTGTGTACTGCATCTGTATGCTTGGAATTCTGAACTGCTTGTCTGAGTTCTGTAAAAATAATAAATAAAAAGTATAAAAAAAAAAAAAATGCCAGGAGTGGACTGGAGCACCCCAACAACCAGGAACAGAAGGGAGCAGGTACTGCTGGATGCCTTCCAGGACAGCTTCCTGCTGCAAATGGTCAGTGAACCAACCAGGTTAGGAAATACCCTTGACCTTGTGCTGGCAAATGGGGACTTTGTGAAAGAACTTACAGTGGAGGAACCGCTGTCAGGGAGTGACCACCGCTCAGTATGGTTCACATTGGATATGGGCAAGGAAGGAGTGGAATCTGGCACAATAGTGCTGGACTTCAGGAGGGCCGACTTTGGGAGGATGGGGGAAGTGGTAAAAGGGTACCTGGCCAGAATTCAATCTAGTATGGACACTAACCAGAGGTGGGAGCTCATAAAGCTGGGGCTAGTGGAGGCAACCAAAACCTGCTGCAAAACCCAGAGCAAGAAGGCTAGGGCTAAGAAACCAGTCTGGTTGAGCAAGGAGGTCATGGAAAAGGTAAGGAGGAAAAGAGCTGCCTTTAGGAAGTACAAGAAAACAGGGAGGGGGGAGGACAGGGAGGAGTACTTGACAGAATCGAAGGAGGTGACAAGAGCTGTAAGGGGAGCCAAAGCATCTACAGAACTCAGGCTGGCACAAGGCATTAAGAAGGGGGAGAAGGACTTCTTTAAGTACATCAGGGAGAAAAGGAGCTGTAAGGACCACATAGTAAGGATTAGGAAGGAGGGGGGTTGGGTGGAAGCAGGGTGCAATAAAGTGAAGCACTAAATGAGTACTTCTGTTCAGTATTTACCAAAAGAAGGGGTGACACCAAGGTGGGAGAAATGGCAGAAGCAGGGGAAGTGGTGACAGATGGAGAAATCATGGAGAGCAGAGTTCGAGAGGGTTTGAAGGCACTGAGGGTGGACAAGGCGCCAGGCCTAGATGGCATCCACCCCAGGGTACTGAAGGAGCTGGCAGAGGTCCTTGCAGGACCTTTGGCAGACTATTTAATGCCTCACTACATTGGGTGTGTACTCAGGACTGGAGGATGGCTCATATGGTGCCCTCCACAAGAGTAGCCCTAAGGATGAACTGGGAAACTACAGACCAGTGAGCCTCACATCCATCGTGGGTAAGCTAAT
The DNA here is from genome assembly GCA_016271365.2 of Neoceratodus forsteri. Taxonomy (NCBI): domain Eukaryota; kingdom Metazoa; phylum Chordata; order Ceratodontiformes; family Ceratodontidae; genus Neoceratodus; species Neoceratodus forsteri. The sequence goes on from CM028129.1 coordinate 1,052,513,472, forward strand.
GGAGACTATCCTGAAGGAGAGGCTGGTGGCCCTCCTGGAGGCCAAGGACTACAGGACAGCAGACAGCATGGCTTCATACGTGGCAGATCCTGCCAAACCAACCTGGTCGAGTTCTATGACTGGGTAACTAGGCAACTGGACAGGGCCATGCAGTGGATGTCCTGTATCTGGACTTCAGTAAGGCATTTGACTCAGTGCCACATGGAGGCTGGGAAGGAAGTTAGTAGGCACAGGGGGGTGCAAAGCTGGTGAGATGGGTAGGAAACTGGCTGCAGGAAGGCAACAGAGGTGGTGGTGGGTTGGGAGCTCTCACACCCAAGGGCAGTGACGAGCGGTGTTCCACAGGGAATAAATAGGGTAAACATGGAGGGGCTCTTTAGACTAAAGCAGGGAGGTATCAGCAGAGGGCATGGTTTGAAGTTGGAAGGTGGAAGGGTGAGGGGGAAAAAGAGGAGGAGGTTTTTCACTGAAAGGGTGGTGGACCATTGGAATGCGCTGCCTGGCGAGCTGGTCAGAGATCCACAGAGGAGGGCTTCAAGAGAGGGTGGGACAGATGCAGAAAGCGGATGTATCAGATGATGGCCTGGACCGGGGGATGGATGATAGGGGTTTCTGGAGCCACGGGGAGCACGGGGGGATCTCGGCACCCAACTAGGGATCTGAGGTTCGAGCAGACTCGATAGACCATAAGGCCTAATCTGCTGGTAATTAGTATGTTAGTATGTTAACTCGAGAATCTGAAAGGGGACAAAGCTATGGGGCCAGATGGGATACATCCCAGAATATTAACAGAACTTAGAGAGGTGCTGGCAGCACCACTAACAGCCCTTTTCAACAAATTGATAAAGACAGGAGTGGTTCCAGGGGACTATAGGAGGGCAAATGTAGTCCCTCTCCACAAAAGTGGGAACAAGGAAGAGGCTGGCAACTATAGGCCAGTCAGCCTGACGTCGGTGATGGGGAAGTTAATGGAGTCACTGCTAAAGGAAAGGATTGTGATATTTCTTGAATCCAGCAGAGCACAGGATCCGAGGCAGCATGGATTCACAGTGGGAAGGTCTTGACAAATTAATCTGATAGATTTCTTTGACTGGGTGTTCAGGGAAGTAGGTCAGGGGAGGTGCGGTGTATGTGGTCTACCTAGATTTTAGCAATGCCTCTGACACCATCCTACTTAGGAGGTTGGTAAATAAGTTGGGCAGCTCAGGAGTGGGCCCCAGGGTGATAAACTGGGTCAGAAACTGGTTGAGTGACAAGTCACAGAGGGTGGTGGTAAATGGAATTCAATCTGAGGAGAGAGGTTACCAGCAGGGTGCCACAGAGATTTATGCTGGGTCCAGTCCTCTTTGATGTCTTCATAAGCAACATTGCAGAGTGGCTGGAGGGGAAGGTATGCCTCTTTGCAGATGATATTAAGATCTGAAGCAGGGTTGACACTTGGGGGGTGAGGAATGACCTAAACATTCTTGAGGAGTGGTCAAGAGTGTCGCAGCTAAGATTCAATGTGAAGAAGTGCAAATCATGCATCTGAGGCACAGAAATCCAAAGGAAGAGTACAAGATGGGGGAGAGTTACTGATGGCCACCAATCAAGAAAAGGACCTGGGAATAATCATATCTGATGACCTAAAAGTAACCAAACAATGTGAGAAGGCTGTGGGGAGAGCCAGTGGAATGCTAGGGTGCACAGGGAGAGGTGTCACCAGCAGGAAAAAGGAGGTGGTTATGCCACTGTACAGATCGGTAGTGAGACCTCATCTGGAGTACTCTGTCCAGTTTTGGAGGCCACATCTCTGGAAGGACATAAACAAAATAGAGGCACTCCAGAGAAGGGCAACAAAAATGCTGCAAAGACTGCACCAAAAATCATATCAGGAAAGATTAGAGGACATCAGTATGTATTCCCTGGAGGAGATGAGAGAAAGGGGGCATATGACAGAGACATTCAAGCACCTCAGGGGTATAAACAAGGTACAGGAGAGTAGCATCTTTCAGAAAAGAAGGTGCACAAGAACAAGGGGGCATGCTATGAAGCTAGAGGGGGGTAGGCTCAGGAGCAACGTGATGAAGTACTTTTTCACAAAAAGAGTAGTGGATGCTTGGAACAGCCTTCCTGTTTAAGGTGGTGGTGGCAAAAACGGTAGGGGAATTCAGTAATGCATGGGACAGACATAAGAGTCTCTCACAGTAGGGAAGAGATGGTAAGCCACAGATAAACTAGGTTCTGCCGTATTGCATTATGTTGGGAAAAGGGGCAGACTAGGTGGGTCACACGGTCCTTATCTGCCGTCACCTTCTATGTTTCTAGACTTGACCTGGTGATTCTGCTGCCACTCTCAGAGATGCTGTTGTAGTAATGTGAATCAGCAGAACTTGTAATGTTTGTCAGAATGTTTAGCAAGCTAGCCATGTTGAGTGGCTCCATGAATCAGAGTCCAGCTGAGCTTGCTGGTCAAAGTGCAGGCTATGGTATTTCTCTCAGCTGTGATGTGAACTGTAAATAGACTTAACAAAGGTCACTGCACAGTTTCTGGAGAGTCAACAGAAGCATTCAGGTGTCCGCCAGGCGAGGTCATTCGGAGTTTTCTTGCAGCTTAGTATACCATTGGGTGGTTTTACAATGATTCTACAGGCAGTTAGCTAGACGTTCCTGACAGTAACATGACCTTTTTTCACGTCTTTGGCAATACGGAAAAGAATGAGGACTGAAGTATTGGACCACAAAAACATTTTTTGCTGTTGATCATTACTGCATTCGATGGAGATTACTGTATTACACTATGCGTGGAATCTTAAACTGTGCCACTGATGCTTCTATAGATAGATAGCTAACTGGCAGGGGGGTTATGCTGAATGATGTGGCAAAGCAGTGCGTGCAGTACAAGCGTCCCTCATTAAATACCCACCATTGGCAGCAGTGGGTTTTCAGTCTAATGCTTATCCAACTTACTGGTGTTCTGACAAGTAAGGTTGTGCAGGCAGTTGCTTTAAGGGCTTTTAGTTTATTTAGAGCTCTAAAGAGAGTTTGTGTGCAACTTTTAGGAGCTTTTGGCATAGTAGCACACTTTTTTTTTGTATACTTTGGACAGGAAAGTGTAAAGAGTAGGCCATTTATTTGCAAGAAGCAAATTTTTTTAAATGGCATTTTAACAGTATTTCAAGAGTAATTCCGGAGTCAAAAATAAAAGCATTCCTCTGGAAAGTTTTTGAGCTGGCTATTAACATGCAGATTATCTTATTTAGAACCCAGCGCACATGGCAAGGCTGTGTGTAGTCAAAACTAACCAAACTGTGTATCCAGACAGTCCTACATTTCTAGGCACAAGTGTCTGCCTTTGTTGAGATAGTATTTTCCATGTGTTCTTGGGGTGAGAATAACCCGTAGGCAAGCAATACCCATCCTCAGGGTACCGGAACTGCAGTGCTGGTACCGTGAGGATGGGAGATGGTGTAGGGAGGCACTCCTAAAACAGAGATGCATGCCTCTGTCTGTGAAAATATTATTCAGCTTTATACTTTCAAAACATTTGTTTTGTTTCTAAATACGCTAATTTAAGAAGTAATTTTCTCATCAGTAAATGGAATGCCCTACTTCCTCCAACTCTTGTGATAGGCCCTCTTTTGATTAAAAATGGTCTTCATACACAGGACCGTTCTTTTTGCTGACTGATCGAAACAGTGCTGATAATTCAGATTGTAAATAATTTGCCCAAACTGTTTGCTGATTACATTCAGAGAAAAAGCCTGTTAAAATAAAAAAAAATTAATTTGCAACTACCAAATGAGAGCAAAAGCCTTAAAAATGCTGGTTAGCTCTTCATTTTTAGTGATACTTAGTTTTTTACAAAATACCAGGAAATCTTTTTTTGTTTGTTTTTTTGTTAGTGATGTCTGTGGCCCCCAGTGTTACTGTCCTTCAGGTCCTTCTGACCATCTGTAGCTTTGCCCTCTGGACTTACTGACAACACCGACACATGCCACCTAACTGCCAGTTTTATTCCTGGTTCCAGATCTGCCCCTTCCCAGATAACCCCTAACCTCTCTTTGGTCATTGGACAGGTGGGAGAAGCCCTGTTGGAATCGTTAAGATCAGGGCTGGGGAGTGTGCATGCTGCTGAACAAGGTCTGGTGGAGTATGGACTTGGGTGCTTCTGATCCCAGGAATCACTCACTTAATGTTTACACTTTATGCAGTCATCTCAGCTAAGAGTGACGCACTAGAGCTAGAACCTATGCAGATTTTCAAATTTGGAGTATAGGTTCAAACTCTGCATCTGAGCTCCACTCTGGTTGTTGTTACAGATCTGTTTCTACACCAGAAGAAAGCAGTCACCCTATAGTGAACACCGGTAAGTCTAGTGCTGGTTCTTCAGTCAGGATTTGTTTTGTAGTTACATCAAGAAGTGCACTTTAGTCAGTTTTTCTTCAGTACTCCGTGTTTAGATAGGTTTTTCTGTAAATTAAATTAAGGTTTTGTTTGACTTCCAGGGACCAGAGAATGTCCTACTTGGCCTACCGTGACTGTTTTTGTTAGTAACCATGATCTTCAATGGGGATAGCTCTTTCAGCAGGTCACACCTATGGAACTTAACCATCATGCGCTAGGATCTCACAGCAGCTTTTTTCTGTAGCATTCCACTAGGGACCACCTACGCCGATGTTGGCGTGCCGACACCACATACCATATATAGGCATAGGCGGCCCTGTTCCCTCCTCAGTTCTTTCCTGCCATCGCCTGGCTCGCTCGGTCTCCTGCGGAAGCATTGTTTTCAGTTGACCACCATTTTCACACAGTTTTTTAATTTTTTTCTATTTTTATGTCTAGAACTATTGTGTTCTCCTCTGTTTTCCATCACTGCCACTGTGGAAAGAAGATTTTCCAGGATGACCACCACAACATTTGTGTTTGCTGTCTGGGGCTTTCGTACTCTCCTAAAGCCTGCGCCATCTGTCAGAAATTTAATCATACCACTATCCGGCGCCACAAACGCGCCCTCAAGGTATTTCTTATGGAGCAGAAACTAGCCTGTTTGGAACAGGGGGACTCCGGGTTCTCCTCTTCCCCCTAGCCAGCTCACTCCTCAGGGTCGCAGGTTTCCAAGGCCCGGGACAAGCCCTCAGGGAAGCACAAGGATAAGATCTGCCACAAGGACCGCCCTTCAGGTCACTGGTGCAGCTCACCGAGCACTACTCCCAAGCCCTCCGTGACTTCCTCGTCTAGCCCTGTGGGGGCTGGACCTCCTCCACCACTGCGGCCTTGGGTGCCCCGAGGCCGCAACAGGCGGTGGTCTTGGCTTTGGATGACCCTCAGTTGTCAACCTCCAGGTCAGCAGCCCTCGCCCCACTGGCTTTCCCTGCTCCTCCGCAGGTGTCTTTGGCTTCGGGCTCTGCTGCCCTAGCTTTGGACAGTGGATCATCGACAGCTGGCCTTCTGGCGAGCTTGTCGCACCCTGCTCCAGAATGGTCATGGACAGTTGAGTCTCCCCCAGCTTCTTCGCCCTCCAGGGCCATTGGCGGTGCACGGTTACTCCCCACTGCCGATTTCGGTCAAGGCAGTCATCCAGCAGCCCGTCGTCAACCTAAACTCCTTGCTTACTTCAGTTACCGCTTCGCTGGTACAGCAGTTAACCTCAGTTCTTGCCAGGCCATCAAAACCTCCAGCTTCGCCTCTGGGGCCTGTTTGCCCAGCACTCTCTCAGGCATCATTGGCATCCAGTCAACATTGAGGAGGAGTATCACCCTGACCTTCTCCTCCCGAAGAGGAAGAGGTATTAGAGGAAGAGGCCTATTCCACTGACAGGTCCACTGCCTCCTCCAGAAGTGGGGCTCTGAGGGCACAACCCCTCAGTCCCCCACCCGCAAGGACCCTATTTTTTATAGCATCATGCAGCAGCTCCAGTCTGCCATGGGGTTCCATACTGAGGAGGAGGATGCCACCAGAAGGAACATGGTGGAGTTGCTGGAGATTCCTGGATCTCCATCCAAGGTCATCCTTCCCTTGCTGCCAGCCTTGGAGAATGCGGTCTGGCACAGACCCCATTCTTTGCCAGCTGTGCCTAGGAGGGCGGATCGTCTCTATCACACCCCCTTGTTCATGTCCTTTTATTCTGCCCAGTCAGAATTGTACTCTGTGGTCATAAAAGCTGCCCACAGCTGTTCCAAGGTGCATAAGCACCATGGCTGTCTCCCTCCGGACAAGGAATCCAGGAGGTTGGCTCTGTGGGGCAAAAAGGACCTTTGCCTCTGCCACCCCGGGACTTGAAATTTCCAGTTACCTTTCCCACATGGTCAAGTACGACAGTACCCTCTGGAGGAAGGGCAAGACGACTGCCCTGGCCCTCCCGGATAGGGCACAGAAGCAGGAACTTCTCAGAGTTATGCAGAGAGCTGAGGATGTTAGTAAGCACATCCTTAGGACTCTGTATGATATGTCTGACACAACAGCATGGGCAGCTGCCTCAGGCATTTGCCTCCGCAGGCATTCCTGGCTCTGGGTTTCCAGGTTTTCAGCTAACGTGCAACAGAAGGTCTTGGATGCCCCTTTCGTGGGCGCCAAGCTTTTTGGCCCAGATGTTCAGGACATAATTAATGAACTGCAGGCCTCAGGGAGAGCCATCAAGCCGGTCCACGCCCTTTATCATACCCAACCCAGGTACCATCCATAGTCTTAATTTCGGAGAGCCCCCACAAAAGTCCAGGAAAGGGTCCCAACCTCAGGGCAAACATCATACCAGTGCTCTCCTGCCTGTTCAGAGCTGCAGAATCCTCAGCCACTCAGCCTGCCTCTGACTGACTCCTCCCCCAACCCCCTTCCTCCGGTTCCAAGCCCAGGGAAGGAGGGCATTTCTCCCTCCTCCCTCCACCTGCAGTGTTGGAGGGAAATCACCTCACATGCTTGGATACTGCAGCTTGTTCAGAAGGGACAACTCTTGTCCTCCAGATCACTTTCCAGTGCAAAAGGAGGAACTCCAGTCTCACTTGCACAAAAGTGCCATAAAGCTTGTCCCTCCTATTCAGAAGAAAAAGGGGTTTATTCCAGGTCTTTCCTGGACCCCAAAAAGACTGGGTCTTTGCCCCATCTTGGATCTCAAAGGGCTCAACCAGTTCGTTTAGTACAAGAGGTTCGGTATGGTCACTCTCCAGGGTCTGCTGCCTCTCATCAAGCAGGGAGACTAGTTTTATTCTTTGGACATGCAAGATGTGTTTCTTCACATCCTGATACATCGCGGCCATCAGAAGTACCTTAGGTTCTCATTCCAGGGAGATCATTTTGAATTCAGAGTCTTGCCCTTTTGCTTGTCCTTTGTGCCGTGGGTCTTTACCAAGTGCTTAGCAGTGGTGGCTGCGGCCCTTCGGGAGGGCTTTTACGTGTTCCCTTATCTGGACAATTGGCTTTCAAAAGCCCTGTCCAGGGAACTCTTTCTGACCACCTTGCACTGGACTCTGCAACTGTTCCACTCCTTAGGCATCACCATGAATCTGCTCAAGTTGGTTCTCACTCCCTGTCAGTGCCTCCAGTATATTGGCACCATTTTGTATACCTCTTGGGGCAGAGCTTTTCTGTCCCAAGAGAGGGCTGACTGCCTGATGGTGCAGGCCTCATTAGTGGCCAAGGAATGGCATGTTCCAATCTGGTCTTTTCTGCGTCTGCTGGGGCTGATCGCAGCCACCATTGCCACGGTTCCGCTAGCCAGACTCCACATGTGGATCCCCCCAGTGGACCCTTAGAGTCCAATGGAATCAGCGCCACAATGACGTGGATCAGTTGGTCCTGGTCTCCTCCCTTGTCTGCAGGGTCCTTCAGTGGTGGCAGAACCCCAGCCATCTTTTGCGGAGGGGGGGGGGTCTTCTTCCTCATCCCCTCTCCCAGGCAGGTCCTCATAACGGATACCTCAGGAATAGGCTGGGGAGCCCACCTAGGTCCTTTCCAGACCCTGGGGCCTTGGTCCTTGACGGAGACAAGTACTCGAGATGAAAGTGGTCCTGTATGTCCTTCAGGCTTTTCAGAACCACCTGCCCCTGAGTCGCATGCTGGTCCAGTCAGACTACATTGGTGTGGTGTACTATCTGAACAGACAAGGGGCACTTACTCATACCTTCTCTTTCTGGGGTGATGAGGGTCTGATACTTGGCACTGAACCATGACCTCAGGCTATCAGCCATCCATGTTCCAAGGGACCAAAACATCTTGGCAGACAGGCTAAGCCAGTTACAGTGTCACCAACGTGAGTGTCCACTGCTGCCCTCTGTGGCTGAAAGCCTCTTTTGAAGGTGGGGGTGATCAGAGTTGGACCATTTTGCATCCCCACACAATGCAAAACTGACACTTTTCTGCTCGCTAGATCCCAGACCTGGAGTTTTCTGGAGAGGCGCATTGTCCCTCGCCTGGAGAGACAGGTTTCTTTGTGCCTTACCCCCCATCCCATGGATTCGGCAGGTCCATCTTAAGCTGCAGATGAAGGGGGCTTCCCTCATTATGGTGGCACAGTTTTGGCTTCGGCAAATCTGGTTTCCATTGTTGCAACAGCTGGCAGTGGAACCTCTGGTCCCAATCCCGCCGTGGCTCTATGCCTGGCTCCTGAGGACATAGCCGTAGCCCGCTTGGCATTTTCCAGAAAGTGGCTGATATGTTGGTGGCATCTAGGAAGCCTTCCACCAGGGCCACCTATTCCATGAAGTGAAAATGTTTTGCCATTTGGGCATCTGTCCGTCACTTGGACCGTTTCATCTGTCTAGTGAGCCAGGTCCTGGAGTACCTTCTGTCCCTTTCAGACTCAGGCCTTAAATATTCCTCCATTAAGGTGCACATCTGCCATATCTGCTTTTCATGCGTCAGTGGATGGTCATCTGGTAGCCCAATTAGAGGTGGCCCGTACATTTTTGTGGGATATTCTTCACTTGAAGCCCCCTGTACGTAACCCTGTCCCGGCTTCGGACCTGAATTTTGTTTTTGAGAAACTGACCCTGCCTCATTTTGAGCCAGCCACGTCTTGTGAGCTATGCTTTCTCTCGTGGAAAGCATTGTTTTTAGTTGCTATTACTTCTGCTTGAAGGATTTCCGAGATCCAGGCTCTCATGTGAGCAGCCATTTGGTGTTAGAACCATCCATTGCTTAACTCTTTACTGCTTGGAGCGCTTTTCCAAACTTTCCATTGCTTAACCTTGACACAAAATGGCTGCCAAGGCAAGATTGAGTTAACTCGACCCAGTATGGCCACTCAAGCTAGAATGTTTATTTTTCATAAAGACAGGGTCTTTTTGCATGCTAGTCCCAGTTTTGTGCCTAAGTTGGTGTCTGTGTTTACTCTTAATCAATCCATTCACCTTCCTGTTTATTAGCCAGAGCATGCCAATCTAGGGGAAGCACTGCTCCATACTTTAGATGAGCATAGGATTCTGCATTACTGCACACATCATACCAAGGACTACAGAAAGTCTAAACAGTTGTTTGTTTCTTTTGCCCCAGGAAAAGTCAGTTCTCCAGTTTCTAAACAGTGCTTGTCCAAATGGTTGGCCGACTGTATTACTTTTTGTTATAGGAAGTATGGTAAGGAACTTACTGGGGATGCCAAGGGCTACTCCACCAGGGGCATGGCCGCTTCTGTTGTTTGTTTCATGAATGTGTCTGCTGCTGGCATTTGTGCTGCTGCCACTTGGAGTGCTATCCACTCCTTTACCAAGCATTACAGTTTGGACATTGCGTCTTACAGGCAGGCAGGTTTGGGCCTAGCCATGCTTCAGGGTCTCCTGTCATGAGGTCTTTTTATCTTGCCTCACTTTTGGTCCTTTCTGATATCAGTACTTGGGACTTGTTCCATAGATGTGACCTGCTGAAAGAGTTATCCCCGATGAAGATAGTACAGTTACATAAGAATAACAATGGATCTTCGAAGGAATCTCTTTCAGCAGGTCACGTCGTCCCACTCACCATCCCCCTTTGGAGTAAATTCTGTTCCAGACTGGTTATTTTTTTTGTATGTTTTCCTGCCTTACACAGGCCTAGACACCCTTTCTCTCTCCTGTGTTCCCCCAGGGTAGGCCAAGCATTGACAGTTTCTGGAGGGAACGAACTGAGGAGGGAGTGGGGCAGCCTACGCCTATATATGGTATGTGATGTCAGCATACTGACATCGGCATGGGTAGCCCCTAGTGGACTGCAACAGAAAAGGCTTCCATGGGATCCTAGCACCTGACGGCTAAATTCCATAGGTGTGACCTGCTGAAAGAGATTCCCTCGAAAATCTACTTTTACGGTAAGTTCTTACATAATTGTACTTTCCTTTTTGCTAAATATAGTGGTTTACTAGTTTTAGCTATCCAATTTACAAAGGATGGAGCATTTTCATTTTCCATTTCTGTCTGTGCCCTTTCACCTTAATTAACCAGTTCCTGTCTCAGGAACCACAATTTGGCTTTTGGCACAGTTTCTTTAGTACAAGCACCGTTTTTTGCTATTGGGCCGTTGCACTGCATCAGTGTTTGGAAATAGTATTGATTATATCAAGGTTCTCTCTAATTGGAATGTCAGAGAGACCTTGTGGACCATCAGAACATTGTACAAATCATTTTCAGTGCCTAGCAAGGGCAGACTGTCACAAGTTTTGTTTCAAATGTTTAGGTCCACAACACAACTTTATAAATTGTCTCGTGATATGTTTTGCTCAAAAACCTCATTTTAAAGAGTAAAAATTTTAAAAAGAAGCATGCCTTCTCCATTTTCCTCTGTATCACTTAAAATAGGCTCTGCGGGTGGTCCCACTGATGGTGGAAAGCACACATCTGAGGGGTCCATCTCCTCATGTACAGCAACAAATAATGCAGAAAGTGACAAAAAAAGATAAAGTTGTACAGCCATCAGAAAAGCTTGATAAAGATGGTTCAGATATCAGGGTGTCCAAAAGGGGGAATTCTGAATCCAGTGTTGGCAAAAATAAAATAAAAATAAAAGAGCCTCAGAGCAGGCACTGGAAACGTCTGTCAAAAAAGAAATTGAAAGAAAATAATGTTGCCACTTCTCTTGCACAGAGAAAGGAGCAGGCAGATGGCACCTAAAACTGTCCTCATCAGAGGACATATCAAAAATGTGGCAGTTTTTCCAGGCAGTCCAGGCCATGGGAAATTTCAGTAAGATACCTGCCACCCCCTCCCCAGGCTCAGGCTCTAACCTATCTGCATACAGAGCAGGAGGAAGACTATATTATATGCATATGGAGGAAGGTAACCCTGTGGCGTTAGAGGGCAGACCTGTGCAATATTTTTGATTTCCTCAAAAGCAAATTGAGGGTTTCTTATCATTTTCCTCATGGTTGATACCCTCAACATCCCCTCACTAGAAGCAGTGGAAGATGAAGAGGGTGCTGATTTTATGGACATGCTAGAGTAGCTCTACCAAGAAGGATGTTACTTCCCATATATAAACCACTTAAAAGGCCATAGTAAAAATCATCGCTGCAGCCATCAGCAAAAAAATTTGAGCGAAAATATCAGATGGTCAAGCAGGGAGTGGGATATTAGCATGCCCATCCTGATCATCATTGGGTAGTCCAGGCTGCTGCTTGTCAAGGAGCAAAAATTACTCTATCTGCACAGCCCCCCGATAAAAAACCTCTGAAAAATTAGATACTATGGCAAAAAAGGTTTACACAACTGCTTTCTTCTTTAACGGGGAGGCAGCTTATTCAGCACATACAGCACAGTATCAGAAAGCACTTTGGAACACAGTTCTGGCACTGGCAGAAAGAGCAGAGGATGGTTTGGCATAGGACATTATTGGTACAGCAAGATCAGCCGTGGATGCTGCAATACATAATTTCCACACTGCGGTGGACACCAGTGACACTGCTGGCAGAGTTTGGGCTTATGCATTGTCCTTAAAGCAGCAGTACTACCGAATCCGGAAGTGATCTATCAAAATTCTGTTTCTCGGCTGTAAGCATGCGGCCAAAGTTCCAGTTTTCATACCTGTAAATGTTTTTTTCCAGTCGTCTTTAGTTTTTTAGATATTTGCAATTTATTTGAAGTGTTGTAGCGCTACAACAGATATGGCGGCTGACTAATTTTCAGCTGCACTTTTTCTACAGGTCACGTCATGTCTTTTGACAACAGCAGAGGGACACTCTGCTGACCATTCCCTATGTCCCTGCAAGTCATTCACATGTGCCGTTGGCAGCAGATGTGGTTCCAGTGCAACATGCTTAGTGGCAGAAATGTAAACAAAAACAGAGAATAACTGAGCAAATTACTCAGCGATAGTACAATGCCAGAGAGAAAGAGTACCAGGTATACGATTAGCAGGGCACGGGAAATAAATTGTCAGAAAAGCACAATTTTTTTGTTTCGTAGTACTGCTGCTTTAAGAAAGTTTTCCTGGCTGAGGATTACCATCCTTTCCCAGGATACTCAAAACAAGGACATGGATTTCTTCTTCGAGGGAGATTCATTATTTGGTAACAAAACAGAGGCCTACATGAAACAAGCTTTTGTCAATGCCAAATGTTCACCGATTGCATTGCTGTTGTTGATACCCTCAACATCCTCTCACTAGAAGCAGTGGAAGATGAAGGGGATGTTGATTTTTGTGGCAGTATTTGTGGAGGAGGCAGTATAGCACAGTGGGTTAAGGCTCTGAGCTGCAGATCTGGAGACCTGGCTTTGAATCCCGCAGTCACCTAGGTGCATACTGTGTGATCCTAAGCAAGTCACTTAACTTCCTTGTGCTGCCAGGTCACATCTGGAAACAAGCTTCGGCTTAATGTGCTACTAAAGGAATAATGCATGACAGGGTGTGTGTTGTGCTGGGATAACGCCACGCATGGGGGTTGGGCACGAGGCTCTGAGGCTGAGGTAAGGCCCAATGCCTCAGGCGCAGGTGCGATCCAAACGTATACACGCCCTGGAGTGCATTATTCCTATTATACAATGACTTGTTGTTGTATATAAAATAAAAAAATAATTTTAAAGAATGTTTTTATTATTGTGGAAAAATATTTTAGTTTCTTAAGAGGAGATGCAAAAAAAAAAGATCATCATCATGCTGGAGGTCATCCTCAGTTGGTTCACAGTGCTGAGACTAGACCTGTGGCGGTATGCGAGGATAACGCCATGGGTCCAGCCCCAGACTGACCAATCACAGTTCAAGATTCTTTCTTGCCATTGTATAATCATGGTTAAACAATATTCCCCTTTCCCATTCCCTGATTTTATGGACATGCTGAGTAGCTCTGCCAATGCTTGTGCGCATTTTAACTATGTATTTATCCAGAATAGACCAGGTGAGATACATCAGATAGTTCACTACTACTTACCATTCCTAAGGCGACTACTAATATGGGTAGGTCTGTATTTGCATAATCTGCCCCGTTACCCTAGAATAGGTTACCAACGAACTTACATTCAGAGCTTGGTTATGATACTTTTAAGATGTCACTAAGACAGTTTTATGTTGAGTCCTTGAAATGTGATTGTTATAATCTAATCTGACTGTATTTTGCTGTTGTATCTTGCCTTACTTATGTAACATCTTGACTGTCATAACGATCCCGGATCGCTTTTGAAAAAGGGTCTTGGCTCATATTGCTTACCTGGTAAACAAATGTTTAATTAAATAAATAAATAAATAAATAAAAGTATCTCTTTTTCAGTGGTGTCCTGCTTTTACACATTTTTAGATTGTATTTACGCAGAATAGGCCAGCTGAGAGGCAATACATAATTTTCAGTGGGCTCCCACATTTTTACCCTAAATTTCCTACAGTCTTTTTATGATCTGACGTTATGATGAAGGCAGGTGGAATTTTTTAAATACCTTCCAAAAGATGATTTTGCAGTGCGACTGAGAAAAAGGTTTTGGAGGTCATTTGAAAAATGACACCTATCATGTTCGGGAATTGGGGTAGCACAAAGGATATGTTGAACATTAGGGGGCAAAAATCTGCAAAACTAAAGGTATAAGTAAATGGAATAATTCATTGTTTCTTCATAATGTAGTTCTTTTTTCACATTTTGACCCCAAATTTTCAGCATAGTCTTTTTACAACTATTCCTGAACATGGCATGTAAAATAGTGGCTGAAACGTCATTTCAAGTGTGACAACACATTTTGGCCAGGATTTGAAAAATAACAGCTGTCACATTTATAAGGTGGTGTGAAAAAATGGGTATTTTGAAAAAACTGGCGGTCAGAATGTTGAAAATACCTGAGTTACGAGTGTGCATTGAAAAATGTCAGTGTACACTCATCATTTTTTTAATAATATTTTTACCCCAGATTTTCAATATAGCCTTCCTATTTCCCCACTTCATGAACAAAGGTGGAAAAAATTTTCCAGTCCTGCCCGAAAAGTGATTTTGTGCCACAAGTGCAAAACCCCTTTTTGGCCAGGATTTGAAAATGGCGGCTGTCACATTCATAAAGTGGTATGAAGGCCCGGTGGCGCTGGATACCACACCTCGCTTCACGCCGGTGACCCGGGTTCAGGAACAAGCCTGGGCCGTCGGGGGTCAGCAGGGGAGGACTTGGATTGAGTGTCTGATGACAGGACTCCTGGTCCTGGGGAGAAGGGGTGGATGCACACCGTGCTCTGCTGGTCCCTGGGGATGCCCGGAGGTACTACAGATGTGCGGGTGCCTAGTAAGGGGGAGGCACGGCAGACGTCTGCACGTTAGTGCGCTGATGTCCTTGCACGCCCGTGCTTCCATCGGGGAGATAAGTAGGGAAAATGGCAGCACAAGTCTGCAGCAGCTTGATGGGCCATTAGTTTTACCAGCCGACGATGCCTGGAGGCATGTGCCGGTAATGGTTCCTCGCCGGGCACAGGGGCTACAGGGGGGCCCCTTTCGTAGGTGTAGCTGCATCTGCCAGCTGGGCATGCGAGCTTCGAGGTCGGCAGTGGAATGGAGGAGCGGTGGCTGGATATGGAGCAGAACTGTAGCTGCAAGGTAGAAAAGTGTTAAATGATAAAAATAAAGTGGTAAGAAAAAACGGCTATTTTTCAAAATTTGTCACCAAATATTGAACATTACCAAAGTTATGAGCGTGCATTGAAAATGTTCAACTTACGCTCTTAACTTTGTTGTTTTTTAACATTTTTACTGCAGATTTCCAGCATAGCTTTCTTAAGACCACACCTTCTGAATAAGAGTGGAGAAATTTTTCAAAACCTGCCTGAAAGGTGATTTTATGCAATGACCGCAAAATCACCTTTCGAGATGTATTTGCATAATTTCACTACCCTTGTTCATGAGCTGGGATCCCAAAAAGGCTACGTTGAAAGTTTTGGGGAAAAATATTTAAAAATGACTAAGTTTTGAGGACAGTTTCAAAACCCATTGAAATATATTGACCTGATTTCCTCAGTTCCCAGTCTGGCATTGAATAGTGAAGACATGTCTTTGGTCCAGTGGGGATTACCACATTGGACCCCTTGGTGGGTAAGTAAGGGGTTGGGGGATGTGGAGTGGTAGATGCTGTGTAGGAGGGTCAGGTGGGGGAGGGTAACGGCAGTAATGGGCCGGCGACAGCAACAGACATCAGTGAACAGTTTTCTTTTTTACAGGGTGCATAAAAAAATGACTACGAGGGATGGTTTGCTTTATTTCAGGTACCAACACTGAGGATTGAGTACCCCAGTGTCATTTTAACCTCTAGGGGCACGGGAAGGTGGGAAGAACACTTGGCAGAGGGTGGGATTACAGGAAGTAAAAAAATTAAGAACTACGAATGAAGTTTTTCTTTGTTTCAGGTACCTACACTGGGGATTGTGCACTTCAGTGTCGATGTTATGTTTGGCAGCACCAGGGTGGGCTCCCTGGTGTCGCAAAGTGAAAATGGGCAGCGTGGGGGGTGCTAATTGGCACCAGGAATTAGGCATCCGAGGGATTATTTTTTTGTTAAGGGGGAGGACCACAGCAGGCTAATCATGACACTAATCAGCTGTGCTTGCTGGGTAGCATTCTGCAGATCAAAGGAAAGGGTCACCCTATGATTTGGGGGGCTCTTTACTTTGAACTGCACGACACTTCCACCCAGCAAGAGCAGAAGAGTGTCACGATTAGCCTGGCTGATGATTGGTCTGACACTGTTGAGCCCCATGCAGACTGCCCTGCATTGTACCAACAGTGACACATCTTTCAAAATCCACTATCACACTAACATGTTTGCTTTGCGCAAGAGGGATACAAAAAGTTAATGAATACAAAACCACTTTCAAAAGTAACAACGAGAAGGAAAAGGCCTCCTACCTTCTATAGGTTATATGGAAGTGGAGGCGGAGGCACGGGATGCTTCCCAAGAGCCTTTGTCTCTTATGCTCCCTATGAGTACCAGTCACAAACAGATTAAGGTAGGGGAAGTGGGAAAAAGGGCTTCCTGCCATAATGCTAAAGCTCCAGCATCTAAGCCCAAGCCAGAAAAAAACGCTGACAGTGTTGCCCAGGTCACCCAGCTATTGCCGACAGAAGAAAGACTGACACACTACTTCCAGGAATAAGTAAACATTACCACAGATGGTTGGGTACTGAAAGTAGTGGACTGGGGGTTGTGTCTACAGTTGAAACACTTTCCCATACTTGCAGAAACACAGTAGTTTTCCAGCTCAGTCTCCCACAGAAAAAACTCTGCTGGAACTTGAAGTAAAAAAACTATTAATATCAAAAGCTATAGAAAAAATCCCTGCATCCCAGTGGAACAGGGGCCTATTCTCAAGATACTTCCAGAACCACAAGAAAAACAGAGAGCGGCTAGCCATTTTAGACCTCAGGCTTCTGAACAAAAATTTGAAAAAATTAAAATTCAAGATGGTCACACTGAGAACAGTGCTACCATGTCTGCAGAAAGGTCATTGGCTGTGATCCCTGGATCTGAAAGATGCCTACTTTCATATCCCAATCAGACAGTCTCACAAAAAAATATCTCATATTCAAGCTGGAGAACTACCAATACCAGTTCACAGCTCTCCTATTTAGTCTCGCCTTAGCTCCAAGAGTTTTCTCATTGTGGTGGCAGCACGTCTGAGAAAACAAGGTGTGGTGGTTTTCCCTTAACTGGATGACTGGCTAGTCTCAGGAAAAACAGAACAAGAGACAGGGCGCTCAGTTCAGTTGGTAAAAAGCACTTTGGAGAACCTGGGATTCTTGATAAACCTGCAGAAGTCCCAGCTAGATACTGTTTAAATGCTGGACTTTATAGGAGCAGAGTTAAACACACTGTAGGGGAAAGCTTTCCTCCCACAGGCCAGAGTTACAGCTTTGAGAGCAACAGCAGTCTTTCACAGCAGGTCAGCCAAGACCTGCAAGAGACTTCATTGAAACATAGAGAAACAGAAACTGCCGGAAGATAAGGACCACCAGGCCCATCCAGTCTGCCCATATACCCTACCTTTAATTAGCTGCTGCTGTTGACCCTACTTGCAGCTCTCCTTCCCCCCCGCCAGGGTTCCTTTACGCCTAACCCATGATGTTTAAATCCCCCCACTGTACTTGCTCCCACCACCTCTTGAGGCAGGCAATTCCAAGCATCCACCACCCTTTCTGTGAAAAAGTACATTCTCATGCTGCCCCTTAGTCTACCCCCTTCCAGTCTCATGTAATGCCCTCTTGTTGTTTTAGAGCATCTTCTCTTCTGAAAGATGCTACCCTCCTGTACCTCATTAATCCCCTTGAGATACTTGAAAATCTCTATCATGTCTCCCCTCTTCTCCAGGATATGCATACTGAGTTCCTCCAGTCTCTCCTCGTATGTTCTTTGGTGCAGGCACTGCACCATCTTTGTTGCCCTTCTTTGAACTGCCTCCGTTCTGTCTGTGTCCTTCCAGAGATCCAGTCTCCAGAAATGGACACAGTATTCCAAATGAGGTCTCACCAGTAACCTGTACAGTGGCATATATGACCTTTTTACTTCTGCTGGTAATCCCTCTCCCTATGCAGTCTAGCATCCCACTGGCTCTCTCCACCACCTTGGCACATCGTTTGGCCACCTTTAGGTTGTCAGATATGATGACCCCAGATATCTTTCCTGTTATCTGGCCGCTAGTATCTCCCCACTCATCCTGTAATCCTCCCCTTGGTTCCTGTGCCCCAAGTGCATGATTTTGCACTACTTCACATTGAATCTTAGCTGCCACACTCTGGACCATTCTTCTATTTTAGCTAAGTCTCTCCTCATTTTCTCCACCCCTCCTGGACTGTCTACCCTATTGCAGATCTTTGTGTCATCTGCAGAGGGGCACATCTTCCCCTCCAGCCCCTCTGCAGTGTCACTGATGTAGATATTAAACAGCATTAGCCCAAGAGCTGAACCCTGTGGCACCTCACTGGTTGCCCTCCCGACTTCCGATTTAACCCCATTCACCACCAACCTCTGTGTTGTATTCTTCAACCAATTTCCAACCTATTTCACCACCTTGTATCCCAATCCCAGGCTGCCCAGCTTGTTCACAAGCCTCCTGTGTGAAATGGTGTCGAATGCCTTGCTGAAGTCAAGGTAGGCCACATCCACCTCTCCCCCCGATCCACTTCCCTAGTGACCCAGTCAAAGAAATCAGTCAGATTCGTTTGACATGACTTTCCTGCCATGAATCCGTGCAGCCTTGGATCTTGTGCTCCACTTGATTCAAGGTGCTCTACTAGCCTTTCCTTTAGCAGAGATTCCATAATTTCACCCACCAGGCTGACAGGCCTATAGTTTCCAGCCTCCTCGCTGCTCCCACTTTTGTGGAGAGGGACTACATCAGCCCTTCTGCAGTCCTCTGGAATCTCCTCTATTTCCAGTGACTCATTAAATAGGGCTGCCAGTACCTCCCCCCAACTCCTTTAAAAAGGGACTGAGGCCAAAACTTTGGGCATCAATAAATTCAGAATTTGGATCAGCTTATCCTCAATCGGCCTCATGCCAAAAATCAGATCTGTAAGTTATTTTGTTTAAAAGTTACAAGTCATTTTGTAACCCTTAATTCATTGCCCGCTCAAAAAAGCCAGTTTCAGAGAAGAGCTACTGATGATATAATCTCCTGAACTCACAACCTAGTCCTCCCTGCAAGCTGCCTTATATGACGTATTTTTCCTATGTTACTCAAAACTGCAGTCGTAGCAATCATCTGAAAAAGGAAAACTAAAACTAACACTGGGTGGGTCAGCACATGCACTTCCATAATATGTAGATGCAAGGTACATTATTTTAGAATGTGACGGGGGGGTGGAATGTAGTGGCAAACATAGCTTTAGAATGACAAAGTTGTGTGCAATTTTTAGAATATTGCAGGTATGGAATTTTGAAATGTCAGCAGGTTGCAATTGTGGAATGCAACAATGACACAATCTCAGAAAGTAGCTGGAACACACAATTTTAGAATGCGGTGGTGATTCTCAGGTTTGAAATGTAGTGACGCACAGGTTCAGAATGTGGTGGTGATGCACAAGTTTGTATTGCAGTGATGATGCACAGATTTGAAATGCAACAGTGATGCATAATTTCAGAATGCAACGGTGACACACAAGATCGGAATGTAGCAGTGATGCACAGGTTTGGAACGAGGCGATGACATACAATTTTGGAATGTGGTGGTGATGCACAGCTTCAGAATGTAGTGGTGATGCACAAGTTTATAATGCAGCAATGATGCACAGATTTGGAATGCGGCGGTGATGCACAATTTCGGAATGCAGTGGTGACACACAGGATCGGAATGTGGTGGTGACGCACAGGTTCATGATGCAGTGGTGACGCACAATTTTGAAATGCAGCAGTGATGCAAAATTTTGGAATGCAGTGGTGATGTGTAATTTCAGAATGCAGTGGTGACGTGCAATTTCAGAATGCAGTGGTGCCGCACAAGTTTGGAATGTAGTGGTGACACGCAGGTTTGGAATGTGGCAGTAATGCAGAATTTCAGAATGCGGTGGTGACGCAGAGGTTTGGAATGCAGGAGTGATGCACAATTTCAGATTCTGGTGGTGATGTATAGTTTTGGAATATGGCAGTGACGCTCAATTTTGGAATGTGGTGGTGATGCATGATTTCAGACTGTAGCAGTGACACAATTTGGGAACATGGCAGTGACAATATTGGAATGTGGCATTAAAATACAACTTGGCTGGGATGTACAATTTGGGAATTGACGAGGATGTACCATTTCAGAATGGGACAGGAATGCGTAGTTTGAGAATGGGGAGGGATGTGCAAATTTGGAATGTGGCATGGATGCATAATTTTAGAATGTGGCTGGGACACATAATGTTGGAATGTGGTGGGGATGTGATGCACAATTTTGATATATAGTGGGTGCATACAGTCCTGACATGTGGCAGGGTCAAGCAGTTTCAGAATAATATGGTATGCCCTGTTACAATCCGACAGCATGCATCCCCACTATATTCCACAATTGCCAGTGTCCACCAGATGTCTTGAAGTGTGTCCTGGTCGCATTCCAAGACCGGTTGTTCCACCACATTTTGAGATGGCACATCCCTGCCACATTCCGAGATTGCATGCCCCCCTCAACATTTTAAAATTGTGCACCACCTTTACATTCTATGCCTTGGTTTAGTGCTGCATTCCAAAATCACCTCCTGATGGGTTCTACAGTACAGTGCCATGCATCTGAACATTCTGAAAATGCAAGCAGTACAGCCAACCCTATGTATTTTTTTTTTTTTTAAGGATTACTATAGATCTTTCTTCGAGAAACAGAAGCTGGCAGGCGCCAGGACCCCACGGAAAAATTCTAGCTAGCAATATCCAGCGGGGGACCGCCCCTGACGTGGGCCCCACCCTCTGACATCATACAAAAGGGGCGGTCCCCCAGCATTCCCCAGTTCTTTTCCGTCCCTCGACTCGCCAGCATCGGCCTCGCAGACTCCTCTAGCAGACGAACGATGCTCAAACTTACAATTTTGTTTGAAAATCTCCCGCATGTCTTCTTCTCTGACCCCTCAAAGTGCGCTTGTGGAAAGCAGATCCCATTTAAGGACAGGCACATAGCTTGTGTGCGTTGTCTAGGCCTGGAGCATGACATCAAGGCCTGCCCATCTGCCAGCAATTTAACAGCAGGACCAGGATCCTCCACCAAAAAGCACTTAAGGAGTTTCTTCTCGAAGAAAAATTGAAAGCCATGAAAAAAGACCCTTCCTCCAAGGGGGAATCTTCCTGCCATAAATCAGGGAAACACTGCAGAAAGCACCGGGACAGGGATAGGGACAGATCCTTGAGTCAGGCCTCAGACTCCAGGGCCAGCTCCAGCTCCAGCTCCACTAGGTCTGAGAGATCTCCCCCTCCCAAGCTCGGTCTCAGTCCCCTCTGGTGAAGGTACATTCTTCGGGAGGCTCTAGCACAGTCTCCCTTCAGCCTCTTAAGGCTAAATCCAGGGAGTGCTGGTCCTCCTGCTTGGCAGCCAGGCCTGAGGCCTCGGACCGGCATAAGTCCAAACTGACCCCTAAGGCTGGAGCCGACGTGTCAGACCAACACCAGGACACCGACCACCGGTCAGTCTCCCAACCTCCGAGAGGGCCGGAAGCCCCTCCGAGGAAGATCACAGAGCTGATGTCCCTTAAGCGGACCTCAGAGCCTAAGCGGGCATCCAACACGACACCTGCGAAAGAGACGAAGGACCTGCTGCCACCGCCTCTACCTGCTGACACCGGTCTCCGGGGGTCATCTGAAGAGGACATCTGGGCTCTCCCTCCTGATGATGAGGCAGGCGACATAGAGGACGTCAGACTGCCTCAGGAACCGACGCCCGACCCAGCCATGCCCCAGGGTCCAACACCCAAACCCGGTGACTAGCAAGCTCCGACGCCAGGCCCGTCATCCAGCCTGAATCTTCAAGAGGTGAAAGACCTCTTCAACTTCTGGTGGGACACCATTAAAAAGGATGTGGTGCCCACCAAATCTCCTCAGGGGGTTCCTCCGAAGGAACCAGACAACAGGGTACCCCCTCAGCCAAAGGAGCTTACCCCATTTCCCAGGGGCAGATCACGAGACAGAAAGAGAGCACACCCCTCCAGGACTCCTTCCAAGTCACCCAACGACCATCCACCCAAACGTCCCAGACGGAGATTCCGTACTTCGTCAGGGGAAGACTACGCCAGGATTCTTCTGACTCTTTGAGGTCGCCTTCCACTAGCCTCCCCATCACCAGACCCACGAGACCTACCCAGGTCACCACCGGATGATCCCTCTTTCTCTGATATCATCAGGCACATCCAAGAGAACATGGGGTGGGAGACGGAAGACTTGGACCCAGAAAGACAACGCTTCACAAGATACCTTAGGCAAAAAGATCCTAAGCCTGTGGTGATCTCACCACTGGTGGACACATTCATGGATGTCACCAAAGCAGCGTGGAAACATCCACATTCCACTCTGGTAGTACCCAAGAAGGCCCACAGCCTTTATAGGGCACACATGGAGGACCCTTATTTGGCACAACAGCCCTTGGCTGACTCTCTGGTTATTATGGCCTCACACAACTGGTCTCAAAGACCTCAGCACCCGAACACTCAGCCACCAGACCAGGAATCTATTTTTTTAAAACTTAATGTTTATTTCCAGAATCAAGTGTACAGCTCATATACACATTGTATCACAGAAAATGCATCAGTGACCAGTAGTTATATACACAGTAATTTTTTTCTGTCTAATAGCGCCCTCTTTACACATCTTAGAGGAAAAGATATAGCACTTTATATTTCAATAATCATCCTAACCCTTCTAGGTCTCAGACTTAAAATATATTCTATTTAATAAAACTCAGGTAGCTATGAGCTGTACTTTTCTCTCAGGTACAGTATCTATATATCTTCTAAAAAGAGATGAGGCAATATGCCCCTATTAATCGGCAGTTACTTATTGTTACCTTGGTATATCAGGCTAAACAGAAATCATTTTACACAGATGTTGTCTCATGTTTTTCTCCTCCTTTCTCTCCTAGATAAAGGAAAAAGAGAAAAGAAAGGGAGAAAAAGAAGAAAAACTATGGGGGTAAAACCCCCTTCAAACATGGGCTCAACAGGAGTCTTTTAACTTTTCTAGGCGACTCATCAGGCTTATTTTGGAAACTAACCCTTGTATCATTCCGGAAGGAAGGAAAGAAATAAAGAGGAATGGATCAGTCCCTTCCCCCCTTTTTTTTTGCCCTCCACATCACCCTTTCCCCTCCAAGAGTCTGAGATGTCGTTAATGACCCGTGTTTTTTACTTTCTACTTTGACTCGACCATACTAAAGCTCCTTTCTAGGAGAGTCCAATACCAGAACCCCCTAGATCTAATGTAGGGATCCATTGGGCCCTGATGTCTCAATGCTCTCTTCCAATGCCCCTCTCTCCCAAGTTGTCCATTGCTCTCTAAATTTCCCTTCTGTCAGTCGCAGTGTGGCTGTAAGGCCTTCCATGCGCCTTAATTCTTCTACTCTATGTCTCCAGGAGCCCAAATCTGACAGGGTAGCAGTGAGCCATCTAGCTGTAATTTCTTTAAGTGCAGCCAGGCAGAGCAGTCTAAACAACGACTGTTGTCCATTCCCCCTAATATTCCCAAGGTCTGGTCCCAGGACAAGGGACTCAAAGGAACACGGGATAGCCACTCCCCAGAGCATACCCAATGTATGGGATATCTCCTGCCAAAAATCTTTCACCCCTGGGCATGTCCAAAAAATATGGGCATATGTACCCACCTGTCCACATCCTCTCCAAAATAGGTCTGTATTCTCCACCTGGAAATACCTCGTGACCAAGGATGTGTGGAAGAACCTGGAAAGACACTTCCAACGAAATTCCCTCCATGTTGGGGATGCCGTTGTACACCATCCTTTTTTCCAGGTTTCCTGCCAGCGGACATCTGGAATTTGGTGACCCAGTTCCTTTTCCCATCTATCTCTAAGAGCCCAGAAGCAGTCCCTGATCTCCCCTTGCAGAGCCCTATATCCCAATGATATTGTTTTCCTTTGACCAGTTAATTTAGCTGACCAGTACATAAATTCCTCCAGTCCTGTAAGGTCCTTTGTAATTTTAGGAATCAATCTATGTGTGTTTAAGTAATGTCTCACTTGAAGATATCTATACAGATTGGACTTATGGAGATGGTATTTTTGTTGTACTTGCTCAAAGGACAACATAACATCTCCCTGTATTAAATTACGAAACCAGACCAGGGCTTTGCTGTTTCATATCTTAAATCCCAGGTCTACTTGTGCCAGAGTAAAATTTAGGTCACCTAGGATGGAAGTTAATAGGCCTATCCCTTCCGGCGTTTGAGTGACTTTACTGGGCCTGATCAGATTCCTGAGAGTATGTCTGGTCCAGGGACTTTTAACTGACTGCCATACAAGATTGGTAATCGGTGCGTGGGGCAAGGAGGCCAAGGAGAGCCGAGTGGAAGGAGATCTTTCTATCCCCTGCCACCCCTCCTCCCCCTCTTGCTTCAACCAGGAAATAATTGGGGCCAACTGGGCTGCTAAGTAATATAATTTAAAATCTGGGTAGGCAAGGCCTCCCCTCTCTTTAGGCTGGAAGAGAAGCTCCATACTAACTCGGCATCGACCACCCTGCCAGACAAACCGAGATAGATCCCCTAAAACCCCAGTCCAAAATTTCTTCGGGACCCCTAGTGGTAAAGCCTGGAATAGAAACATAAGCCAGGGCAACACGTTCATTTTTATTATTTCCACGCTGCCACCCAGGGAGAGCGGAAGAAGCTTCCATCTTGTAATATCTGCAAAGATTTCTCTCCAGATCTTCCTGTAGTTCAAATCGAAAAGGGCAGACAAGCGTGGAGTAATTTTGATTCCTAAATACCTCGCCATATTGGCCCTGGCCCATTTATAAGGGAAATTCTCCATCACCTTCCTAGGGACCGTCCCTCCAAACCGTATGGCCTCAGATTTATCGTAGCTTATTTTATGTCTCGATACCCTTCCATAGGTCTCTAATTCCTGCTCTAGTGCCACAAGAGATGTACCCGGGGAAGTGATATAAAAAAGGGAATCATCAGCATATAGAGAGATTTTATCCTCTCTGTCCCCTATCCTAATACCCCTGATGTCTTGTGCTGATCTAATTCTCACAGTCAGTGGTTCTAAGTACAGGGCAAATAGTAGAGCTGATAAGGGGCATCCCTGCCTCATCCCCCTTGTAAGGTGAAACCTCTCTGATGTGAACCCATTTACCCAGACCATTGCCTGAGGGGCAGCATAGAGAGCCCCCACACTTTCTCTAGACTGCGGCCCAAATCCCATCTCCAACAGGGTATAGCAGAGAAAACCCCAATTGACCCTGTCAAAGCTCTTTTCTGCATCTATAAAAGTGGCCAGGGTATATTCATTAACTGATTGTTGATGGGTAATTTAAAAGATATCTAATATTATCATGCAAAAGTCTCCCATTGATGAACCCCATTTGATCCAGATGGACAAGACGTCCCACCAGCCTTTGCAGCCTCTTGGCTAAGATCGAAGTATAAACCTTCTGGTCGACATTTAACAAGGAGATCAGTCTGTAGGACCCACATTCCCCTGGATCCTTACCTTCTTTGTGTACTACTGTGAGCTGTGCATATTGCCAGCTTGGTGGTGTTATACCGTTTTGCTGGACCTCTCTGCATACCCCACCCAGCACCAAGCCCAGCAGGTCCTTAAATGTTTTATAGATCTCTGCTGGCATGCCATCTGGGCCAGGGGCCTTACCAACTCGCAGTGCCTGTAGGCTTACTAATAACTTCCTCATTCCCTAGGGGAGACTCCAAAAACTCTTTCTCCTCCTGGGGTAGCCGATGAAGTCTGGTCCCTTCAAAGAAATTATCTAGATGATAATTAAAATCTTCTACCGGTTCCTGAGAATATAAAAATGTATAGAACCTTTTAAACTGGTTGGCTATATCTTCTGGGTTGGAGGCCCATTTTCCCTGTGTGGTTTTAACCTTAAGAATATTCCTTGAGGCAGCTTTCTTCCGGATCTGCCAGGCAAGTAGTTTGCCTGCCCTCCCTCCTGATTCGAAAAACCACTGGTGAGAATATCTGAGCTGCCCCTCTATTTTACCATCTAATATCTTATTTAACTTTTGTCTGGTGTTATCTAGTTCCTGTTTAATCTCTGGATTCAGAACTATTTTATGTTCTACTACTAGATCCCATATTATAGCTTCCAGCTCTGTAATCTCATTTTGCTGCTTTTTTTTCAGTTGAGAGGCATACTGTATAACTTTCCCAGTTAAGTAAGCCTTAAGCCCATCCCACCTTATAGCTACGGTAGTTTCATGTGCCGGGTTATGGTGAGAGTATTCCTCAACCGCCCCCTGCACCCATTCTTTGAATTCAGCTTTATTTAGTAAGGAGACATTTAGTCTCCACATGGAATTTTTCACTTCCGGGGTCACGTATAGCTTTATCCGAACCATACCATGGTCAGAGAGCGTTCGAGCATGGATTTTGGCCTCCTCCACCATATGTGCCCGTTCTCTAGACATAAGTATCCGATCAATCCTAGAATAGGTACCATGAGGGGAAGACCAGCAAGAATAATCTCTAACTCTTGGGTGTAAGTAACACCAAGTGTCTAAAAGACCCAGGTCTCTCATGAGTCTAGACAGAGTTCTTGCTGCTCTAGAGGGTGGCCCTTGGTTAAGACCAGACCGGTCCAGCAAGGGATTCAACACTAAATTGAAGTCTCCACCTAAACTAATAATTCTGCCAGGGGAGGGACCGCCCTGAGCAGTGCTTTTTTCAGGAAGGCATGATTTTCTGTCTTCAAGTTGTGGGCGTAGACATTTAATACTGGACAAGGCTGGTCCCTGTGTCTACCTCAGCGACCAAGGGGCAACTTTAACCGAAAGAGTCAATCCAGATTCTCCCCAGGCCAGGGCCAGAAACACCAAACATCCGCCCAGCCCGCTGGAACCAGCACCACCACAGCATGACTCCTTCCCGGCCCCTCTCCCACCTCTGGATCCGAGGGAAGGAAGGGTTGGAGGTCCCATCTCTTATCACCTACCAGGGTGGCAGAGGATAACCTCCGACCGGTGGGTTCTTCAACTAGTAAGTCAAGGACACTCTTATGGAGTTCCTCGGCTGCCCACCATCAAGACTTCCTCTGCTCTCCCATTATTCGGGTCAGCACGCCTTGCTCATACAGCAAGAGATCTTGGCACTCCTGAGCATGGATGCCGTAGAACCAGTGCCACAGAACCAGAGAGGAAAAAGATATTATTCACACTTCTTCCTGGTTCCAAAAAAGACAGGGGACTTACGCCCGATCCTGGACCTCAGCGCCCTCAACACCTTTGTGTTGTACAAGCGCTTCTGCATGGTCACCCTTCTGGGTCTCATCCCCATGCTCAAGCAGGGCACATGGCTCGCGTCGCTGAACATGCAGGATGCATATCTCCATCTTCCAATCATTCGAGGACACTGGAAATTCCTGCGCTTCCAGTTCCTGGGACGCCACTATCAATTCTGAGCACTCCCCTTCGGACTGTCCTCGGTGCCTCACGTGTTTACAAAATGCTTGGCAGTCGTAGCAGTGGCCCTCAGGAGACAGTGCAACTATGTGTTCCCATACCTAGATGACTGGCTCCTCATGGACCCCTCTCGGGAGGCTTTGATAGCCGCGATTCAAGACACTTACTCCCTTTTCAGATCACTGGGCATTACTGTCAATCAGGAGAAGTCGTGCCTCGTCCCTTCACAGAGGTTGCAGTTTATCAGTGCAGTTCTCAACACCAGTCAGGGGAAGGCTTTCCTGCCTCAGGAGAGGGCGGAATGCATCCAATCCCTCATAAGGGGTATGATGGAAAAGAAGACTAGGACCATTCTTTGCTTGCTCGGACACATGGCAGCAGCTATCACGACGGTTCCCCTAGTTTGACTTCATATGAGGATTACACAGTGGATGCTACGAGCTCAATGAGACCAAAAGCAGGATCAACTGCATCAGCTAGTCAGGATCACGGATGCCGTCATCCGAGACTGGCAATGGTGGCTCGTCCCAGAGCACCTTTCCAGAGGAGTCCCCTTTTTAGCACCTGCTCTAACTCTGACTGTCTCCATGGACGCTTCGGGGTCTAGTTGGGGAGCCAACCTGGAAGGAGTCAGGACCAAGGGATCTTGGTCGACCCTGGAGTCTCACCTCTACATCAGCATCCTCAAAATGAGGGCAGTCCTGTATGCTCTATATGCCTTTCAGTCAGAGATCACACCAGGTCTTCTGCTGTTACAAACCGACAATACTTCGGTGATGTACTGTATCAACAAGCAAAGAGGCACTCACTTCTACCCTTTTTGCAGGGAGGCAAAGAGGGTGTGGGACTGGGTATTACAGCACGGCGCACAGATCATGGCAGTGCATGTTTCCGGTGTGGACAACACCATCGCAGATTGCCTGAGCCTGTCACAGACCAAGGCTCACGAATGGGAACTGCTGCAAGAAGTAGTAGAGGATCTGTTCCACAGATGGGGGTCACCAGATTTAAATCTATTTGCATCTCCATCCAACGCAGAACTGCCCAATTTCTGCTCGCTAGATCCAGGGCCTGGTGTTTTCTGGTGAGATGTGTTGTCCCTCTCCTGGATGGGCAGGTTTCTCTACACTTTCCTGCCCTTCCTTTTGATCAAGAGGGTTCTACTGAAGCTCCGAGAAGAGAGAGCATCAATGATCCTAGTGGTGCTCTTTTGGCCCAGGCAAATTTGGTTTCCACTCCTGCATCAACTGGCCCAGGAACCACCGTTTCCTTTGCCAGTCAGCTGACACCTGTTGTCCCAGGAAGTTGGCTCCCTGGTCCAACCGAACCTCAGGTCACTGAACCTGCACACCTGGCTCCTAAGGGCATAGCAGTCCTTAGACACGGGGTTTCACAGGATGTGGCGGAAGTTTTACTAGCGGCAAGAAAACCCTCTACTCATGCCACCTACACCATGAAGTGGCGCAGGTGTTGTCTTTGGGCTCAGGCCCACAACTTAGCCCCACTTGACTGCCCTGAGAAGTCAGTGCTGGACTACCTCCTATCACTGTATGAATCGGGGCTAGCCTGTTCCTCCATAAAGGTACACCTCTGTGCCATTTCCGCATACTATTCCTCAGTCGGTCAGAGATCACTAGCGCAGCTAGAGGCCTCCCATGCTTTCTTGCGTGGTATCCTCCATTTGAGACCTCCTATCAAGGATCCGATTCCCCCTTGGGATCTTTTTTTTTGTCCTAGAGCAGCTCACACTGCCACCGTTTGAACCAGCCGTGGATTGCGAGCTGCGTCTTCTTTCTTGGAAGACGTTATTTTTAGTTGCAGTTACTTCCGCCAGAAATGTTTCTGAGCTTCATGTGCTCATGTGTAAAGAACCTTGCTTGGTTTTTCACAAGGACAGAGTGTCCGTAAGGACAAATCCTAAGTTTCTTCCCAAGGTGGTCTCGACTTTAACTCTCAATCAGGTTATTGACTTTCCGGTATACTATCCCAACTACTCTAACCAAGGGAAGCTCTCTTGCACACATTAGATGTGCATAGGATCCTCAGGTACTATCTAACCAGAACCAAATCTCATCGCCGGTCAGATCAGCTTTTCCTCTCATTTGCTCACAGGCTGCAAGGAGCACCTGTATCGAAGCAAACTCTCTCCAAGTGGCTAGTTAAGTGCATCACGTTCTGTTACCAAAAGCACAACAAGCCTTTACGGGGATCAGTGAAAGGACATTCCACGAGAAGGGTGGTTACCTCTTTCGCAGCGCATAAGAACGTCTCCACATCAGCCATTTGCATGGCCACTACTTGGAGCACTGTACATACCTTTATCATGCATAACGATTTGGACATTGCTTCTAGGTGTAGAGCTGGTTTCGGCCTTGCAGTCCTTCAAGGACTTTTGTCCTAGATACGGTTCACTCTAGGATCCCTCCTTTCCTCCTCCCGATTAGGGAATTTTGTTCCCTTACTGCTTGGGAATCAGTCCTTATGGCGTAACCTGCTGCAAGAGCCATTTCTCGAAGTAAGATAGTACAGATATGTAAGAACTTATCGTAACAGTAGATCTTAGAGAACAGCTCTTGCAGCAGGTAGCTTCCCTCCCACCTTCCCCTCAGGAGGTTTGAGCTTCAGACTTGGCATCTCAGACGCAATCAGATTACTGTTTTCATGAGTCTTCCTTTGGAAGCAGATCCTTGGTCTTCCCTTCAGAAGTCACCTTTATGCGGGGAGTCTCCAGAGGGAGAACTGAGGGATGCTGGGGGACCGCCCCTTTTGCATGATGCCGGACATCGGGGGTGGGGCTCACATCAGGGGTGGTTCTCCACTGGATATTGCTAGCTAGAATCTTTCCGTGGGGTCCTGGCGCCTGTCTGCTTCAGTCCTTATGGTGTAACCTGCTGCAAGAGCTGTTCTAGAAGATCTACTGTTATGGTAAGTTCTTACATAACTGTACTTTACAGTTTCTTAAACTTTGGAGGTAGTGGTTGGCAGGGAACTCGTAGTCCTTTGGCGGACTGAAAAATATCACTTTTATTTTATCTACAGGGTGTGGCCTCTGTAGATTTCATGCATGGCTCTGCCACTTGTGAGGTAAGTAGAGGTCAGATTCTGTAGATAAAAGTAAATATGATATTTTTAGTCAACTCATGACATGTTCTTTGCATTGCATGTATACAAAAAAAAATCCCAAACTATTGTGTTAGAAGTAAAGTGCATACACATTGCGTCTGTGTCATAAATATTACCTTACTAGATAAGTGGATTGTAAAGATGATGATATTATTTGTTCAGTCTGTTTTACAGTGTTGTGTGGAAAATTACAAGATAAACTTGAAAATGTGGTGATTTGGTTGCCATAGCTTCAATATTTAAAGCTGAAGTTTTAAGGCTGCCTCGATGGCCCAGCAGCAGTGTAGTGACTATCCAGGTGTGGGAGCAAACCTGCAGTCACTCACATCACGAGGCAGACTGTGGGGGGGAGCAGCCAGGCAGTGTGCCATAGCGACCCCCAGTGGAGGGCATGCTTGAGGCCAGTAGTCAGCTGTGCTCATGCGGCGCAGAAGGGGAGAGAATGTTAGAGAAAAGCCAGGGGAAAAATCACAGTGCCATCAGGATGATGGCCGTTAGTTCTCTCTGGGCCCAGGCCGTGAATCCCCGCCAGAGTGAGAATGGAGTTGGTGGATGATGGTACTGTGGAAGAGCTGTTGGGGTGGGGGGGCACCTCGCAGGCCCAAGGACTGGATGAATGACAGCAAGAAGAAAAACCTATGTATGGGGGAAAAATCCAGAGGTTTCCATACTATTACACTGTGTGAAAGAGAAGTATTTTTTAGCCAACTAAAATAGGACTAGTTTGCCTGTTGTCACTGCAAAAAGCTACAGTTTCCATCAACTAATTAAAAAAACAAGTAATAACACATTACAGGGAATGCGTCAAGCTCAGCTGACCTGCACCACAGGTGTGTCAACCACCTGGTAAGTGTGTCAGTTGAGCTCAACACATCCTGCAGTGTCTTACTGTGCTTATATAAAAAAAAGTTGTCAAAAAATGTACCGTATATAAGAAAAATTTAACAGGTTTATATTGTTAAAAATAGAATTCTTTATGGTTTTGTCCAAGCAGTTCTTCTGCCTACAGTATGTAGGCTCCCCTTCGCATTATTGCCTGGATCTTTATTGCGATTTGTATATGTGAAACTAAATTGTCCTGTTGTGGCTTTTGCACTTGTAGTATTTTGAATACTGTATTCAGCTTCTAGAAACACATTTAGTATTTGGGCAGGAGACCAAAATTGCTACTACTGTTTAAAAAACGGTGGGGGGGTTCGGTAAATAGCAGGTGCCTCAGAACCTAGTATGCATTATTTAGGAAGGATTTTATGAAGCTGATATAGAGAGTGTTACTGTGCCAGCAGCAGTAAGAATGACTGAACACGTGTGTGATTGGCAGACACAGAATATGTGTTTGTGTGGGGAGGGGTAGCACAGACAGTAAAGCATTGCAAGCATTAACTGACTTTCATCTACTGTTAAATTTTTAATATTGACATAATTTTCCAATGTTATTTTACCTATGAAAAAACATGGCTGCCAAATTGTAGTCATTAAAAAAATTTGCAAGTGCATTGATATGTAATCAGGTTTAGGACCAGGAAGACCATGCGTGGAGCTGTATTAGGACATTGTCTAGTGACGTGTTTAAACAAGTCAATAATGTCTGTTTTTCTTACCAATTTTATAACACATCTTATAAAATGGATAGCTAGAATACAGAGCTGTGACTGGCTGAGAATCATCACATGACCGTGGGGTGATTTAACTCGCTGTAAGGCCATCCTGGTATTTGGTTTTAGCATGTATTAGTACATGACTAGTATAGCACTTTGTAAGTAAAATAAAAAAGTAACTTGGCAGCCACTTTTTCTGCCTTTGCTCCCCACACCCCATACCAAAGTATCTACAGTAATTAAAAAAAATATATATACTTTCATCTAAATGGACCAAAAAATGTATTTAAAAATGCACTGTAGTACACAATCCAGTCAAACAAAATCTTACTTAAACAAGCTGTGGGGCCGGCCTGAAGGCAGTGTGATGGTGCTACTGCTTGCGATGTCGGCGACCTGCATTCAAGAAGCTTACACTGTAGGTGGACTTACTTGAGGGAGGAGGGCTGGGCATCCTAAAGGATGCTTGTCTTCTCCGGGGAGGGAGGGAGTTGAGTCCTGCTGCCACACCTTCCCTTGGGTGACCACAGGGGGATGTGCAGCTGGGACTGCTGGATTGGGGGAGGATGCCAGTGATGTCGGCTCAAGTTGCATCAGACGACTTCTCAGTGTAGTGCCCTCAATGAGTGGCAGCAACAAAAAGCCAACTCAGGCAGCCTCCCACCAATCAGAGAAAGAATGCCCAGCAGGGCTTGGGCCACCCCAGTGGCCAGCCATGATGGGGGGGGTGCAAGCCTCAGTGGCAGTATGGGAGAAGGTAAGCCTTGGAGCATGATACATAGAAACAGAGATTGACGGCAGATAAGAATCACTTGGCCCACCAAGTCTGCCCTTTTTTGCCTATCTAAAACATCACTGCATACCCTAATTGATGTCAGCCCCCCCCCTCCCTCCTTTCCACTAAAATTTACTTATGCCTGTCCCATGCATTCTTGAACCTTGCTGTTTTTGCCCCCACCACCTCGCTGGAAACCTGTTCCAGAAATGCGCCATTTTTTCTGTTAAGTACACCCTCACATCTCTCCTGAATCTGCCCCCTCCAGCTTCATAGAATGTCCACTTCCTTTTTATATATGTAAGTCTTTTTTTTTTTTCTTCAATTTTTCCATGATACAGCAATCAAAATACATTGTAATAACCACCTGGCCAGGGGGAGTTGCACAAGAATACTTCCTTGTAGTTACAGTACTATAATCTTTAAACTTGCAAAGTATTGGTCTCCTTCTCTAATCATGAGATAGTCATCGTATAAAATCACAGTACTAAAGACTATTCTTACTAGCTTTGTCTCTGTAGTACCACGTTAAGAGTATCAACAGCTGAACATACAAATAACAGTTGGGTACAGGAACGATAACTTGGGTATCTTTGTGAAAGGAGGGAATGAGAGGGTTGGGTTGGGGTCCAACTCCACTGCTCAATTATTTCAGTATATTGACAATTCTTTTATAGATTAAGCTAATCAGCTTTTATGCTTTTCCAGATTTTTCTCACTTAAGATCCAGGCTCTGCACAGCTACTGCACAAAGCTTCTGTCTGCTTCCATGATATAATGTAGTCTCCCAAACTGGAGACAGTACTCTAGGTGCGGTCTTACTAGTGATCCATACAGGGGCAACATCACCTCCCTCCTTCTGCTGGTGATACCCATCCCTCTGCACCCCAGCATCCCACTGGCCCTTCCAACTGCCTTTTCACACTGCCTGGCCACCTTTAGGTCATCTAATGCAGGGGTGGCCAGCCTGTAGCTCTTGAGCCACATGTTGATTTTGAGGGGTTTGTCAGTTATGTATCAAGTACACGTCACAGTCTTTTAAATTTGAGAAAAGTCAGAGTACAGGAGCTGAAAAGTGCCATGAGTGCTCGACAAGCTACTTTTACTAAGCCTGCAAGCAAATCTAAAGCTCCATAGCTGCTCTGAATAATTATTTTAAAATTACAACTATTTTTTAAAATTGCTGAAATTTAATAAAATACGATTATTGACTGTTTACTATAACAGTGTTATTATTTTAATGAGTAAATATGGGTATGGTAAGGGCTGCACGCTGGGTATGGTACGGGCTGCACTTTGTTGTGGCTCATGATCCCGAAAAGGTGGGACATTCCTGATCTAATATGATTACCCCAGGGTCTCTTTCTTGCTTGGTGGTTGTCAGTACCACTCTACCCATTTTGTACTGTATCTCTGGGTTTCTTTGCTCTCTGTGTATTATTTTGTACTTTTTTCACATTAAAACCCAAATGCCACTCTGGCCTGCCGGCACAGTAGAAAGATTCACTGCTGCAATGCCATGATCTGGGTTCGAGAACGGACTCGGGCGTCGAAGAGCCGGCCAGGGGGAGAAGGCTTGAGCATCCGACGATTGCTCACCTTCTCTTGGGGAGGGAGGGGTTGCGGCCCAGCGCTTGCAGACTCCTGGTGGAGGCCGGAAGAACAGCAATGCATCAGCCCCATTGCCTAGGTGAGCGTGACGGACGTCTGCGTATGCCTTGACATCAGTGGCACGTCACACTCCCATGGGAGAAAAAAGGAGGAACATGCTGACCGGATGACAGTTGCCGACCCACGCCACCTCGTACAACTTCTGACAGCCGGACCACCTCAGCAGCACCCTGGACCAAGTAGAGTGCACTGGCCAGTCCCCACTGGTGCCTTTCCCCTTGGAGGGGGGGCCCATTTGGCAAAGGGTTCTGCCAGGTTACCTTGGGAAGGATGCGATTTGAGGTGGTGGCGGGCGGTGGGGATGAGTGGCAGCGGGGGTCCATGGTGACCCAAAGGAGTGGTTGGTCTGGGAAGCTAGGGAGGAGAAAAAAAAATTAATAAATAAAACCCAAATGCCATACCCTTGACCACTCGAAGTCTCTCAGGTCTCTGCTAATCCTTTCCACACACCCAGAGTGTCCACTGTATTGCAGATTTTGGTGTCATCCACAAAGAGGCAGACCTTCCCTTCTGGCTCCTTTGTAGTGTCACTTATTTTGTGTCCGAACAACGAAATAAATAAATAAATAATGATATTACAGAGGACCTGTCCCAGTACTGATCCCTGAGGCACCCTGCTGATCACCCTTCCTCCTTCTGAGTGGACTCCATTTGCCACCACCCTCTGTTGCCTAGCCATTAACAAAGTTCTTACCCAGTTTACTACCTTTGGAGTCACTCCTAAGTTACTCAACTTGCTAACTAGTCTCCTATGTGGAACGGTGTTGAAAGCCTTTCTGAAACCTAGGAAGGCCACACCTACCACCCCAGACTGATTTTGTCTCTTGGTCACCCTGTCAAATAAATCTATCGGATTCGTTTGACATGACACCCCCCCCCCCCGTGAAGCCATGCTGCCTTGGGTCTTGTAACCCATTGGATTCAAGATATTCCTGGACTGGGATAGGCATGGGGAAACGTAAGGATCATGGGCAGGGAGGATGGAAAGCATGGGAGGAGTGGGGAGAGGGGGCAGAATCAACAGCTCAAGACGTGGACCCTGCAATACAAGCAGACTGGATAGACCAAATGGTCATCTTCTGCCGGCTTCTTCATATGTTCCACAATCCTTTCCTTCAGTATTGATTCCATTAACTTTCCCACCACCTATGTTAGTCTGACTGGTCTGTAATTGCCAGCCTCCTCCCTACTACCATTTTTGTGAAATGAGGCTACATTTGTCCTCTTCCAGTCCCTTGAAACCACTCCTGTTTCCAGTGAACTGTTAAATAGGACCGTCAGAGGTGCAGCCAGTGCCATCCTGAGCTCCCTCAGTACCCTTGGATGCACCCCGTCTAGCCCTGTTGCATTGTCCACATTCAGATTAGCGAGTCCCTTCAGGACTTTCTCCTCCAAAAATGGACTAGTGTCCACCTACCACCACACACACACCCAGCTCCTGTTACTTTTTGTGGCCTCTCCCCTTCTTCTTCCTCTGTGAACACTGAACTGAAGTATTTGTTCAGGGTGTCTGCCTTTTCCTGGTTCCTCTCTGCAAAGTCCCCCACTTTCCTTTCTAACCTTACAATCCCTTCCCAGTCTTCCTCTTTTTCTTTATTTTTTTTTAATTTTATTTATCAAGTCTAGGATTACAAATACCTTTGAGCCTTGGCTCTTTTACAAAGGTTCCATGTCAGAGAAATACAAATTATGGGGAACATCAAGACAGACATTACAACAATGTGGACATTGCAAACAGAGTACAGATTAATACAATTCAAAGGTAGCATTGTAACAAGGCAGCCAGCAGCATTTGTCAGAGAAACAGACAACAGATAAGAAGTGCCAGAGTCATAGGGAGAGGAAGTGGGGGGAATGTAGGAAGGGTGGGAGAGGTGAAAGTGCAGCATTGGGTATATGAAGATGTGAGGGTAGAATCCAGTGAGGAGGGGAGGGGGGACCACTAGAGCAGAAAGGGAAGGGGAGAAACAAGGTTAAGTTAGGCAGTCACAGGAGCTGTTGGTAGTGAGATAGTCCCGGAGCCTAGTTTTAAACATACCAGTTGTTGGGCAGAGGAGATGGTTGGGCTGAGGCCATTGAACCAGAGTGGCGCTCGATAAGCAAAAGAGCGTTGTCCTTGTGAAGTGTGACAGTGGGGGACTTTCAGGAGCTGTAGTGTGGATCTCCTAAGGCACCATTTGTTAATTCGGTGTTGTAACAGATTTGAGACCCCAGAAGGTGTAAGGCCAAGGTGTATTTTTTTTGCCATGGAGCAGGTGAGAAACTTTATGCGGTTTGATAGTTGGAGCCAGCCGGTCTGAGTGTACAGGTCACATGTGTGGGTGAGACAGTGAGCACCGGTGATGAGCCGACATGCCTTATTTAAGGCAGTTGAGAGGCTTCTAAGGGTTGTGGTTGTGGCAGAGCCATAAATGATGAGACCATAGTCTATTCCAGAGATCACAGAGCTCAGGACTGCAACCTTCAAAGCTTCTGGCATGAGGTGTGGTCTGTGTTTGTAGAGGAGACCAAGCCGTGTATTAGCAGCTGTAGCTACATTATCTACATGAAGTCCATAGGAGAGATTAGGGTCAAGCTGTATCCCTAAGTATTTGAAGGACCCCATCTGATCAAGAGTGTTCCCCTGGGTGGTGGAGATAGCCAAGTGGTGTAGCTTGTGTGGGTTATGAGAGCTGCAGAAGAGCACAGATTTGGTTTTCTTGTCATTGAGGACCAGTTTATGATTAAGAAACCATGTCTCTACAGAACTGAAACCAAGTTGAAGGTTGTGTTGAAGAGTTGCAGGATCTTTGTGGGTGGAGAATACAACAGCATCATCGGCATATAGTATGATCTGCTCAAAACAGTGGTAAGGGAGGGAGTTTAAGAAAAGTCTAAAAAGGAGGGGACCCAGTATGGATCCCTGTGGGACACCCGAGTGAACAGGCTGGGTGTCAGAAAGAGCGTCCGCAATTTTTACTCTCTGCAACCGGTTTTCTAAGTAGCTTTTAAACCAGAGAGAAGAGTCAGGTGATAGCTCGGCATTCAGTAGTTGGTGTATTAGTAGACCATGGTGTACTGTATCAAAGGCCTTGGAGAGGTCGATGAAAACGGCCCCTTTGAGAAGGCTGTTGTCAAGGGATTTGTGCAAAGCTCCAGTGAACTCAAGAAGGGCTGTGGTGGTGCTGTGACCTTTCCGGAAGCCGTGTTGTTGTGGACAAGGTATATTGTATTTATCCAAGTGGTCGGTAAGTTGATCAGCCACGATGCGCTCGAGTGCCTTAGAGAGTGGGGGCAGTATGGAGATAGGGCGATAATTTGAGTGATTCGTCTTATCCCCACTTTTATGGACGGGTGTCACGGTGGCTGTTTTCCATAGGTCCGGGAATTTTCCACAGCTGAGAGAGAGGTTTAGGATTTTTGTTAATGGATGAATTACCTCATCGAGGGTGAGCAACACTCCTGCAAGGAGGAGAGATAGGAACAAGATAGCCATCTTGTCAGTGTATCTGAAAAGGAAGATCAAAGATTAGTACATTAGTACAATTCCACCCAATGGGGTTGGGAAAAGTAAATTAAGTTCCTTTATACAGTTTCAACTGGTTTGCATGCAACCATTTGTCAGTCAATTTGTTGTTGTGGAGGAGTCTAACCTGATGGACTGCCGGACTGAGCTTGTTGACAATGGGGTAAGGGCCTTCCCACTTGTTGGAGAAGGAGTGGGTGGGATGTGCAAATCGAAGTACCATTACCTGATCTCCAACCTGCCAATCCACTTCTTGAGCATGTTTGTCAAATTGTATTTTGGACTGTTGCTGAGCCTTGCCCATGCAGTTTGCAGCATACAAGTGTGTGTGTATAAGGTCTTTTCTGAGTTTTTCCACATACTGATCCACAGACACACGGTCTGCGGTGGGGGTGTGCAGGTCAAAGAGCAAGTGTTCAGGTAATCTCATCTGCCTTCCAGTCATCACCTCGAATGGTGTTAGCTGGGTAGTGGCTGAGGGTGTACCCCTGATTGCCATAAGGAGTAAAGGCAATAGGGAATCCCAGGTTTTGGGGTTGTCCTCAATGAATTTGGAAAGCATTTGCATAATGCGTCTGTTGACTCTTTCTACTTGACCTGAGGATTGAGGGTGATAAGGTATGTGGAACTTTTGCTGAACCCCAAGGAGTTCAAGGGATTCTTTCATCAACTCACCTGTAAAACTTGTTCCTTTGTCAGAGTCCACCTTGAGAGGTAGGCCCCACCTGGAGAAAATCTGTTCTACCAGGATTTTAGCAGTTGTTTTTGCAGTGCATGTCTTAGTGGGGAAAGCCTCAACCCACTTAGAGAATAAATCGGTTACTACAAGAGCATATTTGTTGTTCTAGGGACATGGATATGTTGTTCATCCACACTATCTGGCAGGTTCCTTGCCGCTTTAAATCTTGCCGGAAGGTCTTCAAGCTAGCTCCTCCCACCCACCCGGGTGGTAAAACTCTCGGCTCCGGCCCATGACGCCAGATCTTCCTTACCGTTTGGAAGCTCAGGTTCCCTCCTTAACGCTCTGCGATTAAGTTTTGGGCCAAAAATCCTTCGGTTTAAAAAAAAGAGAAAAAAATTTTATAACTTTCTCGTCTTCTTCCTTCGCTGCTGCGATGGACAAATCGACTCGGATTTCGGAGGTGTCCCTGTGGGCAGAAGATGTCTCGGACGGACCGCACTCCACGTCTCGTTGTGCCTTAGCCAGGAGCACGACCGCAGGCTTGTGACCTGTGTTCCTCCTTCTCGGTCTCGTCCTCGAGGACCGCTGCCCGCTTCTGGGCGTCGAGAAGAAGATTCCTCGGTCAAATCCAAAGAGGCCCGACTGGCGTTTCCACGCTCGCGATCCACTGAACAACTAGGAGAGGTTGGTCACCAAGAAAGAAGTGCCCAGGCCGCGCTTCCTCTTCTGCGCCTTTGTCCCTCTATCGCTCGGGACCTCATATTCAGCTTCCTTTAAGGAGCTTTGTTTGACCCTCTCAACTAAAGGCGTAGGTCCTACTCTTCGAGTCCGTTTCATCGGTCAAGAAGTCTCAAGAGTAAGTCTCATCGCCGACGCTCTTGGGAGCGGGAAGATCCCCTCCCTTGTCAACAATCGGCTTCAGCCGATTCAAGCCGCCACTGCTTCCGGTGCCCCGCCAGGCCAGGTGACTGAGACCTCGCCCGACGAGGTCGAGATTTTTCTCGACCTTAGACGGGTTGTCGGCTGGAGAAGCCGAGATTCCCTCCTCCCCGGTTCCCCCGGTGAGGGCTGAGGATATCGTCGGCTCTTCCGTACCAGTGAATCAGGAGCCGTCGGTTTTGCCGTCGAACCGAGGATCGCCGATCTCGGCTCCCCGCCTCACCGACTCGCCCAGCCGAGATTCCTTGTCCGTCTCGACATTCAGCGTCCAGCCGCTCCCGCCGACATAGACAGTCTCGGTCTCGGCATCGCAGCAAGCTGCCGCCGCTTCCTTCTTCTTCCTCCTCGGACGAGGAGGGGAAGGCTTCAGCGAAGCTACGCCGAAAATACGAGGACCTCATGTGGCAACAATTTTTTCTGGCCAATAAGCCGGCTCAGGCCTCTTCTCCGGCCATTAAGTGGTTGCCACCGGACCAGGTAGTGGTCGAGGAGCCTGTTTCCAGGCCAGTTGTCCGACCTATTCCAGCTGCCCCACCAATTGTGGTGGAACCGCCTCCACCTCAGCCGACAGCTGGGGCTCCGACGAAAGAGTCGCGGTTGGCCCAAGGCCTTCCCCGTAGGCTGTCGGTCACTCTCACGCCTGACAAGCCTCGGCAAGTGGAGGGTGGCTCAGGCTCCAGGCAGCTATTCGACAACTCGTCGGAGTCGGATGACTCTCCCGTTCTCCAAGCGCTTTGACTTGGAGTCCTCTGAGGGCAGTCAGTGGACGATAGCCTTCGTCCTTCCTAGGACTTCTTAGGCTCATCTCAGAATCCACTGGATGAAGCTTGAACCCGATCCAAACGGGCCAGATATCCCTCACCGAGATTCTGGACCGAGGGATTCTCCCACGGAGGCTTTCCAGTGGCCGGCCATTGTCGGGCCGGCCCTGGAACTTTGGCAGCCCGCTTCCTGTCTGTCCTGCGCTCGGCCAGGATGGCCAGGAAGTATGCGGTCCCTACTGGCTCTCTGTCCGGTTTTCTGAACACCCCTCGGCTGAAGGGCTGGTCACGGACAGTGTTTCTGGCGTGCGGTAATGCCAGGACATGGACAAACCGCCCGACAAAGAGTCCAAGAAATTGGACCACTCAAGGAAAGTGTATGCTGCCTCTTCTCCGGCCTTCGTCCAGGCCAGTTCGGCCGTCCTCATGGCACATTTCTCCCATGCCCTGTTGGGTTCCCTGGATGAGGCGGTCCTCATCGCTCCGCTGACCTGCAGACTACGGGTCAAGCAGGTGCGGGATCAGGCAGGGCAGTAGCCAAACAACAGCTCCAGACTGCTCTGGATATAGGAGACTCATGTGCCGGTCAGTGGTGGCCACTGTGGCCATGCGTCCGGTGGCGTGGCTGCGAATATCCACTTTTACCGCGATACCCAGCACAAGCTTATGGACGCCCTTTCCTGGGAACAGACCTGTTCGGCCCTGGAGTGGAAGGCCACCTCCAGAGGATCGAAAATCCAATGCCACCTTGATTCGGTCCTGCGTCACAAGAGAGGGACAAGGGTCATAAGCCCCAGCCTAAGCCCTTTCGCCCTCTACTCCCGCCAAGACGCCCGGCCCAACAACAGCTAGGCCAGCAGGCTAGACCTTGGTATTCCAAGCCCAAGCCATCGGCTTTCCAATAGGAAGCAAGGAGGAAAAGGCCCTGGTGGTCCCCAGGCCTGTCCTTCCTCCAAGTCTGCTAAGTGACGGGCTGAGGTGTCACCCTATCCCCGCCACTCGCTTTGTTCTCTGGGGGACGGCTCGACACTTCCTTTCCACCTGGTCCGCTGTTACCACGGAAAGGTGGGTTTTGGAGGTGGTGGGAAGAGGCCTGCCTCTGGAATTCGAGCAGGCTCCACCCTTCAGAGCCGTCACCCCGCGGGGGGCTTTGGGGTCCCCAGAATCTCTACAGGCTCGTCGAGCCGACATCGCCCTCCTCCTTCAGAACAGGGTGATAAAAGAGATAGAGGACCCTTCACCAGAACCAGGGTTCGTGTCCAGGTACTTCCTGGTCCCGAAACGGACGGGGGGCTGGCGCCCCATCTTAGACCTACACTACCTGAACAAGTTCCTAAGGTCTCGAACCTTCAGAATGGTCACTTGGCTCAGATAATACCATCTCTGGAACACGGGCGTGGGTTCTGTTCTCTGGACTTCCAGGACGCATTCTTCACGCTCCTATCCGTCCGCTCTCATCAGAGATTCCTCCGCTCAGAGCGGAGGATCCTCGAGTTCCAGGCCATGCCCTTCGGCCTTCTCCAGCTCCCAGGGTCTTCACCAAATGCATTGCAGCGGTGACAGCTTTCCGCGGGCACAGGGGTCCGGTGTACCCTTACCTGGACGATTGGCTGATAGCAGCCCCTCCAGGTTGGAGGTGGAGCGGTCCAGAAATCTGGCCCTCCGGGTTTGCCTCAACTGGGCCTCCTGGTCAACCCAGGCCAAGTCGTCCCCGAGCCGAAGCAGGTGATATCCTTCATCGGGCAGAGCTCGACTCTCTTCTCGAGCCAGAGCACGGCCCCGCGGACAGGGCCGAGGTTCTACCTCCTTTGCCCAATCATTTCTGGTTGGGCAATCGCACCTGCCCGGGACTTCTCGCACTCCTGGGTCTTATGGTGGCCTGTACCAGCGTAGTCCGCTGGGCACGCTGGCACATGCGCCTCCAGTGGGGTCTGGCCGCCAGTGGTCACAGTGTTGCGATCCTCTGGACCAGCGTCGGGGCGCACCCAGGAGATGTGGAACGCTCTCCAGTGGTGGACCGTTCCGTCCCATCTGCAGGAGGGTATCCTGCTTGTCCGCCTTGAGCCGACGGTCTCTCTATCGACCGCGCCTTCTTTGATGGGTTGGGGTGCCCATCTGGGGGAACACCGGGCACACGGCCTCTGGTCCCAGCAGGAGTCCCGATGCCATATCAACCTGCTGGAGCCCGTGCGGTCCGCCAGCTCTCACCGCCTTTGCTCCGCTTTCTCCGGGGTCAAGTGGTCCGAGTCCAGACGGACAATACCACGCACCATGTACTATCTAAACTGCCAGGGCGGGGACGCGCCTTGCCTCTATGCAAGGAAGCTCTCCCATCTGGTCACTAGTGCTGCAGCCTGGAGGCGGATCTCCTGGCCATTCATGTGGCAGGAGCCTCCAACACCCTGGCCGATGCCCTGAGCCAGATAGGGCTGCATCGACGAGTGGTCTCTCCTGCCGGAGATAGTATAAGACCTGTTCTGCCTGGCGCACACCTCTGGTGGATCTGTTTGCCTCCAGGAGAACGCTGAGGCTGAGGCTGTTTCATGCCCGCCTCAGCAGGGCCTGCTGCAGGGATGCTCTTTTCGAGGCCGGGACCCGGCCTCTTTACGCCTTTCCCCGCTCCTCTGATTCACAGGTCCTGCTGAAAGTGAGGAGGACAGGCGCAGGTGATTCTGATAGCCCCAGACTGGCCTCGCCAGTTCTGGTAACCCAGATCTCCTCAGTCTCAGCTCCAGGACTCGCGGCAGCTTCCAGCTCGCCTGGACCTGCTCTAAGTCAGTCAGGGAGGTGTTCCATCCGGGACCTTCAATCCCTGCACCTGACGGCCTGGTTCCTGAGCGCTAGAGTTCCAGGCCTTGGGTCTTTTCCGACGAGGTCCTCAACGTCTGTGAGGCGCTCCCGTAAGGAGTCGACCAGAAAATGCTATGCCTTCAAATGGAAGAGGTTCTCCATTTGGTGTCGAGAAAGGGTTGGACCTTTCTCGTGTCCTGTGCGGCATTTTGACTATCTATGGTCCCTATCTAGTCAAGGGCTTGAGGTCGACTCGACCCTTAAGGTGCACCTGGCAGCTATTTTGCTACTGGGCGCTGGGCCGGTCAGCAGTCAGTGGCGAGGAAAGTGGTCGGGCGCTTTCAAAGGCCTTGATCACATTTCCTCCAGTGCGGGAACCCCCACCTCCGTGGGATTTACTGCTGGTACTGGCAAAGCTCATGGGCAAGCTATTCGAACCAATGCACAGTGTGGTCTCCCCACCTGTCGTGGAAAACCGCCTTCTTGGTGGCTATCACGCCAGCCAGAAGGATGGGAGAACTCCAGGCGCTGAGCATCGAGTCTCTTACCTGGTCTTCCACAGGGACAGGTTGTCTCACGCCCACCCAAATTCCTTCCAAGGTGGTGTCGGAGTTTCACCTTAATCAGGTATTGACTCTGCCGGTGTTCTACCCCAATCACACTGGAGGCCGAATATAGGCTCCATACTCTGGACCCTAGAAGGGCGCTCGCTTATTATAAGGAGCGCACGGCTGAAATTCGGGGAGAGGTTCGCCAGCTGTTTGTCACCTACGCTGAAGCCGCACCTGGCAGACCTGCAGCCAAGCGGACGATAGGCAGATGGGTCACCTCCTGCATAAATCTCTGCTATGAGTTAGCGGGCATGGAGCCTCCCAGAGGGATAAGAGCTCATTCTACCCGCCTATACTGCTGCATCGGTGGCTGCTTCCAGGATGTCCCTATCCAGGAGATCTGCAGGGCTGCTACCTGGAAGTCAGCACACACCTTTATTTCCCACTACCACATCGACCTTGAGTCACGCCGGATGCTGGTTTTGGGGCCTCGGTCTCCAATCTTGTTCCCCAAGTAATATTAGGGGTGATGCTTGCCTCCTCCTCCCAGAGAACTGCTAGGAGTCTGCCAGATAGTGTGGATGAACAACATATCCATGTCCCTAGAAATACAGGTTACTACCTGTACAGGAGTTCTAGGAATGGTATATG
This sequence comes from Neoceratodus forsteri, assembly GCA_016271365.2. Taxonomy (NCBI): domain Eukaryota; kingdom Metazoa; phylum Chordata; order Ceratodontiformes; family Ceratodontidae; genus Neoceratodus; species Neoceratodus forsteri. Next base: position 1,052,557,952 of record CM028129.1, read on the forward strand.
TTGTTCATCCACACGAACCCACCCGACCTCCCCGGCTTCGACGCACAACCTGAGCTTCCAGCGGGCCAGATCTGGCATCATGGGGCGGAGCCGAGAGTTTTACCACCCGGGTGGGTGGGAGGAGCTAGCTTGAAGACCTTCCGGCAAGATTTAAAGCGGCAAGGAACCTGCCAGATAGTGTGGATGAACAACATATACCATTCCTAGAACTCCTGTTACAGGTGAGTAACCTGTATTTTCTGCTGGTATTGGTCAAAGGACCAATGAAGTCAATTTGGATGGCATACCAAGGGCCAGTGTGTCTTTGTGGTAAAAGTTTGGCATTTCGTTTTGTCGGTATGGGATTGTTTTGTGCACAAACAAGGCAATTGTCAATGTATTGTTTAACATCTTTGGTAATACCAGGCCACCAGGCGGTGGTCTTGAGACGTTGGAGAGTATTCTCTGCTCCCTGGTGTCCGCCAGTAGGAGTATCATGTACTTGATGCAAAAATTCAGACCTCAAATGTCTGGGAACTACCCACAGTTTGGTGGTAGTATCCTCTGGTTGGAACCAAATGAGTTTATCGTCAGGGGATAAGTGTAACTTACCTCATGCCTGCGACAGGGATTATGTGTAAGGAGTCTTTCTTCAGTACCTTTGTCAAGGAACCTGAACACTTCTTTGAGTTTAGTGTCCAAATGTTGGGCTGCTGAAAGGTCCAGGGGAGAAAAGGTGTCAGATCTCTTCTTAAGAGCTGCAACATGTACTGCTGCATTAGCTTCTGGATGGTCCATCATCCAGACGCCCCCTCGGCCCCTTCCTTGGCAAGGTTATCTGCTGTGTCATTGAATGCATGATAGGGATCATGAAGAGAATGGGCTTGACCTTGTGCACATAAAGTTTGTGTGTATATTTCTGTGCTAATGCGGTATGTAGATTACCAACTCTTTGTATTTCACTGACTGTCAGTCCGATGAGAGGAAGGAGTTCTTCTGCCAGAAAGGTAGAAATTCTGTAAGGGAGCAACAAACCCAATTAGAGTCTGTAAAAATGATAGTATCCTGAGTTCCATGTTGGATGAACTCAAGCGCACAGGCCACTGCTGCCATCTCTACATATTGTGATGAAACCACACTACAGTGTTTGGATATCTTGACAGTGTTTCCATAAGGGTAAGCTACTAAAATACCAATCCCTGCAGTTTGTTCTCCCTGATAGTATGATGCTGAACCACCAGTGAAAATACGACACAAAGAGGTACTCTCGAGTATCTCTGGCATGGCAGGGAGGAAAGGACCTGGATCTGGGAGGTCGGGTGACTGCAGTGTACAGTCATGGGGTTCTCCTTGGAAAAGGAGGCCATGAGCTAGCAGAGACGGGACTTTGGTCTGGTGGACCTGGATGTCTCTGTCCTGGAGGAGAAGTGACCAATGTGTCAGTCTGGTATTAGAGACTGACCCGTCCTTCACTCTGTCGGAGAGCAGAAAGGTAGTTGGTGTATGGTTGGTATTGAGAATCAGTGGTGAATACCCAATGATATACAGGAAGTGCTTGACAGCCCAGTAGGTGGCTAGAAGGTTCCTTTCACAAAGGCCGTACTTCTGTTCCACTGGGGTCAAGAGCTGTGATGCATATGCAATAGGTCTCAAGGTGCCATGCACCTTCTGGGCCAACACTGCTGACATGGCAATGTCAGAGGTGGCACACTCCAGATGGAATGGCAAGGCTGGATTGGGGTTGACCAGTGCTGGGCGGAGGCCAAAGCCTGCTTTAATGGCGTCACAGCCTGGGTATGGACAGGACCCCAATTCCACGGAACATCCTTTTGAGTAGGTCATACAGAGGGAGGCGGCTTTCTGGTAAAATCACAAATGAAATCTCGGGTAGTTTACCATACCTAAAAACCTTGCAGAGTTGCCACACTGGTTGGTAATAGCGAAATCTTGTAATCCCTGAATCTTCTTCCAAGTAGGGCTCCGGCCTTGGTCAGTTATTTTCAAACCCAGAAAGAGTACTTCTTTCTGACACAGTTGTGCTTTTGCTGGATTACATTTCAGGCCTGCTCTCTGAATGAGAGTCAGTAGTTCGTCCAAGAGATCCAGATGTTGTTCCTGTGTGGCTGTGGCCAACAACAGGTCATCTACGTACTGTAAGAGACATTGGGGGGCTGAGAAACTTTGTAGGGCGTCCATCATGTGGAGGTGAAAGAGGGATGAACTGTTATGGAATCCTTGTGGCAAACAAGTCCACGTGTATTGTTGTCCTTCAAATGTGAAGGTGAACTTGTATTGGCTTTTGAGGGCCAATGGTAATGACCAAAACCCATTGGAGATGTCCAGGGCACTGAACCATTTTTGATCCGGTGTTAAAAGTCTAAGCACATCTGATGCTGATGCCACAGTTGGGGAACAACTGGGAGTGACCTGATTCAGTTTTCTGTAATCAGTGGTGAGTCTCCAAGCACCCGTGGGTTTCTTCACGGGCCAAACGGGAGAGTTGGCAGTAGAAACACAAGTTCTGATTGCACCTTGTTTAAGGAGTGGCTGGATCGTTTCTCGAAGAGAGGGCAGAGCTTCAGTGGGGAACGGGTATTGCCTCTGTCTTTCATGTGCCGGGCCTGGCACCTCGATAACAGTGTGCATTCTGCCACAATCATGCTTATTAACTGCAAACGCTTCCAAATGTCCTTGCAGAATCGGTAGAAGTTTTGGAAAAAGTTCATGGTTCTTGAACAAATCTATGACTTCATACTCCTTGTTGTTAATGGATATTGTTGCCACAGCATGCGAGTCAGGAATTAAAACAGTGTGGTATTGACCCTGGATCTGTATCAGCAGCATGTTGGCTAGATCCACCACACAGGCGTGTGGTGCCAGGAAATCAATTCCTATGATACTAGGATGATCATGCAATACCATTAGTTGGAAAGCGTGTGAGGCCTTCAAATGGCCTAGCTCCACCGGTAAGGGTAGAGAACGGTATGCAGGCAGCCTGGTACCATCAACTCCTGATATGTTGGTCTTCCGTCCGGTAGACCAAGGAGACGTGTCCGGGTGTTCATCATGTAACACAGATACAGCTGCACCTGTATCTAATAAGACAATTAACTGGCGGCCCCCGACCTCGGCCTCGGTGCAGGGCCTTCCGTTTTTATCCAAGACCAGTTTGTTTACAATGCGGACTGGGGCCTGTAATTGTCAATCCATATTGCCGGAGGCATGCAGAGGTTGGGCTTGACTTGCATGAATGACTTCACAGTGTTGCACTGATGCAATATAGGGAGGAGCTTCCAGGTTCAGGCTTGTGTGGGCCTGAGGGCTCATACTTCCGTTGTCTCCATGACCGGTAGTGGCATGGGCCGCCAGTTGTACTGCCACAAGGGTCTGTGTGGGGACAGCGTCCGCTACAGAACGCACTTGCCCCAGGAGCTCTCGAAATTTTCGGTTTTCTTCAGCTATCTCCTTTTATGAGAGACCCGTTCTCTGTAATGGTTTCCCTCTGCCCTTGTGCCTTCTGTTTTTAGGCCAATTCCGGTTCCCACCCCACTGTTGTTGTTGTTGGCCCTGCAGGGGGTTTTGTTGGTTGCTAGCTGGAGGGGCTGATGGATGTTTGGGTTGTTGTTGCTGGGCCTGCCCTTCCACGGTATAGTGTGTCGCGGTCCCGGAGGCGGGCTCCACGGCAGCAACCTTCTTGGAACCGGAACCCAAATCATGAATGTACAGTTGATACACCATCTCGGTTTTCCTAAGGACATCGGCAAACCTATCCGTATTTGGGTATGTGGTTGGCTCTACCTTTTCTCTTACTGCTGGAATCATGTTCCTAAGGAACAAGGTCTTATATTCAATAAGATCTGCATCCTCAGCTTCTTGTGCTAGATGTTTTCCTGCTCGGTAGGCCATCCAAAGTCTCTGGTGTTAGGTCGCTGGGCTTTCTTTTGCATTCTGCTTCACAGGGTATGCCAGCATCACTCCTACTACGCCTGGGCTATGAGCAGAGATAAGCTCAGCTGCAACTTCGTCAAAGGTAGCGTTCCCATCCTGGCGAACTGCTTTGGGGAGTTTGGCCCATAAACCAGGATCGATGGTCTGGCGTTGTATTTGGACCTGATATTCCGTAGCGAGGCTAAGCATCTCGCATTTGGAGCGCACCTTTTCCAAGTGACAACTGAGATTGTCGGATGGGTTCATCCAACTGATACTGTCGGCAATCTGCTGAACAGAGTAGGCCATTTGTAGGGGATTAGCTGGTGGTCGATCAGGCAAAGGTAATGCGTCTCGCGCACCATCCAATGCTGCACGAGCTGCAGCTTCAGCTGCAGTACGGACAACACCTTCCTGAGTGCCAGCTTCTTGAAAAATTTGTCGGATTTGGCTTTTAATGGCTTTCATACTTCTTTCAGGAAGGGAAACATTACCTAATGCTCCATCAATCATGGTTTCAATCTCTTGCCTGTCTTCCAAACTAATAACAGCTACCAGAGGCGCCGTCGGGACCAGGCTTGGGCCTGCTCCCCCCCATCATGGGCGCCGCCATGATGGTGCTTCCCATGATGAGCGTCACGACGTCGTCTACGTGTGACCTGGGGAGTTGTGGGTGGGGACCCGCCATACTGTGGATGGCTGGGTGGGGAATCTGGGCCATAGTAGGGGCATGACTGGGCATTGTACTGTGAGACGTCATCATCAGATAGCTCCCCTTCTGATGACGAGTGAAAGGCAGGGGCTACGCCTCCCATTGCCTTAACGTGGCCAGCCAGAACCTCTCACTAATGGCGCAGTTTATCCATCTTAGCTTTACATTCATCATGATTCACACTTGCAACATCCATATCAACCTGATCCTGTTTCTGCTTTTGTAAAACATGGTACGCGGCACTCAATTCGCGATTGTCCCTATAGGCTATTTCTAAATCATTACGTACCTGGTTGATCTCGTCCTGAAGCTCACCCATATCATCATTCAGCTGTGCATTCGCAGCACTCAACAAATCATTCATTTGCACAACCTGACTCTTATCCTGTCTCAGACTTTCACACTCCTGCTTCAAAGTAAACATTTCTTGTTCACCAGCCTGTGCTGAATGATGCAATAGTGAATCCTTTTCATTTCGCAAAGATTGGAGCTCGGACTCCAAGTTTTGCTGTATTCTAACACATTCAGTTTCCTGTAAACCCATCTCTGGCTTAAGAGATGCAATCTGCAGATCAAGGGCTTGAAACCTCGCTTCGGAGGCTTCCAAAGCAGCGTAGAGAGCGGCGACCATCAACCCTTTAGCACGACGCTTATTGGTCGATTGTCGCGTCTCTGCATACTGGGTTGAAATCCCCAGTACAGGGTTTTCGGATTGACTTGCGTCCCGCGCGAAGTCAGCCCATCCTCCATGGGAGGTAAGGAAATTCGAGACATCGAGTCTCAGTTCTGCGTAGATATCTGATACTGTGGCCATTGCGTGGGAGGGAACGAGAATTCAGACTGTGAAAAAGACAGCGTGTTTTGTATCGATCCACAACACGTGTAACTTAAACACAGCCGGGCTACTGTATAAGTTGTGGGCTTGCAATTCAAAGCTGCTATATGGCGTGGGTGGGGGCAGCGTCGACCACACCCAAGAGTCAGCCAGACTTTGAAGTGGCTACAAACTGATAGGAAAACGGAGAGGTGATTGGTATGTACACTACAATCCCCGTAGGGATAGAGAAATTTGGCAACAAGTGAATACTTGCAAACACCAAATATCGCCTGCACACGGTCGCCAATTTGTAAGAGGTCTGAACCTCACTTTCAGATTCTTGACGATATTGGGAATGCAAATAATCACAAACAAGTTGCATTCGAGTAATAAACAAGTTTATTACTACAAAGGGGATAAATCACAGTTGCCCTAAGCAGTTCTTACCAATCGAGGTTTCTATGTAGTCTCTTGGGATCTCTCGGGTCTCCAGGGTGTAAAGCCTGTGCATAACATTATATACATGTGATAATTACTATGGTTACTGAAAGACAGAAACATTTCTAGTTACAGAGATGAGCCCTATTGGCTAAATTAGAGGTGGGTCCACGGTCCAAGATAACATTATATAATTCTGTAAAGTCATCAGTTTTAGAACAAAGACATTCTTATACAGAGTCTTGTATAACAAGGTGCAGTGGTGTACATCACCAAAGGATGGCAATATTGCCTTACATATTATCATTATTTCAAGGACAGGTGTCTTGGCATCTAAAAAGTAAGAAATAGACAGAAAATACATGGTATAATATGTATGCATTAGCAAGCAAAGTGGATTACAATAATATGCGTTTATATTCTGACATCTACTCTTATACGGTAGACGCCCTTAGCCCTATGTATTAGTATAACCTATACCTAAGCATTAGCTGTCTACGCTGTACCTCTGAGGTATCAATTAGGGTGCAGGGACCTCGTGTAACACCATCTAACCGAGGGGGAGGTTGAACCTGGCTCATTGGCATCCAGGTAGAAAGAAAGCTGTTCTTTAAGTGTATATTTAAGGTCTGCCGATTTCAGGAGTCCCACGTTTAATCTCCAGTTGGAATTTCTAACTGAGGGGACGAGTTGCAATCTGAGGAGCAATGGAGAGTGGTCAGACCATGACATTGGCAGGATATCACAGCTCTGTACCAGATGCAATTTCTCCCTAGATACAAGGAACATATCTATCCTCGAATATGTCCCATGCCTATGAGAGAAAAAGGTATAATCTTGGTGTGCCCCATGACCCTCCCTCCAGGCATCCGCCAGGCCGACCTCCCCATCAGTCTCCTCAAGAAGCTGTCATCCTGGGAGCTGACCCGCCTCCCACCTGAGTGTGCTCTGTCCCATAAAGCCGAGACCACTCTGTTGAAGTCTTCACCCAAAGATGTATAAAGTATCCAGATCCTGTAAGGTCTCCATTAGCACTTTTTTTTAGAAAAACCCTGTTCTTCGACTCATTGGGGGCATACAAACAGACTATCACACATCTAATATTAAAAATGAGTAATTGGAGCCTGACCTAGTGGCCCTGAGGGTTCTGGACCAGAGAGACTGCCTGGAGTGGAAGATCCCATTTAAACAAAATAGCTACTCCCCTCCAATGGGGGTGGCATGACCAGCTAGCTGCGCAGACCACCCCCACCCAGGAGCGTCTCAGTTTGGAGTGTTCAATTTCGTTCAGGTGGGTCTCCTGCAGCAGAGCCATACTAGTATGTCTCTGCAATTCTTGTAAAATTCTGGTCCATTTTATAGGTCCATTTAACCCTTTCACATTGTATGTCACAATGTTCAGTTCCATTGAAAATCATGCTCTAAAAGATAATTGAAATACTACTTCCCCAACCCACCCCCTAACGTGACCCCCACATCAATATACCACAAGGCCAACCAATAAAATAAACAGATTAAACAGTGAACATGAAACTTTGTAAAACAGAGAGGCCGAACCCTTGGCCCTAAAACTGTAAACCTTTCAAGTACTTCCAATAGTGCCACCATCTCTCCCCCCCCCCCCACAACAGTCCAAGTTTGAGGGGGGTTGGTACAACTACTTAAGGTTGTACCTAACTGAGGCTTGTATCAGCCACAGTATTAGGTGATGCACCCAGCGAACACTCTCAGACCCTTTGTAAAGTTGGTAACAATATCTGTAAACCTCTCCGAGCCCCCCCCCCCAATTTAGAAATAATGATACTGTGTGCTCAAAGAATTTGCTGGCTTAAACAATGAATTATTCTGGTTTTTCCTAAAATGAACCCATTTTAACAATCTACGATACTCCATGCATTACCTATGATAGGAGTCTCTCCCCCAGCCTACAACTAAGAAACCAGAATTATTGGGCATTAAAGTTCCAAATAAACTGGAAGAGAGAATCCCCACCTTTAAAAGTCTAAAAAGTGCTTGCCGAGTCCTGGGTAGCTTGGATTTAGCCAGGAGTCACCGCATCCGAACATGTTTGTGTATCTGTTTCAAGTGTCCTGTTGATCCCGAGCCGCTGATGTCCGAGTGGCTTTAGGTGCCTGGTTCTTCCCTTTTCCTCTTGTGGAGCATTGTGGGTGGGGGAGGAGTGCCTGATTTGGCTGCCAGCATCTCTAAAGAAGAATCGTCTATGGGTTTCCCCTTACCTTGGCCCACTTTCCCACGTGGATTTCGAACTACATACCAATGACGATACTCGAACTCCTTTATGGTATCAGCATCCAAGATATCTGTTAAAGTTATATCCCACCACTGAAGGAACTTGGCTGCTTCCGATATGGCCGGAAATGTGTGTACTCCAGAGTCCGTTGCGATCCTGAGCACAGCTGGATAATCCAGGCAGGCTTTCACCCCCTTCTCCCAGAGTTGTTTTAAGATGGAAAGCAATATACATCTGTAGTCCATGGTTGTGGGGGCATAATCAAGTTCGAAGAAAAGTCTAGCATCCCCAAAAATAATTTACTTCTTAGCCCACGCCTTTCCCAAGATATCTGCTTTACCTCTATAGTCCAAGAAACCAATAATAATGAACCTCGGGTGGGCTTTAGGATCCAGGGGCCTGGGACCCAGGGAGCAGAGCTCTGATCGGATTCAGTTTATAGTTTGAGGGCAAGTTCAAGAGTTCTGTGATGAGGCTCCCCATAAAGACTGTCATTTTCCCCGATTCTGTCTGTTCAGGGAGACCATGGATACGGATATTAGCTCATCTTGAGCGATTCTCTGAATCTTCTAACTTCTGTTATATCCAGACCTCCCTGTCATGCAGCTGGAGAATTGTGCCGTTGTGTAAGTCTGTGGACAACTGGAGGGCATAACATATGAAAGAATACCCCTGAATGTCCAAATCACCTGAAAAAAGGGAGAGGACAACAATAGTGAACACAATCACAACATATGTGCCAGAAGTGGCATTTATACCCCTGAGAGCACAGTATTCAGGATTGCAGAGGCTAAAGGTTCCAGAAGGGGAGGCAAGACTAGACACTTGGAGATATTCTCCTCGTCATCTTGTTCTGACGTGAGAAACCTTATAAAATATTATAAGTATTCTTTACATTTCATTTGCTGCCTTTTACTTTTTGTAGTTTTAAGTAAATCCGTAGTTTTTAGTGTTTAAATCATAAGTTTAAGGCCAGAGGGCACAGGACCCAAGGCAGCATGGATTCACAGCGGGAAGGTCATGCCAGATGAATCTGATAGATTTCTTTGACTGGGTGACCAAAGTAGTAGATCAGGGAGGGGCTGTGGACATGGCCTACCTAGACTTTAGCAAGGCATTTGACACAGTCCCACACAAAAGATTAATATACAAGTTAGACAGCCTGAGGTGGGTCCCAAGATGACAGCCTGGGTAAAGAATTGGCTGGAGAAAAGGACACAGAAATAATAGTAAATGGCGTCTACTCTGAAGAAAAGGGGGTTACTAGTGGGGTACCGCAGGGTTCAGTATTAGGACCGGTCCTCTTCAGTGTCTTTATAAGCGACATTGCAGAGGGACTGGAAGGAAAAGTATGTCTCTTTGCAGATGACACAAAGATCTGCAACAGAGTTGATGCCCAAGGTGGGGTGGAAAGGATGAGAAGGGACTTGGCAAGGTTAGAGGAATGGTCAAATGTATGGCAGCTTAGATTCAGTGCTAAGAAGTGCAAGGTAGTGCACCTGGGAAACAAAAACCCAGGTGAAAAGTACACAATGGGGGTGAGATACTAACAACAACAAAAATGGAAAGGGACCTAGGGGTAGTCATATCAGATGACCTAAAGGTGGGCAAGCAATGTGAGAGGGCAGCAAGGAGGGCTGGGGGATACTGGGATGCATAGGAGAGGCATCACCAGTTGAAAACAGGAAGTTATCCCTCTGTACAGACAGCTGGTCAGACCCCATCTGGAGTACTGCGTGCAGTTCTGGAGACCCAATCTCCGCAAAGACATGGACAGGATGGAAGCTGTCCAGAGGAGGGCAACTAAAATGGTGCAGTATCTGCACCGGAAGACATATGAAGAGAGACTTAAGGAGCTTAATATGTATAGCCTCGAGGAAAGGAGTAAGAGGGGGGACATGATAGAAACTTTCAAGTACCTCAAGGGAATCAACAAAGTCCAAGAGAGTAGCATCTTTCAAAAAAAGAGGTGTGCAAGAACAACGGGCACAATTTGAAGATAGAGGGGGGCGGCTCAGAGGTAATTTAAGGAAGTATTTTTTCACAGAGAGGGTTGTGGATGCATGGAACGGCCTTCCGGAGGAGGTTGTGGAGTCAAAAACAGTGGTGGAATTCAAGCATGCATGGGCCAGTCATAAGGCAATTCTAGGGGGCAGGAAGAAGTAGGCTGCTGGTTAACTAGGATCTGCAGCTTATCCATTAGGTAGGGAAATGGGCAGACTGGGTGGGCCAAGCAGTCTTTATCTGCCGTCAAATTCTATGTTTCTAAGTTTTCTCAGTTTCTCCCGGTTCGGTATAATCAAGGGTAAATTGAGGTATCTTTTATATTTATCGGAGTTTTCTGACTAAAAAACTCCATTAGTTATGTTTAATTTAATTAAATTTAGCTTGTTTTAAGAACCACTAATACCGGTTCCTATATCAGTAGCCTCGGTTCATTTTATTTCGGTTCCTGGTTGGTTCCTCATCGGTTCCGGAACCGACCGCAACTGCTAAATAAACTTTAAATTAAAACATTTCTTAGCGGTTGCAACTTTTATCGGTTTTACATTGAAAATGTCAGAAAACCCGAGAAAAAAAACTGGTGATCCTGGGTTCAAACATTCTTTGTTTTGCCTACCTGGACATGAACATTTAAAAGCAGAGTGAAATCTGCAATACATGTCCTGAGAAAACTATTGAAAAATGCCTGGATGAGGCTAAAGAAAAAACTATAACCACCTAAGGGTCCCTCTAGCTCTGACCAGCTGACACCCTAAATTACTGTGGGTGAAACCACAAGAATTACTGTAACTGCTACTCCTGAGACTAGTATATAAGCAGTTCCTATGAGGCTTGCTGAACCGGCAGACTCCCCGATTCCCTCAAAGAAATAAAAGAAAACTAAGCACACTGAACCCCCTGCTGGACAGCATTTGGGACTTCTGTGCCTGCTATAAAGCCTGCCAACTCCTGCAGAAATTGCACAGGCCTTTAAGGTCATTCAGGCTTACAAGGGCCATCTGCCACTCAGCAGCAGACTCCTGCAAAGCAGTCTGTCTCCTCTGCTCAGTCTTCCTATTATTAAGAGGAAGAATAAGTGATTATGATGAAATGGAGGAAGGGGAACCTATTGAATCTGAGGGTTCCCCTGAACAGGAGTCTGGCTCTCCCCACAGAGCATCTGAGGATTATTCTTCACTCTTCACATTTGTGAGAAATGATTGGACTGACACCCACTAAAAAGCTTCTCCTTCCTGTGAATAAATTCTTCAGGAAAGATACTTTAAACATTTTACAAACTCCAAGCTCTGTTCCCCCTCTTGATAAGAGGCTGGATAAGGAATATCAGCTGGACAGGGAGGGTGCTGAATTTTTATTCTCCCACCCTGTCCATCAAGGAGTAGTACAAGTGACAGCCTGTGACAAGACAAAGATACCCCTGGCATCCTATCCTCTTAACAAGAGTTCCAGGAAAATTGACAACATGGCAAAAAAGGGATTTTTTTTTTTTTTTTTTATTTTATTTATTGGGGATATTCAGAAAGACCTCTGAGTCAAAGACTCATTTACAAAGGTTCCACGTCATACATGGAGTGATACAGGGATAACATTACATACAGATTGCAATGCATTACTTTACATCACAGTATAGGATACACACTTGATACATTAAGTGACTGATAGACAAGGATAACATGGATTACAGTGAAAAAACATTTAGAAAAAACAAACGAAGGGGTAGCAACTTAAGGGCTATGCACACTTCAAGCTGTATTGAAAAATTTGCTAATAAAAATTATGTGTAAAAAAAATTCTCTCATATTCCAACACTAAGCAGTTTTACACCGCGAGAGAATATGGATGGGTATCACATAGATCACAGTATTACACAGGTCAAAGTGCAGAGCAGAGAAAAACAGTTGCTGTGCGTATCATTGACCAGTCAAAAGTATTTAAATACGCGATGTTTGTAGAGCAAAAAAGCGCTTAGAAACCAAACATTTAAAGACATTTCTAAAACTAGTATAACGAAAAACTTCTGGCGAAAAATGCATACAGCAAAAAGCTTCGTAAAATATGCAGACAAAACAAACATACCACCCTACTCAAGGGCTGGAGAAACTGGTCAGAAACTGGTCAATCATAAACATGTAGTAAAGATGTAAAAACCCAGCATGCCGTACACTGCTCACCACAGACTTCGCCAAGACCAATACCCGGAAGAGACAACAAAGCGTTAGAACCAACATCATGCTTATGTATCGACTGAAACATCTTCTTTAGAGCATGGATTGGGTGCACTGTGTCTCCTTAAATACCGAATAGCTCTTAAAGAGACAGATCAAAAAACTGCACCATACAACATATACCTCCATATAACTACAAATATTAAAATGAAAGAGACATAAGATGGGTTATCAAATTCCATATATAATACATAATCTTGCAAAAGGGAAAAGAGCCGGACAAGTCATAATCCCTACTGATCATGGCTAGAGCACAAAAAGTCATGGCCATGAAAACTATATATGTGCCACCATATACCCCATAACAACACAGTGAATGAACAAAAATAAAAAACTAAAAAATTAATTAGCATTGTAAAATGAGAAAACACCGAAGGGAGACAGAGCCGGAAAGTCATCTCTCCCTATTGTGGACAGAGCACGGCACAGATCATGTCCACAAATACTACATTTAACTATAAATAACTATATATAGGAAGTTCATCATTTAGACCAAAGGGGGCCATTGTATTTAATTCAAAAATCCAAAAGGCTTCTCTTTGCAAAATTTTTGAATTCAAATCTCCACCTTGGAATCCAACTTCCACCTTCTCCAAACCAATAAATCTTAATGTAGCTGGGGACCCATGTTTTACTTCATGATAGTGACGTGCCATCGCATAGTCCATATTTGAATTCCTAATGGCTCCTTTATGTTCACCAATTCTCAATTTCAGATTTCTTTTAGTTTGGCCCACATAACATAATCTACAAGGACAGGTTAACATGTAAATAACCCCCTGAGTGTTGCAATTAATAAATGTTTTAATCTCATAACTTTTCCCAGATCTCAGATGATGGAAAGTTTTCACATCGTTCCGTGTTGGAGCAATGAACACATCTTCCACAACGATAGTTTCCTTTAGGAAGCGAAGCTAGCCAATCTCGTTGTGCATTTTCGTTTCTACAGGGAATGTACAAATTAACCAACAAATCCTTTAGATTCTGTCCCTTAGTATAAGAGATCAACGGACGGTTCTGGCCTATTTTCTTCAATCTCAGGTCGGAGTTGATAATATTCCAATGTTTATGGATAATATTACCTATTTTAGGAGCCAAATGATTAAATTCAGTAATAAAAATTAGTTTATCCACTTCACTTTTGTTATGTACATTGGGGTTTAACAGTTCCTCTCTCTCGATGTTATTGACAAGATGTATGCTATTCAGCAAAATCCCTGGTTCATAGCCTCTTGTTATAAATCTACCTGTAATTTCCTTCTTAGCTTCTACATAGGACCTATTATCAGAGCAAATACGTTTAGCTCTGATATACTGTCCCTTAGGGATATTGTTAATCACAGATCGAGGATGGCAACTGTCAAAACGTAGCAAGGTGTTCCTCGACATAGGTTTTCTATACAGTTTGGTTGAAAGTGTCTCATTTTTCTTCTCTATCAGAACATCTAGAAAGGGGATACTATCCATACTTTTAGTGTATGTAAATTTCAAATGGGTGCTGGTGTGATTTATATATTCAATAAAATGTTCCAAATCAACATCAGAACCAGTCCAAACCATCAAACAATCATCTATGTATCGCTTCCACAGCTTGATATATTTCAAAAAAATATCGTGACCAATATATCAGACTCAGATACAGCAACATTGTGGAGCATATTGCTCTGATAATAGGTCCTATGTAGAAGCTAAGAAGGAAATTACAGGTAGATTTATAACAAGAGGCTATGAACCAGGGATTTTGCTGAATAGCCTACATCTTGTCAATAATATCAAGAGAGAGAAACTGTTAAACCCCAATGTACATAACAAAAGTGAAGTGGATAAACTAATTTTTATTACTGAATTTAATCATTTGGCTCCTAAAATAGGTAATATTATCCATAAACATTGGAATATTATCAACTCCGACCTGAGATTGAAGAAAATAGGCCAGAACCGTCCGTTGATCTCTTATACTAAGGGACAGAATCTAAAGGATTTGTTGGTTAATTCGTACATTCCATGTAGAAATGAAAATGCACAACGAGATTGGCTACCTTCACTTCCTAAAGGAAACTATCGTTGTGGAAGATGTGTTTATTGCTCCAACACGGCCGATGTAAAAACTTTCCATCATCCGAGATCTGGGAAAAGTTATGAGATTAAAACATTTATTAATTGCAACACTCAGGGGGTTATTTACATGTTAACCTGTCCTTGTGGATTATGTCATGTGGGCCAAACTAAAAGAAATCTGAAATTGAGAATTGGTGAACATAAAGGAGCTATTAGGAATGCAAATATGGACTATGCGATGGCACGTCACTATCATGAAGTAAAACATGGGTCCCCAGCTACATTAAGATTCATTGGTTTGGAGAAGGTGGAAGTTGGATTCCGAGGTGGAGATCTGAATTCAAAAATTTTGCAAAGAGAAGCCTTTTGGATTTTTGAATTAAATACAATGGTCCCCTTTGGTCTAAATGATGAACTTCCTATATATAGTTATTTATAGTTAAATGTAGTATTTGTGGACATGACCTGTGCCGTGCTCTGTCCACAATAGGGAGAGATGACTTTCCGGCTCTGTTTCCCTTTGGTGTTTTCTCGGTTTACAATGCTAATTAATTTTTTCGTTTTTTATTTTTGTTCGTTCACTGTGTTGTTATGAGGTATATGGTGGCACATATATAGTTTTCATGGCCATGACTTTTCGTGCTCTAGCCATGATCAGTGGGGATTATGACTTGTCTGGCTCTTTTCCCTTTTGCAAGATTATGTATTATATATGGAATTTGATAACCCATCTTATGTCTGTTTCGTTTTAATATTTGTAGTTATATGGAGGTATATGTTGTATGGTGCAGTTTTTTGATCTGTCTCTTTAAGAGCTATTCAGTATTTAAGGAGACACAGTGCACCCAATCCATGCTCTGAAGAAGACGTTTCAGTCGATACGTTAGCGTGACGTCGGTTCTGACGCTTTGTTGTCTCTTCCGGGTATCGGTCTTGGCGAAGTCTGTGGCGAGTGTGCTGGGTTTTTACATCTTTACTACATGTTTGTGATTGACCAGTTTCTGACCAGTTTCTCCAGCCCTTGAGTAGGGTGGTATGTTTGTTTTGTCTGCATATTTTACAAAGCTTTTTGCTGTATGCATTTTGCGCCAGACGTTTTTCATTATACTAGTTTATACTAGTTTTAGAAACGTCTTTAAATGTTTGGTTTCTAGGCACTTTTTTGCTCTACAAACATCACGTATTTAAATGCTTTTGACTGGTCAATGATACGTACAGCAACTGTTTTTCTCTGCTCTGCACTTTGGCCTGTGTAATACTGTGACCTATGTGATACCCATCCATATTCTCTCGCGGTGTAAAACTGCTTAGTGTTGGAATATGAGAGAATTTTTTACACATAATTTTCATTAGCAAATTTTGCGATAAAGCTTGAAGTGTGCATAGCCCTTAAGTTGCTGACCCCTTCGTTTGTTTTTTCTAAGTATTTGTTTCAACTCCTGGGGTATATAGTGCACTTCTCTGTCTTTTGAGACTCCATGGTCCTTAAGGTTTCCTATGGACCTTGTATGTTTTTTCCATGGATTACAGTGTTTTAACACAGCTAAACATAACAGATAGGCTGTTTGTCAAGTAGTAAGTTCGTTGGAATTAGGTCTAGAACTGGCAAGAAGCTGGTCTAGGTCATCGGGGGAAAGGGGTCAGGGGCAGTCACATAGGTTGGAGGTCTGTAGTTGTTTCCTTAGCCTGGATTTAAAAGGGCCTAATCTTATTTCGTTGGTTATAAGACTTGGGAGTGCGTTTGTCCAGGAGGGGTCATTGTAACTGAAGGTTCTTTGGAATTTGGAATTGGGAAGTCCGGCAGTAACGGTTTGTTCGAGTTACAGGTGGTTCTGACAGGAGATGCTGGGCGAATAATTTTGTGGGGGTGAGGCCTAGAATTATCTTTTTGGTTATTAAACAGGTGTGGTACTTGATTCTGTTGTCTAGGTTTAGCCAGTTTGCGGTACTGTAGAGGGAAAAGGTGTGTGTGAAGAGATCACATCCGAGGGTGAGACGGCAGGCCTTGCTTAGAACAAGCCAGAGTCTATTGAGGGCAGAGGTGAGAATGGCACTGTATATGAGAATGCTGTAGTCCAGCAGAGAGAGGACAGAGGAATTTATGGTAAGTCATAGAGCCTCAATGGTGAGGCAGTGTTTGTACCGATAAGGTACGCCTAGTCTAGAGTTAAGGGCAGTGGATAGGAGCAGAATATGTTGATTAAAGCTGAGGGCTGGGTCTAGTGTGATCCCTAAGTATTTAAAAGCGTCCACTTGTTCGACGAGGGTTTGATTTACAGTTAGAAATGGGGGCAGAGGCTCTTAAGTGGGTTCTGATGATGGGACAACATCATGACTTTTGTCTTATTGTAGTTAATTGTTAGGCATTGGGTGGTGAGCCAATGTTCAGTTTCATGGAGAGAGTGTTGTATTGTTAGGTGGAATTTAAGGGGGTCTGGATCAGTGGAGAATAGAACGGCATCATCCGCATATAGGAGCAGGCTACTGGGTCAGGCCGACGGGAGGGGGTTTAGGTAAAGACAGAATAGCAGAGGGCCAAGAATGGAGTCCTGTGGGACACCGGAGCGGATTGGTAGGCTAGGGGACAGGACAGAGCCTACTTTGACCAGCTGTGTTCTATCAGAAAGATAGCTGGTGAACCAGTTTAAGGCATCATTAGAGAGGCCAGTGTAGGCGAGTGTGTTCAGTAAGAGGGCATGGTTGACAGTATCAAATGCCTGACAGAGGTCCACAAAGATAGCTCCTGTGATGTGTGTACGATCCAAGGTGGAATGGACATGAGAAGTAAGTTCAAGGAGGGCGGTGGTGGTACTGTGTCCCTTTCAGAAGCCGTGTTGCTGGCTGCATAGAAGGTTAGATTTAGTAAGGTGGTCAGTGAGTTGATTGGCGACTATGCGCTCTAATGCTTTAGGTGGGGGGGTAGAATGGCGATGGGGGTAGTAATTGTTAGTGGAGGTGCGGTCCCCACTCTTGTGTATGGGGGTGATGGAGGCTGATTTCCAGCGTGAGGGAAATTTCACCTGGCAGAGGGAGTGGTTGAGAATATGGGTGAGCGGTGTAAGGACTTCCAGGAGGGCGAGGCGGAGAAGTCTCAGGTCGAGGGAATCGCTACTAAAGAGAGAGTGGTTAAGGGCTTTGGTAAGGTAGGGTTTGGCTGTCTCTGGGGTAAGGATGTGTAGATAGAAGGGTGGAGCATGGGGTAGAGGCAGGGCCGGCGTGGGGTGCAAGGGATGCCACTGCACCAGCGCCCAGAGCGCCAGTGGGGCCCAAATTACTCCTTAAGTCAAAAATTAGTTTTTTTTTTTTTTTTTTTTAAACTGTAAAGAGCTCATGGAGCAAAATCAGCCTGCTGCCTCCTGCCCACCCCAAGCCCGCCCCTGCCCTGCCTGCTGAAACCCGCGAGTCGACAGTTCCTTCCATGTAGAGAGATGAGAGTCAGTGTACAGTGCATGTTGCTGCAGCTGGACATTTAAAAATTAAATCCCCTCTCTCCTCCCTAATGCAAATGCTTGTGTCATCATCCATTCCTCCAAGCGCATGCACGCACCTCCTCTGACGTACCTGCAGTGGTAGTGTGGCGCTGCTGTATTCCGCTCGGCAGTCAGATTTGGTGGCACCTCCTCCTCAACATTCCAGGCCTCCCGTCCATGCGTCATCCTCCAAGTCCTCGCTTCTGGTGGTGTGTCTGTTCTGTTACTTGACAGCAGCTCCTCCTCAGCTGAATCGGCTCCTCCATTCTGCCCTGGCCTACCCCTGGCAGGCTTTGCTCCAATGGCACCCCCAACACTTGCTGGCACTGCTGCTCAGTGCTCTGCAGGCTCCTCCTCTCTGCTCCCGCTGTTCTGATTTGATGGGTGCTGGTCTCACTCAGCTCAAAGGCTGCATCATTCTAATTCATATTAATATATTGTGGACAGGGGTGCGCTAACAGCCGCTTGTGTAGTTGCAGTCAATCAAGCATGCTTCTCACGAGAAATCTTACACTGGCGGAGCAGACGTTGGATTGAGTGCTTCAGTGCTTTCTGCTTCTGTTGAACAAATAGAGCTTGTCTGTAAAGTAGAAGACACTCAATAAAAACAATTAAACAAACACTTAAGACCAAAATTAAATAGAAGGGGGCTAGGCAGCAGCGAGCAGGAAGGAGTGAGTACTGTGGCTGCCTGCCTAGGGCCCCAGGCCTGCGGGTGATCATGCCGGCCGGAGGCTGCTCGCCCCGGGGGAGAGGATTGAGGGGCACTTCGGAGGGGGCCAGTGGACGGGGGGACCCACTGCAATGTCTTGCACCAGGGCCCAGTACATCCTAAAACCAGCCCTGGGAGGGGGGGGTGTACGGGCAGGTGGTGGGTCGAAGAAATTTGGGGGGGGAGGACATGGTTGAGATCTGTGAAGGCGGAGTTGAGGGCCGAGGCTATACGAGGGGATCCGAGGAGAGGTTTCCATCAATTAACATTTGGTCTGGGGGCTGATTTGTAATTTTGCTACAGAGTTCCTTAATATTATTCCAAAATTTGCACCCGGAGCCCCAGCTGGAAGTTAAGGAAGCTTTGTAGTGCTCTGCTTTGGCGGTACGAATGGCCCATGTGCACTTGTTGAGGGACTTCCTATACCGTTGCCTGTCCTTAGGCCATTGGGTCTCATTAGCTAGATGCCAGAGGGCATCATGGTATTGCAGCAGGCCCAAGAGGCGGTCCGAGAACCAGGGGGCATGGTTGCCTTTGGAGGTGCTGTTGGTTAGGGTGGCGAACTTATCACAGGCAGTATTGAAAGTGGTGATAAATAGCTCAAGCGCATGATCTGGGTTGAGGGTGTTTGCAAGGGGTGTCCAGTCCCAGTCTCTGTGGTAGGCCTTGAGTTGGGCTAGTTTACCAGGCCCAAGAACTGGCCCTGGGTGGAGGGGGGGTGTACGGGCAGTTGGTGGGTCGAAGAAATTTGGGGGGAGGACATGGTTGAAATTTGTGAAGGTGGAGTTAAGGGCCGAGGCTATACGAGGGGATCCGAGGAGAGGTTTCCGTTGATTAACACTTGGTCTGGGGGCAGATTTGTAATTTTTCCGCAGAGTTCCTTAATATTATTCCAGAATTTGTACCCGGAGCCCCAGGTGGATGTTAAGCAAGCTTTGTAGTACTCTCTGCCACGGCTCATAAAGTACCCCTCTCTTCTGCATCAAACATCCCAAAAGTGAGCCGACCCAGGTACCCCATCTAGATTCAGGACACCTAGGTCCCTTTATCCTAAATGCAATGTTACGTATAATACTATGCCGTGTAGCACCAAGGCAGAACTGTGTCATGATGATAACCATGTCTGTAACCACCATTATACCGCCTGTATAACCTTGTGACCTAAAGTTTCTCCTCTGCATTAAACCAAGTATTGTTATCCCATGTCGCCCCTGAAAAAGGGACCTTCGGGGCCCAGTGGGCCTACCCGGTCACCAAAATTTAATAAATAAATAAGTTTGCGTTGAGAGGTAATTGGGTGGGGGGGGGGTTGGGGAAAATGCAGGACCAGGTGAAGAGTACCGTGGAGTGGTCACTTAGTGCGTCACGGAGAACCAAGATGTTGGTTATTCTGTGGTGGCAGTTAGTGAAGACTAGATCTAGGAGGGAGGATGTCCCTGTGCGGGAGTTTACCCGGGTGGGGGCAGTGACTGCCTGCGTGAGATCAAGCTCTGTGGCCTCGTCAGTGAATGGGGCCGTTGTCTTGGCCAGCTAATATATGTTGAAGTCACCCATAATTATTTTTTCATGATGAGGGGAAAACGTGGAGAGATAGTACAGGATGTCTTGGAAGGCTTGCTTCTGTTCTTGGGGAGAGATGTAGACAGTAGTGAGGAGGAGAGGGGAAGTAGACTTGCCTAGAGTTAATTTTATGGTGAGAGCCTGGGCTCTCGATGTTAGGTGTGGCAGAGGGAGTAATAGGCCTGAAAGCGAGTCCTTAAGGTAGAGAGCGCAACCGCCCCCTCACTTTCCTACCCTATCAGGTCAAAAGATGAGATATGCAGGGAGGTTAACTGCTGAGTCAGGGACAGTGGGGGAGAGCCAGGTTTCTCCCAGTGCTATGATGTCTGGGTGGTGTTGGGAGTACCCTCCCCTGAAAAGAGTCCCATTTTTTTTTTGTAGGCTGCAGATGTTGATAGAGGCAATGCGCAGACCATTGATTGATGATGAGTGGGACAGGGGAGCATTCTGAGGAACCGGGTTGATGTGGACGTTGCCCGTCAGGAGAAGGAGGAGGATGAGTGACCTGAGTCGATTGTTGCCTACTTGGTTTACTTGGTTCGCAAGGACAAAAGAAGGCTATTGCCCATCGAGATTGTCCCCCACCAGCATGGTGGGAAAATTAAACCCTGAAGTAGTTAGACTCCAACCAAGGATCCAATCCCCTTTTAAAAGATGACATTGAATCACATTCTACCAGGTCTTGTGGTAATAAATTCCAAACCCTGGGCGTTCTAACTGTAAAATAATTTAACCTTTTGTTAGTTTTAGAACTTGCAACATCAATTTGTTTGTTATGCAACCGAGGGCTAATTCTTCTACTTGACAAATTTAAACCACATAAGTTCATTAATTCCTGAGAATCAAGAATTTTGTATAAAAGTAGCAAATCACCTCTTATGTGTCTTAGTTGAAGTGAATGTAACCCAGTTTTCTGAAGTCTATCTTGATAGTCCAATTTTTCCAAATGAGGAACCATTCTGGTGGCTCTCTTCTGAATTTTTTCTATTCTATCCCTATCTTGTCTTAAATAAGGACTCCAGAAAGGAGACCCATAATCAGAATGAGGCCTCACATAAGCTCTAAACAAGGGGATTATACATTCATGAGTCCTTGACACAAAAGATAGTTGAATACGGGTAAGCATGGCATTGGACATATTCGCTATCCTAATACAGTGATCCATTGAGGACAATTTGTTGTTTAAAAGAATTCCAAGATTGCGTTCTACTAATGACACCTGAAGGGGAATATTATTTAGATAATAGGTTTGTTTGGGATTATTCTTTCCAAAATGTAAGACATGACACTTATCAGAATTAAGTATCATCCTGTTGGTATCTGCCCAGTCCTCAATAATTTTTAGATTATTAATAACAGAGACCCTGTTTTGTGATGAATTAACAGACCCTCCCAACTTGGTATCATCAGCAAATTTTGAAAGAAGATTATTAGAACTAACCTGTAGATCACTAATAAAAATATTAAACAGTGTTGGTCCAAGAACCGATCCCTGCGGAACTCCACTGGTCACTTTCTGAATTTGAGAGAAAGAACCATTTATTCTAACCTGTTGAAGTCTATTATTTAACCAGCCCGATACCCAGTTAGTTAGAAACTGTGACAATCCCATATTCAACATTTTATCCAACAATACATCATGAGGAACTTTATCAAAAGCTCTACTATAATCAAGGAGAATAACATCCATGGGGATACCTCTGTCAAGTTCTAAACTAATATAGTTTTAAAAGGCTACAAGATTGGTAGTGCTGGAGTACCCCTGCCTGAATCCATGTTGAGTAGTGTCAGTTACATTATTAATAATAGATTCCTGTTCCAATAACCTTTTGATATTTTTTCTCCATTAGTTTACTTATTATAGATGTTAGACTTATTGGTCAATAATTTTCAGGTTTAGAGTAATTACCTTTTTTAAAGATTGGTATGACTGTGGCAAGTGCCCAGTCATGAGGGATGACACCATCCAGTAGCGATTTATTAAAGATTAAAGTTAGTGGTTTAGAGATAGCTTTAGCAGTTTCTAGTATAAATCTAGAAGTAATGTTGTCTGGTCCTGGACTAGAAGTCTGTTTTAAAGAGTAAATAGCCTCTAAGGTATCCTCTTCTGTAATAGTATAGTGTAATTTACAATTATCTACATGTTTAAATAGTTTAGGAATTTCTTTTTTTGTAAAGACTGAACAAAACTTATTATTAAAGGTATCTGTGATATCACTATCAATTGATATAATGGAATTGTTGACGATTAAAGGACCCATATATCTATTATTTAATTTATTTAAATATGAAAATAATGATTTGTAACTATCCTTAGAGTGCGCTAGATAAAACTCCAATTTTTTTTAGATTGTATAATAGTTTGTTTTAGAAGCTTTAGAGTTTTCCTATATTTGGAAAGTAATAAATCGTTAGCGTCTCCCCTTCTGTTTTTTAAAAGGGAAAAAAGCCTTTGCTTTTGCTTAATAAGTTTTTTTATAGTTCTGTTGAACCACAGTGGAATCTTCCCCTTTTTATTAAACTTTTTCTTTGTAGGAATATATAGATCTTCCAAATAATAAATTGACGCTTTCAGATATTTCCAAGATTTCTCAAGAGATAGGGGAGATAGAACTTCATCCCATGGAATGGAATTTAATTGGTTATTGATAATGTCAAATTTAGCTTGATTATAGTTTTTAAATTCTGAATAGTTCAAATTTTGTTGAAAAAATAACAAAGAAAAAGAAATGGAGTAATGATCACTAGAACCCAGAGGGGCACCCTGTTATATATTTGTAATAGAACTCGCTATATTGGTAATAACTAGATCTAATATGTTCTAATATGCCTATTCGTGTGTTTAGCCGATGGGATGTTCGCTGCAGGTACCCCATGGTGGGTATCGGGAGTTTCAGGGTATGGGGGGCTGACAGGAGGAGAAAGTGGGGAAAGGGGGGGGGGCATGGTGGTGGGGATACTGTCAGAGGTTGGCAGAAGAGAGGCTCCATAGAGTAATTTGCATAGGGAGATGACATCTGTGGGAGAGGGAGAAGACGAAGAGGTTAATATTTATATTTTTGGAGCTATAGGGGGATGTAGGCAACTGGGTGCTAGTCTGGGCTTGTAAGCACGCGCTGCTCATGTCCAGGTTTGGGTTGGGGGAGCAAGGTGGGGAGTTCCAGTCTGCCTAAGAATAGAGCGTTGTAGTTGTGTTCCATTTTCCTTGATTGGGAGATGGAGGGTGGGACATTGGGAGGAGCAGTAGAGAGAGAGAGAGAGTAATGAGGGTGCACAGGAGCATGGTGGAGCTAGAGAGAACTCTTAATGCTATAGCAGTTTGGGTCCAGAGCATAGTGTGGGAGAGGACTCCTAGTGGTGGGAAGGTATAAGCTGCAGATGGGATAACTGGCTGATTGGCTAAAAAATTTGAAGGGCATGGCCTGCTACGCTATATATGTAAGAGTCCACCAAGGGTGGTGGTGGAGTGCGGTGGGGAGCCGACACTCTGCCGGGCGGGTAAATGCAGAGATCCTCTGAGCTGGGCGAAGTTCCAAGCGCCTCACCTGTTCATTCGGGACTTTGAGAAAAACTCGGGGGGCGGGGGAGGGCTACTCTTCCAGTAGTCCCTCATGACCTCCGACGATCTCCTGCTGAGCTGCAGACAGTGGAGTGAGAAGAGAAGAGAAAGGGTTGATGAGTCTCTTTATACAGATAAAGTACCTAGGGGGAAGGTCAAGGGCTAGTGAGAAGCAGGGGTTAACATACGACGAGCTGCTGCAACTTTTAACTTACTGCTGAACTTCAAGATTACTGAGATGCACTTAGAGGCCGAGATGCACTTTCACAGTGGGGTCATTTTAAAGAAACAAGTAGAAATTAAGGAGAACAATTTGGCCTTTTCAGAAATTAAAGTAACCACCTAGCATTGCCACACAGTACGAATAAACTATAATATAGCAACACAGTTTAAAGTAACGATCTCTGTGCTTCGAAAATACAACATTTTAGCATTCCCACACAGTACAAATAAACTACAGTGCCTTCAGAAAGTATTCACCCCCCTTGGATTTTGTCACATTTTGTTGTGTTACTACCAGAATTTTTAATGCATTGAAATGATTTTTTCCCCCTTGATTCACACAGCATACTCAACAATTTAAAGGGGCCAAAATATTTTTATTGTGTAACAAAAATTTATGAAACATTAAAAATTGAAATATCTTGTTTACTTAAGTATTCACCCCCCTGAGTCAGTACTTTGTAGAAGCGCCTTTGGCAGCAATTACAGCTTTGAGTCTTCTTGGGTGTGTTTGTATCAGCTTTGCACATCTGGATTTGGGGATTTACGCCCATTCTTCCTTGCAGATTTGCTCAAGCTGTCAAGTTGGATGGGGAGCATCGGTGAACCGCAATCTTTAAGTCTTTCCACAGACTTCACTGGGATTCAAGTCTGGGCTTTGGCTGGGTCACTCAAGGACATTCAGCTTCTTGTTCTGAAGCTACTCCAGTGTTGCTTTGGCTATATGCTTGGGGTGTTGTCCTGTTGGGCAGTAAATCTTCACCCAGTCCAAGGTCTGTTGCAGACTGATGCAGGTTCTCCTCAAGGATGTGCCTGTATTTGGCTCCATTCATTGTTCCTCTATTCTGACAAGTGCCCCAGTCCCTGACGATGAAAGCATCCCATAACATGATGCTGCCACCACCATGCTTCATGGTAGGGATGGTGTTACGGGTGATGAGCTGTGTTCGGTTTCGCCAGGCATAGCGCTTTGCATTCAGGCCAAAGAGTTCAATTTTGTTTCATCAGACCAGAGAATCTTTTGCCACATGATCTCAGAGTTTGCCACATGCCTTCTTGCAAACTCCAGGCATGCTATTTGTGGTTTTTCTCGGAGTGGCCTCGCCTAGCCACTTCCCATAGAGGCTACATCTGTGAAGTGCTGCAGAGATTGTTGTCCTCCTCGGACAGGTTCTCCATCTCAGCCATGGAACTCTGTAGTTCTGTCAGGGTGGTCATTGGGTTCTTGGTCACTTCCTGACCTAGGTCCTTCTTGCCCAGTTGCTCAGTTTGGGAGGACGGCCTGCTCTAGGAAGAGTCTGGGTGGTTCCGTAATCTTTCCATTTCCTAATTATGGACTTGACTGTGCTCCTGGGAACTTTCAACACCCTAGAAATGTTTTTATACCCCTCCCCAGATCTATGCCTCCTCACAATTCTATCACGGAGTTCTACAGACAGCTCCTTGGTCTTCATGGTAGAGTTTCTGCTCTGACATGCACTGTCAACAGTGGGACCTTATATAGACAGGTGTATTTCCTTTGAAATCATGTCAACTATTTGAACTGACCACAGGTGGACTCCATTCAAGTTTTAGAGTGATCTCACAAGGAAAGTGGATTCACCTGAGCTCAATTAGGAGTGTCATAGGAAAGGGAGTGAATACTTATCAAATCAAGACATTTCAGGTTTTTATTTTAAATTACATGTACAAAAAATTCCAGAAGTTTTATTCCACTTTGACATTATAGAGTAATTTGTGTAGCTACATGACAAAAATCCCATATAAATGTATTTTAATTTGAGTTTGCAACATCACAAAATGTGACAAAATCCGGGGGTGAATGCTTTCTGAAGGCACTGTATCTCCACATGTGTGGGGACTAAAAGTCAGTGCAAAACTCAGTTTAAAGAATAAGGAAAAAGGCAACAAAACACAGAGATCCTCCGAGCTGGGCCGAACATTTCAAGCAATGTCTGCTTGTTCAGTCGGGACTTTGAGAAAAACCCGGAGGGGGGGTGCTACTCTTTCAGTAGTCCCTCACAACCTCTGGCGACCTTCTGCTAAGCTGCAGACTGTTCAGTCGGGACTTTGAGAAAAACTCAGGGGGCGGGGGAAGGCTACTCTTCCAGTAGTCCCTCATGACCTCCGGCAACAGGTACACTTTCAAGCCTATACTGCTCTATACCAAAAGTCACTATGGCATTCATGGCCCAGACTCCCCTGTCAGATGATCTAGCTGAAACAGCTAAATTTGGTTTGGGAGCAGCCAAATACCAGTTCAAATGGCTGCTGACTCTAATGACACTGCTGCCAGACGGATGGCAAATACAGTGGTTCAGAGGAGGTTTGCGTGGCTGCGAGTCACAAACCTCACTCAGGATACACAAACCAAGGCAATGGATTTCCCAGTCGAGGGTAATTCCCTCTTTGGAGAAAGATAAAGACTTACATGAAAAAGGTGGATGAATACAAAACCACCTACAGTAGCAATTCTGCAAAAGAAAGCTTCCCCTTGTACTAAAATATAGAGAAGGGGAGGCAGAGGCAGATCATTTCAGAACAAGCCTTTTTTATCAGGCCATGGCTGCACCTCAGTATCAGCAGTACCCACAGCAAGGGTACTTTAGGCACCACAAACAAGTGGTCCTGGATGTAGTGAGTCAGGGATTGTCTCTAAGTTCAGATTCCTTCCAGTACTAAAAACAAAGTTTTCTAACCATCTACAGATGTAGAGAGAGAGAAAACTCCGGGAAAAAGAGTTTGAAAACCTGTTACTGCCAAAGACAGTGGAGCCTGTCCTAGTACAGCAAAAGGTACCAGGATGCTTATTTCCACACCCCATAAGGGAGTCTCACAGAAAGTACCTCAGGTTCTGACTTCCATCAGGTCACTCTCCAAGAGTGTACACAAAGTACTTTTGCAGTGGTTGTAGCACACCTTCGAAGACAAGATGTCACAGTTTTCCCATACCTAGACGACTGGCTGGTGATTGTAAAATCACCCCAACAAGTGCGAGCATCTGCAACTCACCCAGGGGCTCCTGGAGTCTCTAGGGTTCCTGATAAATCTAAAGAAAGTCTGTCCTTCAGCCTGCTCAGGCACTACAGTTCACAGGAGCAGAGCTAAATACTCTGCAAGGCAGGGCAAGAAGTAGTCCACTGATAGTGGGCTAATTCAACCTGAATAAACCAAAAAACGCAAGACAGTTTCTTCAGCTACTGGCCACATGGCACCTGCCACTGGCACAGTACTGGAATCCAGGCTACAGATGAGGGACATTCAATTTCACCTCAGGGCTCACTGGTGTCAGAGAAAGGACCTTCTTTCAAAACTAATTCTAGTAGCAAAAAACATTGTTACAGGCCCTCCAATGGTGGAAAGAGGAAACCAACCTAATAGAAGGGTTCCTTTTTCAGAGTCCCCATCAGTTGTTCTGACAACAGATGCATCTCTACTAGAGTGGGGCGCCCATCTGGGGGTTCACACCACCCAAGGCACATTGTCAAGTGCAGAGTCACTCTTGCACATAAACCTGCTGGAGCTAAGAGTAGTGTTACTGGCACTAAAGGCTTTCACACAGCTAGTACAGGGAAGGTGGAACAGGTCAGAACAGACAATACCACCACAGTGTACTACATAAACAAGCAGGGAGGAACAAGGTCAAGCCCTCCCTGCACAAGACTCATGAAAATACAGAGTCTAGCATGGTTCTTGGGCCCCCCTGCAGGCTGTTCATCTGCCAGGCAAGGACAATACCTTGGCAGATATCCTGACTCAAATCAACCAGTCCCATCACGAATGGGCCTTGAACAGTCAGATGGTAAAAGTGATCTTCAGGCGGTGGGGCACCCCAGAGGTAGACTTGTTCACTTCCCACCAGAACCACCGCCTTCCACAACACTATGGCAGACCACCAGACCGGGAACAATCCCCCTGGATGCTCTGGCTCTAAGTTGGCCAGGGAAGTACCTGCATGTTTTTTATTCCTTCCCTCTGACGTATGGAGCATTTCTCAAGCTCAGGTCCCAGTCAGCATCAATGGTCTTGATTGCACCAGCCTGGGCCAGGCAGCCATGGTACTCTCTGCTACTCTCCATGTCTGGGTCTGAACCAGTACACCTTCCTCAGAGGCACAATCTGCTAACCTTCAACTAGGGGTGGCTCCTTTACCCATACCTCAGGCTAAAGGCATGGCTCTTGAAGGCCTATAATATGCAGGCTTGTATCTATCTGAAAGTGTCTTGGACATTTTAAGTGGTTACGGGAAGCCCTCCAGTAAGAAAATCTATACTTCAAAATTGGAACAGTTTACTATTTGGTGTTCAGCCAGGAAACTGGTACCAGCACATGCTGGGGTCCCAGCTGTGCTTGACTAGCTTTACCTATTTACATTCATTGGACGTGCAGTCTAGCTCCCTCAAGGTCCACCTAGCTGCAGCATCTGCTTGCATATCCGCTGGAAAAATGTTTTAATGGCTCCAGATCCTATTTTCAAAAGGCTCTTTAAGGGCCTGGCTCATATCAGCACAGGTTGGTGTACCAGCCTTGCTGGACTATCTTACCTATTTGTATTCACTGGGCTTGCAGTCCAGTACCTTAAAGGTCCACCTGGCCGCAGCATTTGTTTACATTTCAGTTGGATAGAATGTTTCTCTGGCCTCAAACCCTATCTTCAAAAGGTTCTTTAAAGGTCTGGCCCATTTGTAGCCCCCTCACAGGGAATCGGTGCCAGTATGGGACCTAAATGTGTGTATAGTTAGGCTCATGGGTCCCCTTTTTGAGCCTGTATCTTCAGCTTATTTGAAATATGTCACATAAAAAACTGTTTTCCTTGTGGTAATGACTTTTGCCAGAAGAATCAGTGAGCTCCATTCTCTCTGCATTGAACTGGACTACATTTCATTCCACAGAGACAAAGTGGTCCTGAGAACAAACAGGAAGTTTCTTCCTAAAATAGTTTCTGATTTCCATTTGAACAAAACCATTACCTTACCTGTCTTTTTCACTGAACACTATAGTTCTGGTGAAATTAGTTTTCATAGTCTGGACGTCAAAAGAGCTCATAGCTACGACTTGACAGCCACTAAGTCCATAGGCAGGACAGAAAATAGCTGTTCCTGACCTATGAAAATGTGAGAAAGGGTAAACCGCATCAAAAAGGTCAATTTCTCGCTGGATAGTACAGCATATCCAGTTTTTGTTACTCTAAGGCTGGAAAGGAGCCCCCAACAGGGTTGAGGGCCCATTCCACAAGAGGCACAGCTGCTGCCATAGCAGCTGTCGGGGATATTCCCCTGGTGGACATCTGTAAAGCAGCTACCTGGAAAACGTCACACACCTTTACAAAGCATTACAGTCTGGATAGTCTGTCTAGGGGTGATGCCAGGTGCGGTACAGCAGTCCTGCAAAGTCTGTTCCCAAAATAAGATTCTGTGCCCACCTCCAAAGGTACTGCTTGGTAGTCTGCATAAAGTTATGAATACCTGAGTATTACTGGGGTTAGAAGAAAAAAATACTTACCATAGTAATCTTGTTTCTTCCCAGTGTTACTCAGGTATTCATAACTTCCTACCCTGCCTCTCCTTCTGGAACCTTTAGCCTCTGCACTCCTGAATACTGTGTTCTCAGGGGTATAAATGCCATTTCTGGCAAATATGTTGTGATTGTGTTCACTATTGTTGACCCCCTCCCCTTTTTCAAGTGATTTGTACATTCAGGGGTATTCTTTCATATGTTATGCCCTCCAGTTGGAGGCCTTTTTTGGGTGTTAAGGGAGTTCCCTCTATAATTATTGTTGTTATTATTATTATTATTACACTTATTCCTTGTGGGCCTGTCTGTCCATGCTTCCAGAAAAGCTGAGAGGTTTAGAACTAAGGCTGTTAGTAGAAGGCAGCATTTGAAAAAGTGACTCATGCAAAAGATTCCATCATTTGCATATGTTCCATCTCTCTGGGCAGTTCTACCTAGAAGGCTTACTGCATAAAGTTATGAATACCTGAGTATCACTGTTAAGAAATACGATTACTATGGTAAGTAATTTTTTCTTCCTCCCCACACTACATGTTACAATTTTAAAGACAAGTTTCAAAGGCAGGTGATGGAGCTCGGCTTAAGGAAAGAATAGTACAACACCTGGAATCCATAGGAGCACAGGATCCAAGACAGCATGGGTTTACAAAAGGAAGGTCCTGTCAAACTAATCTCATAGATTTCTTTGACTGGGTAACCAGAGTGGTGGACCAAGGGGGAGCAGTTGATGTCACCTACCTTGACTTCAGCAAAGCTTTCAATACTGCTCCACATAGAAGATTGATTAATAAGCTGGGTTGGCTCGGGGTGGGTCAGAAGTTGATCAGCTGGGTGGCAAACTGGTTGACGGGCAGAAAACAGAGTGGTGGTAAACAGTATACAGTTGGAAGAGATGCAAGTCACAAGTGGGGTACCTCAGGGATCAGTCCTGGGGCTAGTCCTCTTCAATATCTTTATCAGTGACATTGCAGATGGACTGGAGGGTAAGGTTTGTCTGTTTGCAGATGACACCAAGATCTGCAACGGAGTAGATGATCCAGATGGAGTGGGCAGAATGAGAAGAGATCTGGATAAACCAGCAAAATGGTCGGAAGAGTAGCAACTGGGGTTCAACACAAAGTGATGCAAGATCATGCACATAGGGAAGAGAAACCCTGAAGCCACCTATAGGCTGGGAGGGGAGTTGCTGGTAGTCACAAGGGAAGAACAAGTCTTGGGCATCATCATCACCACCGATGACCTGAAATCATCCAGGCAGACCACTAAAGCAGTAGGTAAGGCTAGGGGGATGTTGGGGTGTATTAGTAGGGGTATCACAAGTCATAAGAGGGCGGCAATAATCCCTCTTTACAAGACACTGGTTAGGCCCTATCTGGAGTACTGCATGCAGTACTGGAGGCCACACCTTCACAAGGACATTAACCAAATTGAGGCAGCCCAGAGAAGGGAAACCAAAATGGTGCCGGGATTGCATCAAAAAACATATGAGGATAGATTAATGGAGCTCAATATGTATACCCTAGAGCGAAGGAGGGAGAGAGAGGTGATAGGCTCGGAACATTCAAACACCTTAAGGGCATTAACAAGATGAGAGTCTAACATGTTATAATATAAGAAAAATATCAGGACAAGAGGACACAGCATGAGATTAGAGGAAGGCTGATTAATGGGTAATGTGAGGAAGTTCTTTATCACAGAAAGGGTGGTGGATGCATGGAATTGCCTACCTCAGGAAGTGGTGGATATGAATACAGTGCAGGGCTTCAAACAAGCATGGAATAGGCATAAGTTAATAATACAGATGAATATGAATAGATAGGCCATTGACAGAACAAAGGCCGATGGCACATTCATATGGTAGAAAAAGAAATGGGCAGACTGGATGGGCCTTGCGGTCCTTATTTGCCGTCAGCTTCTATGTTTCTATGCCCAGAAGAGGGTCCTAAAGGTTGGATGGCAGTTGGAGCTTAAACGCTAATTTAAAAGACAACAAACAGAAACAAGCTGTTTGCTGCCTCTGTCTTTCTTACCGCACACTGTTCATCCTGGCTGTGTATCTGGCAACACTCACTACTCCTTGTAGCCGTCTCTCTCACGCAACAGTTGTAATCATGCCTCTGCTCTTCCTCACGGAAGTCTTTCTCACAACACAGCACTAACGTGAGAACAGGTCCAGAGAGGAACGGAAATTTGCTACCGGGCGGTGGGGTTAAGGTGGAGTGGAATGCACACTTGCAGCTGACAAGTCACTTACAACACTAACTGCTCCTCGTGGTCATCTCTCTTGCCGAACAGTTGTAATTGCATCTCTACTACTTCTTGTGGCAGTCATACTCTCTCACAGCACAGCACCAATAAATAGGTACAGAGAAGACTTGACACTCCCTGCCAGTATGCACGTGCCACCTACCAAATTGCAAAAAAACTCAAACTGAAGTTTCGTGACTACACTTACGAAAGCCTGATTAGTAAACTGTGCTAAAAGCAAACCTAAAGTGGCATAAAGATCCAGCAAGTGGAAGAACTACTGTATCAAAAATTTACTCAAACATTTACATTTTTAAATATGTAAACCTTTTTTAATAAAAACAATTATTTTATTTGGGGAAAAAAACATTTTATAAGCACAATTACACACTCCAAGGTGTACATACATTATGCTATATAGTCACACTTCCCACGTAGTTGAAGGCACAAGGCTGCAGCTTCAGGTCTCACAATGTACCCAGGGCGTATGGCAGTCTAGCATAACGTACATACACCCTGTTCTGTATTGTTGCTTAATTTGTCATGAAGTGGTCGTGACATTTCTTCACACTGTGTTACATAAAAAGTGCTTCTTGATATTTTCCTTTTGCTATTCAAATAGATTTAAAGCAAAGTAGGAGCTACTCAGACATTGCTGAATACAAGTTATACTTCATTGTAGAATTACGTTTCCTCAGATTTTAAATATTATTGATGTAAAAAGAAGTGAAATTGTGCTTCAGGGTTATGTACATTTGGTAGGAGTAATTTGTTTGGGTCTCTTTTCAGTAAAAAGGCCTGCAAATACTTCGAACAAGGAAAAGGGGCTTGCCCGTTTGGAGGAAAATGCCTTTACCTGCATGCTTACCCTGATGGGGCAAGAGCAGAGCCAGAGAAACCAAGGAAACAGCTGAGTTCCGAGGGCACTGTCAGGGTAAGGGGAACTTTGGTACTTTTCTTTTTACTTCATTGTGCAGTGCTTTCAATCTTTTGTCAAGCCATGCCATGTTTTCTTGCCCATGAGGACTGTTTATGTAAGGTATTTTGTTTGCTGTTATCTTAATCAAATATTGCACAGCCCTGCTTAACTAGGATCTGAACCCGATAAAGGCTTAGCCATTTGTGGCAGTATTTGCCAGAATCACTTTCATTCATCATTGCCATTTTCCACTACATTGGTGTTTTGTAGCTGTATATGACACCATGTGACGTGTGTGCTATGGTAAAATTGAAGAGCCAGCTGTGAAGCACACGTAGTCATGACTGTCTTGCTTTTTGAATTAGGTAACATTGTGTTTACCATGCTACAGCTGAGCACTAGAAAGCATAAGAGGCAAGCCATAACATTTGTTCTACACAGAGGATTCTTAAAATTAAACATTTTATCCAGGTGCACCTTACCCGTGAACAAAAATAAGTTAAACAGATTCTCTACAACAAAAAAGTTTATTTTTCTCTTCATTGTCATTAAAGCATGATTACTTTTGGATGGTTGTGTTGTGGATCTCTGATATTCATCAGCTTCGGAAAGCAACAGATTGCTTGTCAGTTCATGGTTTGGCACTGAAGGCAAGGGTTTTTTTCAGCTAACAAAAGCTGGTGGCCATCAGACCAGTAATTAAGTCAAAATTTCTGACCCACAGAAAACTGTGGTGGTCTACTGGGAAATGATTTTTGTTATACAGTATAAAATAGTTAACTTAGTGCTGTACTTAGTAATTTAGACCCAAAAAAAATTATGTTGCCCATCGTGTCTGTCCCCCACATTATGATTATGTCTGTAGCAGTGTGTATGAAAAAGTACCCTCCCACATCAAATGATTAGCTACAAATAAGCACACACTGCTCTCTCCCCTCCAGGACCCTCCCTCCCCTCCCCCGTTAGAGCCAATCAATAGTTCGACATACCAGTCTCCATCAAAACCCCCAGTAGCCATTACTGGTTGCTCTACCGAAATGGTCATGTGTTGTGTATTTCAACAGGACCTGCCCCCCACAGTCTCTGCTCCTTACCAGCAGGTCTGTGGAAGTCCAAAGCAATCCAGTTGAGGCTTTAGACATAACATGTTACACGGATGACGCACACAGTGCCGACTTCAGTATGTGCATTGACGTCATTGTGCACTGCATGATGCCCACTACAGCTGCAGTCACATCTGAGCCTTTTCCTAGGCTTTTCAGAAAACTGG
The DNA here is from genome assembly GCA_016271365.2 of Neoceratodus forsteri. NCBI lineage: Eukaryota > Metazoa > Chordata > Ceratodontiformes > Ceratodontidae > Neoceratodus > Neoceratodus forsteri. The sequence goes on from CM028129.1 coordinate 1,052,591,836, forward strand.
CCAATTGGGCCAGCAGTGGATTAGATCATCTGGCCTCTGTTAGTAATGTTTAGCTTCTGGCTAGCGGGCCACTGCTAAAGTCAGTCCTGGCCTAAACAAGTTTTGTTGCATGGCTAACTGTAAGCAGTTGCTCTATTTTTGATTTTCTATCAACAGATTCTACTTGTACTAGCAAAGTTTCTCAAGGGGACAGATTTTCAAAAGTAGGCACAGTACCTACGTAAACCATTGCGGCCACACTGTGGGGCCACACAGGTGTGTCATTTTCTAATACCACAGCTGCACCTGATTTTCTAACATCGGATGCAGTTACCACAATTGGACCTGCTTTACAGCAGCTTGCTCCTATGGTTGGTTGCAAGCTGCGTTTAGAGGCACCCAAGAGGCCCCAGCATTCATGCACACTAGACCGCAAAAATGTGGTCTAGCTGATGTTAATTGATGCCATGGATAGAAAATCCCATTTTGTTTTTTCTCCAAGTCCGGTGTGGTGTATCTCTGATACACCCTGGGGTAGGCAGCAACAAATGTGCTTTTAAAATCTGGCCTATGCTTTCCACGTTACTTCAGTTTGGCTCCTTTTCCAGTGAATGTAATCTCAGCATTACTAGGTAAAGGTGAAAGATGTCACTCTTTAATATTAGAGTGACGTTTAGTGAGAATGCAATCGTCACAGGATAATACCCCACAGAAATGAAATACTGTGTTATCTTGAACAAAAGTCCCTTAACCTCCTAGTGCTCTACTGTCTACTGTAGCCGCAGAAATGGGTAGAAACAAGACCCCACTGAAGTGGAGATGTTGTATCACAGCTGGGCTATCCAGTGTAAATTAAACTGTAAAGCAAACTTTTTTTTGCTTCCTACATCTTCGATTTACCCATTACAGTTTACTATAGTCCTTTATGAAAGTGACAATTATAATAGTGTGAAAAGGCTGTTAAAACTGGTTTTCATACACCCATTTATTTGCCAGAAGTACCCACATACAGTATTTTGTTACATCTTTTCTACCCCAGTGTACCCTTGTTGTATGTACAGACATACTGATTGTACATTATCACAAAACAAACATTTCACCTATTTAACAATATATTATGGAAAAATTCATCTAAAGCACTTTACATTTGGTGCCCACTGTTTTGTAGTCATTTTGCTCTTGGAGTTAAAGTATACCCCGATGTCTCAAGGGGAGAATTAAAAAAAAAACATAATATTTCTGTGGGTAGTTTCCTCCTTTTCTTTATAACAGTGTGTATGATTGCAAAACCAGGATCACTGCGCTTTAGACTTCATTTGTTCTGGCTACTTGTCTATACCTGACTTCAATAATCCTTTGTCATTTGCATCATAAATGCTTCATCAGCAACAAACTATGATGCCACAAGCAGAGGATTGTGATCTCAGGCGTAGATGAGCAGCCAGAGGAGATCCCTATGTAGGGCACCAGGATCTTGTTTTCATGTAGACAACCCACCAGTGCAGTAGGTTGGTGGGGTGAGGTAGTACAGTATGGGCAGTCTTGAGAGACCCTTAATCTCTTTCTGCCATCAGATTCTATGATAATGTTCATAGATCTTCAAGGATATCATGGCAGATATGGTTTCTGTTACTGCAACAATTGGCCGTGGAACCTCCAGTTCCCTGCCTCTCTACTGGGACCTGCTAGCTCAGGCTTGAGGGGCCCTGGTCCAACCCGACCTCAAGTCCCTCCATCTGCATGCATGGATCCTGAGGACATAGCCATTGCCAGGTCTGGGGTGTCTCAGAAGGTAGCTAATGGCCTGGTGGCTGCCAGAAAACCTTTCACCAGGGCCACGTGCTCTGTGAAATGGAAGTGGTTTGCTATCTAGGCTGCTTCTCATGACCCAGACCCTTTTCACCTGTCCGGTGAACCAGGTTTTGGAGTATCTCCTGAGCTTATCTGAAGAAGGACCAAAATACTCCTCTCTTAAGGTGCACACCTCTGCCATTTCTGCCTTTCATGTGCCCACTGATGGGCTTACTGTAGCCCAGCTGGGTGTTGCCTGTACTTTTCTGAGAGGCATCCTCCACTTGAAGTCTTCTATCTGTAACCCGATTCCAGCCTGGGACCTGAATTTTGTTTTGGAGAAGCTGACCCTGCCTCTTTTTGAGCCAGCCACAATCTTGCAAGCCATGCCTTCTGTCGTGGAAGTGTTATTTTTAGTTGCTATTACTTCTGCTCGAAGAATTTCAGAGCTTCAGGCTCTCATGTGTGAGCAACCCTATCTGATTTTCCACAAAGACAGGGTCTCTTTGCATAGTAACCCTATGTTTCTTCCTAAGGTGGTGTCTGAGTTTACCCTAAATCAATCCATCCACCTGCCTGTTTATTATCCAGAGCATGCCAATCCAGGGGAAGCATTGCTCCATACTTTGGATGTGCATAGAATTTTGTGTTACTGTACACAGCATACCAAGGACTGCAGGAAGTCCAAACAGTTTTGTTTCTTTTGCCCAAGGCAGAGAGGGCGCTCCAGTTCCTAAACAGTGCTTGTCCAAATGGCGGGCCAGCTGTATCATTTTTTGTTACAGGAAGTACGGTAAGGAACTTCCTGGGGTTGTTAAGGGCCACTTCACCAGGGGCATGGCCACTTCCATTGCCTCTTTCAGGGGCGTGTCTGCAGCTGAGATTTGTGCTGCTGCCACTTAGAGTACTGTCCACACCTTCACCAAGCACTACAGTTTGGACATTGCCTCCAGAAAAAGGGCAGGCTTTGGCTCAGCTGTGCTTCAGGGCTTTCTTTCTTAGGCCTCTGGCCTCCTGCCACCCAGATTGTCCTTGCTCTCAGAACTGCTTGAGACTCATTCTTTGGTGTAACCAGATGACTGCGCTATCCCCAAAGAAGATAGAACAGTTACGTAAGAACTAACTATAACAGTAGGAATGGATGGACCTCACTTACATTCAGCAGGCAAAGGAACGCTATACTATGGACCTACAGATCTATATCCAAGATGCTACCCTCCTACATTTCTGTCTGCCCTCCTGCACCTTACGAAACTATGCCTTGAGAAGTCATTCATACATCTCACTAGCTGTGCCTATAGTCTTTTCCCATTTTGGCAGAGTCTCCTTTAGCTATGTGCTGCCCCAGCTGTGAAACAACATCCAGAAATCCATAAAATTGGTGCATCCTATTGGTTTTGCGGAATTCAGGTCACTCTGTTCAGGATACTTCTTGAAGCCTTGTCAGTGCCCTCCTTGTCGCTAAACTGTAGCCATACATTGCTATTCTTACAGTCAACCCTCTACACTTTCTAGCCTCTTGTTAGAATTACCCTAAGCCATGTTCCTGGAGTCATCCTTGCTTTCTACTTGTTGCTGAGCCCCCAGCTGGCACTGTCACTAGCACTAACTCTGCTCTACTAGAGCTATCAGTGTCTAAAATCACTGGTCCGGCACATTGGTGCTGACTTGCTTCCACCTCTCTGCTGTACTGTTTACTGGGATGAGGCTTCACCTTACGACCGGGCCTCATTGATTATCCTTGTACCTTGTTTTTATTGCTATGTATTGTATTACTATGCCCATTTGTGCTATATATTCTGTTGTGCTACTGTATTATTTATTCTGTACCTACCGGGCCCTCCTTGAAAACGAATTTGCTCAATGGAATTTCACCTGGCTAAATAAAGATTGATTGATTGATTGATTGAGTAGATCTTCCGGGGAATCTCTGTCATCAGGTCATGCCGTCCCTCCCTCCCTCCGTCCCCCTTTCTCTCTACAGCTCGGCTGTCCCATTGCTCCAGCCTTTCTGCTACCTGGTCACCTTCTCTGTCTTCTCAGTCCCTTTTAGGACTCCAGTTTTCTTATGGCCTGCAGCTAGGGAAAGAACTGAGGAGGGAGAGGGGCGACTCACACTTTTATAGGGTGAGTGACGACTGAGCCTGATGTCAGCATTGGCGGCCCCTAATAGACTGCTGCAGAAAAAAGCTTCTATGGGATCCTGACGCCTGACAACGAAGTTCCTTAGGTGTGACCTGATGACAGAGAATCCCTCGAAGATCTACTGTTACGGTAAGTTCTTACGTAACTGTTTTTTTTTTTTAAATATGTACTTACATATTTTAAATAATATTTGTCATTTTGCTCTAAAATCACCATACAGAATGCACCATTGTAAGTTATTTTCTGGGATAAGAATACTGCCTCCTCAGCTAAGGATACATTATAATGCAGCAGTTTTTGCTTTTCGTGTTTACAAAAATTCTGGTCCTGCTGTTCTGTTTTCTTCTTTCTGCTTGAACTCCAGTGAATGTAATAATACAAAGAGTAATTCATCTACACTTTTTTCGATAAAACCAATCCAGTTTACAATGGGGAAAAAAGTATTTCTTACCCCAGGAGTCCTTTAGCATCAGTATCTATAGCAGTTAGCTGGCTAGGTGCAACTGCCCCGGAGGTATGCCTTTGAAAGAATTATAATGAGCTAAGGCATCATCAAATCAAAGAACAGGAGGGGAATGTTCTGAGTGAGAGCAGCCTGAAGGGCTTCAGAATTTTTTCTCCACTGACTTAGCAACATTGCCCCAGAGGTGTCTCTCAACTTTCCTTGTTGACAGCCCTTTTTCTGCTTAGCTTGGTAAAGTTTTCCTCACAAGCTTAATTTTTTAGTGTGCCGAGTGCAATTTTACAAATTTTTAGCGATTTAGTTTTTCCTCAGCTTGTACCGTAACTGCATACATTTGTATTTATTTTTACCGTGATCGCATATTTTATGTACTTTTTTTTTACCACAAATGCATTTTTTTGACGGTTCTTCACTATTTTAACACTTTTCTTGAAGGAACCATCAAATTTTAATGTTTTTCCTTATTTTTTACCTCAGAACTTGCATGACCTTACTGCGAGATATCCGGTTTCATTTTCAAACTTTGACAGTTACTGCTGGGTTCTCTGTAGATTGGCTTGTCAGAGATTCCCAGAATAAAAAGAAATCTGGACCTACAGGATTTAAAAGGAAAAAGAGAGAGTGTGTCAGCTTTCACAGGACTGGCTTAACAGCATTTCAGCAACTTGTGCCTCAATTGTTTTTGGTCCAGATCTACTGGTTCTCTTTGCACAAATTTGGTGAGAAACAGAGCAAAGAGAATTAAAAAATATATGTGACTGAGGGAAAATCAAAGGCTACCGATGAGGAGCCATCTAAAACTAATAACAATAAAAATTCAAGCAGGGTGCTGATGAAGCCTCCAAGTCCATGCCCAAAAATAAAGCTTCCAAAGGAGCTGATGAAGCTCCTCACACATTTAAAAATAATAAAGGTGCTGATGAAGAGTCTGTACAAAATAGGAAGCATGATCAAGCTGCTGATGAAGTGGCTAAAAAGATAGTCTGTAAAGATAAAAACACTCCTGTTCCTCCTGGGAAAGCCAATAGTGAGGCAACCGGCAGTTTAAAACATAAAGAAAAAACAAAGCATATGCAGCCACAATCTGCGCAGGAACTCCCATCTGTGCAAGATATGGCAAAAACATCTTTCAGGCCCTACAAAAGATGGGGTCTATTTTTACTGGGGCTGGCAAGCACTTTTCCACAGTTCTCTCTTCTGAAGACTGTGAGGGTGATGCAGATGATGACGAACATTTTTTAAGATGCCCATGACATGAATTTTGAGGGCCTAGAACCTGATGTGTCCCCCAACCCTCCTTTGGAGCTTCCTCTGCTGACCAGGAGGGCCCCTCCTCTATGCTTACATTTATCCAAAATATGCTAGACACCCTGGACCTCCCTACTCAGGGGTCCATCCAGGATGACGATGAGGATAAGTATTACAGGGAGATGAAAGGTCTCTCACCCCCTAAGAAACTGGTCATGCCTATCTATAATGTTTTCAGAAAAAATACCATTATACTGCTTCAAATCCCCACTTCTGTGGTAGGGGTTGACAAGCGGGCTGAAAAAAAAATACAAATTGTCTAAAACAGATACTGAGTTCTTGTCTGTATATCCTAGCCATGAGAGTATAGTACAAGAAGGCAGCTTGTGAGAAAGCTGGGGTTTCCTTTTTCCTCTTATCCCCAGACAAGGACTCCAGAAAAATAGACTTTATAGCAAAGAAAATGTATACCACAGCTTCTCTGCTGGTCAGACTTTCGTCATATATGGCTTCCCCTGTGATCAAAACATGTTCATTTCCAGAACAACTGACTACATGAAAAAGGTCAACGAGTGCAAGGCCTCTTGGCAGAGTCACTCCTCTAAATCTTAGCCTCCTGCCCCACAGAAATCCCACCCGAGGAGAAATATGGGCAGAGGTTACTTTCCCGGGCCTTACATTCCCTACCCCCAGTCTGATTTCTCTCAGTACAGAGGTGCTTTCAGAGGGAGGGGCAGAAGGGGCCAGAGAAGGACAACCTCTACCCAGCCAGCAGCCTCGCAGTCTAAGCCCTGATATGAGTGTACAGGTCGCCTCCCCTCTGGTAGTAGGAGGCAGACTCTCACACTATCTTCAGAACTGGTCCCTCATTACCTCGGACAAGTGGGTTCTAGAGATAGTGGAAAAGGGTCTGCCACTATGGTTCAAGCAGATACCAGACCTCAAGCACACTCAGGTGTCAAAACCTCTAATCCCAACACAGGTGCTACTGTTGGAATTGGAGGTAAAAAACCTTCTAGTTCTGCAAGCAGTGGAGAGGGTCCCGGCCCACAAGAAGGGCAAAGGCCTCTACTCCAGGTACTTTATGACACAAAAGAAAACTGGAGAGTGGTGACCTATCTTGGATCTCAGATATTTAAACAAACATCTGCTAAAACCCAAATTCAAGATTGTCACACTATCACTAGTCATACAGTCCTTACAGCATGAAGACAGGCTAGCCTTCCTGGACCTAAAAGACGCTTACTTCCATATACCCATAAGGAGATCTCACAGGAAGTTTCTCAGATTCAAACTCCCTTCGGGCCACTATCAGTTTGCTGCAATGCCCTTTGGCCTGTCCTCTGCCCCAAGAGTCTTTACCAAGTGCCTGGCAGTGGTAGCAGCACACCTCAGGAAGCTGTATGTCGCTATCTACCCCTATTTAGACAATTGGTTCATAGTGGCAGAGTCTCCTTGTCAGATCAAGGAGTCCCTTTCCCTCACAGAGCACACTTTAGAGTCTCTGGGATTCCTGGTAAATCTAAAGAAGTCTCACCTGGAACCCACCCAGCTACTCACCTTAATAGGAGCTCAGCTGGACACCCAGAAAGGATATGCCTTCCTCCCACAGGAGAGAATTCAGAGTTTCCTCTCAGTGGCAGATTCTTTCATCTGGGGACAGCCAAGACCAGCCAGACATTTCCTCAGGATCTTGGGACACATGGCTTCAATGACTGCAGTGGTCCCAGGAGTCAGGTACAGGATGCCACACCTGCAAGCCTACCTCAGAACTCGGTGATCTCAAAGAAGCAACAATTTTTCAAAGCTGATACCTGTGACAGAGCAGTTCCTTCAGACTCTGCTTTGGTGGATGAACCCTGCAAATCTGGCAGCAGGGATACCCTTCCAGGCTCCGCTTCCCACAGAGGTGATCACCACAGATACCTCCCTCCTGGGGTGGGGAGCACATCTGGACAGTGCCTTAGTAAGTGGCACCTGGGCTCTCCAAGAGTCTCAGCTACACATAAACCTTTTGGAACTCAGAACAGTCTTCCTAGCTCTCAAAGCATTTGCTCCTGTCATAAAGGGACAGACTATGCAAATTCGAACAGACAACACCACTGCAATGTTTTACATAAACAAGCAGGGTGGTACCAGATCAGGAATACTCTGTTCGGAGGCTCTGGAAATCTGGTCTCTCACCTTCTCCCTGGGCTTCAGCCTTTCAGCTATTTACCTCCCAGGCAAACACAATACCCTGGCAGATGCTGTAAGTTGCATCAATCAATGCCACAGTGAATGGACTCTGAACAGGCAAGTACTACCCACAGTGCTCAGGCGGTGGGGCACACCAGAAGTGGATCTGTTTGCCTTTCCCCTTAACTTCCAGCTTCCTCAGTACTGTTACAGGCCCCCAGTCCCAGGAACACTTCCCCTGGATGCCTTGATCCTGGACTGGTCAGGGAGATTCTTACATGCATTCCCCCCTTTTCCCCTGATACTCAGGGTATTGCTGAAACTCAGACAACAGCCTGCATCAATTATTCTGGTGGCTCTGGATTGGCCCAGGCAAGCCTGGTACCCTCTCCTTCTCTCATTATCCTGCAGCAGGCCCATTCACCTGCCTCCAACTCGCTCTCTGCTGACCTGTCCTCAGACAGGAGTACATTATCCAGACATATACTCTCTTCACCTCAAGACTTGGTTCTTGAAGAGTTAGAGTTTTCATCCTCTCAGTACTCAGAACATGTCCTTAAGATCCTGAGAATGGCTAAAAATCTAACACAAAAAAAGACTTATGCAGCCAAATGGAAACGGTTCTCCCTCTGGTGCAAGAGCAAAAAGGTCAATCCTCTTACAGCTTCAGACCCTCAGCTGCTGGATTACCTGGTACATCTGCAGGCATTAGGCTTGAAACCATCTTCCCTCGAGCTACATCTGGCTGTAGTTTTGGCCTGTCTTTCGGTGGGGAGTAATTTTTTTCCCATACCATATTCAAAAAGTTTTTCAAAGGCCACTTGCACCTCCAGCCTCCAGTCAGGGAGATGATTCCTCCTTGGATCCTGAATCTCTGCATTGCAAGGCTCCTGAAACCACCCCTCAAGCCTATGGCCACTGCACATATCAAGTTTGTGATCTGAAGTCGGTCTTCCTGGTGGCCATTACCTCTGCCAGGAGAATCTCAGAGTTATAGGCCCTCTGCACTGAGCCTAATTACATAATTCCGCACAAAGATAAAATTGAGCTCAGGACACATAGGAAGTTTCTGCCTAAGGTGGTTTCAGAGTTCTACCTAAACCAGTCCATTACTCTACATGTCTTCTTTACTGAGAAATCCACTCCTGGTAAGCAGAAGCTCCACAGTTTGGATGTCAAAAGAGCTCTCTTTTACTAACTAGAGCATACTAGGCAGTCCAGAGGCTCTTCCACTCATTTGTTCCTCACCTACATGGATTTAGGCAGAGGAAGACCAGCTACCAAGAGAACTGTTTCCTGCTGGTTGGTCTCTTGCATTAGATTCTGCTATGAAAAAGCCGGTCATCAACCTCCTGTGGGGCTCAGGGCCCACTCCACCAGGGGCACTGCAGCCTCTGTGGCAGCAGCAAGGACACCCTTCTGGATGTCTGCAAAGCAGCTACTGCAAAATCTTGCCATCTAGCACACTACAGTTTAGATGTGCAGTCCAGATCTGATGCCAGATTTGGCAGGGTGCTTCTGCAGAGCCTCTTTCCTAAGTAAGTTCTCTGCCCACCTCCCACTTGGTACTGCCTCGGTAGTCTGCTATAACTGATGCTAAGGACTCCTGGGGTAAGAAAAGAAAAATACCATCATAGTAACCTTCTTCTCCAAAGAGGTCCTTTAGCATCAGTGAGCTCCCACCCTCCTCCCAGTTCACCTGTTAGAGAAGGGCTCTGTTCTCAGTTTTATTACCACATTTTTTTATTGATCAGTTTTCATGCTCAGGTTGTTGTTATCTGGTTTCAGGTTTCGGACATTTGCATGTTTTTTTAAACTTGCTGGTTCACTTTTCGGGACATGTGCCCATTTTCTAACTTGTCTTTTTATTTCTAGGCATCTTAAACATGGTACGTAATTTATCAGTTACCAGATAGGTACATCTCTCATTCTTAAGACAATAGGGAAGCAAAATATAAAAAGCATCTTTATCATCATAACAAATTTTATATCCTCTCCAAACCCTAATGCTATATCTACTTTCTTCCTATCTGTTTCCTTCCTTGTTCGATTCTATACTGTCCCTAGATTCCAAGGTTTTATTTCCATTCCTTTAATCTATCATCTTCCCCCGCATTCTTTCTTTATTGCTTCCCTCTTTCTCTCACTCTATTTCATCTTTATGTCCCTTGAAGTTACCCTTAATTGTACCATGTCTGTACTTCTCATATTCCGTCTTGTATATATTAAAGAAACCCTTTTATCTAAATATTAATCTTTACCTTTTATTTTCATAACATTATGCAGGATGTGTCCCAGGCGTTCATTTTCTCACAACCTACCTTCAGAATACCCCCCATCTCTTCCACCCTCCAATTCACCTCTTAGTCATCTTCTTCCTATTTTAGTATCCTCAATCTTCCTATCCCTATTTCTCTTCACCTGTCTTCCCCCTCTATGTTAAGTATTGGTCTAATACCAGCCTTTGTGTGATTTCTTGGATATATTTATAGTAGGGTAACCATCTGGCATTAAACCTTTCCGTCCTTAACTGAACTTTTGCTCCTATACTTTCTAATTGCTTAATCCTGTCCATATTTTGTTTCTAAATCTCCGCTGATGGTGAGGACCGCGTAAGCCATCTCTGTGTAATTGCCTTTGTTGCTGCCGTCACACAAATGTACAACAAGTATTTATAGTCTTTCCTTGACAGATCTACGGGGGGAAGGCCCAAAACCAGATTTTCAAACTGAGGAAGAAGGTGCAAATCAAACATTCTCCTTATAATTTCCTTTATGTCTGCCCAGTACTTTGTTAATACTGGACATCCCCAAAAAATATGGAAATGTGAGCCTACTGTCCCACAACCTCTCCAGCATTTATCTGAATTCTGTCTATCGTAATGTTTAGTTATTGTTGGAACTCTGAAAAATCTAACACTTACTTTCCATCTAAATTCTCTCCAGTTTTGTAAACTGGTTGTTCTCTGTATACCCTCCCAGATCCCCCCCATCTTTCTGGTTGAATCCCGTATCCTATCTCCTTTTCCTATTTTGCTTGTATATTTTTTTCTGTATTCCCTGCCCTCCCCTTGATATAACAAAGCATACATTTGTGCTACTATCCTTTGTATCATTTAACAACATTCTGTTTCATATCAGAGCTACCTCCTCCGTTAGGGGGCGGGCCACCTCTGCTACTCCTATCTCCTCCATTATTATATTTCTACATTGGAAATATCTGAATAATTCCTTCTGAGACAACTGGAATTCCTGCTGTAAATTCAGAAAAGACTTAACCCCTGTACCCTCCACCACCTGGGCCAGCGTTAATATACCGTTCCCGACCCAACCCTCCAGGGAGATAAAACGCTTCATACCCACTATAGCTGGTATATATTCCAGCGGGATTATCCGCCATACCGGAGCTGGCTTTTCCCACTTCTGTCTGATCTGGAGCCATACTGTAAGAGTTTGTCTCGTCCAGCAGTTCCTGACCTCGGTCAAGTTTGTGTCCATTATAGTCCATGGGAGAACCTGCACCGGCAGGCTTATATGGGCCTTCCTTTCCATTTCCACCCAGTCTGGGGATTCATCCTGTATCAAGAATTTCAGGAGCGGCATCATTTGGGCTGCATAGAAGTAAGTCCGTAGATGTGGCATCCCCCTCCCCCTTCTTTTCTAGGTATTGACAGCAATTGTTGCCTAATTCGAGGCTTTTTCCTTGCCCAGATAAACTTGGCTAATTCTTTCTCCAAGTCCTTCCAATCTTTACTGGGTATGTCTATCGGAAGAGTACTGAAGAGAAACAACCAGTGAGGTAGAATGTTCATCCTGACAGTGTCTATTTTTTGAGTAAGCCCCAACGATAATAATTTCCACCTCCCAAAATCTTTCTGAATCTGTGTTTTTAATTTCCCATGGTTTATTTTATACAAATCCTTCATATCATGTGGGATTTTAATTCCTAGATATCTTATTGGCTTTTTAGTGTATTTAAATGGTATATTCTTTTTAGATCCTGATCCCATTCTCCTGAATTATTTTCATTTCTGTTTTCTCTTGGTTTATTTATATCCTGACATTTTGCCAAAATTTCTGTATCGGGGTTAAAAGATGAGGTATGAGCCTGTTTTGGGTTTGACACATAAACTAACGCATCATCCATAAAGTGATATTTTATTTCTACCCTTTCTACCGTTATACCCGTTATTTTGGATGTCTCCTTATAGCTTGAGCCAAGGTTCAATACTGATTGTGAATAATAACGGAGACAAGGGACACCTTGTCTAGTCCCTGTTTGTATCTGAATCTCGTAGAAACTACCCCATTTACCTTCACCCTTGCCGCGGGTCTACTATACAATAACTTTATCCATTTCAGGAATTCATCCCCCAGATCCATCTCCCTCAAGACCGCAATCAGGAACTGCCAGTTCAGGCGGTAAAATGCCTTTTCAGCATCCAGAAAAATGGCTAATCCCTGGTCTTTGAATTCTCTAGCCCCTGTGATGACATTTAACAATCTGCGGATATTGTCTGCTAGATGTTTCCCTGGGATAAATCCTGTTTGATCCGTATGAATTAGTTTAGTGATTACCTTCTGTAACCTATTAGCCAGGACTTTGGTCAGAATTTTGCAGTCCTAATTAAGAAGGGAGATGGGTCTGTAGGAAGCACACCTATCCCTTGGCTTCCCTTCTTTTGGAATGACTGTAATAATTGCCGAATACCATGTAGGGGGGAAGGCCTGTTCTTCCAAACAGTTATTAAAGACTTCTGTCAGGATGGGGGCAATGGTTCCACAACATTTCATGTATAATTCACTGCTAAACCCATCTGGTCCGGGCGCTTTCCCTTGTTTCAGTCCCTTAATTACCTGGACTACTACTGTCTGAGTAATTTTAGCTCCTAACTCCATCCTATCTTCTCTGCTTAGTTTTTGCAGCTCAAGATCTTTAAGAAAATAATCGATCTCCTCTTCCATCTGTTCTGAAACTATTGACTCTGTATATAGTGTTTGGTAAAAGTTCCTAAAGGCCTGCGCTATATCTACCGGTTTACTCCTTCTGTCTTCTGTTTTCTCATCTATTATGATACTTTTAATCGTTCGGTTCGACTCCTGCTGCTTTAGCCTGAATGCCAGCGCATGAGCTGCCCTGTGCCCAACCTCTGAGTATTTGTATTCCAGCCATCTTATCCATCTCTCTGCCTGTTTTTCTTAATGTTCATTTAATTCTTTTTTTAGCTAATTCCAATTGTTTTAATCTCTCCCCATCTTTTGGATCCTGTTTATGTTCTCTTTCCCTCTGATGAACCTCTTTCAGAAGTCTTTCCTGAGTGAGACTGGCCAGTTTTTTTGTTTCTAGACACAATACTTATCAGTTCTCCCCTGACTACAACTTCTCGCTGTATCCCATCTAATTATAGGTTGACAACCTTCATTTCCCTTTGCATAAAAGATTTCGTTAAATCTATCCTCTATCCTCTTGACTGTGGATTTATCAGCCAAAAGGGAGACATTCAGTCTCCAAATCGGATGTCTCTCTTCCTTTTCTACCATAAGGACCATCTCAACCGGCGCATGGTCCAAGTTGGTGATCGAGTGAATTCGGGCTCCAGCGGCCATATACATACATGTCTTTTGGAGGAGAAATAAATCAATCCTGGAATATGACCTCTGAACCGATGAATAATGTGTGTAATCTCGTGTCCTGGGGAGGCGGGCTCGCCACACATCTACCAAATTTAGGCTTCTTATCAGCCACTTAAGCCATTTAGACGCTTCCCTACTTGTCTGGGAACAACCTGACGATCTATCCATAAATGGGCATAACACACTGTTAAAGTCCCCCCTATCAATATTTGTCCTTGGGGCAGTCTTACCAGTTTGTCAGTGATTCCTTTAAAAAAACTACCCCCTCTAATATTTGGAGCATAGAGGTTGACAACATGAAAAGGGACATCCAGTACAGTGCCAGATATTCTGACATATCTCCCCTCATTATCTGTATCTATCTGGTTAACTATGAGGGGGCACCCCCTTTTCACCAGAATTGCCACTCCAGCTTTCCTCCCATCTCTACTTGGCGAGGCATAAACTTCTCCCAACCATGTCCATCTCAGTTTCAAACCCTCTGCTTCCCTTAGGTGTGTTTCTTGAATAAGAGCCACATCACCTCCCAGTCGCTTCAATTCAGCTAAGATTTTCGTTCACTTGACAGGGGCGTGTATTCCTTTCACATTGTGTTATTATCTTAAGATTAACCATCGTTGTGAAATATCCCTTTCCATCTCTTCAACCTCCATTGTAAGTCCCTCGTGGAACCACATCCTTCTTTTACACATAAACTTATTAAACCATTGAATAAACATTGATTAACATATCTCAACTTTATAAAACTTTTCAACATCATGGCAGCTGCTTCCCAGAGCTTGCCTCCCTTCTTAATTCAATCTCCCTTCTTATGCTTCCTAGGTGCGACTGCGCGTTTCAACTACTGTTAACAATTTACCAGTAGCTCCACGGGTGGGCCCACTAGCACACTGACCTGCTTATCTCCTTCCTCGGCCTCGCTTGTTGTTTAGGGAAACGGCAGTAGTCACCCAGTGTAACCACCCCAGCTAATACTATATACCAGCCAAGAATGGGTTAGCAGCAGCCCAGCCCTTCCGCCCCCCCAGCAAACTTCAATCTTCTAATCAGCATTTACCTCATACCATTATTCAGTCTCTTACTAAAGAAAAACAAAAAAAAACCGAAGTCTCATATGTGAAACCTATATTCATTTAAACCCCCAAAAGTTGCTCTCAGTCCGGCTTCTCCTTCCCTTTTCAGACCGTCTCTTCTGATTCCCCTCCGAGTCTTTTTGAATCTCTTCTCCTTCGCAAATGTCCTTCTCACCCTTCCTTTCGTTTCTCTGAATCTTGACTGTCCATCGCATTGAGCATTCTCGTGAGATCCAGCATTAAATACTTAGGCCACGACCACGCTGGGCTCCTTTTCCTTCCTCGATTTACCAGGCTCCATGCTCCTTCAATTAGTTTCTGCTCCAACAGGTCACCGTCCAAATTTGGGATCATTATTTCTTTCTCCTTCAGAAATGGGACTGCATCCACCAAGGTCGGGTATATTTTGAAAGAAGAGCCCGTAAATACTTTCAGTTTTGCTGGGTAGTTAATCTGGGTTCTAATTTGGTGTTTATCTTTTAATTCTTTAATGACTGCTCTAATTTGGTTTCGGCGATACTGAAGTTCTGTCGAGAAATCTTGGTCTAGAAATACTTGTCCCCTGCAAATGTAAGGTTTTTAAGTCTCCAAGCTTCCTTTAATATGTAATCCTTTTCTTGAAAATTCAGCATTCTCACCACCCAAGACCGAGGTCTGGCTTTTTCATCTGTCGGCTTGGGCCCCAGAGCTCTATGGGCCCCTTTCAATTGTGAGGGAGAAGTCCGAGGGTATAGTTAGTAGCAATCTCAGTACATGTTGGATAAAGTCTGCTGCCATAGGATAACCCTCTTCTTCCCCCTCTCTGATCCCGTATATTCTAAAATTATTTCGTCTTGCTCTGTTTTCTGAGTCTTCCATCCTAGCATGCATTTGCCTTTTCCTGTGCAGGAGATGTATAATCAGCCTATCCGTTGCGTCTTGTATCTCCGTGGTCTGGGTTACTCGCCGCTCTGCTCTTTCGACCTTCTTATTTATGTTTTTTACTTCCATCTTAAGATCTGCTATCGATGTTTCAATTTTTTGCACCGTCTTGAGAATTTTGGCTACTGCTATTTCCATTGGTACTTCGGGTTGAGAATCCTCCTCTTCGAAATCGATCGATGACACCGAGGGGGACCGTGCTCTCGACATGGTCGACATAGTCGCTAGGCCTTCTGTGCCTTTGTGGAGAGTGAGTTGCTTTAATTTACTGCTTTTTTGGTCTTGCCTCGACCTTTTCGACTTACTTTGTTTAGCTGACATTAACACAGCTTCCAATTATTAACTTCAGCACTTTCTTCGTCAAAAAGAGGTAGAAAAAGAGTTTTAAACAGCTGGGGAGATTGGAGCTCGTTTCTCTAGGCTGCTACCATCTGGGTGACGTCACCGGAAGCCCCCATGTGCCCATTTTCTTCAGAAAAAATTCTGAAGTCCTTCAGGCTGCTCTCGGCCAGCACACTCCCCTCCTGTTTTTTGATTGGCTGATGCCCTACCTCCAGGGCAGTTGCACCTAGCCAGCTAGCTTCTATAGTTACTGATACTAAAGGACCCATTGGAAGAAAGAAGATTACTACAGTGGGTAATTTTTTCTTTCATGGTTTGGTCCTACTATCTTGAACTATTTGTTTGATTTGGTTACATCTGCATGGAATGTCATGCATTTTTGTTCATATTAGTTTTTTGCTTGTCTTAAATGTTGCAATTAATGTTTTGTGTTATTGTTGTTGGTTGTTCTGTGTCAGGCATGACTGGAAAAGGGCTGTGCCCAGTTCACATCCTGGTTAAAAAGAAATGAAATGAAAGAATTTCGGACTTTAGTGCAGGAGAAAATAAATATTTTTGACAAGAACTCCTTTGGCAGAGGTTTCTAAAAGGATACTGTGGAATACCCTTACACTGTCCTAAAGAGGGGAGTTGATCAATTTTGTTGCCAGACACAAAATGTTATGAGTGTAATGATTTTCTTCCTCGTATCAACAGTTGACAACTGTTCAGATCCGCCACGTGTAAGAGGATTATATGGCTGGTCCTCTGCTCCACAAACTGAGGCAAGAAATTCAGGAAATTTTGACACACAAACCTGAAATGGCATTATGTTATCTCAAACAGCATGTTTAGGAGGGGGAAGCCAGGATTTGGAAAGTTCTGTCTTTCAGGTTGCTACAGTGAACTGCACTGATTTTGGTGGTCCACATGCACTCTGAGGGTCCTCCAGATCTTACTTCAAGGGTATCTCTTGCAGCAGGTCACACCTGTATAACTTTAGCTGTCAGGTGCCAGGACCACACAGAAACTTTTCTAGCTAACAGTCAACCAGGGGGCCGCCCACTCCAACGTCATACGCTGGCATCGCCCTATCCTGTAAGAGTGTACAGCCCCCACACCCTCTTCAGTTCTTTTCCTGCTGTCGACCATTGCATGTCAGACCTCTCGAGAGATTCCGCCAGCTTCGGTCGACTGCCATTTCTTCTATTTATTTGAAATCCAGCAGTCTGTTAAGAGGGGTCCCCTTCCTCATTCCTTCCCCTCAGCAAATTCCCACCATAGATGCTTCGGGGGGGGGGGGTGCTCATCTGGGCTCCACCAGACACAAGGAACATGGTCCAAGATCGAGTCTTCCCTCCACATCAACATCCTGGAGATGTGGGCAGTCCCTCATGCTCTGCAGACTTTCCAGATGTAGCTATCCCTGGGACTTCTGCTAGTGCAGATGGACAACATCAGTGTAGTCCATTACATCAACAATCAGGAGGCTCACACGCGTACCCTCTATGCTGGAAAACAATGAGAGACTTGTATTGGGCTCTGGAATACAATGTAGAACTGTTGGACGCCCATGTTCCTGGTATCCAAAATGTCCTGGCAGACAGGCTAAGCTGGTCAAAGTCCAAGATACACAAGTGGGAACTTCTGGCCACAGTAGTAGAAGACTTGTTCTGCAGGTGGAGTCATCCAAAGTTGAACCTTTTTGCATCCCCACTCAATACAAAACTGCCACTTTTTTGCTTACTCGCTCCAGGGCCTGGAGTTTTCTGGTGAGACGCATTGTCCCTCTCTTGTAAAGGGAGGTTTCTTTATGCCCTTCCTGTGCTTCAGAGGGTTCTGATCAATCAACAGATGGACAGGCCACTATGATCCTCATCAGCCCCTTCTGGCCTCATCAGATTTGGTTTCCCTTACTGCAACAGCTGACAGTGGAACCTCCAGTGCCCCTGCCTCTGTGCAGCAGCTTGCTCTCACAGGAGTGAGGCACACTCATCCATCTGGACATCAGCTCTTTACATCTTCATGCCTCCCTCCTGAAGACGTAGTCCTGACTAGATTTGGGGTGTCCCCCAAGCTGGCTGATGTTCTGGTGGCAGCTTGGAAGCCCTCCACCAGGGCCACTTATTCCACGAAGTGGAAACGCTTTGCCCTGTGGACTGCATACCATCAACTGGATCCCTTCACTTGTCCAGTGAATCAGATTTTGGAGTATCTGCAGCCCCTTTCAGACTCTGATCTGAAGTATTCATCTATTAAACTGCACATGTCTGTCATTTCAGCCTTCCATGTCCCTGTTGATGGCTGTACGGTGTCACAACTGGACGTATCACATACCTTTCTGAGAGGCATTCTTCACTTTAAGCCTCCTATCTACAATTCTGTCCCCACCTTGGGACTTCAGTTTTGTGTTTGGGAAACTTACTTTGGCTCCTTTTGAGCCAGCCGCGACATGCAAGCTACGCTTTCTGTTGTGGAAAACATTATTTTTGTTGCTGTTACTTCTGATCAATGGACTTCCGAGCATCGGGCTCTAATGTGTGAGACTCCTTGTTTAGTTTTCCACAAAAACAGGGTGTCTTTGTGGACGAATCCAAAGATCTTACTTTGAGAGGGTTCTTGCAGCAGGTGACACCATTAGGACTGAAGCCAGCAGGTACCAGGACCCCACAGAAAACTTCTAGCTAGCAGTTATTAGCAGGGAACCACCCCCCTGACATCGGTCTGCCCCCGGCGTCCACCTGTGGTATAAAAGTGGCGGTCCCCCAGCCCAACCTCAGTTCTTTACGCACCAAGTGACCCGTGCAAGTCTGACCTTCACAGATGCCTTCTGCTACCAGTCAACCTCCATTTTCTTTGCATTTACCCACGCTTTATTATTTTACTAATATCCTTCAATTAACAGCTTTTTCTTGCATGTCTTCTTCTCCATCTTCTTTAGAGTGGCGACGGACGAAGTGTGCTTGTGGCAAGCAGCTCCCCCATAAGGATGGCCACTTTTCTTATCTGCTCTGCCTTGGCCTGGACAACAATACTGAGGCCTGCCAGCACTGCCAGGATTTTATTCAGCACATCAAGTTATGCTGCCAGAAGACCCTCGAAGCCTTTCTGCTACAGCATAGATTAACAACAATGGAGAAGAAGCACCACAGAAGCACCTCTTCTTTCCCAGCCTCCAGGGCTTCAACTTCTTCTTCATCTCTCAAAGAGAAGAAGTCAAGTGGTAAGCACAAACACCAGAATAAGCATAGGGACAAACCCCGGTCAGATTCCTGTTCTAGGTCCTCTCGCAAGTCCACAACCGAAGTTGGGTCTTCCTCCCACGGGAGGTTGGCCTCTTCCACCCCGGCAGCCCTCACTTTCTCCTGGCTCCCAGTTGTCAAACCACCTGCTCTCATTACCATCTTGGGTGGTGGTTCTCTGGGGCTCGGGGCTTCCTGCCCAGCCTCTCAGCACCTGACACTCAGGCCCCTACATTCTGCGGGTCCTCAGCCAGGTACTCCTCTCCCTCCCTCCCAGTCTGGGTATCAGCTAAGTTGGCCCCAACTTCAGGGACCAATGCTGCCAAGCGATGCCCGGGGCATGCACTCACCTACCCCGTGAGAGTGACATCTCCACCCCGCTCAGGAGCTAGCTTCCTAGGACAGGCCTCTCCTTCATGGCCAGTACCGGCTGAATCACCAGTCTGGCATCAGCCTACGCCTGTTCAGTCAATGCCAGTCACCATGCTGTCGACCCCGGCAACACCTCAGGTGTCATCGCCTGACCCTCCGCTGCCGCTGGCTAACCCTGTTGTCACTCCTCAGCTGACGCCCGAGGGTCCAGTGCCTGGTCTGTTAACTCCCACTAGACTTGCGCCAGATGATTCAACCCCCCCCAGGGCCAACGGCCATTAACCATACGCCTCTGGAACAGACACCCAGGTTAATGAAGCCCATGGAGCCGGCGCCAGGGCCTTGTACTCCTAATCCCCTGCTGCTGGCTTTCCTGGTTATGCCTCAGAATCTGCCCACAGATCTCAGTAGCTTTTATTGCAGATTGGTGGGCGTGCTTTAAGGACAAGGAGTCCCTGAAGGAGCCCTCCACTCCTTCTCCTAAGGACCCTCCCCCGAATCTGGACAAGGATTGGGTCCCCACTAGGAAGACTCCAGTATCACCTCCTAAAGAGCCTACTTCACAACCTGACGTGGCTGGTGCCAGCTATCTGAGGACTCGCTGACAAAAGCATCGTTGCTTGCCCTCCCCATCTCCTGACTCAGTTGAGTCGGGAGGATATTCCTCCCCCTCTTCTTCAGATGACTCCAAAGGCTCAGACTTGCCGTCAGAACCAGAGGAACCCAACTTCTGGGGGAGGCAAGATGCAGTGAGCAGCGCAAGCTTGAAGTTCTCCCTCAGCAGTCTTAATTTTGCAAATTAAACCCTCTCCTCCCTCCCGAAACAAACCTAAACCAGCATCGGAGTGTTCCTACTAACAATTGGTTATGATTGATGCCTTCCGCCTTTAGCAGTTCAAACAGATTTTGGATATTTGCAGCAGACAACAGTGAAGCGACCTTGGGTGAGATGTGTGGCCATGAGGAGTACAAGCCTACTAGACAGGACAGAAAATCAGGCTCCAGCAAAACAACAGTAGCTTCCTCCTCGGACCCGATTTTACACGCTATTCAGGAGTTTAGGTTTGAAGTCAAAGAAGTGCATATGGGCTTCTGCACTGAGGTGGGGACTTTGCAGGGTCGTTTGGATGAAGCGGATCTTCATATTTCTACAAATACCAAGCGCCTAGATGTATTGGAGGCCTCGGTTTAAGAAATGGCTCATACCCAGTTGGCTACTATGCAAAGGCAGGAGGACATGGAAAATAGATCACAGAGGAAGAATTTGAGGTTCTGTGGTATTCCTGAAGGAGAGGAGAGTACAGATATGTCTGCCTTCCTTGATCACTTTTTTGAGATCCTCTTTGGACTTGGAACCAGATTTCCCGATTGATATTGAAAGGGCGCACCGGGCCTTAGGCCCCAGGCCTCCAGTGGGAGCCTGACCCCAGTCCATTGTAGCTCGCTTTTTGAACTTTGCCACTAAAGAAGTTATTTTACAAAAAAGCATGGGCCCAGAAGCAGGTACATTATGAACATCAACATATTTTCTTGGATAATGACTGTGCTCCCACCACTCAGAAGTCGAGACAGGAATACTCCCCCTTATTTCCATGTCTCAGACAAAACAAATTGCACTTCAAAACCCCCTACTCGGCTAGGATGGTGGTTTTTCTTTTCCTCTGGCCCTCAGTCGTATTCCTCGACCAAAGAACCTAAACAGGACTTGATTTCCAGAGGTATTTACAGGGCCCAGGAAAATAAGGGGAAAGACAGGAGGCCTCAGCACACTGAACAACCTAATAGAGCGAGGTCACAGCCAGACAGTCCACAGAAAGCTATTAAACCACAAACCCTGGAAGAACTGCTTAAAAGGCATACAAAAATACCGAAGCTCCTACATAACTCAGGAATAATTCATGACTGATCGGGACAGACCTGACAGTTCTCACAGTTTCTGCAGCTGGGCTTCGGGTGAGATGGGGTCAGTCGGGGGGGCTAGATAACCAGTTTGTGACTGGCAGTTAGTTGCGGGGGTTGGGGTTGGCCAGGGCCTGATGTCCACTTTAGGAGAGCCGGCGTAAGCCCAGAATGAAGAGAGAGAGAGAGAGAGAGCTAGAAATATGCCTTTTAACTTAAGCTAGGCATACTTAAAAGCCAGCACCCTCGCCTCCCTGATCATGTGTACGCAATGAGGGCCCCTCAGTGGTGGTCCACATGGCAGACCGTGGGCCTCGTGCTAAAAGTTATTAATTCTGAGGCTTTCCGTTGATCAGGCACCTGTGCCCCCTGATTTCCCCTGCTTCTTCCACCTCCCCTTCCCTCATTCCTGGCTGTACCCTCTCTCCCTGGTGGCTTACACCAGAAATCAATGCCATCCAAAATACTACACCTCGGGAATCATGGGGCAAACAAAGTGTTTTGGAATTCAGACCCTTTTACTCCACCTGACTGTCATGGTGTGCCGCAAGGCAAGAGCCTGGACTTATGGACCAAAATCAATGAGTATAATTTCTAGTTACAGTATGTTGCTATTAGGTTTCAGGAGGTTATTAATAATATTCTGGGGGGGGGGTTGGGCATTCGAGAGATAGGGAAGTACAGGGCTCAGGATAGGTGAATGTTCCTTATTTTGGGACTGGGAGGCTTTCTGGTCAGGACTGAGTGGCCTTCCCACTCCCCCCCCCCCAATTTGCTGTGTAGGGGGTGGTCTGGGGCCACTTGGTTATGGTAATTCAGTGGCCTTTAAAATTGTCTCACTTTTATGCTTGGATTGGGGTTTACTTAGTCTTTGGCTAGGGTGACTTAAATTTAATCACTACATTGGGGGTTGGGGGGGTGGCAAGGGTAACATATCAAAGGGATGAGCGTGTTTGAGTATACTCCTTTCCTAATGAGGGGGGTGCTTCGGGATCCCCATGGGTCAGGGCATCATGGAGCCACCAAGGTGGTCTGGCTTTTTGCTCCTCAGAGCCATAGGCCTGGCCTTAGGGATATTTTTCTCCCTTGGGGCCACTTCTTTTTTTTTAAGGAGAATTCTGACCTCCGGGGACATTCTTATCTAGTTCCCCCAGGGAGCCCCCAGATGGGACTTCGTTTCCCTTCCGTGTTGGAAGTCACTTTTAGAGTTACTAGATGTTTAGTTAATAAGAGTTTGTCTTTTAGTGTTCCCTCTTATAGGGATGTATCTTTTGGGAGGGAGGGGCCTATTTGGGGTTTTATCTATGGTTTGGAAGTGGGGATATGGAATTTGTTGGGGGAGGGAGGGTTTTAATGTTGGAGTTTCCAGTTCTACAGTCCATACTGAATGGATGGCTGTGGTTGAGCCTACCTGAAATTTTTATTGATTCTTTGGAAAAAAAGTAAGAGACATAGAAGAAACACACAAATTGGGTTGTTCCTTTGCTTTTATTGAGGCCATACAGTTTGGTGAGGGCCAGGAGAGCATGATCCATCTGCTGGGTGGCGCTATAGGGTGGAGGTCCTTCGCTGTGACTCTATCTTTTTTTCTTCTATTGATGTATAAATGGCAGTAAACCCAGTTAAAATTTTTTCAGTAAATATTAATGGATTACATAGTCCTATTAAGAGATCACTTATGATGCAAAATATGAGGAGGCAGGCGGCCAACATGTATTTTCACCAGGAAACTCATCTTTCAGACTTGGAACACCAGAAGCTTACACTGGGAGATCGCTACAAGGTCTATGCCTCGTCCCACTCGAGTGACCATAGACAGGGGGTTGCAATTTTGATTCCTGTCTCTACCCCTTTTGAGGTCCAGGACAAAACGATTGATCCCCAGGGTAGATTTGTTATTCTCACGGGGACCCTATTCTCTCAGAAGGTTACTCTGGTGAGTGTATATTTACCCCTCAGGCTTCTCTCCCTGTAATTCGGTCCTTTATAACTAAGGTGATGGATGCCCTCTAGGGTACCTTGATTATGGAAGGAGATTTCAATATGGCATTATCCCCTCAGTCTTACTTCTCTTCTCTGAGAGCCTATAGATCTTCTAGTGCACTTAAATATCTCAGAGGAACTCTTTCTCACTTGGGGATAGAGGATGTTTGGAGGAAACTTTTCTCTACTAACCCGGGATATACCTTCTTCTCCCCCCACTTTCAGACATACTCCCGCCTTGACTATTTCATTATTACCTGCAAACACTTCTCTTTTATCCAGGATTTAACATTAGGGCCCCACATTCTCTCAGATTACCACCCACTGACCCTTAAAATACTACTAGGAAAGGCCCCAAAATCAAAAATGTGGCTCTTGAATGTGTCCCTGTTAAGAGACCCAGAATATGTAGAGCACTTAAATAATAGAATACCTCAGATACTAAGGGAGAATGATACAGGAGATACCTCAGACCTGATCATATGGGATACTCTTAAAGCAGTAATCAGGGGAGAGACTATAGGGTATTCCTCCAGGAGGAGGAGGAGGGAATTTGAAGCTTCCTACAACTATTTGGTAGAACAACTACAGTCTTACCAGCTTCTATACAGGGAAGGAGATAGGGTCCTTCAGAGAAAGATTAGACAAATTAAACAGGGGATCCAAAAAATAATGGATGTACAAGTAATGCAAGCCTTAGCATATTTAAAACAAACCAGTTATGAGGGAGGGGCTCGGGGCTCTCGCATATTGGCCCATAAACTCCACACTTAGAAATGTGCAGCAGCTATTTTAAAAGTCAAACACCCGGTTGCCAAGAGATTATCGCACTTGGGCGACCATATTCATTCATCTTTCTTCTCGTATTACTAATCCCTAGACACTCCTCCTCCGGATCCTTCTTCCCCAGAGGTTTGGAAGGCCTTTATCTCCGGTCTTTCCCTCCCTACCCTTTCAGAATCTCAGAGGTCCTCTTTGGAGGCTCCAATAGGCTCTGGTGAGGTTCTTGCCCATATATACGCTCTTCAGTCCAACGAATGTCCAGGAGTAGACGGGTTTACCGCAGAGTGGTACCGGAGATTCTCAGGGCTTCTTTTACCTCCTCTCCTCCTGACCTCTAGGGCCATAGTGGAGGGAGAATCTCCTTCCCTTTCGTGGAGCTATGCTATTATAATCCCAATTCTTAAACCAGATAAGGACCCTTAAATATTTTTGGCCATATGGGCCACAAGACTGGAGACAATCCTTCCGGACCTTATACACCCTGATCAGTCCAGCTTCATTAGAGCTAGGAACACCACAGATAATATTAGAAGTACTGTGCTACTAATTGAATATATCCACACTAGACAAATCCCTATGGCTTTACTAAGTTTAGATTCTGTCTCTTGGGGTTTCCTTTGGGATGCTCTCGAGCCCCTGTCATTACCCACTTCCTTTTGCTCCTGGCTTCAGCGCCTATATGATCACTCGAGAGCTTACATTAGGATTAATGGGGCCCTTTCCTCACCCATCCTTTTACGCCAAGGCACCAGGCAATGTTGTCCCGTTCCCTGGCTCTATTTGCCCTTCATTTTGAGCCTTTAGCAATAGCGTTGTGCTCAGATCCCTGAATTGAGGGGATTGCCCTCGGTCAAAAAAGTTATACGGTGACTCTTATTTGTCGATGATGTTCTTCTCCCTCTTCTTTCTCCAGAACTCTCTATACCAGCAGCATGGGACCTTCTTCAGGAATACGAAAGAGTAGCACATTTCAAGCTAAATATTTCCAATACTGATGCCTTTATGTTTTATTTTCAACCCTCTAGAACAGTGAGAAATGCTTTCCCCTTGAAATGGAGAGGAACGAAAATAAAGTATCTCTGAATATATATTCCAATTAATATGCTACATATGAAATTGGTGAATTATGAACCAATCTCAGTTCAGATTCGGAAGGACCTAAAAAATGGGGTCGGTTTAGACTAACCTTCTTCCAGCAAATAGAAACGATTCGTTTAAATATCCTCCCCAGATTATTATATTTTTTTCAGAATGTCCCAATTTTCCCAGTCGCATACTATTTTAAGTCTTGGAATAAAATTCTCTCTTACTTTATTTGAGAGGGGCAGAGACCAAGGGTACATTTCTCGCTGCTCTGCTCCTCAGTGGATCAGGGAGGAGTAAACCTTCCAAATTTATTTGGTACTCAACAGCAGCCTTCCTTAAAATCTTAATACCCTGGCGTTCATCTACGATTTCTTGTATTTAGCGGGACATTTAATTTTTAATTAATGACCTTTACAACACTGAGAAAGTGGTTTTCGCCTCTAGGGGGTGTTCTCCTCCTTTGAGAGATTATACAGCATTTACTGCACAGATCTTGAAAAGTTGGTACAGGGTTAAACAGTATACAACATTAGAACAAATATTCTTTTTCTATACCCTGATATCGGCTGATGAAAATGTCCTTCCTGCTAGTCTGGATACCACTTTTCATTCCTGGTGGAGATTAGGCCTC
Source organism: Neoceratodus forsteri (assembly GCA_016271365.2). Taxonomy (NCBI): domain Eukaryota; kingdom Metazoa; phylum Chordata; order Ceratodontiformes; family Ceratodontidae; genus Neoceratodus; species Neoceratodus forsteri. The sequence goes on from CM028129.1 coordinate 1,052,617,584, forward strand.
AATTATTTCTACCAGTTTCTTGACATTGCCGGTATTCACTCATTCTCAGACCTCCAAAACGCTTTTTGTCACCCAGATGGAGACCTATTTCGATGCACTCAAGTGAGAAACTATATTTTACGATAGAGGGACATTTCGATATGGCCTCCCCCCTCCACCTTCCTCCCCTATACCTCTTTGGCTTTTATTAAAGGATACTCTGGAGGGCAGTTAATGGGGAAATTTAATTGGCCATATATATATAAAATGCTAAGGGCCTCGTGGGGTGATTCTTCATTGTCGGTCCTGCAAGCTTGGAATAGGGACCTGGACTTGCAGGTTCCTTTTTCAGCCTGGCAGTTGGCAACTTTGGAAGCTATTAAGATAACTTCTTCCAATATCTGGAGGGAGTTTACACGGATTGGATCAACAAGTACACTGACGATTGTAAAATAGGTTGCTTTGTAAATGACATTTCATCTGTTAATATCCTATAAGAAAATGTAAACAGACTAACTACCTGGGCTGTTAATAATAAAATGAAGTTTAATGTGACAAAATGCAAAGTAATGCACATGGGGAATAACAACCAAAGATTTAACTATTATATACAGAATATGAATTTAATTGTCACAACTGAAGAAAAAGATCTGGGCATTATGATTTCCGACAATCTAAAATTTTATTCCCATACTAATAAAACTGTTAAAAAATGCCACATGATTCTGGGTAACATTTTGAAACACATTAAAAGTAGGAAACAATCTGTTATTTTGCCATTATATTCTTGTCTTGTTCGCTCACATCTGGATTATTGTGCCTCATTTTGTGCTTCTACTTCAACTGGCTATTTAAGTATGGTAGAAAGTGTACAACGTAGAGCCACTAAAAGAATTGACAGTATGTATGTTTGTTTATTCAAGGTAAAAAACAATTGAGTAAAAAAACTAATTCGCAATGGTAACCTTTACGAAAAATACAAAATACACTTCAACACTCAACATAATAAATACAATCAAACAACAATCATCAATATGAGAACATAGAAAAAGAACATCAATAACAATTACAAGGTTTCTGTATAGATATCAGTTGTCTTCTTAGATGGGATGTTGATAAGGGCTTACCAGTCTTTTGCTTATGTTCGTGAGGAAGGCTATTCCAACATATCGGAATGTAATTACTAAATAAATATTTTGAACGTTTTGATTTTACAAGGGGGACAACCATATCCGTAACAACTTGATTTCTCAATGTCAATTCAGCACTTCTAAAGGAAAATCTATTCTTTAGATACATAGGGACAGAACCCAGCCCACATTTGTAAGCAAACAGTTGTTTATGTGTCATTCTTCTCCTACTTAATGATAACCAACCTAATCTTTCATACAGTTTGCAATGATGAGTAAGTTTTGGACACCTGAGAATCAGTCTGGCAAGACAATTAATTAGAACATCTAGCTTTGTTATTCGATCCCTCGTGGCTCTGTCGTATAATACGTCCCCATAATCGATTAAAGGGAAAATCTGCATCTTAACTATCAGGTCCAATGTCACAGAATCCGCAGTTTTTGTTCCTAAACAGGAAACCCACCCACTTATTAACCTGGGAGATCAGATTATCTACATGCAAATTTCCTGACCCATAATTATCTAACCAAAATCCCAAATATTTATATTGGTTAACTAACTCTAACCCCTCCCCTCTATTATCCACAATTTCCAAAGTCAAGTCATCATTCCATTTCATAGAAGACCCAAACAATATGCATTTAGTTTTTGAGGAGTTAAGTTTTAACTTAGAGTTGACAAAGTACTTTTCCATGTTGTTAAAACTTTTCTGCAGTGTACGTTGTATTACTGAAACTGATTCATCTGAACAATATAAAATGGTGTCATCAGCATACAAGTGGTAATGAGAAGCCCCCATATAATGCCCAAGATCTTTCAAATATACTAAGAATAATAAAGGACCCATAACTGACCCTTGGGGCACTCCTCTCCGTACCACCTGCATAGCCGACACAGTTCCATTTACAACTGTTACCTGCCATCTGTCAGAAGGATAGGCGATAAACCAATCCAGAACTGAATGGCTCATCCCTACCTTGGACAGTCTCATAAGCAAATTCTGATGATCAACCATGTCAAAAGCCCTGGAGAGATCGACAAGAATTGCACCAGTATAACATTGGGCATCAGTTGCCCTGACTATCTCATCCAGGGCCTCTGACACGGCCATCACAGTGCCATGGGATCTCTGAAAACCTGATTGATATGGATCCATCAGTTTTTCTCTTTCCAAATACTCCATCGACTGTCTTGCCAACAGTTTCTCCAACACCTTACTAATCAGAGGTAATATAGATATAGGTCTATAGTTGGACAGTCAGCCAGGTTGACCCCCCCTTAAAAATGGGGACGATTCCGGCCTACTTCCAGCCTTCTGGGATACATCCCTCCTCTATCGAACGATTGAATAGGTAGGTTAATGGGTCCGAAATTTGGGTTGCTGCATATTTCAGCATCCTTGGAGACAAACCATCAGGACCACTACTCCCAGAGACGTTTAATTGCAATAAAGTTTCTAGCACCTCACCACTCAATACGGCATTAAAAAAAAATTTAGAGTCCCCTTCCTTAGGACTTACAGGGTTAAGAAGAGGTTCACTAGGGCTATCAAAGAAATTACCCGACTCCATAAAATAATCATTAAACCTATCAGCAAGTGGCAACTCTCTCCCAAAGGATTCCTCCCCAGATAAATTAATAGGTGTCTTCCCCCTTGTCTGTCCCTTTAATTCCCCTATAAGTCCCCAACATTTCCCAGGTTTCCCTAATGATTCTTTGGTTTTGGCCTTGTAATACTTATTTTCAGTATCCCTTAGTGTGGCCACATACAGGTTTCTTGATTTCCTGTATTGTTGCCAATCACAAATCTTTCCCGAAGCTCGTGCCTGGGCCCACGTTTTATTTTTAGCAAGCCTCAATTTAAAATGTTTAGTGGTATACCATGGAGCAGAATTACCTTTTATTCTCCTAGTAGTCTCTGGCATATGCCTATTACATACAAGGAGAAATTCTGACACAAAATAATCCCAAGCCAGGTTTATATCTGGTATTAGTTCTAGACAATCCCACTTAACATTCCCTAGGTCTGCTAAAAAGGAAAAATAATCAAACATTTTATAAGATCTTAACTTCAACAGCCTAGAGGGTCCTTTCACTTTAATTTTCCCTTTGATACAGTAAACAATATTATGATCACTAAACAAGTCTGCATCTACCCCAGAAGAAACAGAGTTGTTGGGACCGTTTGTAAGAATCACATCAATCAAAGAAGAATCACCAGGATTATGAATATTAATCCTGGTGGATTCTGAGATTAATTGGTACAACCCAAGCTCCAAAGCCATTTTCCTGATTCTTTGGGATTTTACAGGGTGCAACCAGTCAGCATTTATATTCCCCAGAACTAACAACTCATGGGAGAAAACAAATGGGGCTAGTGCATCCTGCAGTGTCAAAAAATTGTACTGTTGTGTTAGGTGGGTGATACCCCCCAACCACTATTAAAGGTTTGCCTGACCCAGTATTAAACTCTAGTGCCAGATATTCAAGGTTTATACTATCCAAATTAAGAAAAATCAGAATGGGGAGAATTTTTCTAAATAATAAACCGTTATCCCTCCCCCCTTCCTATTCCTATCAGCCCTTTTAAAATCATAACCCTGTAATTTTAGATCTAAGTCATCATGAGATTTACCCAGCCAGGTTTCTGTAAAAAACATAATCTCAGGTCTGTGTTCTGTTAGGAAATCCTTAATTAATTCCAACTTTGGAATGATACTTCTTACATTTGAGTGCACAATTAGTTGACCGTGATGAATCTTTAAATTGTCAATTACGGGACCAGGATTTAAAGCAACATCCCCACTTTGCATCAAAAACAAAAGAATACACAGCTTTGGTAATATTGACTTCCTTAATACCTTAATTATCAATGGAGTCCAGACATCCTTAGTTTCGTGTCCCATTTCCACACTCCCATTCCAACCCTGTTACAATAATGTCTCAGTTTTACCAACATCAAGTTTGGAATTATATTTGTTAAACAGGCCATCCCAGGATTGGGGCCTTCCATGCCAAATGAGTCAGTATACAAACAAGATCCTCCTCGACTCAGTACCACTCGATCATTGACATGCAAATCCCAATCAGGGCACCTGCCAACCACCTCCCATTTTAACATCCCAGCCAAGACAACTCCCAAAATCAAATACATTAAAGACTCTTGTAGGAAACCCTTACTTTAAAATCCTAGATTACATTAGATATGTATCACACTTTCCTCCACTGAGTGGCGCTTGCAACACTCAATGCACGAGCCATGGCCCGCGCACCCTGGCGGTGCTTTCTTTTATCTGCTGAATCCCCCGGCCCCAGAGTGAAGCAGCAGCTGGTAATTAGAGCCCTTTTGCAGCATTTAAAATTAAACAGGCAGTCACAGTCTCACAAAGTCACTACAGCCCTTGTGCAAATCAATTCAGCCAGCACACACAGCTTGATGTCTGATATGGACTATGAGTCCAGACTCAAAACACTCCAGCTATATTCCTTGGAATACAGAATAGTAAGAGGAGACCTAATTTATACTTTTAATGCCTACCAAAATGAGTATCTGTTGAATATGATTGGATTAGAAGAGAATCTTGCATACAATCAAACGAGATCACATAACTGTAAACTTAAAACTTCATTATGTAAAACAAATAAATGTTCCACATTTCTTACTCAGAGGATCCCTTCAATATGGAATTCATTACCTGTAGATATTGTTAGTAGCAATAACAGTCAACAGTTCAAGAAAAAACTTGACTCTTATATGGGTGACGGGAAATTTTCCTTCCACCACTGAATTGTGGTGGTGAGTTCACTTATAGGCACCTGCCTCCTGAACTTGTAAACATCTATGAATCTATGAAATCCCAGTCACGATACTTCAGAACCCCAGCAATATTAACTAAATACCTTCCGGTGTCATATGATGTATGCTGGAGAGGTTGTAATTGTAAGTTAGCTGACTTGGGTCATGTTTTCTGGTTTTGCCCCAGATTACCCCGTTTTGGTGCTCGTTACAGTTAGAATGGGGATATTGTTTGGGAGAAAATATTGAATTGACAGCAGAAATTGTGGTTCTATCAATTTATCCCCCTCATAGACCATGATGGGACCACACTTTACTTCCAGTCTATGTACTTGCTGCCAGAAAGGCGATAACTCGCAGATGGATGACGCCCTTGACTCCTTCAGTAGGGGATTGGCGCGGTATTATGCAGGAGATCCATAGATCAGAATACCTAATTGCAAAATTCCCAAATACATTGCCCCCTTTCAAAATAAAATGGTGTAGGTGGATGCTGCACATGTCCTCCCAGGATCCAGAATTTGTCCCGGGGGGATCTTTTGATGGACATGATTGAGGAGCTGCTCGGCCGCCTGCTTTGAGTGGATAAGGACTAGTCCAAATTATACTTAAAACTATCAAATCCCCAATGTTGTACGATAAGTATTTTGTAATAACGACGTGCCATATGAAAATATTTATTCTTATAAGATATTCTGTTCTTGAATCAGTCTGATAGTATGTATCTACTACTCTCTGTAAACTATCTCTTTTAATAAAAATAAATAAATAAAAACAGAGTAACCCAAGGATACCCCTCAATCTCCTCCAGATGATCCTACTTTTATGGATGTGATGAGGCCCATCCAATCCCTTATGGGCTGAGATATGGAGGAACTGGACCCCAAGCAATGTCAGCTGGCCATTTTTCTCCTCAAAAAGGAGTCACTGCCTGCGGTCATTCCACCCCTAACTGATTCCTTCAAGGATGTCAATAGGGCTGCCTGGAAGCATCCATCCTCTACTGCAGCGGTGCCCAAGAAGGTAGATCACCTATATAATGCTCCACGGGATGAGCCCTTTTATGGGGCGCACCCAGAGGCTGACTCCATAGTTAATAATGCTACCCATGACCGCTCTAAGCGTCCCAGGCAACTTAGCACTCCACCTCCAGACAAAGACTCTAGACAGGTGGACCAGTTTGGCAAGAAGCATAGAAGATGACTGCAGAAGGGGCCCTGTGGTCCATTGAGTCTGCCCAAGCGAGGTATCCCAGGACACATTGTGCACAGGTGTTCTGTCCTCCTAGACACCCAGCCTAGCTCTTGCCAGTGCCGTGTGTTTGTTCTAATACTTGTCCCACCCATGCTTAAAGCTTGATACTGACTTTGCAGCCACCACTTCGGGAGGTAATCTATTCAAGGTTCCACCACCCTGTCTGAGAAGTAATATTTTCTGATGTCCTTCTTGTACACTCCACCCTTCAATTTCCACTAGTGCCCTCATGTGGTAGAATTGACATTCCTGGTTAAAAGCTGCACTTCTGGAACTTTGTTGATGCCTTTAAGGAACTTAAAGGTCCCAATCATATTCCCCCTCTCCCTCCTAGTCTCTAGCGAGTACAATTTCAGAGCCCCAAGCTTCTTTTCATAGGTGATTTCCTGAAGGCCATGTATCATTTTTGTTGCCCTTCTCTGGACCACTTCCAATCTATCAATGTCCTTTCTTAGGTGAGGCCTCCAGAATTGTACACAGTACTCCAAATGAGGCCTCACTAATGACCAGTAAAGTGGTATTATCCACCTCCCTGTCCCTGCTGTCTAGTCCCCTGCCAATACATCCTAACATCCCGCTAGCCCTGCCATAAGCCTCATTGCACTGAATTTGCTGCTTGAGGTTGTCTCTAATGATGACTTCCAGATCACATTCCTCACAGAGGAGCTCAGCTGGACTCCGTTTAGCCAGTATTCTTCCTTGGGGTTGGCCCTACCCAGGTGCATCACCTTACACTTCTCAACATTGAAATTTAACTACCATATTTGTGACCACCTTTCCAACTTCTTAAGGTCCTCCTGCAGTTGTCTGACTCCCTCCATACTATCCACTCTTTCACTGAGTTTCGAGTCATCCGCAAACAGGGTAATGTTGCCATTTATGCGCTCGCTGATGTCACTAATGAATACATTGAAGAGGACCGGCCCCAGGACCGACCCCTGAGGCACCCCACTAGTAACCTGCCTCTCGTTAGATTTTACCCCATTTACTACCACCCTTTATTTTCTGTCCCTCAGCCAACTCCGTACCCACTTTACTATCTGTTCTGCTACCCTGAGGTCTTCTAGGTTTTTTAAGAGGCATCTGTGTGGGACTGTGTCAAAAGCCTTACTGAAGTCAAAGTAAAGCAAGTCCACCACATAACCCCTATCCAACTCCTTGGTCACTTTGTCAAAGAATGTAATAAGGTTCATTTGACATGATCTGCCAGTTACAAACCTATGTTGTTTGTAGTTGTGGAGGTGATTTACTTCAAGGTATTCCACTAGATCTTGCTTGATGAGGGCCTCCATAAGTTTACCCACTACTGATGTGAGGCTGACTGCCCTGTAGTTACCTGTATCTTCCCTGTCTCCACTCTTGTGCAGTGGCACCATGTCATCCACCCTGTAGTCATCTGGAACTACCACTGACTCCAGTGACCTGTTGAATAGGTACGTGAGAGGCACTGCCAGCTCTTCTGCAAGCTCCATGAGCACACTAGGGTGTAAACCATCAGGGCCAGGGGCCTTCTCGGGTTTGATGTCTGAAAGGCCCTTCATGACCCTGTCTGTGGTGAACTCCTGGGCGCACATTCTCTGAACCCCTTAGGTCTCAGCTCTGATACCGCTGTCTGGCAGTGGGCCCTGATTCTACCTCGTGAATACTGAGCAAAAGTATTCATTTAGGGCCTCAGCTTTTTGTCCGCTGTCCTCCAGAGCCTCATCCCCCACTTTTAACCTTATAATTCCTCCCCTTCTTCCTTTTTTTGCTGATATAGCGGAAAAAGCTTCTCTCTCCTGATTTGACTCCACAACCAATTTGCACCTGTTTTGCTGCCTTGGCCTCCCTCACTATTTTCCTGGCCTCCTTACTTTTCTGAGTGTAATTGTCCCACTCCCTGTCCCCTTTATGTTGCCAGAACCATTTGTATGCATTCTGTTTGGCCTTGACTGCCTCTCTTACTGGATGGGAGAACCACAGTGGTCTTCTAAACCTATTTTTCTTTGTTGTAGTCCTGATACAGAGTCTTGTTGCCTCTAGAACGGTATCCTTAATATCTTTCCATATTTCCTCCACGTCTGGCTTGTCTCTGATGTTTGTTAACTTATCCCTCACTATCTGCCTCAATCAAGCAAAATCAGCCTTCTCTAGGCACAACACCTTTGTGCTTGAGTGGTTTTGGTAGCGCCTATGGTTATTTCAAACAAAACTGTATTGTGATTGCTGTTTGCGAAGTGTTCTTCCACCCTCACAGATTTAATTTCTTCAGAGTTTGTGATGGTCAGATCTGAGATGGCACCCCCTGGTCTGGTCCTTCACTAGTTGAGACAGCAGGCAGTCCTGGAATGTGTCCAATAAAGCCTGACTTCAGGAGCTCTTGGCTGCTGGGATATTCCAGTACACATCTGGCAGGTTAAGGTCCCCAACCACCACTATGTCACCTTTACCAGCCATCTTTTGTAACATTTCAGCTAATTGTTCATCTTTACCCTCTCCCTGCACTGGGGGTCTGTATATCACCCAGTGTGTAATTTCTTTCCTGCTTTGGTGGCTAAGTGGATCCAGAGTGACTCCAAGCCCTACCCCCCCCGCCTTGATGCTTTCATACTCCATTGCAGCATAGAGGGCAACCCCCCGTCTCTCCCCACCTGTTTGTCCCTTCTAAACAGTGTGTAGCCTGGGATGGCCAGGTCCCATTCATTGTTGTCCGTGGCCCAGCTTTCGGTAATAGCTACCAGATCAACCTTTGTGTCTGCCACTAGAGCCTGGAGGTCACTGATCTTGTTGCCCAGGTTCCTAGCATTGAGGCTGGCTCCTCGCCATGAGCTAGCATCATGATTCTTTTTGGACGATTTTGTTTCCCTTTTTCCTGCTGGTTGTTCCTTGTGTCGTTTTTCTGATGCTGGCCCTTTGTTGTATGCTTTGTTTGTCCTTATGTGATTGGTGCACTTACGTTTGCTCTCAGTTTTTCTGTTGGGGTGGGGGGGGGTTTGCACAGCACACTACCTGTTTCCATGCCTCAGCCTCCCCTCCGATTAGTTTAAATGGTCCAAGTATACTTCCAACTTCTGGGCCAGCGCTCTTGTTCCCTTCTTGTGTGAGGTGAAGTCCGTCCCGGTTAAAGAGTGATCTATCCCAGAAATTCCCCCAGGATCTGATAAAATGGAAGCCTCTTGTCTGGCACCAGCTCTTCAACCAGTTGTTGAATTTGTCTGTTTCCTCCAGTCTTGATTCTTTCCATGCTGCCATCTTTACCCCATATAGGCAAGATTTCTGAGAAGGCTACTGTGGTCACAGTGTCGAAAGCCTATTTCCCAGCTTCTAAATACTCTGTTTAGCATCCACCATCGTCTGGTCAGCCAGATTGTTTGTTCCAATGTGTACCAGTATTCCCATGCCTCTTTCCTCCCTGTCTGCAGTTCTCCCAATGTGCTTGCAGTCTCTTGTTGCTGAGGTACCTGCTGACGTCTACTGCTGTCTTCACCCCCCTTCCCCCGAAGCAACTAGCATCCCCCCTAAGCGGAGCTAACTGATTCCCTTCTGCTAGTAACTCAGAGTGATTTGTTGTCCTAATTGGGGTGCCTGGAGTTGTGTTGTCCATGCTTTTCTTTTCAGGTTACCCATGTCCTGTTTTCACCACTTTCTAGCCTCCTAGTCCTGTGGATCTTTGAGGTAGGGCAGATGGAGTGTTCCAAGTCAAATGTTGCCAAAGCCTTTTCAATTTCCTTTCAGGCTGCTACCAGCTGGGCCTGCAGGTTATGTATCTTCATGCATACTGGGCAATGACCTGTCCTCCAGAGGTGCTCCTGGGAGATGAGCACTCCGCAGACATCAAAGTGTAGTATCCCCAAGTTCTGGCAAAGTATTTCCTATTTGAAAATGATGAGATTTTGTGAGATTGGTGCTCTTCGTTTCAAATGCAGCTTCCTTGAACTAATTGCGTATTGTTGTTTTTTTCCTTTTCTTCCCCTTTTTTCTGTTTTCTTTTATGCTATACATACAGACATTGACCTCTGTCATCAGGAATTGTTCAACAGGAGTGAAGTTACAGATCCCACCTATCAAGGAAATATGGAGCTAGGGGTGGGTGGGGTGAGGGGTATGGTGGGCAGGACCAAATCCACTGCTGCCAGAAACAAGAAGGTCTGTGCCTCGGCCACCTGCACTGTCTGTTCACTGAACTTTCTAGCCCACATGGTCCAGTACCAGAACATCCTGTGGGAGAAGGCTTTGGAGGTGGCACAGGCTCAACCTGATAGTCCTGACAATACAGAGCTGCTGCACATTCTAAAATTGGGCTCAGATATTGGTACTCATGTTCTCTGAGTCTCCTATGACTCTGCAGACTCCGCAGGCAGAGCTGCGGCTACAGGAGTTTGTAGTTGTCACTACTCCTGGCTCAGAGTCTCTGGTGTTGCTCTGAATGTGCAGTCCAAAATCTTGGATGCCCCTTTCAGGGGTCCTGTCCAGTTTGGTGAGGATTCCCAGAACATCATCACTCACCTACAGGAGTCGGGTAAGGCTTTGCACTCAGTACATACCTTGTACCACTCCCAGCCTAAATCTTCCAAGTGACAGTCCTTTCGTCAGCCCTCCAGGCAGCAGTCCAGGAGTCAGCAGCCCAGAAGTGCCTCTAAGCAAAACACCACTACCCAAGCCACTGGAGGTTCAGCCCCCAGGGCCCCCAGAACCTCTCAGACCGTACTGCCTGTCCCTGGCTCTTCAGTCTGACTCCTTACCTGAGCCCCCTCCCCCAGCTAAAACCCTGGTGGAGGCAGTGGGGGGTCATTTTTTCTTTACTTAGAGGGATGGCGTAAAATAACCTCAGACCAATGGATTCTTCAGCTAGTAGAAAAGTGGCGCACTCCACAGTTCTCTGAGATGCCCCAGACAATCTCCCCCTTGCCCTCCCATTACCCTCAGGCCCACATCGCCCTCATCCAGGATGAGATTCAGGCGCTCCTGCAAAAATAGGTCATAGAACCCATCCCACTGGCACAAAGAGGAAAGGAATTCTATTCTCATTTCTTCCTAGTTTCAAATAGAACTAGAGACCTGCGTCCCATCCTAGACCTCAGCCACCGGAAACAGTATACAGAATACAAATGCTTCAGGCTGGTCAACCTCCCCGACCTTCTACCCCTGCTTCACCAGAGGGATTGGCTTTGTTCTCTGGACATGCAGGACGCTTATCTTCACATCCTGGTCTTTCAACCCCACAGGAAGTTCCTTTGCTTCCACTTCCAAGGAAACTATTGCCAGTTTCAGGCTCTGCTGTTCGGCCTGTCCCCAGCTACTTGAGTCTTTACAAAGTGCTTCGCAGTAGTGGCTGTGGCCTCAAGGAGGAAAGGCCATTATGTCTTCTCTTACCTGGACGATTGGCTTCTGACAGCTTCCACCAAGGAACAGTTGATCAGAACCATGGAGGCCACCTACGCCTTGTTTCAGGATCTGGGAATCACTCTCAGTCTCCCCAAATCCTTTTCTTGGCCAAGCCAGAGGCTTCAGTTCATCGAGGCAATCTTGGACACCGCCCAAGGCAAAGCTTTTCTGTCCCCAGACAGGGCAGAATGCTTCCAGGTACAAGCTAAAATGGTCTTGTCTTGCCAGGTCATTCCTAAGGCTGCTGGGGCACATGGCAGCGACTACTGCAACAGTTCCCCTGGCTTGCCTACACATGAGGGTGGCCTAATGAAACCTTCGGGTCCAGTGGGAGCAGTGCACAGACGATTTGGAGTAACTGGTGTTAGTCTCCAACTCTGTGTGACAGACTCTAGTGTGGTGGTTGAACCCTTCCAGCCTTTCCAAAGAGGTCCACTTTAGAAAAGTCACCTTGTCAGATCCTGACCATGGATACGTCAGACTGGGGCTGGGGCATCCATCTGGCAGGCCATCAGACTAGAGGGATTTGGTCCCCACAGGAGCAGCATCTCCACATCAGTATCTCCACATCAGTGTTTTGGAGATGTGGGTGATTCTTTTCACCCTGCAAGCCTTTCAGACAAGCCTGCTCCCAGGCCCTCTTTAGATCCAGATGGACAATATATCCATGGTCTTCCACATAAACAAGCAGGGGGGACTCGCTCTTAACCCCTCTGTAAGGAAGCCTTGAGAGTCTGGTATTGGGCCATAGAGCATCACCTGGACCTGACCACTGTACATGTTTCAGGTGTTCTAAATACCTTTGCTGACAGCTTAAGCCAGTTTTAGTCCATGGCACATGAATGGGAACTGCTTCCCTCAGTGGTCGAGGATCTCTTCAACAGGTGGGGGCCGTCCTGAGCGGGACCTCTTTGCATTCCCATTCAATGCAAAACTGCCCAGTTTCTGCTCACTAGATCCAAGGCCTGGTGTTTTCTGGTGAGACACATTGTTCCTGTCCTGGACAGGGAGGGTCCTGTACACCTACCCTCCCATTCCATTACTGCAGAGGTTCTTCTCAAGTTACAGTCAGAGGAAGCAGAGATGATCCTCATAGCCCCTTACTGGCCATGCCAGATATGGTTTCCACTTCTCCAGCATCTAGCAGTGGTGTCCCCAATCCCCCTGTGCTCCGACCTGCTGTCCCAGGAGCAGGGCACTCTGGAACATCTGGACCTCAAGTCACTGCATCTTCATGCATGGCTCCTGCAGACTTAGCAGTTGCCCAGTTTGGGGTTTCTTCTTGGGTGGCAGATGTCTTATTGGCAGCCAGGAAACCTTCCACCAGAGCCACTCATGCTGTGAAGTGGAAGCGGTTCTCTATATAGGCCACCACCCGACACCTGGATCCCTTCACCTGTCCAGTGAATCTCATTCTACAGTACCTCCTTTCCCTGTCAGGTCTGAGTTACTCGTCACTGAAGGTGCACTTATCTGCCATCTCTGCATACCATGCACCTATTGAAGGCATGACTCTTGGTCAGCTGGATCTTTTCCCACACCTTCTTATAGGCATACTGCATCTGAGGCCTCCCATCAGGGACCCTGTCCCTCCGTGGAACCTTTTGTTTATTTTAGAGAAGCTTACTTTGCCTCTCTTTGAGCCTGCTGAAAGCTGAAAAATACACTTTTTGTTGTGGAAAGCATTGTTTTTAGTTGCTATTACTTCTGCTTGAAGGATCTCCAAACTTCTGGCTCTGATGTGTATGTTATTTAGTTTTCTGCAAGGACAAGGTGTCCTTGCGGACTAATCCTAAGTTTCTACCTATGGTGATGTCTGAGTTTACACTGTATCAAGACATCCACCTGCCTTTTTTTATTACCCAGAGTATTCAAATTGAGGGGAGGCCTGACTTCGTATGCTGGATGTCCACCAGGTGCTGTGCTGTTACTTGCACCGCCCCTGTGCCATTAGACAATCTGATCAGTTGTTTGTTTCATTCACCCCTAGCAAAGAAGGGGCTCCTGTTTCGAAGCAATTTTTGTCCAAGTGGTTACTCAGTTGCATTGTTTATTGTTACTGCAAGTACGAGAAGCCTTTACTAGGACATGGCTGCATCTTTTGTTTCCTTCAGGAATGTGTCCATTGCTGATATCTGTGCAGCTGCCACTTGGAGTTCTGTCCACACTTTCATTTGGCACTATAATCTGGACATTGTGTCTAGGCATAGGGCGGGCTTTGGACTTGCAGTCCTGCATGGCCTACTCTCTTGAGAGCCTTACACTGACTTCTGCCTCCTCCCAGCTGATTGGGGTCAGTCCTTACACTGCTTGTGACTCAGCCCTAATGGTGTTGCCTGCTTCAAGGGCCCCCTCAAAGTAAGATAATACAGTTATATAAGAATGTACCGTAACAGTAGATCTTACTTCGAGAGGGCTCTTGCAGTAGGTAATTACATATAGGTCTGACGTCGGCAAGCAGGATCCCACGGAAAAATTTCTAGCTAGCAGTGTCCGGCGAGGGACTGCCCCCACGTCAGGTGACCGGCGTCAGGAGACGTCGGTATAAAGGGGCGGTCCCTCATGCCCGCCTTCCAGTTCTTTTCCGCCGTTAGCTTATGCCAGCACCTCGCGGAAAAGTTCCCTACTCGTCAGGCTCCTTCGTCAGTAGTTTTACCGAGTATTTTCGATTTTTTTCTCCGCCATTGTCAGGTATGCATCAGTGTATGTCGTCCCCTACACCCTCCAAGCACAAAAACAAGTGTGACTCATGCGGCTTGACTCCACACTGAGGACGCCATTTCCCTGTGCCTTTTTGCCTAGGCCCCCGACCATCCGGTGGAGAAGTGCCAGCACTGCCTCAGCTTTAATGCGGCCACCCGGAGAAGGCAGCAGCAGTCCCTGGAAGCCCACATTTTGAAAAAGAAAATAAGCTCCATGGAGAAAGAACTGAAAAAGCTTCGGCAGGCGTCGACTTCCCCTGAAGGCCATCGCAAGAAAAAGGATAAGGAAAGGCACCGGGACAAGGGCTTCTCTCCCACCACGTCTTCCTCGGGAGTCGCCATGAAACAGGTAATGTTCCCCACCCCCACCCCCGGGGCACCACTCCATGATGGCCACCTTAGAGGCTTCTAAGGTGGTGTCGGCCCACCCATCTGGCTCACGCTGTGGCCCTTCGGGCACCTCTGGGCTCATGAAGGCCTCCGCTCCTAGTAAAGCCATGGTTTCGCGGCCTACTGGTGCGAGCGGCTCTGATAAGCTGGATATCGGCTCCTCCAACGCCCGCACGGAGAAGGTCGGTAAGTCGCCCGACCCTTCGGGGTGGCGCGTGGCCCCCATTCCGCCCGACCAGGCCGCCCCTCCATCCCGGCCTGCCTCCAGCGAAGGGTCCGTTAAGTTGGACTCTGGCCCCTCCAGCGTCCGCCCGGATCCCACTGCTAGGCCGCCGTCGGTTTGTCCGGCGATCTCACAGATAGATGAGCAGCGCTGGACCCCCCGTCCATCGTTTCCGGCTGCCGCAGCCTTTGCTGCCCTCGGGACCCTGAGTCTCCTCAGCCCAATCCCGGTTTCTCCCCAGGTGGCGAGTGAGGTTTCTGGTCCACCTCTGTCGACCGTCCACCTTCTGGTCCGACTGATCTGATGTCAGTTCCTGGCCGCCGGCTCCGGCGCCGGTATTGCGGCGCCAGATGACATCCCACCCCCAGCCCGATGTCGCCGTGGCGCGGGCCCTCCACCACCCACCCCGGGTCTTCGCTCCAGAACCACCCTTGGGGCCTCCGGCCGAGCCATCTGCTCAGGCAACTCTTCCCGCTCCTGGGTACCCAGCCCCGTCATATCCGACGCCGCCATACCTGGGACTGCAGTATCTGGCACCTCAGTACCCGGTGCCGACATATCCGATGCTGCATTACTCGGCTCCTCAATACCCGACGCCGGGCTTCCCGCCGTCGGGTTATGGATACGCGCCCTTTGGGTATAGTCCATACCCGTATCCCCCTCCTCCTCCTCCTCCACAGCCCCCTCAGCCGCCTGTGGACTTGCAGAAGATTCTGGCCTCCTGGTGGGCTGAGGCTAAGGCTTAGATCACCAGAGAGGTGGAGAGTCATCTTCCGACGCCGGTGCCGGTTCCCGTATGTCCACAACGACACACTCCCTTCCCACCTCCGGACACCAGGGCTAAACCCTCTGGGTCCAGAGAGGGGCAGGACATGCTTTCCTGAGGGATTCCCAAGGGGTCCGTTCCTCCCCCTCATCAGGAGAGGGAGTCCACCTCTTCCTCATCTCCTTCTTCCTCGGACACCTCAGATCTTTCCGATGGTTGTTCCAAGCTAGACGACAAGCCACACTCTCCATCCAAGCCCTGGCCAAGGACTTTTCCAAAGTCTCCGGAGAATCCTTCCTTCATGGAGTTGCTATGGAAGATCCAGGAAGTACATAAGTGGCAATCCTTGGAGCCAGAGCCCCAGCGTAAAAAACTCACTGAGCATCTGGATCTCCCCGTGACAGCTCCCACTTTGGTGCCACCCTGGATCGAGCCTCATGCTGACCTTATTACCACCATATGGAAACAACTGTCGGCCTTAGCCCCACTTCCCAGGAAGTCGAACAGGCTATACCATGCTCCAGAGCGTGTTGACTTTTTAGACTCCCACCCTCGTGCTGACTCGGTTGTGATTAGTGCCGCTTATGGCCGGTCAGCTCAACCCAAACATCTTAGCTCGTCTCCACCTGGCAAGGAATCCTGCCTTCTGGACCAGTATGGCAAGAAGATTTTTACTTCTTCCACTCTGGGTATTAGGGCCCTGAACTACGTTGGCCACATGGGGGATTACCAGAAGGCGATTCTTAGTGAGGTGGAATTGAAATTGGACTCCCTTCCGGACTCTCAGGTCAAGCAGGAAGTAGCTGACCTCGTCCGCTCTGCACATTCAGCCAGTTGGCACATTCTTCATGCAACCTACGATGCAGTGGACACCGCTGGTAGGAGCTCAGCTTTTGGCGTAGGTCTAGGGCGTCACGCTTGGCTCCGAGTGTCAGGGTTGGTCCCAGAAGTGCAGTCCGCTATCCAGGAAGCACCCTTTTGGGGTTCGGTGCTGTTCGAGGGTGATGTCAAGGACATCATCACCAACCTGCAGGAGAAGGGGACGGCACTAAAGTCTGTTGACTCTGTGTATCATTCCCATCAATCGCAGTGCCGTCCCTTTCGCAGATGTAATCGGCCCAAAGCAAGACCACAGGGAAAGAGGGCCACTAAACGTTGGGCCCCCTCAGCTGCCAAGCCCCCACCCAAAAAAGCAACGGGAGCTTCAGCTGTGGCGCTGCCCCATACCACCTGTCTCCTTCCCTCTCCTACTACCTCTGGGCTTCCTGGAGGAACCGGTAGGAGGGAGGTTTTCCCTCCACCTTCTGGGCTGGGAGAGGATAACATCGGATTCATGGGTGCTCCAGCTAATCGCAGAAGGACACTCAATAGAGTTTCTGCAGAAAACACCTCGTCACCCTCCCCCAAGGTCGTCGTACTCTCAGGAACTTCTTCTTGTGGTCCAGGAAGAAATTTCAGCACTTTTGCTGAAAGAGGCGATAGAACCGGTCCGCCTTCCCTTGCAAGGAACGGATTACTGTTCCCACTTCTTCCTGGTCCCGAAGAAGACAGGAGATATAAGACCTGTTCTAGATCTGAGTTCCCTAAACCTTTTCATGGAGTACAAGAGGTTCAGGATGCTCTCACTGCAGAGCCTTCTGCCCCTCCTCCACTCGGGCCAGTGGCTGTGCGCTCTGGATATGCAGGACACTTACCTGCATATAGCTATCCGCCCGTCTCACCGCAGATATCTTCGTTTTGCTTTCCAGGGGGACCACTACCAGTTCAAGGCACTTCCATTTGGCCTGTCCTCGGCTCCTAGAGTATTTACCAAATGCCTTGCGGTGGTGGTGGCCTACCTGCGTACCCGGGGGGTACAGGTTTTCCTGGACGATTGGCTCCTGGCGGCCTCGTCCAGGGAGGAACTTCTGCACTACCTCTCCCTCACCCAGCAGGTCTCTGCCTGTCTGGGTATTACCATCAACCATTCCAAGTCTCACTTGATCCCATCCCAGAGGCTTCAGTTTATTGGGATGATACTGGACACAACCCTAGACAGGGCCTTTCTGCCTCCAGACAGGGTGGCCACATTCCAGACTCAGATAAGCCTGTTGTCCGGCTACAGGCGGCTCAGTGCAAGGTCAGTTCTTCGCCTCCTCGGGCTTATGGTGGCTGCTATCCCGACAGTCCCTCGCGCTCGGCTCCACATGAGGGTCTGTCGGTGGACGCTTCACTCTCAATGGGATCAGTTAGTAGACGACTTGGACCAATTGGTCCTAGTCTCCTCTCCCATGATTCGAGACTTACAATGGTGGATGGTTTGAGAGAACCTTTTCGGGAAGTTCCATTCATCCTTCCTCCTCCCCCCCTCCCAGACTCTGACCACAGACACCTCGGGCGAAGGTTGGGGGCCTATCTCGGTCACATCAGTCCCAGGGCTCTTGGTGCAGCTACGAGCAATCACTGCATCAGTGTGCTCGACCCGAGCCAGTGCCTCTACGCTCTCAGGCCCTCCTGCATCTTCTTCCCGGCCACCTAGCCGTCCAGATGGACAATATGTGTGTGGTATGGTACATCAGCAAACAAGGCGGGACTCGGTCCTGCCCTCTTTGCAGGGAAGTGATGAGAGTCTGGGATTGGGCAGCACAATACGACCTTCACCTCATAGCAATTCATGTTCCGGGGGTCAAGAACTCCTTTGCAGACAAACTAAGTCGCTCGTCTGCTCAAGCTCACGAGTGGGAGCTGTATCAGGGGGTCCTAGACAGTTTCTTCCTACGTTGGGGAACACCTCAGGTGGACCTGTTCACTTCACCTCTAAACGCAAAGCTTCCTGACTTCTGCTCGCTCGTTCAAGAGCGAGGCATTTTCTGGAGAGATGCTCTGTCTCTAGATTGGAGGACAGATTTGTCTATGCCTCCACGATTCCTCTGATCCCGCATGTCTTGCAGAAACTAGGTTCAGAAGAAGCACGAATGATTCTGATCACTCCTTTCTGGCCCAGGCAAGTTTGGTTCTCTCTTCTGCAACAATATTCAGAGGAGCCTCCTCTTCCTCTTCCACTGTCACGGATTCTGTTGTCCCAGGATCAGGGGACCCTGGTTCATCCAGGTCTCAAGTCCCATCAACTGCATGCGTGGCTGCTGCAGACATAGCTCAAGCCCGCTTTGGTGTTTCTCCCCAGGTGGCTAAGATCTTGGTGAAGGCTAGGAAGCCCTCCACTAGGTCTACTTATACCATGAAGTGGAAACGGTTCTCAATCTGGGCCGCTTCAAAAGGCTTCGAGCCTTTCTCTTGCTCAGTTGGGCGACTGCTGGAGTACTCGCGTCACCTCTTCGACCTGGGTCTTAGTCACTTATCTCAAAAGGTACACATGGCCATTTCGACCTACATTATTCCCTTCGCAGATAGGACGTTTGCTCAACTGGAAGTCTCTAAGACTTTCCTCAGAGGGGTTCTTCACTTGAGACCCCCATCTGAGTTCTCACCCCTCCTTGGGATTTGAACTTCGTTCTTGATAAACTTACTTTGCCTCCTTTTGAACAGGTGGCCTCAGCAGACATGAAGTTCCTTTCATGCAAGACGCTCTTCTTAGTGGCCATTACCTCTGCTCAGAAGATTTCGAGCTCAGGCCTGATGTGTAAAATCCGCACTTGATTTTTTCAGAGGAAGCCAAGGGCTCTCAGCACCAATCCTAAGTTTCTCCCCAAGGTGGTAGCAGAATCTACTTTGAAAAAGTCCATAGAATTACCCACCATCTTTACGCAGTACTCCAATCAGGGGGAGTATCTACTTCACACTATGGATGTTCGCCGCATTCTGAGATACTACACTAACAGAACAAAGGATCTCAGAAAAACTGATCAACATTTGTCTCTTTTGCCCCCAAAAGGGAAGGCAGTGCTGTTTCCAAGCAATGCCTGTCTAAATGGTTGGCTCATTGCATCACCTTCTGTTATGACAAGTACAACAAGACCCTTCCGGGTCAAATAAGAGGTCACTCCTCCAGAGGGGTTGCTACCTCTGCAGCATGTTTCAAGAATGTGTTAGCAGCAGACATTTGTGCTGCCACCACTTGGACGTCTGTCCATACATTTACAAAACATTAGTTTGGATATTGCCTCTCACCGTAGGGCAGGCTTCGGGCTCGCTGTTCTGCAAGGCCTTCTTTCTTAAGCAGACTTTTATATTATTTTTAATTTTCTTCACCTTTCTATGCTTTTAGATTTTATGATATTATATGACTTTTTATTTTTATAGGTTTTTCTTGGTTAATAATATTATTTGTTAATTAAGATAGGTTGTTAAGTTGAGAGTTATTAGATATTTGTCGTCAATGATGTGTTTGATGGGGCTTAAAACGGTCAGGCGCTATTCTCCCACTCTGCTCCGGGACCTCCGTCCCTCCACTGTCTCGGTTGTCTGATGATGTTTTAACAACTGTCGTAAAGCCGGGATAGTGAGGAAGGCGTTTAGGGATGGATGGGCTAGACAGAGTGGGAGATTGGAGAGGTAGGCAGATAGGGATAGTTGGGTCAAGAGACGCCCTGGGACTGAAATGGGATCAGGGAGGGGTCCTCCTTGCCTGATTCCCATGCCAAAGGCTCCAGGATTGTGGGCAGGTACTGCGATCCTCTCAAAACCCATCCAGCTCGGGCGGTGTTATGTAATGCCAGGTCTGTGGGAACAAGACTGCTATTGCAGATCTTGTTGCAACATCTGACCTGGCATATCACCGAGACCTGGCTGGATGAGAATGCAGGTCCTATTTTAGACTCTGCTGCTCCAGCTGGGTTCTCGGTGATGCACCGTCCGAGATTGGATCGTAGAGGCGGGGAGGTGGCCATCTTTTAGATGAGATCTGAGTCTGTGGAGGTGCCAGTGGTAACACCAGATCCTTTAGGTGTATCCTGGCAGCAGGTGCAGAGTTAGATTCTCCTCATCTACCGTCCACCCGGCGATGGTGGTGAATTCCTGAAGAGTTCGCGGACTTCATCGTTGACATGGCATTGAGTCGCCCAGATGGTTTAATACTGGGTGACTTCAGCATCGATCCGACGATGAACTCTCGCACTGGAAAAGAACTTCCTCCAACATGTCTATGTTGGGCCTGTCACAGGTAGTTACCTCTGCTACCCATGCAGGGGACACTCTTTGGACCTGGTGTTCCTACTGGATTTGGATGTTTCACATCTGGGGTGGAACCAAATGTGTGGACAGACCATCACACCATAAGATTCAGTTTTGGGCACCCCTAATAGGCCTGCCCCTACGGAGATGGTCAGTATCGCCTTTAAGAAGTAAACCCAGAGGGCCTATATAGCAGTACTGGACCTATCGGGTGTTTGGATGAGAGCATGGGTCCAGGACCTTGTGTGCCTATAACAAGGCAGTGAGCAGGGCCTTGGACCAATTGCTCCTGTTCGTGTTAAGCCCACTCACTCAGCCCAAAGACTCCATGGTTTGATGAGTCTTTGGAGCTGAGAAGTGAGGCGAGGCTAGAAGGGGCCTGGCGAAATCTTGCCTGGATGCTGACAAACTTAGATTGATGGATCATTATGTTCTATCAATCGGCAATAACCCGTAAAGCAGAATTCCTGTCAGGGAGATTGCTGCTGTGCGAAACCGACCAGCTCAACTCTTTCGGACTGTTGACAGATTGTGCAATCACTCTGTCTACAGTCTGGAAAGATTTTCTAAATAAAGTGTGATGAGCTTGCTCGATTTTTCGCTGATAAGATTGCCAGCATTGGTGGGATATCAGCCAGGCTCACTCTTCAAGGTTTGCAGTGATCGTGGAAACAAACACCTGTGTCACCTGGTGTGACTTTGGTAGGCGAATTCATGGACATTGTGAGGATTGTCCAGACTGTACGTCCAACCAGTTGTAGTTTGGATCCGGGCCCTACGCCTCTATTATTGGGTTGCGTAGATATTATCTGTCCGACCATTGCTGAAATTGTCTGGAAATCTTTGGAGCAGGGGATCTTTCCTGAACCCTTAAAGGAGGCGGTCGTTCGACCACTCCTAAAAAAACCTTCATTAAATCCGGACTGCCCAGATAACTACAGACCTGTCTCTAACCTGCCCTTTTTGGGCAAGGTTATTGAAAAGGTGGTTGCATTGCAACTGGATGACCACCTTACAAATCACAATGTCTATGATACTCTTCAATCAGGATTTAGGAAAAGACATAGTACTGAAACTGCTCTTGTCCGGTTCTAAATGATCTCTGATAGCGAGAGATCGAAAGGCTCGTACTATTCTAGTCCTTCTTGATCTCTCTGCAGCATTTGACACTGTGGACCATGGTGTGCTTTTTGGGCATACTGCGGTTTATTGTGGACTGTCTGGTACGGTTCTGCAATGGTTTCAATCTTTCTCACAGGGGCGGAGACAGAGGGTTATCACTGGAATTTATTCCTCTGGCCCTGTCTCTTTGCCTGTAAGGGTTCCACTGAGGTTCCATCTTAGCACCCATGTTGTTCGCTGTCTATATGCTGCCATTGGGAGACGTTACTAGGCAATATGGCTTGGGTTTTCACTGCTATGCAGATGATACCCAGCTATATTTGTCCTTTAGTCCCGGACAGGAAGATACAGTCTCTATACTTAACAACTGTCTATCGAGATCAAGGATTGGATGAGTGCCAGCTGGCTAGAGTTAAACCGGATAAGACTGAGGTGTTGGTGGTGGACCCAGGTCGCCTTGAGGTGGGTTGTAGGGCTGGACTCCCTTCAGGTATGGATCGATGGTGCCCAGCTCTCAACCTCAGACGGGTGCGTAACCTGGGCGTTATTATTGATGACAGTTTGACCCTGAAATTTCAGGTGTCTTCTGCTGTCAAATCTTCCTTTACCATCTTAGGAATATCGCTCGGGTGAAACACCTTGTTCCTCCGGCTGACCTTCCGACATTGGTCCATGCCTTTGTTACTTCTCGCCTTGATTACTGCAATGCCCTGTACCTAGGGCTACCGGGGGTTGATATCCGCCGCTTGCAGCTAGTGCAGAACGCAGCAGCCAGGCTTCTGACTGGGACATCTATGAGAAGTCACATTACGCCTGTGCTGCGCGAACTGCACTGGCTGCCGGTTCAGTGGCGGATCACGTTTAAGGTCGGGTTACTGACCTATAAAGCCCTATACGAACAGGGACTGCGGTATCTTCAAGATCTCCTTGTTCCTGCTGTCCCTCCGCTCGCTCCGCTCCGCCCGGCGAGATTGCTAGAGTTCCAGGGTTCGTTTAAACATCCGGGAACACGGGCATTTTCTTATGCTGCCCTCTACCTGTGGAATTCTCTACCTCGTCGGATATGAAGCTGCCTGACCGTAGAGAGCTTTAAGTTAGAATTAAAAACTTATTTATTTCAAAAGGCATATGGGGAGTGATTTACTGTATTTTATTGTGATTATATTGTTGTTGTTGTTTGTGTTATATGTATGTATTTTAATTGTTTTATTTGTACAGCGCTTTGGCATTGAAAAGCGCTTAAAAAATAAATTTTACTTTACTTACTTACTTTACTTTACTTTAAGGCCTTCACAGCTAGAGGATCTGCTTTGAGTAGCTTTCCTCCTCCCGTGTGCTTCTTCTTGTTCCAGACTGCTTGGGACTCAGTCCTATATGTAATTACCTACTGCAAGAGCCCTCTCAAAGTAAGATAGTACAGTTACGTAAGAACTTACCGTAACAGTAGATCTTGAGAGAGGCTCTTCACATAATGTCTCATCCTCCATCCCCTAAGCTTTTCAGCTCCTTTTCCAGTGAGAAATATCCGCTTCTCCTCGTCCGGTCTTTTGTGGCCTTTGGCGGGAAAGAACTGGAAGGCGGGCGTGAGGGACCGCCCCTTTATACCGACGTCTCCTGACACCAGTCACCTGACATGGGGGCGGGCCCTCACCGGAGACTGCTAGCTAGAAATTTTTCCGTGGGGTCCTGCCGCCTGCCAACATCAGTCCTGTATGTAATTACCTACTGCAAGAGCCTCTCTTGAAGATCTACTGTTACGGTAACTTCTTACGTAACTGTACTGTCTTCGAGAGGAGCTCTTGCAGCAGGAGCTGCTTCTCCCCCTCCATCCCCCTGATGACTGCTTCTCCATTACTGTTACCTCACTTTCTTCGGTATAGAGGAGCCACCTCATTTCTCTAATTTCTGTATGTGCGGGGGGTCTTCTGTGGGAGAACTGAAGGGCTGGGGGACCGCCCCTTTTATACCATAGGCAGACGTCAGGGGCGGTCTCCCACTAATCATTGCTAGCTAGAAGTTTTCCATGGGACCCTGATGCCTGCTGATTTCAGTCCTAATGATGTTGCCTGCTGCAAGAGCTCCTCTCAAAGATCTACTGTTTCAGTAAGTTCTCGCGTAACCGTACTTTCCTTCCCAAGGTGGTGTGTGCGTTTATTTTAAATCAGTTCATCCATCTGCCTGTTTATTACCGAGAGCATGCCAGTACAGGGAAAGCATTGCTCCATATTTTAGATGTGTATAGAATTCTGTGCTACCCTGCACACCATACGAAGGACTTTAGGAAGTCCTCTCAGTTGCTTTTTTTCTTTCCCCCTGGGAAAGAGGGCGTTCCTGTTTCTAAACAGCGCTTGTTCAAATGGTTGGCCAACTGTATTACTTTTCACTACAGGAAGTATGGCAAGGAACTTCCTGGTGTTATCCGTGGTCATTCCACCAAAGACATGGCCATTTCTGTTGCCTGTTTCAGGAATGCTTCAGCTGCAGAGATCTGCGCTGCTGCCACTTGGAGTACTGTCCACACCTTTACCAAGCGCTGCAGTCTGGACATTGCCTCTAGGCTTAGGGCCAATTGTGGCCTAACTGTTCTACAGGGCCTACTTTCTTAGGCTCCTGGTTTCCAACCACCCAGACTATTATTTCTGATGTCAGAACTGCTTGGGACTCGTTCCATAGGTGTGGCATGCTGCAAGACATACCCTCAAAGTAAGATAGTACAGCTACGTAACAACGTGCTGTAACAATACATACGAACATACGTATGAAGAAGCCAGCAGAAGAAGCCATTTGGTCTATCAAGTCTGCTCATATTGCAGGGTCCACAGCTTGAGCTAATGTCCCTGCCCTCCCTCCCATCCTCTCTACCCATGATCCTTACCCTCCCCCTATGCCTATCCCAGCCTCTTTTAAAACTGCTCACTGTCTTCAACAAGATGACCTCTTCCAGCAGCGCATTCCAAGTGTCCACCACCCTCTCTGTGAAGAGGTGCTTCCTGACCTCCCTCCTAAACCTCCCACCCACTAGCTTAAGACTGTGCCCCCCTCATGTTATGGTTGCCACTCAGCTTAAAGAGACTCTCCTTATCAACCTTATTTATTCCTTTCAAGTACTAGATGGTCCCAATCATGTGCCCTCTCTTTCTCCTGTCTTCCAGGGAGTACATGTTCAGTGCCCTCAATCTCTCCTCATATGCCTTACCCTGCTGACCTGCTATCATCTTTGTAGTCCTCCTCTGGACCTTCTCCAGCAGGTTAATGTCCTTTTTGAGGTGTGGGCACCAGTACTGAACTCCACACTCTAGATGCGGCTTTACCAGTGACCTGCAAGGGCAGTATAACCTCCTCTCTCCTACTACTGATCCCCTAAATATGCATCCCAGCATCTTGTTTGCCTTTGCTGCTGCTTTCTTGCATTGCGTGGAGCACTTCAGGTCACTAGTGATCATCACTCCCACGTCCTTCTCCTCCTCTGATGCAGATACTCAGACTCCACCCAGGTAGTACTCTGTCCTGGGATTCTTGGCCCCAATATGCATAACTTTGCATTTTTTGGCATTGAAGCGAAGCTGCCATATCTTAGACAACTTCCCCAGCTTTTCCAGATCTTTCTGTAGGTTCTGTATCTCTTCAGCTGTGTCCACTATCCCACAGAGCTTGGTGTCATCCATGAATAGGCACATTTTGCCCTTAATGCCATCTCCAGTGTCATCGATGAAGATATTGAACAACACCGGCCTATGCACCAAGCCCTGCGGGACCCCACTAGTTACCTCTCTAGTGCCAGATAACTCTCCCCCCACAACCACCCTCTGGGTTCTTTCCCTCAGCCAGTTTTCCACCTATCTGGCCATCTTTTCCCAAACCCCAAGATCCACCAACTTCCTGATGAACCTTTTGTGGGGCGCAGAGTCAAAGGCTTTGCTGAATTCAAGATAGATGATGTCTGCCGCCTGGTCCATGTCTACCGTCTTAGTGACACAGTCAAAGAAATCAATCAGATTTGTTTGACACATCTCCCCCTTATCGTGATCCCATGCTGCCTCACATCCTGAAGACCATGTTCCTGTAGATATTCCACCAACCTTTCCTTTAGAATGATCTCCATAAGCTTGCCCCCAATGGAGGTTAGACTGACTGGTCTGTAATTCCCTTGGCCATCCTTGGGACTGCTTTTGTGGAAAGGCACTTCATGTGCTGTTCTCCAGTCCTGTGGTACCACTTCTGACTCTAGTGAACTATTAAATAGGTCTGCCAGGCCCTGCCAGTTCCTTTAGTACCCTTGGATGTACGCTGTCAGGGCCTGGTGATTTGTCCACATTCAATGCCAGAAGAATCTTTAAGAGGATCTCTTTCAGCAGGCCATGCCGTCCCACCCCCCAAACCCTTGGCCTGGTTGGCCTCCCTGTGTCTGTCTCTCTTTGTTCTTAGCAGAGTAGCTTCTGTTGTCTGTTATTTCTGTCTTGGGCAATCTTCAGCTCTTTCTCGGTTCCTCAGCAGGAGGCAGAGTGCTGTTGGTCTCTGGTGAGGGAACTGAGGAGGGCGTGTGGGCCGCCCACACTTATAAGACAGGGTGATGTCAACGTGTGACGTTGTAGTGGGCGGCCCCCTGGTAGACTGCTAGCTAGAAAAGTTTCTGTGTGGTCCTGCCACCTGGCGGCTATAGTTCCATAGGCATGGCCTGCTGCAAAAGATCCTCTCGAAGATCTACTGTTATGGTAAGTTCTTATGTAACTGTACTTTTAATTTCTGACCCAGAAAAGATGCTGGAGGCATTTAGAAGGATTATGCTGATCTTTACTCACAAGAGGTGGTTTCACCAGAGTCGGAGGTGAAGGCTTTTTTACAGCCATTGATCTTCTGAGTTCATCCCAGGGGCAGATAAACTCAGAAACATAGAAGCTGGTGGCAGATAAGGGCTGCATGGCCTATCCAGTGTGCCCTTTTTTGTTGCAGTGTTTACACTGTAGACTCCTCCAGGTTTATGGCACTTTCTCTGCCACCCCCTCACCTATCCCTTATTACTCCGTTGTGCTTATCCCTGGCTTTTTGTAATCTTACCACTATTTTTGCTCCCCACACATTCCAGGCATCCACCACCCTTTCTGTGAATAAGTATTTCCTCGCATCTTTCCTAAATCTTCCCTCCTTTAGCTTCATATCATGGCCCTTTGTTCTGTAACACACTTTCCTCTGAAAAATACCTCCCACTTGTACCTTATTCATCTCCATGAGATATTTAAAGGTCTCAGTCATATCCCTCAGCTCCAGGGTGTACATGTTTAATTCCTTTAGTGTCTCCTCATAAGACATTTGATGTAGACTCTGGTTGTACCATCTTGGTAGCCCTCCTTTGAACAGACTCCATCCTGTCTACTATGTCTTTCCTGAGACATGGCCTCCCAAAACTGATCACAGTACTCCACATGTGTTCTTACTGATCGCCTTGGTTGTGGCAGAGGCACTCTGCCAGTTTGGGGGAGTTAAAACTGGTGGAGGTGGCCAAGGTCATAGAGGTTGCTTCGAAGGTGAAGCACACATATTGCGAACTGGATCTGGTCCCGACACATTTCTTAATGGGTTGTGTCCATTACATCGGCCCGGTGTTCGCCTTGATTGTCCAGTGTTTATTGTCGGAGGGGATTTTCCCAGATTCCTTGAAAGAGACTCTGGTGAGGCCCCTTCTGAAGAAACCTTCTCTCGACCCAGACATCTTGGCGAATTACCGACCTATCTCCATCTTCCCATTTATGGGTAAGGTTGTTGAGAAGATTGTGGTGCAACAGCATGAGGAGCACCTCATGACCTCTGACATCTATGAGCCACTGCAGTCTGGTTTCCAAGCCAAGCACAGCACCGAAACAGCATTAGTTTGGGTGCACAATGACCTCCCTTCGGGTGAGGGATAGATGAGACTGGTTAGTTCTTGTTTTCCTCGATCTGTCTTCAGCTTTTGACACTGTAGACCACTTTGTGCTGCTTCATTGTCTCAGAGAGTACTGTGGGCTTGCCAGCACTGTTATCTGCTGGTTTGAGTCCTACCTTGCTGACACAAAGCAATGGGTAGTAATGGAGAATTTATTCTCCTCCTCCTCCTCCTCCCCTATGGTCTTGTTGTGCGGTGTGCCTCAGGGATCGATCTTGTCACCAGTGTTGTTTGCAATGTACAGTACATGCTGCCCCAGGTGAGCTCATTAGGAAGTACAATGTGGGTTTTCACTGCTATGCAGATGATACCCAGTTGTACTTGTCCTTTACCCCTGGAACATCCAGTGCTGTGGAAGTGTTAAAACATCTGCCTGGCCGAGATCAGTGATTGGATGTCCTCCAGCTGGTTGCAACTGAACTCCAGTACTGGTAGTGGAACCTGGCTGAAGGCGTGATAAGAATGCTTCCAGTGTGGCAACTGGTCTTTTCCTGTGGTTCACACTGTTGATGGCTTCCTCTAGGGTGCGAGATCTTGGTGTGTTCCAGGACGACGGTTTGACATTTGAATCTCAGATGTCATCAGTTGTCCAAAGTGGTTTTTACCACTTGAGGAATATCACCAGGATCAAGCCCCTAGTTCTGCCTGAGAACCTTCCTACCTCGCTGCATGCTTTTGTAACGTCCAGGCTTGATTACTGTAATGCTGTTTACTTCGGGGTCTCGGGAGGTACCCTCCACCGGCTGCAGCTAGTAGCTGCTAGGTTACTGACAGGCCTTTGGAGGTTCTGTCATGTGACTGCGGTGCTGCGTGAACTGCACTGGCTGCCAGTCAGGTGTAGGGTTATCTTCAAGGTGGGCTTGCTCACCTTTAAGGCCCTACATGGACTAGGCCCCAACTATCTGTCTGATCTCCTAACACCTGCCATCCCAGTCCACTCCCTCCGTTCCTCCTCCAGAGGCCTCCTGGTGATTCCCAGGATGAGGCTAAAAACTGCCGGTGACAGAGCGTTCAGTGTCACTGGACCCATCCTGTGGAATTTGCTTCCCTCAGCCATCAGGGAGGCCTCTCCAGTTGAAGTATTCAAGAGCCGCCTAAAGACCCACATTTTCACTCTGGCCTTCCCTGATAGAATTATTTAATCTGACAAGTGAAGTGACCACTGAATGTATTTATTTGTACTATTTTATCTGTTCTTACTGTTTTAAATTTGTAGTTACGTATGCCTTCTTACTCCCTACTTGTCTTTATGTGAGGCGCCCAGTGCCTCCGGGAATAGGCGCCATACAAATACACTTTGCCTTGCCTTACCTTACTAAAAGACCTGTACAGTAGCAACACCACTTCCCTCTTCCTGCTGGTAATACCTCTGCCTATACATCCCAGCATCCCACTAACTCTCCCGATCACTTTTGTTGCATTGTCTGGCCATCTTAATGCCATCCAGTAAAATTACCCCCAGGTCTCTTTCCTGCTTGGTCACCGCTAATATCTCTCCCCCCATTTTGTATTGCACGCCTGGGTTTCTGTGACCCAAGTGCATTGTTTTGCACTTTTTTGCATTAAACCTTAGCTGCCAAAGTTTTGACCACTCCTCCAGTCTTTTCAAGTCTCTTTCCATCCTTTGTACCCCCTCTGGAGTGTCCACCCTGTTGCAGATCTTGGTGTCAGCCGTAAAGAGGCAGACCTTCCCTTCCAGTTTCTCTGCTATGTCATTAATCAAGACATTAAAGAGGACTGGCCCCAGTACTGACCCCTGCAGTACCCAGCTGGTCACTCTCCCCTCCTCAGAGCAAACTCCATTTACTGCCACCCTCCGCCTTCTATCTCATAACCAGTTTCTTACCCAGGTTACCACTTTTTTGCCAACCCCCATACTACTCAACTTGTTTACAAGCCTTCTGTGTGGAATGGTGTCAAAGGCCTTGCTAAAGTCCAAGTAGTCCACCCCTCCACGACCCAGCACCCTGGTTACCCAGTCAGAAAAAGCTATCAGATTTGTTTGTCGTGACCTCCTCTCCATAAACCCATGCTGCCTTGGGGCCTGCAGTCTATTGGATTCCAGGTGTTCCACAATTTTTTCCTTTAATAGTGTTTCCATTAATTTCCCTATTACAGATGTCAGGCTGAAAGGCCCGTAATTTATACTGTGTGACCTGAGCAAGTCATTTAACTTTTTTTGTGTTCCTAGATCGCACCCTGAAACAAGCTCTGGCTTAGAGTGCCTTCCTGGTTAAACAATTTCCCCTTTCCCTTTCCCGCCTCCTCCTTGCTACCATTTTTGTGAAGTGAGCTATGTCCACCCTTCTCCAGTCCTCCAGGACCACATCAGTCTCCAGTGAACTGTTAAACAAGTCTGTCAGGGGTGCAGCTAGCATGTCCCTGAGTTCCTTTAACACTCTTGGATGCACCCCATCTGGCCCCATGACTTTGTCCACCCTCAGAGTAGCAAGTGCTTTCCAGACCTAAGCCAAGCGGCGACCCACCAGATGTCAGCTCACTCCATCAGCCTACCCCAAGGGCAGCTACTCCCCTGGCTAAAGCCTAATGTTCCTCCAGGGGAGCCGCTTCCAGATCCTTCTGCAGGTTTGGGTGACTCCTCTGCTTGGATCTGGAGACAGGGCCTCTAATTCTTTGCTGGTCTCTGTCTCCGATCCAGGAACTCCTTGTCAGACTTGGAGCCCTGATCCTGGTGGCCCATTCGGTGGTCTACCAACATTCATTCTGCATCTGCTCAGAACCGACTTCGGCTCCTACCACATTCGGAGACATAATCCTGTATTGCTCACACCATTGACACAGCAGAGATCTCTTGCCATCACGCCCCCGGGAGCCACATCCGCTACTGCTGAGACTTTTATCAGGAGCACAGCAGTTGCGGTCTGCTTCCACAGAAAGTCAGGATTATAGTTTCCGGGTCTGGCACAGGAGGTCCACTTGGCCATATAGGACGCTCCCTTCATGGGCCCAGTTCTGTTTGGAGGTTATGTGAAGGACATCACTACCGGCTTGCACACTAAGGGTCGGGGCTTGCGTCTGGTGAGCACGACGCTTCGGTCTGGACACAGGCCAGAGCAGTCCTTTCATCGTCCACAGCAACATTGGGCCAAATGGCAACCCACCAGATATCAGTTCACTCGTCGGCCTACCCCAAGGGTAGCCACTCCCCTGGCTAAAGCCTACTGTTCCTCCAGGAGAGCTGCTTCAGATCCTCCTTCAGCCCCCTGTCTCACAGCTATGGTCCCTGCCTCTGCCGCCAGATCAGGGGAAATCACTCGGGGACAGATTTGTCAACCACCTGTCAGACTGCCAGGTGATCATGATGGACTCCTTAGTCCTTTAGCTAGTCACTTAAGGCTGCTCTAGACACTTCCTGGAGGGTCCACCTAGCCTCCTGCCAGATCTGTATCTCTCTCCAAGATGCCACTTTCTCCTCAGAGAGGCAGGGATCAGGGCTCTTCTGGAAAAGTTAACACTAGGGTCCACCCTGTTTATCAAGAGGACAATGGCTTTTACAGCCCCGTTGAGAGACAACCTCCTGATCTCCCTGTCCAAGATCTCGGAATGACTTCCTCAGGTGGGCATTAAGGTGTTTTAACCCCAGTGTCACCTCACCCTGTCCCAGCACCTCTATTGCATTGGTGCAGTGCGGGACACGCTTCAGGGTTGAGCATTCCTCCCATCCCTCGAGGGACGGTCTGCTGGCCATCCTGTCAACAACCCTGACCCTTTTTTGCCAGGTGGGTATCACAGTGGACTACCCTAAGTCTCACCTTACCCCTTCTGCCACTAGCTTTTGGAAGACAGAAATCTTGCTTGTAGAGCAGAAAGCAGCTAACTAAAAAAGCTACCATTTTTCTTACTAATTGCCCACCACCCACCCCTCCACCCTCCCACACTAAGCCACTTCTACTTTTATAGCCACTGGATTTGACTGACAACAGGAACTTCCTGTTTGGCAGTAGGAAGGAAAGGATCATAGAGAAATATTAGTTTTGTCAACCCTGAAGGAAAAAAGTAGCTCTTTCTCCCCCTCTAGATTTTGGTGGTCTGACTCTGAGCAATGAAGAAGGAGACTACTGAAGAATACAGGAAGTTACTGTCCCAGAACAGGAAGGGTGAGAGTTGTAAGGAGAGGAGAGAGTAAACACAGAGAGAAACAGGAGAGGGGACACAAAATAAGACATGATGGGAGTGGTTCAGTGCAATGGCTGTGGGGCAGCAGTGTTCCGGGAGACATTCTGGAGGCTGCAATGCTGCCCTATTTGTAAGCACCTCTCTGGTCTGAGGGAGGAGGTTGCCCGTCTCCAGGCTGACCTGGCTAGGATTCGTGAAACCTCCTTCCCCACCCAGGGACCACCAAGGCCACTGCTGCTACCTTAGAGGTTGCTAAGAAAGACGAGCGACTGGACCAAGGTGGGCTCAGAGAGGGAAAGGGTGAGGAACAGAAGTGCATCCTTCCAGCTGTACCTCTCCACAGTTCGTACACTGTTCTGGTGGATAGTGGCTCCTCTATGGAGGCACCTGCAGTGGAGACCAAGGAGGATGCTGGGAACCTCCACAAAGGAGACCCATAGGAGGGTGGCACAGGACCCCACATGGAAAGGAATCAACTCCTGGTGGGGAACTCAACCATTAGGGGGGTAGAAGTGGGGGAGGAAGGGGAGAGGGAGGTAAGATGCCTGCCTGGCACCACGGCTTGGAGGGACAGGAAACGAATCCTCAGGATCATGGGAGCAGCTGCACGAGGGAGGGAGCTGAATGTCATTGTCCACCTAGGAACAAATGACCTGGTTAGGAATAGACTCAGAGCAGTGCAAGAGGAGTTTGTAGAGTTGGGGAGGGGCCTTAGACAAGTAGCACATACGGTAACCTTCTCAGAGGTGCTGCCTGTCTATGGCAAGGGTGATGCTAGGGTATTCCACACCATGGAATTCAATGAATGGTTGAAAAACTGGTGTGGAGCTCAGGGTTTTGGCTTCACTGGGGACTGGGGAGCCACCTGGAGGGATGCAGGCCTATATTGGCTCAATGGTCTGCATCTGTCCTCGGGGGGGTGGAAACCAGGATCCTAGGTGATGGGTTTAAATGCTTCATTGGCAAATCTCTGCCAGGGGGTTCCTTTTCAGTCTACCCCTCCGATCCAGACCCTGACTATAGATGCTCCCAATCAGGGCTGGGGCGTTCCTCTGGGGGATTGCAGCACCCAGGGATCCTGGTCTCAGTGGGACCTCTCCCTGTATTAGTCGTGCAGGAGATGTGAACCGTGCTGTCCGCCTTTCCAGCCTTCCAGCCCTTTCTCCTCCTGAGTCTGCTTCTTGTCCACACGGGCAGTAGATGTGTAGTGTGGTTCTGGAACATGCAGGGAGGTATTCGGTCGTATTCCCTGTGCAGGGAAGCAATGTGCGTTTGGTACTGGGCAGTCCAGCACGATCTCCGGCTGATGGCACCGCATGTCCCAGGAGCCCACAGTGTCCTAGCAGACAGTCTCAGCCACACTCAGGCAAGAGCTCATGAGTGGGTACAACTGCAGTCAGTGGGCGGGGACATCTTCATTCTCTGGGGTCGACCAGACTTAGATCTGTTCGCCTCCCCATACTACGCAAACTACCCAGTTTCTGCTTGCTCATTTCAGGGCATGGTGTTTTCTGGCGAGACTCTATGTGTCTTTGTTGGACAGGGAGATTCCTTTATGCCTTGCCTCCCTTCCTGCATTTACAGAGTGTTCTTCTGAAACTTCAGGGGTAAGGGGCCCACATGTTTCTGGTAGCCCCTTACTGACCTCATCAGATTTGGTTCCCTCTACTCCAACAGTTAGCCGGAGAACCTACGGTTCCCCTCCCCCTATGTTAAGACCTTCTAACTCAGGAGCAGGGCAGGCTGGTCCATCCAGGTCTAACATTCCTTTATCTTCCTGCGGGGCACCTTCAGTCATAGCTGCTTCACGCTATGGGTTTTCTGCCAGAGTTGCACAGGTTCTTGTGGGGACCAGAATGCGTTACACACAAACTGCCTATGCGATGAAGTAGAAAAGGCTTTCCATATGGGCATCCTCCGAAGGTTGGGATCCTTTTTCCTACCCAGTTCCTCAGGTCATGGGGTACCTGCTTCACCTCTCAGACCTTGGGCTAAACTATTCTTCGCTGAAGATCCATTTGTTGGCCTTTTCTGCCTACCATGTTCCAGTGAATGACAAAACCCTGACACAGTTGGAGGTTCCCATACCTTTTTTGAAAGGAATTCTCCACTTCAAACCCCAGGTTCAGAACCCTGTTCTGCCATGGGTCCTGAGCTTCTTTCTTGAGAAACTCACATTGCCTCCCTTTGAACCGTCTGCAAGTTGTGACCTGCACTATCCTTCCTGGAAAGCACTCCTATTGATCATCTGTACTTCTGCTTGAAGGATTTCCGAGCTTCAGGCTCTGACGTGCTAGGAGCCATATTTGATTTTACACAGAGACCGGGTGGCTCTGTGCACAAATCCTAAGCTTCTACCAAAGGTGGTTTCTGAGTTTACTTTGAATCAGACCATTCACTGGCCAGTGTAGTACCCTGAGCATTCCAATCAAGGGGAGGCAATCCTGCACACTTTTTGTGTGCACAGATTTTTGAGTTACCACATGAATCGGATGAAGTCAGTCCAACAAATGGATCAGTTATTTGTTTCCTTTGCATCCAAAAGTGAGGGCGTTGCAGTTAGGGAAACAGTGTTTGTCCATATGGTTGACAAACTGCAGTTTGTCTTGTTATTAAAAATATAACAAACCCCTTCCGGGGGAAGTCAAGGGACACTCAGCAAGAGGCATGGCTGCATCTGCTGCTAGTTTTAGAAAGGTTTATGCCGCAGACATTGGTGCTGCAGCTGCTTGCAGCTCTGTTCACACTTTTACCATACACTTTAGTCTGGACATCGCCTCTAGATGCAGGGATGGCTTTGGACTAGCTGTTCTTCAGGGCCTTCTTTCTTGAATCCCTGCCTACTGCAGACCGTTCCTGCCTCCCATGTTTCAGACCTTGTATGTTCCCCTTAACTGCTATGGATTCAGTCCTCAAGGTGATTACCTACTGCAAGAGCCCCTCTCGAAATAAGATAGTACAGTTACATAAGAACTTACCATAACAGTAGATCTTTGAGAGAGACTATTGCAGTAGGTAACTTATATCCTTCCCATCTTCCCCATCCTTCTGCATCTTGTGTCTAGCCTGTTTTTGGCACCGGGGCCCTCTCCTTTTCTCCTGTAACACCTTTTTTGGTTTCCGGCAGGAGAACTGGAAGGCGGGCGTGGGGACTGCCCCTCATATAGCGTCACGCTGGCACTAGTCAGTCATGTGACGTTGGGGCGGTCCCCCACCAGACAGTGCTAGCTAAAGTTTTCTGTGTGGTCCTAGCAATGGCGGCTTAGTCCTCAAGGTGATTACCTACTGCAAGAGCCTCTCTCGAATATTTACTGTTACAGTAAGTTCTTACGTAACTGTTCTATTCTGTTAGGTATAAGTGGGAAGGGAATCTTGGAATTCATATTCAGCAGTGTCATTAGAATAACTTTTTCTAATAACCTGGATTCAGTTCACATCAACATCAGAAATAACTTTTTTACTGAGAGGGTGGTGGGCACCTGGAACAGGCTGCCTAGGGAAGTGGTGGACGAGAATACAGTGGGGGAGGGGTTCAAGAGGGCATGGGATAGACACACAAGGCTGCTGAAAGGAGTTGGGGAAATCAGGGGCAGACCTAGGGATGCTAGGCTATTGGGCAGACTAGGTGGGCCTGGAGGTCCTTTTCTGACGTCACTTTCCTATGTTCCTATGTTTCTATCCACATTTAGGCAGCTCTACTGGGCTTAGTTCAGTTACCAGGCATCTTTAAGCTTGGCTTCTATGGCTACGCCCTGTCTGACACCAGATCTTCTTTTTCACTGAAAGGGACAGGTTTCCCTCTTCACAACTCCTGCAGCGTGTGTGGAAAGCCAGTTTTCAAGCGCTAATGCTTTGGCAATGTATAGATATTTTATTAAAGTCTTCAACTTGCATGTCTCTTGTCTTCCTGTTCAAGCTCCATTGATGATCTGAGGATGCAGTGCAAAACAAAAAAGAGGGTGGGGGTTAAGCGGTGTGTGAAGTTGTCAGCAGAAGATGTCTGCCATGGATCAACACATGCCTACACTACTTGGGGATAAACCATGGTGTGGGTGGGCAGGATTCCTCCAAGAGAGGCCTCAGGAATGTTGACA
The DNA here is from genome assembly GCA_016271365.2 of Neoceratodus forsteri. Lineage (NCBI taxonomy): Eukaryota > Metazoa > Chordata > Ceratodontiformes > Ceratodontidae > Neoceratodus > Neoceratodus forsteri. The sequence goes on from CM028129.1 coordinate 1,052,653,571, forward strand.
GGCCTTAGCAGCTGCTGGATCAGGAGCCCAGCTGTCTGCTGTGGAAGAAGTGGTGGGAGACTTCTCAAAAGTTTAGCTGTCATTTCCTCAGGACCGGCAATGGGCTGTCTTTTTGGGGAATGCTCAGAGTTTCAGGAGATGTATATGGCTCTCTGAAATTTCAACAAGAGACCCCATATCACAGGAAACATAAGAAGTGCCAGCGCCATCAGTCTTGGGAGAGGGAGCATTCCTGCTCCTCCAAATTGCTTGACTCTCTTGTCCCGTTGAGCTTCCGCCGGTTGAAGGGTCATTTGACACCATCATCTGGTTTACTTGATGTTGACTCGACTCAGGTGGCTGTGTCGTCAAAAACTCACAACGGGAATTCTGTTTTTCACCCAAAGCTGCCCTCAACTTGACTACATCTGTGTCTCTGGTGCTCACCTGTCTGTCCACAGAGCCCATGGGTTCTGGTCCCCCAACGAGACCCGCATGTAAATCAATCTGCCGGAGCTCCATGCAGTAGGTCTGGTACTTATGGAGTTTTCTTCACTGATTCGGGGTGAGGTCATGCAAGTCCAGACTGAAAATACAGCGTCATGTTCCACTTGAACTAGTAAGGTGGGATGCAGTCCTTTTCCCTGTGTCAGTAGGCACTCCGCTCCTGATCCTTGGTTCACACTCTGCAGGGAGATCTTGCAGTATGTGTAGCGGGGAAGGTCAACCAGCTGGTGGATGCACCTAGCCATGTGGCAGGACATGTCTCACAAGTGCTCCTCTGGTGGACCTGTTTGCCTCCTAGGAGAACAGAAAGCTGAAGCTGTTCTGTGCCCATCCCTTCAATTGAAACACTAATGGGGACACTTTCTGTTGACCCTGCACCTCTCAGTATATCTTTACTCCCTTTCTCTTGCTCGCAAAGTGCTGCTCAAGGCACAGAGGGACAAGGCAAACCAGATTCTGATAACACCAGACTGGCCCAGTCAGTTCTGGTACTAGGATCTCCTCAGCATCAGCTGTAGGCCTCTGTGGCAGCTTCCTCTCCATCTGGACCTGCTGACGAGTCACGGGGAATGGTCTGACACCTAGACCTTCAGTGACTACACCTTTCAGCCTGGTACCTCACCAGCTAGGGTTCTAGGCTTTGGGCCTTTAGAAAGATATTCTGCACACTGGTGGTGGATCCAGGTCGACAAATGGATGGAGGGAGGGGGAGCCGGTAATGCCCCCGATTTACTTGTGGGTGGCATGCCCTTGGCCCCCTCTGTTTGGGTCAGGGATCTGGGCGTGGTCCTTGACGATAGCCTGACATTGGAGGCTCGGGTGCTGGCCATTGGCCGGAGCGGTTTCTGTCATTTGAGGAACATTGCTCAGATCCGGGCCCTGATACCAACTGAAGACCTTCCCACACTGGTACATGCATTCGTCACACCTAGGTTGAATTACTGCAATGCTCTGTACCTGGGGCTATATGGGGCCAACCTCTGCCATCTGCAGCTGATGCAGAATGCGGCAGGTAGATTATTGTCTGGCGCTTCAAGATCTGAACACATTACGCCTGTCCTTCATGAACTGCACTGGCTGCCAGTAAGGTGGAGGATTGCCCTCAAGGTTGGGTTACTGACCTATAAAGCCCTGCACAGACCGGAACCAGACTACCTGCAAGACCTCCTGGTTCCTCACTGCCTGACTTACGCTCTCTGTTCCTCTTAGAATTGCCTCCTGGAGGTTTCTAGGGCTAGGTTGTGGCATTCTGGGGTTCGTGCTTTCTCTGTTGCCGCACTTGCCCAATGGAACTCATTGCCAAGACAACTAAGGGAGGCACCTTCAGCGGAGACCTTCAAAAAGGGCTGAAAACATTCCTATTTAATCAGGCGTATACTTCATATAATATATAATGAAGAATATGAGATGTATTGATGTTTTAAGTAATAGTTTGGTTTTATGATTTTATACTCTGCACTGTGTGCTGTGTCATTAGAAGGATGTTTTAATTGTTGTTAAGTGCTCCGAGCCTCTGGGAAAGGGTGCTATATAAATAAAGAAATACAAAATCACACATACTCCCATAATGCAAAGCATTGTGGGCTGTATATACAAATCACTACAAAATATTATGCTGGTTCAACTTTAAGCTGAAATGCATGGTGCCGAAAGGCCAAACAGTCTGCAAAGGGTGCCAACAGAAGACACAGACATGTGTTTCGTCCTACCAGGATTCATCAGTGTGCCTTATCTGTATGACATCCCAGTGGAATGAACCAGCTACCCTAAGTTGGTCTTTCTGGGTTGGGTTGTGGTGAGCCCAGTAAAAACCAAAAACAAGCTAAAACACAAAGAACCTTAGTGTGCAAGCACTGAGGCAAGGGTTACCTCAAAGGGCAATGGCCGGGAAGCCAAATTTCAAAGAAATGCAAAATCACACATACCCCCATAGTGCAAAGTATCGTGGGCTGTATATGCAAATCACCACAAAATATTATGCTGGTTCAACGTTAAGCAGAAGTGCATGGTGCCGAACGGCCTCTCACACAGTGTGTCTTTTCTATTGGCACCCTTTGCAGTTTCACTCGGGATTACGAGACATGACACATACCATGCTGTTCGCAGCCGTCTCTGCATACCAGGTGAGGGCAGGTATACTGGTGGTGGGGCAGGTGAAAGTGGTCAGGTGCCTTTTCAAAGGCATAGACCACTTGTTCCTCTGGTGTGCGAACCATGGCCTCCATGGGATCAGCTGCTGGTGCCTGTTAAGGTAATGGGTAAACATTTCAGTCAAAGAACAAGTGAGAGGTGTGTCACACTTGTGGAAGACCATGTTTCTGGTCGCTATCACTCAAACCAGGCAGGTGAGTGAACTCCAGGTGCTTTCAGCTGAGTCTTCACATCTGGTCTTTTACAAGGATAAGGTCCCCCGCCCCACCACCACCACCACCCATCGAAGTTTTGCCCAAGGTAGTCTTGGAGTTTCACCTAAACCAGGTGATCTATCTCCACATCTGCCTTCAGAGGCCTACTTCTGACACCAAGCATGCAATTCGGATGCATTCGGAACATACCTTCAGCCACAACGAGGTTGTGAGGAGGTAGGATTGCTTTCAGGATCCCGAATGCCTCCAGCTACATTCTGCCCATGCCTGAGCCCACCAGAACCAGACTTGTGTTGCAGCAGAGTGTGCTGCCTGAGGGAGGAACAAATGCCAGGAAATAGTGAGAGGAAAAGATACTAAATTCAAATGTTGTTTGAGCGTGATCGGCACTCACTGTGCATTCGGGACCTGCCTTCTGTCGCACTGGGGTCGGGAGGGGTAGGATTGATTTCGGGATGTCCCTCCCCACCACGATTTCTTTCAGCTGCAGCCTGCCCCCAGCTGAGCCCAGCGGGACCGGACATTTATTACAGTCAGTCAGGCTGCCTGAGGGAGGAGCAAGCACCAGGAAACAAAGGGAGAGAAAGAAGGTGCTAAATTCAAAACTCGTTTTAGCATGACCGGTACTCACTATGCATTTGGGACTTGCCTTCACCCAAACTGGGGTGGTGAGAAGTAGGATTACTTTCATGATCTCCCACTGATCCCCTCCAGCTACAGTCTGCCCCTGTCACAGCCCACTGTGACTGGACTTGTGTTGCAGTCAATCAGGCTGCCTGAGGGATCAGCGAGGCCCTCTTAACCAAGGCCCCTTTTCAAGCAGGCCTTCGCACTAAGCGTCAGAGCGCAAAGGGCGTCTACCATGGTTGTTGGCTGTGAAGGCAGCCAGCAGCCAAGCACGTTGCCTCTCAGATGAGTGACTACCTCCATCAGTAACTCACTCTGTATGTTTTCTTTAATGACTGATACAGCAGCACATGCTGTTTACCAAGGGCAATCATTTCTGCTACTACACAACTTATCAGACTGAATGTGTTTGTCCACAGGTTACTATAAATGCATGGAGGATTTGCACTGCTGTTCACTAGGCGTACTTTAATACATTCTGGGTAGTGATGTCCTTAGCAAGTTAATGTGCACCCTACTCGGTTAATAAAAATAAAATAAACAACATGGTGTTGAAGTAGCTTTTACTTTGCTAACCTCCATTGCTTGCACTGCATGTTAGTTGTTCTGTACTGCTGCATAGTAGTTTTGCTCAGATCCTAGTTTAACCATTTAATTGCATTGCTGATCATTGTTTCTACTTCGGTGATCAAGCAGCGTCAAGTAGTAATGCAGCACCTCCCCATTTTGTGGCAACCCAACACATCCCGTATCTGTGTTCTGAATAAATTACAGTAACACTATTTCTAGGAACATGGATATCGTGTACTATCCACACTTCTAGCAGAATCCTTTCCCTTTAAGTACTGGGCAGGAAGGTCTTCAAGCTGGCTCATCCCACCCACTGGGGTGGTAACTTTCTCAGCACCGATCTGTGACATCAGATCTTCCTTTCCGCAGGAAGAAGAAAGTTCCCTCAAATACTCCACGCTGAGTAGGCCCTTTGCTTTTCAAACTTTCAGTACAATACGTCTTTAACTGGTTTTCAGTTTATTTTGAAACTCTCATCATGGATGACTCGAAGTCAGCACCCGGTTTCAAGAGATGCGACTGCGGGCAGAAGATGTCCCGGATGAACCTGCACACCTCGTGCATCTACTGCCTAGGCCACAAACACGATCCCCAAGCTCATGGCCTTTGAGACACCTTACATCCCAGTACTCGGGAGGACTGGCACGCTCGACTCCTTCTAAAGTGACCGGATGAACAGGACCCTCCCATTCGATCGAAAGATGCCCGTTGGGTGGCCTCTGTGGCTGCGTGGTCTGCAGAACAGCTCGTGGCTCTCAAAGAGGCAGCGGCTCAGGTCGTGGAACATGCCTCTTTGGCTTCAGCTTTTGTGCCGCTTTCTTTCTTTTGGTGCCACCTTTACGGGGGTGTTTAAGGATTTGTGCCAGTCCCCACCCTTGGGCAGGGTCCCTCTAAGGGCACAAAATGCTCGAAATTGTCTAAGGAGACTAAGAAAAAGTCTCATTGATGATCATGGGATCACAAGTGCTGCCATGCCTCAGATTCCCGCACTTCATTGGAGGTTTAGGCTATGGTCGATCCTTCGATCCAGGCTGCTGGCTCCACAGTCTCCCTGTTGGGCCCATCGGCTGAGACGCATGTCAACAAATCTGTCAAGATTTTTCTCAAGCTAGTCGATGGGTTGCTGCAGGACGAGGTGGATATCTCATTTTCTAGGACTCCTATCCTAACTATTACCTCTCAGGGAAGGTCAGATTAGCCTCCTGATCTAGTCCCTAACCCTCAGGATCCCATTCCCTTGGATGACCCTTGGCTTTTGCTGGTTTCCTCTCTTTCTCATAGTTAGTTTCCCTGATGGTCGAGGTCCTGTAGCCGAGCAGCCCTCGACGATATCGGCACTTCCACTCTCAGCACTCGGGTAAGCGGCATCGCCGCTATTCTTCCTCCTCGAGCAAGGAGAGGCTCTGATGCAAAATGGCTGGCACTACAAAGAACTAATGTGGCAGCAGGTCATGCTTTCCAGGGTTAATCTGATTCTGGCCCCCAACTCTGCTTATTCGTGGTTCCCACCACCGAGGACCCAGCCTGCTTCGGCTCAGCCGGTTCCATCTCTGCCTCTCAGCCCATCCAGGTGGAGCCACCTCCTGCGCAGTCGAAGGATGGTCCCCCTACTAAGGATGCCCATACTGCTCCAAGGCTTCCTCATTGGCTGTCGGTTACCGTTACTTCCGATAGACCCCGCAGGGTCAGCGGGGACTCGGGGCGGTCGACCGCTTTTCCGTGAATCCTCAGAGTCTGAGGACTCCTCCTTGCACTCGCATCTGGTGGACGTGGAGTCAGGGGAAGATTTGTCTACCAAGCATGGCCCCACGTCTTTTGGGGGCTTGCTCCATCTCCATTTCATAGTCAAGCGGGATTCAGATGTAGCCCATCCAGAAGTGGGACAAATATCCCATGACCGAAATTCTTGACCGAGGTGATTTCCCGGAGGTTGCCTTCCTGGTAGCAGAGGCCATCCTTGGCCCCATTCTGGAGCTCTTGCAGTACCCTGCCTCCTGCCCTGTGCCATTGGCTCTTATGGCCCACAAGTATGTGGTCCCTATTGGTTCTCTGTCAGGTTTCACCAAACATCCCTCGGCTGAGGGCTTGGTGACCGACTCTGTCTTTTTAGCATACCGGCAATGTCAGGGACGTGGACAAACCTCCCAACAAGGAATCCAAGAAATTGTATCACATGGCAAAAAAGGTCTATGCGGCCTCCTCTCTCTTTCGGCCTTCGGCAGGCGAGTTCGGCCCTCTTGAAGGCTCAGTTTCGCACACGCCTTGCATGGCACTCTTGACGAGGTGCTTCCTCGGCTCCTCGCCAACTTACACACTACAGTCAAGCAGGTCTGGGACCAGAGCCGAGCAGTGGCCAGACGGCAGCTGCAGACAGTGATGGAAATCGGCAGTTCCTGCGCGTGGTCTTGGCTGCTGCAGTGGCCATGCCCTGCAGGACTTGGCTGCGGATTTCTACCTTTACAGTGATACCCACAGATACCTAGCACAAGTTGGCAGATATCACCCTTCTTGGGCACTGATTTGTTTGGGCTGGTGGTGGAAGGGTACTTCACTCGGATTGAGAAGTCCAGTGCCACCCTGGACTCTGTCAACTCCACCCAGAGGGATCCCAAGGGCTTCAAGCTTCAGAGGAAGAAGCCCTTTCGGTCCCTGTCTGCCCCTGCAGCCAATACGTTCCAGCCCCCAGCTGAGCAGCAGACCCAGGCTTGGCGTCCTTGGCTGAAGTGGGTTGCTTCGTTCATCTGAAAACTAGGTGGTTGAGGCACTTCTGCTTCCTCAGTCAGTCCCTCCTCCAGGCCTGCCCAGTGACGAGATGGGGGTGACTCCTCCATGCTCATCCTGACTCCCTTGGGTCCTCCCATGGGGGGCCAGCTCTGCCGCTTCCTTTCTACCTGGTCTGCTGTCACCATGGACAGGTGGGTCCTCAAAGTGGTTGGTCAGTTTATGCCTCTACACCCCCTCCGAGACTTACCTGCCATGCCGAGCCCACGCCCCATGGGAGGACATGGTGTCCGCTGACATGCTGTCAGCTCTTCAGGAAGACATTGCCCAGCTCCTACAGAAGGAGGTAGTGGCCCCAGTCCCGGACCCTCCAGTAAGTCTAGGGTTTGTTTCCAGGTACTTCCTGGTCCCAAAACAGACAGGGGGCTGGCACCCCATCTTTTTGATCTGCATGACCTGAACAAATTCCTTTGGACGCGCACCTTCAGGATGGTCACTCTGTCTCAGATCATTCCATCCCTAGAGCAGAACATGTGGTTCTGCTCCCTAGATCTTCGGGATGCATTCTTCCACATTCCCATCCATCCATCCCACCGCCAGTTCCTTCAATTCCGAATGGAGGGGATTCTCTACGAGTTCCAGGCCATTCTCTTTGGACTGTCCATGGCTCCCAGGGTTTTCACCAAGTGCATTGCAGTGGTGGCAACCTACCTGAAACATCAAGGGGTCTGGGTGTATCCTTACCTGGATGACTAGCTGATAGCAGGTCCCTCCAGGGAGGAGGTGGAGCGGTCCAGACACCTGGCCCTCCAGACTTGTTTGTCCCTTGGCCTCCTGGTGAACGAGACCAAGTCAAAGCTCATGCCCTCGCAGGTGATGTACTTCATCAGGGCAGAGCTCAACTCTTGCAGAGCCAAGGCTCATCTCCTGGCGGATTGGGTGGAGGTTCTCTCCTCCTTTGCTGGATCATTTCAGGTTGGGCAGTGGGACCCTGCTCGGGATTTTCTGTGCCTCCTGGGAATCATGGCAGCATGCACCAGCGTGGTCCGTTGGGCCTGGTGGAAAATGCGCGGTCTGCAGTGAGAGCTTGCCCGTCAGTGGTCTCAGCACAAGGACCATTTCAGCCAGCCAGTCACATAACCCAGCTGATGTGGGGCGCCCTCCAGTGGCGGTTGTCCCGGAACATCTGCAGGAAGGAATCCCATTTGTCTGCCGGAGCAGATGGTCACCATCATGACCGATGTCTCCCTGATGGGCTGGGGTGCCTACCTGGGGGAGCACAAAGTCCACGGACTCTGGACCCCCAAGGAGTCCTGATGCCATTGCAACCTGCTGGAGCTTCAGCCAGCTTGGCTAGTGCTGACAGACTTTGCTCTGCACATTTGGGGTCAGGTTGTTCAGGTCCAGATGGACAACTCCATGGCCATGTACTGCTTCAACAAACAGGGCGGGACGCCCTCCCTTCCTCTGTGCAGGGAGGCTCTTTGCATGTGGACCCTCATGCTCAGCCTGAATGCCGACCTCCTGCCCATCCATGTGGTAGCATATCCAGTCAGCTGGCGGATGCCCTCAGCCGGGTGGGTGGGGCATCTCATGAGTGGTCTTTCCATCCGGAGGTAGTGCACAGTCTGTTCTCCTGGTGGGGCGCCCGTCTGGTGGATCTGTTTGCCTCCAGGGAGAATGCAAAGCTGAGGCTGTGTTGTACCTACCCCCTTCGGCAGGGAACGCTGCAGGGGGATGCCTTCTTGAGGCCCTGGACCCTGGACCTCATGTATGCTTTCCCTCCATTTCCACTGATTCACAAAGTGCTGCTCAAATCTAGGAGGGACAAGGCATGGATGATTCTGGTGGCTCCAGACTGGCCCAACAGTTCTGGTATCCCGATCTCCTCAGCCTCAGCTGCAGTCTCCAGTGGCTTCTTCTTCTATGCCCAGACCTGCTCTCATGCAACCGAGGGAAGGTATTCCATCCGGACCTTTAGTCCCTGAACCTGACAGCCTGGTTCCTGAGCGGCTAGAGTTCCAGGCTTTGGATCTCTCCACAGATAACCTCTCCGTGGTCGAGGCTACTTGGAAGGAGTCGACCCAAAAATGCTATGCCTTTAAATGGAAGAGATTCTCCATTTGGTGCCAGGGCAAGGGGCTTGACCCCTTATCTTGCCCAGTTGCTAGCATTCTTGACTACCTTTGGTCCCTCTCTGTCTGGCCTTCGGTCGACGACCCTTAAGGTGTACCTGTCGGCCATCTCTGCATACCGGGTGCAGGCTGGTATGCCATCAGTGACGAAGGTGAGGGTGGTCTGGCGCTTTTTCAAAGGCCTTCACCACATTTCCCTTCCAGTGCATGAACCACCACCACCTTGGGACTTGTTGCTGGTGTTGGCAAAGCTAATGGGCAAGCCATTCAAACCAGTGCACAGGTGTGAAACGTTTCTCCTGTTGTGGAAGACCCCCTTCTTGATGGCTGTCATGTCTGACAGAAGGATCAGTGAGTTCCAGGTGCTCTCGGCGGAGTCTCAATATATGGTCTTCCACAGGGACAAGGTTGTCCTTCTCCCCAACCTGAAGTTCCTCCCAAAGGTTGTATCTGAGTTCCATTTTAACCAGGTGATGAATCTCCCAGTGTTCTTCAACAGCCACACCTCGGAGGCCGAACACAGGCACCATACTTTGGACATGTGGCGAGCACTTGCCTATTATAAGGAACACACAGCTGGGGTTTGGGGAGAGGTTTGCCAGCTATGTCACCAAGGCTGAAGCCACACCTGGCAGACCAGCAGCTAAGCGGACGATTGGCAGGTGGATTGTATCCTGCATCAACCTCTGATATAGGTTGGTGGGTAGACAGCCTCCCATAGGGCTGAGGGCTCATTCCACCCGACATACCGCTGCCTCAGTGGCTGCTTCCAGGGATATCCCTATCCAGGAAATCTACAGGGCTGCTTCCTGGAAGTTAGCACACACCTTCATCTCCCATTACCACATTGACCTTGAGTCACGCCAGGATGCTGGATTTGGGTCCTCAGTTCTTCAATCTCTCTTCCCTAAATAGGGGGTGTGTACCTTGCCCCCTCCTCCTAGAGAACTGCTAGGAGTCTTCCAGAAGCGTGGATAGTATGCCATATCCACATCCCTAGAAAAACAGGTTACTCACCTGTCTAACAGTAGTACTAGGAGTGTTGTATGGTGTACATCCACACAACCCACTTGACCTCCCCTGGCAAGTGGCACACTGATCTTGCTTCCAGTGGGTAAGTTCTGATATCTTGGGGTGGTGCCGAGGGAGTTACCACCCGAGTGGGTGGGAGGAGCCAGCTTGAAGACATTCTGGCCCAGTTCTTAAAGGGAAAGAATTCTGCCAGAAGTGTGGATGTACACAGTATACCACTGCTAGAACTACTGTTACAGGTGAGTAACCTGTTTATCTAGGTGCTGCCTATATCACAATGTCACCTTTACTAGGAACTGCCAACATAACAGTTCCACTATACCTGTCTGTCGCCTGCTCTGCAATATTATCACATCTGGTTGCTGCTCACATATCCTAGTATCACCTAACCTAGGTGCAGTGTATACTCACAATTTCCTCTGCCTGACACAGCTCCATGCTCGGTATTACTGCAGATTCTGTTAGCTATTAGACATTGACCTTATGGTGGAGACTACCATTATTGTATCTCCTCAGTTCCCGATAAATTCTGGCTCTCCATCCCAGGAAAGCTGCTTCCACCTTTTTTACATACAGTACACACCCAAAGCCATTAAACTGTGGTTCCTGGGATGAATTAGAAACGTAGACTTTGACGGCATATAAGGACCGCTTGGCCCACCCAGTCTGCCCATTTCCCTACCTATTGGATAAGCTGCAGATTCTAGTTAACCAACAGCCTACTCCTTCTTCCTACCCCCCCCCCACCAGAATTGCCTTATGTCTGTCCCGTGCATTCTTGAATTCCCTCACTGTTTTCGACCCCACAACCTCCTCAGGAAGGCCATTACATGCATCTACCACCCTCTCAGTGAAAAAATACTTCCTCACGTTGCCCTTGAGTTGTCCCCCTTTTATCTTCAAATTGTGCCCTCTTGTTCTTGCACGTCTCTTTTTCTGAAAGATGCTACCCTCCTGGACTTTGTTGATTCCCTTGAGGCACTTAAATGTTTCTATCATGTCCCCCCTCTCGCTCCTTTCCTCGAGGGTATACATGTTAAGCTCCTTTAGTCTCTCTTCGGATGGCTTCTGTTGCAGACCCTACACCATTTTAGGTGCCCTTCTCTGGACTGCCTCCATCTTGTCTGTATCCTTGTGGAGATGGGGTCTCCAGAACTGCACACAGTACTCCAGATGGGGTCTCACCAACTGTCTGTGCAGAGGGATAACAACTTCCTGTTTTCTACTGGTGATGCCTCCCCCTATGCATCCCAGTATCACCTCAGCCCTACTTACTGCCTTCTCACATTGCTTGCTTACCTTTAGGTAATCTGATATGACTGCCCCCAGGTCCCTTTCCATTTTTGTTGTAGTTAGTACTTCCCCCACATTGCCCTACTCAGTTATCTGGACTCCACTCGGCATAGTTGCCAGGTCTCAAATGCTACTTGTGAGAATATTGATATACCGCTGTGTGTGGCCCTTCCTGTGGGATTCCAATACTTCAGCCTTAGCTTTTCACGTGATCTTTGCCACAGTTTTCTCCTGTGGTGCCTTTTCTCTCTACTTAAGCTCATTTGTACACAAAGTGTAAATTACATTCGCCCAAGCTCTATTTATTTATTTATTAAATGTTGTTGACCCAGTAGGCCCACTGAAACTAGAAGTCCCTGTTTCAGGGGTGACTGGGGGTACAGATGGTGACCAACTGAAACTGAACCAGATTAAGCTGTTGGTGGTATTTTTATTCTATGTCGGCAAGCAGGTTATCCTACTACTAATTAAATGAACTCAAACTCATGACTACCAATGTCTGCAGCTTATTAAGTAAACAGGACAACATAAACGTATGGGTAGCACATTCCAGTCCTGGCATACTGCTTCTAACTGAAACCTGCCTTAACTACCAATTCCCAAGTAATCTCCCTGCCTGACTTCTCACCTACTTAACAGACCCACCTGAGGAGGAGGATTATCCCACAGTAACAACAAGCTCACTTCTACCTCCATCAGATCCTGCTCCACACACCACAAATTTAAAGGTTTAACAATCTCCATTACCCTCCCTAGTAGCAAAACTGTCTATGTTGTAGGATGCTACAGACATCCTAAGGTAGCACTGAACTTATATCCCACTTAATTAGTTTGCCTGTTCCCAAAATAACAAAACTATTATCCTTGGTGATCTAAACTTGGACTGGCTCTCTGCTAAATTGACTGATCTTAGACGGATTAGTGACAAACCTTTTTTTTTTTTTACTTTTGATTTATGCTTCTGTGCTGTGGCCCCTGCCTCAGGAGGGAGCCTCCAGCCCTAATCCTGGTGTCCGCTATTTGGCACTGACCCATACTCCCAGGGCTTTCATTTTCCTCTTGTATGATGGGGTTCTGTAGCCCCCACTAAGAGACCGGATCCAGCGTGGCCAGCACCGTGGCTAGCTGAGTGGGTACCCAAGTAGGCGCCCTCCACCATATGCAACGGCACTCCATTTTCCCTCCATTTTCTCTCTTACGGACGTGAGGCATGCAGTGACGCCCATGGAGAGAGCGACATGCGCCTGCACGTGTTCTTCAAGCTTCTGCCCCATCTCCTCCCCTTTCTGCAGTGTCGTTGCACTGCTCCCAGCCGCCACTAGGGCCAATCAGACACCGACTGCTGGCGACCCCTCCTGGAGAAGGAGGCAGTCCATTGGGCGCTCGATCCTTCTCTCCTCTGGCCAGGCGACCCATGCTTGTTCCCGAACACGGGTCGCCAGCGTAGCATGAGGTAAGGCATCCAGTGTCTCAGTGCCACCAGGTCGGCGTCACGATTAGTGACAAACTTGACCTTAACAGAAACATAATTGAACCCAGTAAACCTAACCCTAAAAATCCTGCCAGCTGCTCAGTTGTAGACCCCATTCTAATAGGTCACAAAAGATCTCTCATATTGCGATCTTTGACAACAATATGTGACCACAACGCTGTTGCCTGTGTCAGGTACTTAAAGGAAGCTGTTTCAGTTGAAATCTGTACTGAAAAGATGTCTTACCCACTTTAGTAAATCCAATTTCTTATATGATTTGGCAACTATCAACTGACAGAATTTCTTTCTAGCATTGTCAATACATACTGCCACTGACATTTTTAACAAACTATTCCTGGATGTCGTAAACAGGCATGCCTCCTTAGATAAGCACAGGGTAAAAAAGTTAAACTGCCCCTGGTTCAGTAAAGACCTTAAGGCTACCTCAAAAGAAATATTGGGCTAAGCTAGGAGCACCAAAGCATCCCAAGATTAGGATATTTTTTTTCGGCCAATGTAACCACTGCACCTGATTAATATAGAACAGTAAAGCTTACTACTGTGTGGAATTAATGGAAGAAAATGCAAATGACCTCATGAAATTATGGAAAGCAGTTAAGTCCCTGGAATGGGGGGACTGCTTCCTCATCCTTGCCTAAGCAACTAATGGTCAATAATAAGATAATTTATAATAGGCAAAGTATCCTAGTAGAACTAAATATCTACTTTGCTACTGCGACATTGACCCTTAATAATCCCTCAACAGCATCTTACCCTCTTCCCAGCCTGATGCATCCAGAGAAGGTGACCTGCGGTAATGAACCCATTCACCTTAGACTAGTTTCTCACAAACAGGTCGAACATCTCTTCTTAAAGTTAGATACCACAAAAAATGCTGATGCTGACAATCTGGATCCTGTTTTCCTCAGTTTGGTGTGTACCATTCTCACTGCCCCATTACCCACCTCTTCACCCAGTCACTTACCTACAGTGGCACCAGTCAGGATGCAACACAGGAATGCTGCAGTATATCTCACAGTGCTGCACTAAACTGCAGTGAACAGTTAATTCAATAGCAGTTAAGCCCCATTGTTATGCATTATTTAGTGACATGTCATTTACTGCAAGTTATTGCATTACATCGTGGCTGGCTGTGCTGTATTATGACCTATCAGTATTATGGAAAATAGTATATATCATCCCCCTTTTTCAGATCTGGTGATACAAGCAATCTGAATAACTATAGGGCTATATCCATACGCTCCATCATTGTTAAGTTACTGGAAAAGTTGGTAAATGAGCAGCTACATGAATATACAAATATATCATCTTCACTCCCCTACAATCAGGCTTCAGATCTAACCATAGCACAGCCACAGCACTGGCTAAGGTTACCAACGATTGGGTTACTGCTCTAGATCAAAAACTCATCAGTGGTGCCATTTTCCAAGATCTCAGCAAAGCATTTGTCACCGTCAACCACACCATATTACTATAGTCCAGTATAGGGGTCACTGCATCTTCCCTCCCCTGGTTCACCATCTGTTAGCTTGATTCCAGCAGCAGATAGAGACGGAAGATCTTTCCTCCTCCTGTTCCTCCACAGGTAAAGGAGTCCTCCAAGGGTCAGTCATTTGCCTACCACTCATTATTATCTACATAAATGATGTTGCATGCAATTTAGAGGATACAAATTTACATTTCTGTGCTGATGATACAGCTCGTCACCTTGCTAGGTCCACCATAGATTCAGTAGTGGCTGACCTACAGACTGCTTTTAATATTCTACAGCACAACCTATTTCATTCAAAATTATTACTCAGTACCTCAAAAATAAGATCATAATATCCTCTTCTAATGGTATCCAGCCACTAATGTTTGCTCTGTGTCATTATCCATTCTGCTGGGAGATAAGCTCGAACTAGTGGACAGTTACAGGTACTTGGGGCTGTGGCTAGACACCAAACAGTCCTTCACCATCAACATTGACTCCCTATGTAACAAAAAAAAAGACATTTATTGATTTTTTACGTTCGCTTGTGCGCATGCACAAGGAACGTCTTGGGAGAATAGCACACTTTGGAGGTGTGACTCTCCTGCGCAATCCACTGCTCCGTTGAGCAGGCGTGGTGGTCCTGCACCAATGGATGCTGGTGCTGAGTATGACAGCGGTGGTGTTCAGTTCAAAGAAAATCACCGCTGTTGCTGTCCTGGCCGTTCTCAGTGATTCCCCCACAAAAGCTGGTGCCACGCTGGGAGCCCCCCCAGCGTGGCAAATCTGATTTTGGCCGGCCAGGGGTGCCCAATCCCGTCGGCTCCGTCCCGAAACAGCTTTCCCTGCTGCCACGCTGGAGCCCACCCCAGTGTGGCAAGCGTCTCGTCGCACCACTGTGTGCTCATAGCGCCTCCACGCCCCAGCTTTGGTGCCACGCTGAGGAGCCCACCCCAGCGTGGCAAACCTTGTTTTACGGCGGCGGAGTGCCCAATCCCCTTCGGCTCCACGCCCCAGCTATCTTTCTGCCACGCTGGGAGCCCACCCCCAGCATGGCAAACGTCTCCACACATCTTTTTTTTTTAATCTGTAAATTAAAACGGTCCCACGGCTTCTCTCTGGCCCCCTCTCACAACCCACACCCACCCACTGCGCACCCTGCCTCCCCACACCCTCCTCACCCAATACTTACCTCCAGAGTCCAGCACGATGATCTTCAGTGGACCGGGAAGATGTTCTCACTCTTCAAAGCCGACCGCTAACTGAGGAAATGCCGGTAAGCTGTATAATGGGCTAGATGGGGTTTTTCAACTTTGTTGCATATCTCAGGCATTTTTTGAATTTGTGCCAAATTTTCAACATAGGGTTTTGGGGACCCCTTCTCATGAATGATGTCACTGTCATGGCGTTGACCGGGCCGAAGGGTGATTTCACAGTCAGGTGAAATCACCTTGGGCCCGACACCTAAACGACACTGCCAACATTCATAAGGTGGGCTCTCAAAAGCCTATTTTGAAAATTTGGTGGAAAAATTCTAAATGACCGCTTTTGATGAGCGGCGTTGCGCAGTTCCTACGCAGGCTCGTAAGTTCACATCTCTTTCAATATTTTCATTCCAGATTTTCAACATTACCATTTTACCACACCTCCTTATGAGCAGTATAGCTGTCCATTTTTTCACATCCTGCCCAAAACGTGTTCCCGCCCATGAAGCATAATGGTGCAGAAATATGCAAATCAATGTATGGGACACATTAAGAAAATCACAGTGACACTGTTTATTAGCAGAGGTCTTAAAATGACTATGTTGAAAATTTGGTGAAAAAATTCCTAAAAATGACTGTTTTACGAGGGTGCATTGCGAAGTTGCTACGCACGCTCATAGGTGTGCAAATTTTCAATATTTCCACTCCAAATTTTCAACATTGCCATTTACCACACCTCCTTATGAGCAGTACAGCTGTCATTTTCACATCCTGCCCAAAATGTGTTTCCGCCCATGTAGCGCATAATGACGCAGTCGTGTGTGCGAACTCAATGTATGGGACACATTAAGAAAATCACAGTGACACTGTTCATGAGCAGAGGTCTTAAAATGACTGTGTTGAAAATTTGGTGAAAAATTCTAAAAATGACTGTTTTTACGAGCGTCATTGCTAGCAGTTCCTATGCATTCGTAGGTGTGCAAATTTCAATATTTCCACTCCAGATTTTCAACATTGCCATTTTACCACACCTCCTTATGAGCAGTACAGCTGTCATTTTCACATCCTGCCCAAAACGTGTTTCATCCATGTAAGCACAATGGCGCAGTCAGTGTGCAAACTCAATGTATGGGACATTAAGAAAATCACAGTGACACTGTTCATGAGCAGAGGTCTTAAAATGGCTATGTTGAAAATTTAGTGAAAAAATTCCCTAAGAATGACTGTTTTCTGATCGTATGCGTTCCCACGCTTCTGTACATAAGTTGTAAAATTTTCAATATTTGCACTCCAGTGACTTCCAGATACCTAAACAGCACATAGAAGCAAGCAACATTCGGAATTGACAAATGCTTGTACTTCTTTGTCACTGATTTTTTTAAGCCATGTCCAAGTGCCAAATACCACTGCAAATACCTGCAAGCGAACGGCATTGACAAGTGCTTGTCTACTTTAGGAACATATACCATTTCACAGCTGAATCACAAAAAAGTCTTGTTCAAGCCACCTCCCTGTCACTCCTAGATTATGCTGACCTGATTTACTGATGTAGTACCATCACACACCAGTCTACCCGCCAGAACCCATCATTGTACACTCTACAGTAAGCTGGCCGTCCCTAAACCACAAGATGGTTAAAAACTTCTACATCTGGACACACGAGTCCTTACAGAATTATCTGCCTCCTTACATCACGGCTTTGTATCACAGAGTTGTCAGTGCATATGACTTGACGATGAGCAGTGTTATTCTTCTAGAGGTAATAAGGTAGTTAGTTGTCTTATTATGGAAAAGCTGCACTCAGTTGGCTTGCACTCTGTTTCTGGAACAAGCTGTAATGCACCCTGAACCTTGGTAACTTAAATAACCATAATGCCTTTAAAACCTTCTTGGACTCCCATTGCGTCAATGCACGCAACTGCTGTTAATCTCCTTATAGTTCCTAGTCCATGAAATTACACCCTGTATTTACCCACCTTGCCCTAATTCTGTTTCTTGACACAATGTTTTGTTAACCTTATGTATTTCGCTAATTCTGTGTGCACAATCTTCCATCATATTACGTATTGCAATTTTTTTTTTACTTTAGATTGTTCAGTACCGTATTCAGTTTCTTGGTTACATATCAGTCATTGCCTATAATGTATGACCTGCATTATATTCTGTATACATACTAATTGAATTTTTTATTGTTCTGTTCTAACCAGGACCTCCTTGTAAATGAGCATTGCTTAATTAATGGAGCCTTTCCTGGTAAAACAAATACATACAAAAAAATTGGACATATACGAGGTGCTCCTTTATTATAAGGAATGTATGGCAGAGGTTTGTGGTGAGGCTTGTCAGTTATTTGTGACCTACTGTATGCTGAAGCCATTCCAGGTAGATCAGTAGCAAAGCAGATAGTTGGGAGGTAAAGTCGATCCTGCATTGATCTGTGTTATAGATTGGCTAGTAGAGAGCTGCCCAAGGGGTTTGAAGGCTCATTCTGTGGCATGCCACTGCCTTCATGGCTGCTGCCAAGGACATCCTGATCGAGGAGATCTGTAGGTCTGTTACTTGGTCTAGCCCACACACGTTCATCACCCACTACAGCGTTGACATGCTCAGTTGCTGCAGTGCTGCATTTGGGGCCTCAGTCTTCCAGTCTGTTTGCCAAATGGGGTGCACGCCTTGCCCCATCCAAAAGTTCTGCAGTAGGCACTCAGTCCTTTCCAGCTCCCTGACTGCTCTGCAACACAGAAGAAAAGACAAGGACAGCTGGCTGAACTCTAAATATCCATTGACTGCTAACACCTGATTTGTTAGCAGTCATATAACCTCAGGTCTAGACAGTGGCATCTGTCGGACCTGCACTCTTCCTCCTTCCAGCAAATCCCATCTTCCTCATGACCACCCTTGCAGGGCTTAAAATTCTGTTTTTGCTCCGGGGGGGGGGGATCCCCCCCAGGCCTATCAAATGGAGGGGACCAGCATCTTTTGGGGGGGTCCCCAAAAACCTGATATTTCAGTTGCTGATGTGTGTGAGTGTTAATAAACATTGTACTTACAATTTGGTGTCTTCTGGTCTTCCTGTCTTCCTTGTTTTGAGGCTTCACAGAACAGAAAGTGGACATCAGTTGCAACGGTAAGGACAGACTAATTAAACACAGCAGAAGAGTCAGTCATGAATTTAGCAGCTGAATAAAAACTCAAAATACTGAGCTAAAACCTCCCTCCTGTAAACATAAACTTAAATTGTCCCACTTGGTCTGATGATTGAATAGCCTGAAGCCTAACTCTCGCTCTTCATCTGCTCTTCATGTTTCGCCATGTGTGTGCAGCTTGTTCAAAATGTGCAGTTCCTCTACTGCCACCATTCAGAAATTATCAGTTAAGTTTTGTAGGTTTTTATTGTTCAGAGAGTTCCTGAATTTGGATTTTATTTGGTTCTGAGTAATGAAGCCACGTTCACATTCTACACTAGCCACAGGTATGACCACTGCAATCTGATACAGTTTTTCAAACTGTGGAAGTGCACCTGCATGCTCTTCCAGTACAACTTCAGCAAACTGCTGGAATGACAGAGACTGGTGGTAGTAATTTGAGACCATGATCTGTTCTGGTTAAAGGGATTATCTTTTTGCAGATTCTGTAGCTGGGTCAGGAAAGTGGAAGTACTTAAGTATTCTATCTAGAGAGTGTTCACCATACATACTGAAATCATCTGGATGTTGTTTCGATACTGAAGCTGTCTTGGGTTCTAAAACGGAGAAAGAGTTTAATATGTCTAAGGTCTCTTGGGGGAAACATCTGTCCAGTTCAACAATTAAAGCGCTGATGTATAAGCTTTTTAAGTTGTCAAAAGCTGGTCTCAGAGTGTGAATATCAAAGAGTTCATCACCTTTGTATTTATTGCCTTCAAGATTAGTATCGAATAATTGTCTCTCTGGTGGACCTGGGTCTTCAGTTAAAAACCTTACAGCCTCTTTAGTATTCATGACCATTGGAAGCACAGTGGAGAAATCAAGATTTTCCCTTTGGATGTTTTGAAAGAGACACAATATATGACAAGATGTTCAGCATTACGTGAGAAAGAGCCACAAAGTTAAATTGACGTACAGACAGCAACAGTCCTTTTGCTTTGTCACTGTCTGGTGAATTGGAAGAAGACATATGTTCTAACACATCTCTTAACGATTTAAGAGTCCTGAATACAACAGACACTGCACTGTAAATGGACAGCCACAGAACTGCATGAGGCTGTCAGTACTTCAGAACTGGTTCTTCCAGCTGTTTCTGTAGTTCATGCAATTTGTTGCTTCTGAGAGCAGAACTACTGAAGAAAATGAAAATGGACCTCAAGTCTTGTAGATATTTTGTTACTTGTTCCACAGACTGAGCTGCATCAGTGGCACACAGAGCCAACTGATGGGCTGTACAGTGTACTCCAGTCAATTCAGGGTTATAATCAGTTCTTAGTTTTTGCACTACACCTTGATGACAACCAATCATAACTGATGCTCCATCAGTACAGTCAGCAGCAACTTTTGTACCAGTAATGCCTTTGTCATTCAGAAGTTGACAAAGTGCCCTGTAAATAGTCTCAGCCTTCCCATCACTAACTTCTACACTGCAATAAAAGCAAGTATACAGTATGTGGTACTGTTGTCTAAATGTTGTTTGTAAATTATGAGTCTCTTGCTGTTGCTGATGTCTGTGGATTTATCCAGTATCAAGTTTCAATCAATCAATCAAACTTTATTTAAGCAGTCTTTATACCTTTGAGCGAGCTCATTAGCAAGGTGGTCCTGGACGGCACAG
This sequence comes from Neoceratodus forsteri, assembly GCA_016271365.2. NCBI lineage: Eukaryota > Metazoa > Chordata > Ceratodontiformes > Ceratodontidae > Neoceratodus > Neoceratodus forsteri. Next base: position 1,052,673,772 of record CM028129.1, read on the forward strand.
ATACATAAAAATAAATATATATTAACAATGAATTAAAGCAAAGTGAGCGTTTACAATAATGCATGAGGGAAAGTACAGGTCATGGTTCCACCTTATTGTACAATATAGGAATAACTAGCTGCAGACACAAAACTAGTAGAAAAGCAAAAAGTGCTTACCACGGGACTATTCTTCACAGCAGCCTCCAGCTTCTCCACCATGGTCTGTGCGATGATCTCATGCATTTTGGACAGTCAGCTACATTCTTGTAGGTGCTATAAGCCCCATCTATTTTGAAATCTTTCAGAAACGGACATTCCATTTCCTTTAGAAACTGAACACATTTAACAAACATTGTGATAGGCAGTTTATTTTCAGTAACAAAATATCCGTTTTCAAAAGCCATTTAAGTTGCTCATCACTCTGTGCAGTAGCCTTATCTATTGCCTTTGCCATTGCCAACCGATTTTATTCACAGTCCATTTTTTTATGCTTTAGTATGAGCACTGCTACCAGAATGTCTTACTAGGGTCAATGTCTTGTAACAAGTGCTTTTAAAAGGAATGGATGTATAAGACTTACAAACAGAGCAGCTCATCTGACCACTATCTTTGTCAAACAACAGCCAGCTGTATATGGTTAGACTCCTTTGCTGGAATTCATCTTGTATTTTTAGAGGAGCTGCTGAAGGTTGGTTCAGTGTCTGTTGTGTCTGGCTCATGGACTGTTAAGTCTTATGTCTTGAGTTGTGGTGCTAAGTCTTGAATGTCATCTCCTCTTTCATCATGTAGCTTTTTTCTGGTACTTGTTCTTCCTCAGGGGCCTCTTGCACGTTTGGTTGTTTCTTTTCAGCCAGGTTAACAAGGATGCTGGTGCCATGTCACTGTCTGCACCCAGGTGTAAAGTGCAAACCTTCCTACCTCTCAGTTTCTCAGAAAAAAATATTTTTTTTCTTTTTTCTTACAAAATATCTATGTCTTGGGACTCACCCAAATAAAAAGACCTTCCCGTCCAGTTGCCTCGTAAGGATTAAGCCACGAGAAAGGATGGGTCTACTGTGGAATTAATCCATAGTTTGGGGTCCAACCAACCAACCGTGGATTAATTCCACTGTAGACGCATCCTTTCAAGTGGCTTAATCTGCTTGTAACATAGCTAGCAATTTACTAGGTTACTCTTCATTATTCTTATTAGACAACAATGTTATGAATAAGTAACTGCTGTCAAAATAGCACGTTTCTTTGTCTCACTACTGTCTCTATAAGCTTCTATACAATTTAAAATGTGCACGTGCTCGTTAAACATTCGCCATCTATTCATATACAGATGTGCTTTTCTGTACCTATACAGGAACTGGGTACAATATGCAGCCCGGACATTCACATTCCTCGCTCTACCCGATGTTCTTTCTGTCTCTCTTTTTGTCTTCCTTTCAGCTCCGTTGTCTAACATTTCTCATGTTCTTTGCTGCTGCACTCTGGGTATTTGTCCACATTTGCATGACGCGATACAGAGCGCGCTACAGCTATGCCATGCGGACACTTCTCATGCACCTCACACTACTTCACCGATTACAGGCACCTCCTACTACGTATCTTTACATTACTGCACTGATTCTCTTCTGATGACTGTCCTACTCACACAGACTGCTCTGTCTGCCATTGCTTCTGGTAAAATTTTTCTCTGACCCGCGCTCCTGTGCTACTATTTATATGTTTCTTTTACTTTTGGTCTTTCCTACTGTATCTCTACCAGTCTGCAAGTTATCTGATGTGGGTTACTCGCTTGCCACTAGGAGGTGACAGAAAACAGCATTTCCTATGCTGCACTGTGTAGACGGTGCTCGCTTCTCACCAACGGTCTTCAGCACCAGCAGCATACAAACCCTGGTCTAATTATTTTTCCACGCCCCAGCTCGCTGCCATGATCTATTGTGGTATTAGACCATGGTTTCTGCTGTACCACATGGAGTGTTTGCACCAATCTGAGTGCTTCATTTTGTTTTACTTTTTTATGCCATGTTACAAACTAAGGTGTGTGTGTCTCTTTTTTTGATTTAAAAAAAAAAAAACCTTATCTGTCTTGGGACTCACCCAGGTAAGACCTTCCCACCCATTGCTTCAGTAGAAAAGGTTTTTTTTTTTTTTTTTTTTTTTTAAATAAAATTTACATGCGTCTGCCTTGGGACTTACCCAGGTAAAACCTTTCCACCAGTTGCTTCAGTAGAAAAGTCTTTATTTATTATTTCTCATATATATATATATACACACACACACACACACACACACAATGGGGGTGAGACATATTCCAGTGAGATAAAACAAGTTATTTTCACTGCAGTGAAATAAATCCTGATGACATCAGCAGAGTTAAAATAAATGCTGTTTATTACACCCCCGGAAACCTTTTTGCAACAGTGAGGCCCCCATTGTATAAATAGGATACATGATGTGCACTCGTGTGATATGGGAAATATGTTCAGTCCTCTAGAGTGACCTCTGAAACCTCACTCGTGGCTTCGCCACTCGTGAGTATTCAGAGGTCACTCTAGAGGAGTGAAAATATTTTCCATATCACACTCATGCCCAGCATGTATCCCCTATATATATATATATATGTATATATGTAAAAAAAAATAACCCTTGTCTGTCTTGGGACTCACCCAGGTAAGACTTTTCCACCCATTGTTTCAGTAGAAAAGATTTTGTTTTTGTCTTTTTTTTTTTTTTATAAAAAAAAAAAGTAACCCTAGTCTTTCTTAGGACTCACCCAGGTAAGACCTTCCCACCCAGTTGCTTCAGTAGAAAATTTTTTTTTTTTTTTTGTATTTTTTCTTTCTTTTTAAACATAACAAAGAAACGTTTTCTTGGGACTCACCCTGCTAGACCTTCCCATCCAGGCAGCAGGCCTTTTTGGCACATATACACTCAGGGACTGGCTTTTCTTTCATGGCACACAATCAGGACACACAAAACAGCACAGACCTTCAGACCTGTTTAATTTCCCCACTCAACTCTTGTAAAAAAATTTTTTATGTTTTTTATTCTTTTTTTAATAAATCTAGCTTGTCTTGGGATATACCCAGGTCACGGTCCTCCCCATCTGGCCCCACCCCTTTCACTTGTTTCACCATAGCTCTGCCCAACTTTTTTTGTGTTTTTTAATTCTTTTTTTTAATAAATCCAGCTCATCTTGGGATAGACCCTGGACACAGTCCTACCCACTAGCTCCATCTCTTTCACTTGTTTCTCCACAGCTCTGCCCAATTTTTTTAGCTTTTCTTTTTTTTAATTGTTTTTTTAAATAAATCTAGCTTGTTTGGGGATATACCCAGTTCACGGACCTTCCCACCCTTTAGTTTCACCCCCAAAAATGTTTTCTGGCATTAAGAAACTTAAGGGTAAAGTTATGCCTTAGGACCCTTTCTGTTTCACTCAACAGACATTTTTTTGTCTCGGTATTTTGTGTCTTCATTTAGCTGCTTCAGCGACTGCCATGTCACATTATTGTGCCTGCTGCTGTTTCTGTTTTTTCTGTGTTTTGCACTTTTGATCAACCAGCGACTGACCGAAGAGTGTTCTCTGTTTCCCGCCGCCGATACTGCATGAGTGAGTTAGTTGTTGTAATTGTCTTTTTTTTTCTGGTAACTGGTTTCAGGATTGTCAGTGACCTTCTCGTTGCCGCCTGGCCATCCTAGACTGAAGTCACTGCCACCCAGCCGTGTCATCCTCGAGTCAACATCGTCTTTGCGTTCCTTCTCGTTGGTTCCTCCGTAGCTCTTCCCTCATCCTGGTCTCCTCACCAAATGGTATCTCCTGCTCAATGCTGCAACCTCTCTCCTGTCTCTCCACGTGAGCCATTCTCATGAGAGTAGTGGAGGGACGAGAGGCACATGCACTATACCACCACAGCTGCAAAGGGTCAAAGGACCCGAGGGGGGAAAGTGACAGTGGCAAAGTGCCATAGATGGTACTTTGCCAGTGCGCTATAAGGCAGCGCATATGAGTGGGATTGTCCCACATGGGTTCAGAATTTTGGGGGGGCCTAAAAAGAGCGTGATTCATGCAGTCCCCTCCTCCGAACTTTAAGCCCTGCCTTACCCCACTCCCCAGCAAACACTCACAGGTAGTATGTTTTCCAGTAAAAGTTCTGCACTGCTGCTGACCAGGTAATGCAGTAGTAATGCTTCCATTTGCTGCTTCAGCAACCCAGGTTCCGGAGTGGACTCGGGTTACTGGGAACTGGCCTGGGAAGGTAAGATGAGTATCGCATTGCACTGCTGTCCTCCTTCAGGGAGGATTACCTCCTCCTCCATTTGCATGGCAAGTGGCAGAAGCTAGGTGGTTGTGCAGCTGTGGTACACAGTAGGAGGGGATGCCACCACTTGTGAACACATGCATTACTACACTGATAGGCCACCCTGGGATGAAAATGGTGGAAGACCCCAGACCAGCAATATAATGCTGGCCCTTTGCAGACCCTGCACTACCATATAGGTGCCCGCCTTCAACTAAAGCCAGCCCTATTCAGGAGGGGTGTGACACCCCTCTCCCTAAGACCCTGCCGTGGGGAGCAAGCCATAAAGGAACAAGATACTGGGGTACACACTTAGAGCAGGTAGGCGACTAGGCTTAGAGAAGTCAGTTGAAGACTGAAGATAAACACAGGCCTGAAGAACAGCAAAAATGTTGCAATGGCACTTGCCCCCCCTTCCCCCCGAGGACTCAGATAGTTCATTTAAAAGACTTAATCATCCAAGAATTTAATTTTTATGATGATATCTACATGAACATCATCACCATCCTCCATTAACTAAGTTATCCAGGACTCCATATCTGCACAAATATACAAGTCTAATACAGTAAATATATTCAGTTTAATCATATAGCTTATTCATGGAAATGTACATATAAGGGACTCCAAATTTTTTCAAAGCACATTAACCTTTGTTCTTTTAAATAATAAACTCATTCTAATCTCATTGCATCCACCAAGAGATTCAACCATGAATCAAAGGAAGGGGGAAAGGGATCCTTCCATTTTAACAAAATACTTTTTTTTGCCAAAATCATCGCAATGGCATATAACTTACTTTGAGAGTTGGTCATACCATCATTCTGTTCGGAATAAGCAAAAAGGCTCATCATAGGATCACGTTGCATGTTCACAGTCAAAACCCCATGAAGGAAATTATAAATTTTCGCCCAGTAGTTGGACAGTCAAGGACAGCTGTGTAGCATATGCACCAAGGTACCTGAGGTACTTGCACACCTAGGGCATTTGGGTGATTGGTTATCATTAATTTTGTTTAACTTGTAAGGGGTAAAATAGGTCCAATGTAAAGTATTAAGATGTATTTGTAACATCTATCTTGATTTAACTACGGCAAATGGAAAAGCCAATATTTGATCCCAAAGGGATTCTGTTACTTGAATGCACAAGTCTTTTGCCCATTTTTCTTTTAATAAAGCAATGTCCCCTCCTATAAATTTATCATTAATAATGAAATTATACAACTTTCATACTAATTTTTTATTTAGGCTTAGTTCCAACAGATCCAAAAACATGTACTACCTAGACTACCAGAGTCATTAGTTACCTTAATGGCATTCTTTAGCTGTAAATATTTGAAATAGTGGGCTTTGCAAGGTTTTATTTAACTCAAAAAATTGATTAGCGTTTTGCTCATAAAAGTGCTAAAACATTGTGAAAATGCATAGCACTTGCCTCACTGTGTTTAACAAACATAACACTTCTAGAAAACCTATATAAATACTTTCTGTACAGTTAGCATTGTCCCAAGCAAAGAACTGCTAATCAATTATTTAATACCCTGCTTTAGGAACTTTATATTTAGCTTGTAGTTGAGTAAATGATAAAAAATCATTATTCTCATATAATTGAGCAAAAGAAAAAATACCATTTTCGTTCCAGTCTTTATAATAAACATCAGAGGTCCATGAAGAAAGATAGAGATTTTTATATATTGGAGAATATTTTGTTATTTTGTTATAGGGAGTTTAATCTAGAGCAATTTATGTAACTATAACCAACTTTTAATTGATGTATAGGTGGTCGGTTTAATAATTCTCTGCAAATTATTTTTGTTATTATAATATCCTGAGAATAGAAACTGACTCAAAATTTGGGCACCATGGATGTCTTGTTCTGTTTCCATAGACGAGGAGCCAAATTCTTTGTCCCTCAACCAATACCTGATTTCTCCTATTTGTGACACCAAGTAATAGTATTTAAAGTTGGGCAGGGCAAATCCTCCTTTTCTTTAAGCAGGATAAGTTTTTGATAAGAAATTATAGGTTTCTTTTTATTCCAAATAAAATTTGAGACCACCCTTCTAAGACTAACAAAGAAAGTATCAGGCACTATAATAGGAATAGCACTAAACGTATAACAAATTTTTGGGAGAATTTTCATTTTTATTATATTGATTCTACCTATTAAGGTCATAGGGAGATGAATCCATTTCTCCAAATTTATCTTAATTTCTTCAGGTAATTTTGTAAAGTTTGATAAAGCGAATCATACTTATTCGGTAACTGAATACTCAAATACTTAAAAGAGTTCACTTGACCCCCTATTCCTAGTCTAGTCATATCAAGATGAAACTTAGGATCTAGTTTCATTAAATGTTTTTTTTGCTATTTTATTTTATATCCTGAAAAGCTACCATAAACCTGTACTAAGTTAATAAATTCAGGTATTGATCTTAATGGATCTGTTAAAAACAATAACAAATCATCCGCATAAAGGCTAGTTTTATAAATCAAACTCCCCACCTTAATTCCTGTAATGTTTATATTATTACGACTAGCAATGGCTAAAGGCTCCATCGCCAAAACAAAAAGCAATGGGGAAAGGGGACAGCCCTGTCTCATACCCCTACTAAGAAAAGTAGGGTCTGATTGAATACTATTTAATCTAATAATAGCCTCAGGGGATGAGTATAACAGTTTAACCCAAGTCAACAATTGTTTACCAAAATTCATTTTTTCCAGTACAAACAGAAGAAAGACCCACGCTACTCAGTTGAATGCCTTCTCAGCATCGACTGTAAGCAAAACTGCATCCTGGTGTTTATTATTTGCTATTATATTAATACTTCTGCGGATATTATCTACTATCTTTCTACCCTTAATAAATCCGGTTTGGTCATGATCTATAAGGCCCAGGAGGGTCCCTTCCATTCTTAATGCTAATATCTTAGCAAAGATTTTATCATCTGAATTTAATAATGAAATAGGTCTGTAAGACTCACATAGAGTTGGATCTTTCTCCTGTTTATTAAATAATAACAAAATAGCTTTTCTGAAGGATGGAAAGACCTCTCGAGACTTTACAAAATTATCAAAAAGATTAAATAATATAGGGATCAAAAACACTTTAAATTTTTTGTAAAAATCAAGCGAAATCCCATCAGGGCCTGGAGCCTTCCCAGATGGGAGATTATCTATTGCTCTAGAGATCTCCTCTTGCGTTATTGGTCTATCTAGGGCTTCCCTTGTTTCACTACTAATCCTCCTCAGTTGAGTGCTAGAAAAAAAATATTCTGTTTTCCCATGATTTCCGTCATAGGCGGATGTATATAATGCCTGATAATAATCCGTAAATGTCTTAGATATCTCAGTAGGATCCCTTTCCAAATTACCATTCACATTTTTAATTAAATTAATAGTATTTTTCCCCTGCTCTTTCTTTAACTGCCAGGACATGAGCTTCAGAAGCTTATCGTACATCATATAATAATTAGCCCTAGTTTTCATAATTAATTTTTCAACTTTATCTGTTAAGAGCTTATTTAGATCTATTCTTTTTTCGATTATCTTTTTATACATAGCCTGGTCATTATTCAAAACAAATATTTTTTCTAGATTCAAAAGTTCTTCTTGTAAACATTTTTCTTGCTCTTGCCATTTCTTTACCCTTTTATTCTTATATTGTTGAAATGTAACCTTAATCCATAACTTAAAAGATTCCCAGATCATAATAATGGAGGTCTCTTCTTCGTTATTTACTTGAAAAAAAAATCCATCTCTGCCTGAAATAATGAAAAGATAGTTTTTTCATTGAGAAGAGTTATATCCATTTTCCAGATATATTCCAAATTCCTATTAATTAAACCAAAAAACATCCATAATACATGGGGAGTGGTCTGATATAATTATGCCAGGATATTCAATATTCCCAACCTGATGTAGCAATGAGTTGGACATCCAAAAAAAAATCTATTCTGGAAAAAGATAAACGAGACAGAGAAAAAAAAAAGAAAAACTAGTCTCATTTGATTTTAATACTGACCAGGGATCCGATAATCTTAAGTCACTCATAAAGTTCTTAATTATTTTGATTGATGAAAGAAAGGCAGAAGGGGAAAGAGGTGTTCGATCTTGTCTCCTTAAAACTAAATTAAAATCTCTTCCTATGATATAGGGAGCACGGCATTCCACAAGTTGTAAAAAAAAAACAGAAAAGAAAGATGGAGAGTTTATATTTGAGCCATATATAGAAACAAATGAATAAGATTTCCCTTGCAAGATAATTTCGGCTATCACATATCTACCACTTATGTCTGAAATAACCTTATTAATCATAAGAGAATTAAGATTTTTATGAAAGAAAATTGCTACTCCAGCTGAAACTCGAATGCCCCCAGAGAAAACCCCTAGACCCCATCTTTTCTGTATCCAGAGAAAATCAGTCTCTTGAAAGTGAGTCTCTTGTAAACAAATACAGTTTATGAGCTTCCTTTCTAAATATTGCAAGATTTTATTAATTTTGAGTTTATTTCTTAGTCCCTTAACGTTCCATGATGCTACCCTAATTTTATCACCCATTATCAACCCACATATCAGTTTTGTATATATAAATAACCTTTGTGCGACGTTACGGAGTCCTGGATATATTCATAAGAAAAAAAGATTCCAAAATAACCCTGAAAACCCACCCAATTTGAAAAGATATAAAAATGATACCTATTTAACCAGTGAAGCCGATTAAGCCAAATTGACCCACCCCCCTCATTAGCAGAGACAATGAGAAACATCGTCTCTATCACCAAAGTGACTCATAGCAAGAAGGTTTTTTTTTTGTTGTTTTTTTTTTTATAGCACAGCAGCGTTTGACCATTTAGTGTGAGGATTTAATTGATCCAGCACAGAGTTTAAATTAAAAAAAAAAAGGGTTTTCATTTAGTCTTATTAATATGGAGACACGTAAGTTGTTGGGTTTTGAAGATACAGCATCTGCATCATCAAAAATTTTTATTTTATCCTTCACCAGAAAACTAATTCTGGCTGGGTACTGCATGGTAAATTTCACTCCGGCCACATATAATATCTTTTTCACCGGGTTAAAAAGTTTCATTTTGGTCATGGTTGCAGCTGAAAGGTTGGGAAAAACAGAGACATGTCCTGATATTTTAGACCTTTTTCAGCAAGTGCTTTTGCCAAAATAAGTTCTTTATCTTGGAATTTATGAGGTTTTAAAATAACAGGTCTAGGATAAGGTTGCTTTGAAGGGCCGAATCTGCTCCTTGTCCTATGGGCCCGATCTAGCGCGATTTTATGGTTAGGATGTGAAAGGCCCATAGCCGATGTAATCATCTTCTCCAAGAAAACCAATTGATTTTCTGTTCTCAACACCCTCAGGGAGACCACAGACTCTCAGGTTAACCCGTCGGGAACGATCTTCCAAGTCTGCGATTTTTTTTGTTGCATGTTTAAAATCCTTTTTTTATGACCAACTAAAGTACTAGATACAGTCTTGGAAGTTTCCTCCATTACCACAATTCTATTTTCTAGCTCTTTAGTTTTTAGTGACTGATCTGAAAATTGCACTGACAAAGAGCCAATAGAGTCTGAAACTCCTTCTATTGTGGTCTTAATATCTGAATTAGTTTCCTTCATTTCATGCCGAAATACCATCAAAACCTGTAACATATCTCCCTGAGCTGGGGCCCGAATTGGGGCTAATTCAGGTTGCATATCCGAAAGCCTCCCATTCTCTTCCATGACCCCCCCAGCATCAGGGTTTGCATCCAAATCCAAACAGGTAGCGCAGGCATTAGCTTCTGTGGAGCGTACATTATCCCCCTCAGCCTCTAAATCTTTGATAGTCACCTGGTTCTCATTAGGTAAATTAATGGCCTGAAAACTCTTGGGAGGCATGATATTATTCTCTGTGCCCCGCTTTACAAAAAATGAAAAAATGTTTTTACCTGGAATCGGCATTTTCGGTATGGGCGATATCAAATTCCCACTTACCACTACCGTAGAGGTGATATTAGGGGGTACCTGTTGTGGGGAGAGTGTTGACTGAGCTGCTACTTCTGATTGAAACGAAATATTCGGATCCGAGTCCTACTTTGCTTTCTTCCATTTAGAGAGCTGCTGCTTACAGTGTTCCTTTGTCCGCTGCACGTTTTTAGACATTCCGTAGAGCTAAAATAAAAAGGAAGGAACTAAACAAGTAAATTCAGAGCTCTTTAAAAAAAACATTTAAAAAAGAAACAAAACGCAAACAAAATTTGTTCAGTTCGCGCGGTGCGCCATTCTTCCTTCTTGCTACCACTGAGTCTGGCGTCTGCTCAGCTCCTTCTTCTGCCGGACACAGGAACTGACATCATCTCCCCTTTTTTTATTTTATTTATTGTAGTTTTTCCTCCTGTTAGCTCTATACCGGCTCTCTTCGGTCTTTCGCCCTGCACAGCCCACATGGCCCTCCTCCCTGACTGCTCCACAATACAGAATGGAAAAAGAAAGCCTACTGGGCTGTAAACAAAGTCGTGACTGCTAGCTCCTGATTTGCTAGTAGTCATATGACCTCAGGTTGAAACGGTGGTGTCTCCCAGACCTGCAATACCTTCTTCCTGTCGCAAGCTTGCCCTTCTCACAATCTGCCTTGTACAGTTCCCTCAGGAAACAGTCTGTTTCTCAGTAAAATTTCTGCAGTTGGCACTTGGGCTTTCCTGACTTCACAGCACAGAAGTAAAGAAAGGAAAGCCGGCTGAGATCGAAAGAGTCCCAGACTACTAGTTACTCATTTGCTAGCAGTTGCTTGACCTCGAGACAGTGGTCTCTGCCAGACCACGGACTGTTGGATGTTCTTGTATCTCAGTGTTAATGATGCATGTATATATAAGAAAATATTTTTTCTAAATGTTGAGCAGGATGGCCTGACTGTAAATATGTTTCTCATACAGTTGACATTTAAAGATGTAGCTGCCAGCTTTGCAGTTTTTATCATTGTCATACAATCTACACCATTGTGCTTTATCAGTGTATGTGATACAGTTTGACATTTAAAGATGTAGTAGGGCCGGCACAGTGGTAGCACTACCACTTGCAACACCGGCGACCTGGGTTCAGTAGCAAGCCCAGGTTGTCTTAGGGCTGGCCAGGGGGAGAAGGATTGAGTGCCTAATGGGCCACTCTCCTTCTCTGGGGTGGGCAGCACTCCTCGCCGCAATACCGCCACCACCTGGGTGACCACTGGTGATGACGGTGCAGCAGAGGAGGCGGGGAGTTAAGGGCGGGAGAGACGTAAGCCGAAGACCAGAGCGGAGGTGCACCTCCACACACCTCCAGCTCATTGGTCCTCCCTGTGTGCCGATGTCTGAGGGTGGGGAGAACATGGAAAAAGAGGAACTCCACAACAGCACCGGTAGAAGGGTCCCTGATGCCACAGCTCCAGTGCACGCTCCCTCCTGAGGTATGGGGGAGAAAGGGAGCTCCTCCACCCCAACCAGGGGGTAATCCAGGGGCTCGTGAATCCAAAGAGAGCAGGGCACTAATGGGAGCCAGCATGAGTGCATTGGGCCCCCCGAAGAGAGGGGCGATCTTGGAGTGAAGCAGCAAAAAGAGTAAGTAAAAAGAAAATACAGCAAGGAGCTTTGCAGTTTTTTGTCATGGTCATGCAATATATACCAATGTGCTTTATCTGTGTTATCTAATAATACATATTGTTTAAACTTATTCAGCTTTGCACTGTCTACATATACTGCTGTGGGGGGGGGATAGTAATTATCCAGCTGTACTATACTTAAAGAGCCACAGACGCCTCAAGAAGAACTTTCAAAAACATAATATTTGGACACAAAGCAGCTTATATTTCTCATCGGCTTTGTATTTCTTATCCCCATTACTTCTTACTGAGGTAATCTGCCTCAAAAACAGGATACTTGTTTCTTGAGGGTTCATCAGCTTCTATTGCTTCTTCCCAACCTGATGTCATAATACTCCACTTGTGACATCACAGTTATTCCCATAGCATTAGACTGTGATGTTACAACAGGGCATTATGATTTTAAGTAGGGAATAAGCTATAGAGTCAGATGAACTCTGAGGAATAATGATCTAGTTTCTGTGGGAATTTCTTCAGTAAAATTAATGGAAAGGAGGAATCTATACAAGGTATATGAAATACAAGCTGATTTGTGTCTAAATATTATGTTTTCCAAAGTTTTTCCAAAGGTGTCAGCTGCTCTTTAATAGATGCAGTTAAACTGGCCTACAGCTATCAATCTTTTTTCATATGCTAATACTTCGGAACCAGGAACCTGGTGTTAATTCTTTTCATGTACGCTTTAGAAAGACAATCCTTCTGATGATAAGAAAGACCAAATGTGATGTAATTGGAATTAAATCTGGGCCTTCTATACTCTGTTGTGGGTGATTTACTAGACTATCTGATTAACCTGCACTTCCCAAGGCTGCCTCTTGAGTATGCTGACTGTCCCACGGCTGGGGGCATTTTTAACTTGGAAGAAGTGGCACCCTGTTTGGCCACCCCTGGAAACTGCCATGCACAGAACCCCTTTAGTATTACTTCCTCATAATCCTTTGTGTTTTTGCACAAGTGAAGGGAAAATCGTTGGAGGTAGTAGGCATGTCCCCTTAATCTAAATTAGCAATTAAACTCTTCCGTTCTTCAAAAAAAATTATTATGGTGGTGCTCAACTATGACAAATTAATTTTAGTTGCCTTCCTGTTTATCTTCCTGATCTGTATATACCATTCTAGCTAGTGTTACACCCTTCTCTGTGTTTCTTGATGCTTAAATTAAGGGAGGGTGGACTATTATTTTTTTTTGTACACAGTAGTGGGCAAAGCCTGATGTAATTGTGATTGTGGTTGCAGTTCGTTCAGATGAAAATGCAGTAGCTTTTAAAAATATTTCCTTCAAATATAATTTCAGCTGTGTGTGAAAGAAAGGTAGAAATCGGGTTATTGATCTTGTTTTTGTTCTGAAATTCAATGCTTATTTTTCGAGATTTAAAAAAAAATAACCAAGTGCAGAGGAGACAGTGCATAGGAAGACAGTACAGGCCTTCAAGATGCTTCGAAACATAGACAGTGGTGACAGAAAAAGACCAAAGGTCCATCCAGTCTGTCCAAGTTCCCTATTTAGCACTGGGGCCAACTCTTCCTCCAGGGTCCTAACCCTTCCCGCCCCATTCTCCTCCCTGATTCTGATGTCCTGAGCAACCACTATACCCTTCATTCCATCCCAGCCAAGCTTAAAACCACTAATGGTTTTTGCACCCACCACCTTAGCTGGCAGCCTGTTCCATGGCTCATCCACCCTTTCTGTAAAATAGTATTTCCTTATGTCTCTATTGAACTTTACTCCTGTTAGCTTCCACTCATGACACGTAACCGTAAGCTGGTATCTGAGTTACAGTTCCCTGCAATTCACTCTTTTAAATTCGTTTTCTTATTTCCCTTCTCCCTTCTCCCTTCTGGTCTTCAGTGAGTACCTGCTTAGTGCCTTGAGGTGCTCCTCATAGGAAATGCCCTTCTGGCCCTGAATCATTTTCCTACCCTGTGCTGCACCATCTCAAGTCTATTCCTACCCTTCCTGAGGTGAGGACCCCATAACTAGGCACAGTACTCCAGGTGTGGCCTCATCAAGGATCTATACAGGGGAAGTATTAGCCAGCCAAATAAGTAGGTGGGTCGGCAAAGGAAAGGTGCGTTACCCAAAATACAGTCACAGACAATGCAAAAGAGGCTCACACAAACTGGTCTAATGTCAAACAGGTATACCACAAATAAATGTGAGAAAGTGCAAAAATATCTATTTTACTTACACAGCAAAAGTTTAAAAAGGCAGGCATAAAACAGTGTCCCCACAGCCTGAAAAAAACAACAACGGCGTTTCGTACCTAAACCAGCACTTTGTCAAGGGTTAATCAGATTACAAACTCATGCTTTTAAATATCTTAAAAATGACCATCACGTGTTTCAAATCACAACAAACAAAAACCCCAAGATACAATCAATTTCATTAAATACAGACAATCATAACGAATTACAGCAAAATATGTTAAAAGAACCTATGCATAAAGGTACCAGGAGCTAATACATAAGTATTAGCATAAAATTATGCATATAATTAAGTACTGGCGGGATCTGAGCAAATATATTCATGAAAAATGTGCATTGTTTTCATTTGCTTTTAAACTTTATTTTTATTGCATTTAGAAACTACAATAAGAAGTTACACCCAAATATCAGACATTGGTACATTATATAGGAACCATCCAATGGATAAGGAATGAACAATCTAATTATTATACAGTTAAGAATGAGGGGGGAAGTCCATGAATAAATGTTTACGTCCTATACAAAATGAATGGCTACACCCTACAGAACTTGGGTGGTCAGTCCAAGTAGAAAAAGGTAGTCCAAGCATGAGCTTTCCTCAACACAATTGTTGATGTGACCCCTTCCCTAAAATGATTAGATTCAAAATGATTTAACATTTAGCACTAACTCCCATAAAAACAGAGAGGGATATCACTGTATAAACTAATTATACACTTCTCATTAATTGCTATAACAGGTACAATGAACATCGTATTCCCAGATACTGGATAGCGTCTCTAAACAGACCATAGCCCTTCCAGCTTCTCTCAGGATGCAGCATCCAACTCGTCCGAGCTGTGATCTTCCATCCTGGACCCATGTGCAGCCTCAAACTCTCTTCTTATTAATTCAGCCCTTTTTCCAGCCTCCGCTGGATCTGTAATTTAAAACATGCGGCCTCCATAAAAAATTCTCAGCCGTGCTGGCATTAACAGTGAGTGCACCGCTCCAAGACTTCTCAACTTGGCCCAGACCCCATCAGATTGTTTGCGCCAAGCCCTCGTGGCGTAGGATAAATCCGGGCAAACACGTATGGTGTGTCCATCACAGTTTAACCTTTCCGCTCTGCGAGCGGCCTGGAGCAAATCGTCCGGAGTTGCCACACCATCCATTATCAAAAGGATGGTACGGGGTAAGTCCTGTTGTGCAGCCGCTGATCGTGGTGAGATCCTGTATGCCCAGAGGAAATGAAGAGCCCATTCGGAATCAAGATGTAGAGCCCCTGGCAGCCAGGCTTTAAGAAAGTTAGGGGATCCGGGTCGTCTTTGCTTTCCAGCAGTTCAACAATGCGAAGATTGGAGGCATGCTGAGCATTTTCTAGTGCCTCCAATCTGTATCTAAGTTGAGAGTTCTCCTGAGTTAATTTAGCAGTAGCAGAAAGAGCCTTAGTTGCTTGGGATTCCGAAGAATTAGCTGTTTTTGTCGCTACCTCTGTTTTAAGGTCTTGTTCCCCCAATGCGCTGTAATATGGCTTCGACTTTTGTGTCGATGGCCTTCATCGACAGTTGTGGAGCTTTCCGGCGGGGTGTCTATTGTTGTACTCGAGGTTGGCGTTGATAAGGCCTGTTGCTCTATTGATGGTGGAGGCTTGGATTCGCCTAGTCCTTCTTTTGTTAGTATGACCCATCCTTTAAAATTACAGCAGTGGAATCCTGAGATAGTGTTCTATCGAACAATTCCAATGTTTACTCGAGATTTTAACTTTAAAATTATGTTTTTATAGTTAACGTTTCTGGTGTGGTGAGCTGTGAGAAATGCTTCCACTTCGGAGGTATGCTCTCTAGCGCGCCCCTATTGGTTTCATTTTCAGTTGCATCCCATTCAGTGTTTCACCTTCTTTTAGATATGGGGGCCACTTCAGCTCCTTGAAGACTTAGGTAAATGGGGAAAAAAGTGAACACATCACGGGAGACTAATAAAAGAGAAGAGAAGACATGTGAATATTATTTATACAAACAATTCATTTTAGTGTCACTTAGCAAGAGAAACAATCCCAATCAGCTGTTTATTAGGATACTACAGAAAGGGGTAATCTCTCATTTAATCTTGGTATTCTTAAAGGGACACTGTCAGCTTTTCCCCTCGTTTCTGTCTCAAAATGAAGCAGTGTCCCCACAGGCTCATACTAATAAAGCAAGTACAATACAATGACACTGTCAAACCTCAAAGTAAACAATTTACCTATATTTGCCGCATTTTGACATAATGTGTGTAGGGGCAGTCCGCTGTAAATTCCCGTCCTCCGAGCTTACACCGGCGCGGAAAACGCACACCTACCGCTGAGCGTTGTCTCAAGAAACGATTTTTATATCCGCATTGGATCATGCTTTTAATCTAAAGAGTTGGCATACTGAGCCATTGCTTCATCATCAATGGAAATGGAAAGCACTCCTCTGAGCCGCAAATTTAATTTGAACTCTGTCGTTGAAATCTGCCAGATGCGTAGAGTGAGAGGAGAAAAAGTTTCATGCATACGTAGGATTTCGTGACAGAGTTTAAATTCATTTTATGCTCAAGAAGTGTTCGGTTTTGCATTGATGATGAAGCAAATGGCTCAGTATGCCACACTCTTCTAGATTAAAAGCTTGGTTCAATGCGGATGTAAAAAATCGTTCTTCGGGATGGCGCTCAGTGGTAGAGGCGCGTTCTCGGCGCCAGTGTGCTTCCGAGGGATTTACCGTGGACTGCCCCTACACCCATTAAGTCAAAATGAGGTAAATTGGTTACTTTGAGGTTAGACAGTGTCATTGTATTGTACTTGCTTTATTAGTATGAGCCTGTGGGGACATTACTTCATTTTGAGACAGAAATTAAGGGAAAAGCTGACAGTGCCCCTTTAAACTATCTAGTTTAAACATCCAAAATGCGTCTCGTTTCAGCAGTGCTGCATCTATAACTCCTCCCCTTATTCCCAAACTGACCTCCTCAGTTCCACAAAACATGCATTTATGCACAGTAGAATTTCTGTTTTGTAAAATATGAGCAGCCAACACATTTTCACTTCTGCCGTTGTCAATGTCCCTAATATGTTCACCCAGTCTGAGTTTGAATGCTCGTGTAGTTTTTCCAATATAATTTGCACCACAAGTGCACTCAGCTTGATACACTATACCCATGGTGTCACAAGTAATTAGATGATGTATCTTAAACTGTTGTCCAGTTTAATTATTGTAAAAAGTTTTAAATTTTTTCATGTGTACAAAACTTACACTTGCCGCAGGGTGCACATCCTAATACTGGTCCACCCATCCGACTTTCAGATCTTTTCATGGGCTGTAGTGAATGGACTAACATATACCCTAGATTCTTTGCTCATCTGTGAACAAACATTTGTGGGGGGGAGATCCTGTGTAAATTGACTACAGATAGGGTCCGCTTGTGCAGTATGACAATTTCTATTAATGATGTCTTATACTTGATTACTGTAGATCTCTTGGTAAAAGTCTTGACAATCCTAAACCTGTTATCTTCACTGAAATTGGAAATAGTTTTCCTTGGTTCCAGAAGTGAGTTCCGCTTTTGTTTCCCTGCCCACTCTTTTGCAGACATAATGTCCCTCTCTCTGTACCTTCTGTCCCTAAATGTAGCCGCCATCTCTCCAGCATGTTCTTCACATCCAAGCTAAAGTTGCGAACATTTTTTAAAAACTGTTCCCGTAGAATGTTTCTAATCATGTGTGATGAGTGACAATGTGATGCCCTAAATATAGAGTTGTTGTCTGTCTTCTTACGACATAGATGTGTACTAATACTCCCATCTTGTCCAGAGTGATAGTCAGATCTAAAAAATCTATAGTTTCTGTACTGTATTTAACTGAAAAACTTAAATGGGGATTAGAATGGTGTGAATAATCAACAAACTGATGCAGTTGTGTCTTGGAGCCACGCCAGACTACGAACAAATTATCTATATACCTTTGATATAACTCGATATACCTATTGAATGGATTAAAATCTGAATCCTGAATTGTCGTAAGCTCCCATAGCCCTATAAATAAATTTGGATAACTGGGGGCCAAGGTCGCCCCCATTGCTGTTCCTATTAACTGTAAAAAAAAAAAGTTTACCTAAATAGACAAAATTATCATTTTTAAGTACAATTTCACAACAATTCACAATACATCTAACAAAATCTATATCAAACTCACCCATTTTTTCCAAGAAAAATTGAGTAGCTTCAATGCCACCCTCGTGTGGAACAATTTGTATATAGTGATTCCACATTGAGGGTGACCAAGAAGTAATCAGGAGACCAGGTTTTATCATTCAACAACTATAGCATTTCAGTTGAATCTCTACTGCAGGAAGGCAGGTAGGTAACCAAAGGTTTAAGGAAAGAGTCCACATATTTCAAGATAGGTTCTGTTAAACTGCTATACTTGCGACAGTAGGGCCCCCAGGAGGATCTAATAAATTTTTGTGAATTTTAGGAAGCACATATATATCTTCACATGTATCATATGAGCAACAGTAAGGTACTTCTTAAGTTCCCTACTAATAAAACCCCTTTCACATGATTCTGCATGGAAATTGTCGATTTTACTTTTAAACTGCCGAGTAGGATCTGTAAGAAGCAGTTTATACACTCTCTGATTGTTTAACTTTCTCTATACTTCTCGTTCATATTTTTCAGTGTCCATTAGAACCATTCCTCCCCTTTGTCCACTTTTTTAATTGTAATATCCACATTTGTTCTCGAACAATTCAGTACCTTACATTCTTCATTAGACATGTAATGATTTTTTTTTTATTATTATTTCTTTTATTCTCCATGGCTGGGGGGAGGTTGTGCCTTTGGTTCCTCCCCCCCCCACCATCTAGCCAGCTGGGCCGGCAGCAGCCCCGGTCCCACAGACAGAGCTCATACCTCCCGTTAGCACCCAGGAGGAAGCTGACTTGCACAGGACCGTGGCTGCGCCAGCGAGCAGCCTTCATGCTGCCAGTGGGGATTTTGAGTGTAGTTCCCCTGCTGGAGGAGGTGCGCAGTGATGCCAAGGGATGGAGTACGCACTCTTGCGTATGCGCGCCTCCCGGAGTCGGGCCTCCTCCTGCCCCTTGCGAGTGCAGCATCGGTGGAGCTGCCACCAGGGGCAACCACACAGCGACAACTGATGTCCCCCTCCTGGGGAAGCAGAGCAGCCTCTCTTGATCTCGTTCGATCTGTCACCCTGGTGACCCATTCCCAAACTCGGGTCACAGCGTGGCGCAAGGTGTGGCATCCTGGGCCTCAACCCTAGGTGCCACCAGACCGAATGATGTCATTTTTAAGATATTTATGAGTTTGTAATCTGGTTAACCCTTGACAAAAAGCCAGTTTAGGTACGAAATGCCATCGGGTTTTTTCAGGCTGTGGGGACACTTTGTTTATATGTCTGGCTTTTTAACTTTTCCTGTGTAAGGTAAATAAATATTTTTGCACTTTCTCACACTCATTTGTGATATATCTGCTTGATGTTGGACCAGTTTGATTGAGCCTCTTTTACTTTGTTTGTAACTGTATTTTGGCTAACGCACCTTTCCTTTGGCGACCCACCTACTTTACTTGACTGTGCGATTTTTAGGTTACGGTATAGGGTGTCTAACGTCTTTTACTACAAACTTTCAAGTGATCCAGGATAGCAGAAGCCCTGCCGGATCCAGTACTGAAGCAGTGTTTCCCACAGCCTGCTTCTGGATTTGCTTTTACACACAGGGGATTTGAACCCATTGCTTGATGTTAGACCAGTTTGTGGAAGTATTAACCTCCCTTTTTCTGCTATCTGTACCCCTCCTGATACATCCAAGCATCCTTTTTTCCTTGTTGTAAGCCTTGTTGTACTGACTTGATTGCTTTAGGGAGTCACTCATGATAACTCCAAGGTCTCATTCCTTGGCTGTGGTACTAAGTCTCACCCCTCCCATCCAGTACTCCTTCCTGGGCTTTTTGTTCCCTATGTGCATAATCTTGCACTTTTTGGTGTTGAATTTCACCTGCCAAACCCTTGACCACCCTTCCAGCTTATGCAAGTCTTTCTACATTTCCTTTATTCACTGTCCACCCCCCAGCAGAGCTTAGTGTCATCTGCAAAGACACACAGCCTGCCCTCTATCCCCTCACCAATGTGTTGATGAACATGTTGAAGAGGACTGGACTCAGGACAGATCCTTGTGGACCCCACTCGTGACCACCGTTTCTTCAGGTTTAACCCCACTGACGACTGCCATCTGCTGCCTCCCCTTTAGCTATTTACTTACCCAATTTACTGTGACCTTAGCCACATCTAGATACTCCATCTTCTACAGCAAGTGTCTGTGGGGTACCAAGTCAGAAACTTTGCTGAAGTCAAACTAGAGCCCAGTCAAAGAAAACTATCAGGTTAGTCTGGAAGGACTTCCCTGCCACGAATCAAGGCTACTTCATGTCCTGGAGACCATTGGTCTCTTAAGTAGTCCACGAGATCCTCTTTGACCAGTGACTCCATCAGTTTTCCTGAAATACAGGTAAGACTGACGGGTCTGTAGTTCCCTGCTTGTCCCTTGTCTTCTCCCCTCGGGAGTGGATCTACGTCTGCCACCCTCCAATCCTTTGGAACCACCCCTGTCCTTGGAGAGCTTTTGACTAGATCAACAGTACCAGGGATCAGCCAGTTGTGCTGCCAGTTCCCTGAGTATCCTTGGATGCAGTCCATCTGGACCTAGGGGTTTATCAGTCTTTAGGGCTGCCAGCCCTTTCAGAACCATTTCGCTAGTAAATGCTGACTGCCTCATCTCCGTGACCCCCCCCCCTTAATGGCCACTGTGATGCCACTCTCCCTGGCATAGGCCCACCATCCTCCCTAGTGAAAATTGAACAAAAGTAATCGTTAAGGACAGCAGACTTTTGCCCTTCTGCCTCAATCAACCTATCCTCCTCTGTTAGCCTCACTATTCCCCCTCCTTTTCTTCCATTTTTCACTAATATGCCTGAAGAACTGTTTTTCTCCACTATTGACCCCCTCCACAATATGCAGCTCTGTGTCTGTCTTTGCTCCTTAACCGCCCTGTTTGCCTCCCTATTTTTCAGCAAATATTCTTCCCATTCCTCCTCCCGCTGCCTTTTTTTAAATTTGTATAAGGCCTTTTCTTGGCTCTCACCACTTCTCTGACCCTTGCCGACAACCATAGAAGTTTCTTGGACCTGTTCTTTTTTGGTTTATGTTCTCATGCATACCTTAGATGCTCCAAAAATTGTCCTCTTAATTGCCCCCATCTCTCTTCCACCTAATCTGTATTGTTCTTCCCTACTAATTTATACCTGATCAGCTCCTTCAGCCTATGAAGTTTGCCCTTCTAAAATCAGGGACTTCAGCTTTCGATTTTGGTTTACCAGACCAGAGGGCCAGTTTGAACCAAACAGAGTTATGATCACTGTTCTCTAACAGCTCTTGTACACCCTCAGCTTCCACCACCACTGAATTGGTGAGCACCACGTCAAGAATTGCAGTATGTGTGGTGGGCTTCTTAACTAACTGTACCAGCAGAGAGTTCTGGAATGAATCCAGCAAGACCTGGCTTCTAGTACTGCTGGCCATTGGAACATCCCAGTCGATGTCCAGTAGGTTTAGATCATCCATCACTACTACTCTCCCCCCCCCCCAGCTATCTCTCTTTTCAGTTCTTCCTGAGCTCTCTGTCCCCCCATCATGGAGCTCTGTAGATCATCCCCAAGCACAGTTTCTTGCCTGTGGTTACCATGAGTTGCACCCACAGTGACTCATTCTCCCCATTACTACCCCAGTACACCCATGTAACAGTTACATCACCTCAATGCCTTCCTTGACATAAAGGGCTACTCCTCCCCCTCTACCTTGTCTTCTATCACTCCTGAACATCGAGTACCCAGGGACTGTCAGTTCCCAGTCATCATTTTCTGAAGCCCATGTTTCTGTTATGGTCACAGTGTCCACCTCAGTGACTGCCATCGGAGCCTGGAGCTCACTGGTTTTATTACCTAGGCTCCTGGCATTAAGGCATACCTTCTTACATCTGACCCCTGATCCTGCTTTGCTACTACCCTTGCACTTTGCATGTCCTCTCATCCCCTTGTTTTTCTTGGAGGTTGCACCCTTTGCGTTCCCCCCCTCCAAAGTCCCTTCACCTAGTCCAGTATGGGCCACAGTTTTCTTTCTATCTGCTGTGCTGCTACAAGTCCCCAGAAGTGGGGGAGTACCAGCTAGGATCCCCCTTCCTCTCCCTGCCATTGAGCTTCCCCTAGACCCAGTCTTCCCCGCAGTCAGTTTAAACATCCTGTATAGACGTCAAACTTCTGCCCCAGCATGCAAGCCCCCTCTCTCATTAGGTGGAGTCCATAACCCTTGAAGAGCCTTCTGGCCCAGAAGTCCCCCAATTCCCCCACAAAATGATGCCTCTTATCCTTACACCATCCTTAAAGCCATCCGTTAAACTCCTCTGTTACCTCCCTCCTTGTCCCATTCTGCTTCCCTTCCCTGCCCCACACAGGCAGGACTTCGAAAAAGGCCAGGGAGGCTGAGTGTGCTGCCAGTCTGTCCTTCAGTCTATGAAAGTTCCACTCCACCATCTCCACCGACTGGTTTGCCAGATCATTGGTACCCTGGTGTGCCAGCTCCCCTCTGCTCCCTCTCTGCCATCCTCCCTAAAATCTCAAAATCTCAGATGGTAGATGCCCCATAAAGGCACCAGCCCATCCCCCCACCACCAACCTTCTGTACCCCACCTAATCTTTGAGCCCCCCACCACTAATACTCTTTCTGACACACTTGCTCCCCTTGGGTGCCAGCACGTAACCTTGCCCTTTCCCATCGACTATCTTGAAGACACCCCCCCCCCAAAAAGTCAGGTGTCTGAACCTCCTCTAGGGGTGCAAAGCCATTTGCTGTCCAGATGGTGAGGGGCCGGACAACCTGCTTCTGGTTAACCCTGCTTCACGTCCCCATCCCCCTCCCCACCACTGTCCACCTCACTGGACCAGTAGGGCTCTGGGGGAGTGGGCATATGGGGGGGCTCCTGGCTTAGCTGATGATGCAGCTGAGATATTTCTACCCCCTGCTGCCACCAGCTGAGCCTGGAGGTCCGCCAAGGTCCTGCAAATGAGGCAGTGCCCCTCTCTGAGCATATCCCTAGAGAAGAGCACCCTACAGCTGGCACAATTGACTGCCTCATCTCTAAACCCCATCCACATAAAGACCTATAATAAGCAAATGTCTAATTTTAAGTCATAGAGCTCGCCCAGATGGGGTCTAGCTGTAAGGCCCAGCTATAGCACATAAAAGCAGGGACAAAACAAAACTGCCTTGTACTGCTCACCCAGATAGGATGTAGCTGCAGGCTTGGTTATACCACAAAATAACAAGACATTAAAACTATCTCCTGGTGTTCACCCAGGTAGGATTTGGCTGTAGGCTTAACTATAGCACAGACAACTGGAGTTAATCCATCTTGTAGAACTTACTCAGGTATAGTGTAACTGTATGATTTTACTATAGCACAAAACAACCCTGCAAATGAAATGTTCACAAACTATAGTGCAGACGTTGTTCTGCAAATAAATGTTACAATAACCTGTAGTACACTCCTCAGTATATTACAGCTAGGACACCACACAATACTCCCACAAACTATGCTGTTAACTGTGCATATACAGTTTTACCTGGGATGTAACAGGCAGAGTTCCTGCTGTTGGCTGACTCCCTGTCAGACTCCTGTCATGCCCTTTGTGCTCAGTCCTTTGCATGGCAGGGCCACTAGTGGTAACTGCCTTGTAAAGGCTAGTAATGTCCGCACCGATGATTGGTTGTTGGAGCTGTAGTGGGCATAGCCTCTTAAGTTGTTGTCTGTGACCAAAACAGGTAGACTCTTCTTTAAGACTAGGACAGATTTCTGCACACCAAGAAAATCACAGGGTTCCCTTGGTAGTAGGGTGGGTGTGGGATTCCTGTAAATTAGTACAGCATACTTGTCCCTGCTTTGAAGTGTGTGAGGGGGTGGGTTTGTATTTTGTGGTCCCTTCCAACCTGAAATTACTGTTTTTAGCTTAACTGTTTTATTTGTCTACCTCCACCGGCTGGGGCCTCCGGTCACCACCAGCACCTGATTTCCATCCTCCCAAGGTCCCCCCCCCACCACTGAGGTGCGCCTTCAGTGCCATGGTGACTCCCCATGCAGTCCAGCTGTTGTAGGCAGAGGTGAAGGCCGGGATTTCCCAGGTACCAGGTGGGCAAGGTTCGGTGGTGGGCATAGTGCAGTATCACCTGTTCAGCGGACAGCATTCTATTTATTTTATTTTATTTATTTATTTAGACAGCAGTTTGGAAAACCTTTGAGCCATAGGCTCATTTACAAAGGTACCTTGTCACAGTAAGACAAACGAAAATACACAGTATAACAGTAACTTAAGACATAGATACAAACAAGCTGGTACAGATAGGATTGATGCAAACAATACCAGAGTTATGTTGTCATTAGCAGCTTAGTAGTAAGCTTTGTCATTAGTATTGAGTACGGCTTTGACTAGTGGCAATTACAGCTTCGGGTGTTAACAAGGTGGTTCCATAAGGACGTTTTGAAACACGATATAGTTGGAGCTTCGGAGATGGAGGGGGGCAGTGTGTTGAACCAGGAGGGGGCCCTAAAACTGAAGGCTCTTTGGCCGTGAGAGGTCCTAGCTCTAGGGATAACGAGAGGTTTTCCCAGAGGTCCGAGTATGAACTAGTGGGACAGAGCGGCGGATGGTGGTGGTCAATCCTGGCGGGGATAGCCCAAGGAGGGTCTTTTTTGTAAGGGTACAGGTCAGATATTTGAGGCACTCGTCAAGATCAAGTACCAGCGCTTTAGCGTACAGTAGACAGGCGTGTGTTAGCCTAGGTGCCCCAGTAATTAACCTGCAGGCCCCTGGCACAGCAGATGTGAAGTGACATCCAGGCAACATCATACACATTCCCACACATGATGTGCCAATGTGCTAATCCCCAAGCTGCAGCAGTTCACAGGCTTACCAGTACCTAGCTAGGTAAAACAAGAAAATGGCTCGTGCTTAGGTGGTGCAGCGGTGTAGGGGTTAGTTAGTCAAACCATAGTTAAAGTCCAGAAAAAGCAAGAGCCCCTGCAACTTTACCAAAACCACATTTGGTGATTAAAAATAGAATAAGCTTTATTAGAAAATGTAATTCAAAACGTAGCAGTGGAGCATCAAATCACTACTTAACACCAATCACTCTGGCACTTCAACAGAAGTCTTCAGCAGGGGGCCCTTAAAGTACAGGGGCTCTTGCTTTTTCTTTACCAGTGCCTAGCCACTGCTAGGACTGACAGTTGCTAGGTGCCATCTCTCACCCTCTGTGGAGGATGCGAGCTGTCCCGACAGTCAAACCCCTCCCCGCCAGTGCTCCAGGCTCGCTCCTGAACCTGGCTCATCAGTGTTACAAGCGTTAGCGTTACCACTGTTCCTGCAGGATGGCTATTAAATTACTATGTTAACCAGCCAAAGTGGGACACAGGAAAAACTAAACAAAACAAAACAGTACACAACTCTGCCGTTAAGGGACAATTTATTTTCTTTAACTGCGTGAGAACTAGTGTGTCTGTCTCTTCAAGTGTTATTACCAAGTATTAATAACATTTTTCTGCTGCTTCTGCTGTAGTTCCTGAACTCAGTCCGACTGTGGGATTTTATTGAAGAGAGAGAGCACCGGAGTGTTCCAACCAATGACGATGAAGTAGCCGAGCTGGGAGAGCTTTTCATGCACCTCTCGGGAGCAGACGAAGAACCGACTACAGAGTGAAGAACCCAGAAATACTCTCTTTGGTTTTTGTACTTTAGTGTTTGGGCTAATTTATTGTAAGAGGAGTGATGGGGAGGAGTGACTTTTGTTTCATTTGACAACATAGTTGTTGCTGAGTGGGTGAGTAGATAGATCAGATCACTGAAGGTTATGTACTAAGCAAGTCCTTTAGTGTTCCTTGTCACCAAATAGTAAGTGGGTTTTTCATTTCTCAAAGCCAAAATTGGCTTGTGTTTGATTTTTTTCTGTTTGGATGGGGGAGAAGTTTAAAAAATTGTCTTAACACTAGTAAGAAATGACTAGCAAAGGAAGTATGTCACATGCTTTTTTTTAAATATCTACATAAGCTGGTGATAAGGAAACTAGGTAATGCTATAGCTTTGATCTGATCTAGACCAGCTGTTTGACTCATCCAGCTTGCCAATGCACTGACATTTCAGCTTACCCCTAGCAGTAGATTGTACCTTTCCATGATTCCAGGGTATGTAATGTGGACAGCAGCAGTTTTCTGATACTGTTCAAAAAATGCACTGCAATCCTTCATTGTTGGATATTAATGTCACATGAGAACACACAATATGGTCCCATTTGAAAAAAGTTTTTTTTTTCGTTAACCAATTAATTTACCCAGGATAGCCCAGCTGAGCGGTAGTATCTTACTTCCAGTGAGATTCTGCCTTTTATCCATTTTTACAGCTGATGGTCACAAGCAGAGATGGGCCACGTAGGGCCGACTGAGACAACGTTGTTGACTTCTTCAACCACATGAAATGAGCATTTTCCAGGCCAAGACTACACAGTGGCACTTTGCTGAGAAGTGTTACTAAGCATAGTCATTTTTTGTAATAGAAAAGATTTGAAAAGTAAAATACCACCCCCACATGTTGCAATGTCCCCCACCCTGCTCAAGAATTAGTTAAAATAAATCCCCAATCTTTCTCCCCTCCAGTCATGATGCCCCCCCCCGTGTCCATGTGCTTTTGTCATCCTTCAAAGAGAAGCACTCCACCCGACCTAGTAAGTCTGTCACAACCCCTACCACTCCACCCTCTGGCACCCACATGACAGACCAGTGACAGTCCCACAGCAGGAGCCTGGCATAATGCTCCCTCCACTTCCACCAGTCACCATCATAGGAACTAAATTGGGTGGGCTCACTAGAGTAAACAGCAGTTAGCTTACATCTCAGCCATTTGGTGATTACCCCTGCCCAGTTTTAGAGGCAGCACTTTTTCAGTCACCAGCTTTGGGACTGTCACTAGTCTGTCTTATGGTATCCTTTTGGGGGTGAGGGGTGTGCGATTTACTTACTGGATTTGATGGGGAGGAGGGTGGGTTTTTTGAAGGCTGACACATGGATATTAGGTAATGGGGAAGGGAAGTCTTCTTAAACTTCGCCAGGACTGGGGGTGGAGGAAAGGACTGTTGATGGAGGGTGGTACAGGTGCTAGGAGGGTGGAGGATGGGGGGATTTTATTCTGATTGGGCAGGGGTGGGGGGACATTGGTACCTGGCTGGGGTGGGTTTCAAAGCCTTTTTTTTTTTTTTCCTACGTTAACACACTAATTGGGCAAAGTTGGGACAACTTTACACTGTTAAACATAGGGTGAAGTTCCAGACTGCACGCTGGCAAAATTTAATTCCCTGTTTCTCTAGCCTGGAGTATCAAGCAGTTTTAGTGACTTTTTTTTTTTTTTTCCAACTCTGTTTATCACCCACACAGCTGAACTGTCTCCGGCGACCTTCCTTGCTGCACTCTCTACCTCCTTGCATTGCTCAGTATCCTCCTCCACTACTCCCCTACACCGGGTATCCCCTGGGTCTACCCTCCGGGGAAGGGTTGCCCCTGCCCAGGGTGCTCTTTCTATCAGTATTGAGCCACCGGGCCGGGGAAGGGAGGAGAAGCGGAGAGGACTAGGCCCGACTACAGGAGTGTGGATTGCGGGGGAAGGCGCCATCGCCTATCAGCTGTGGAGGTTTTTTTTCCCTCACTTTACGCCCCAGACGTGAGATGTGCAATGCTGTACAGCCCGTGGCATGAGTGCATCCACCCACATCCGGAAGACAGCCACTCAACATCTACCCTTGTTTGTGAGTCCTGCATACTGCAGCGCCTCCGGTCCCCACCGGGGGCCGCTGCCACACCGGGCTGACCTTGAATCCCTCCCCGAGAGAGGAGAGCAGTCTTCCGGACGCTCCATCCTCTCTCACCCCTGGCAACCCCTGGCAGACCAGGTCCGTTTCTGAACCCAGGTCGCCGGCATGGCGCAAGGTGTGGCATCCAGCGCCTCAACCCTCAGCACCACCGGGCTGGCCAGTTTTAGTGACTTGATGAGGATCACACTCCGTGAGTGGCTTTGGTGGGATTTGAACCTGAGTTACCTGGTTCTGAAGCCTTTGCTCTAGCCAGTATACCACACTACCTCTTTGCCTTTTCAAAAGGAAAGTCCCGTATATACCTGTGTAGTTTGTAGGCATGAACAATCATTCCCTCTCTTGCATCCCTCAGTTTCATCCTAATTTAAATATAAATTAGTTGTCTTCACTGTTTTGCTGTTGTGTGAATACCTGTTTTACTGCATTGCAAAGGTCATGATGACCCTACTCATACAAGGCATCATGGGAATTGATGCGTACCTGCACAAGTTGGCAGAAGTTATAATCTCAGTCAGTTCTGTTACGTGTCTTGTGTCTCCAGAAGCATTTTTTTTTTTCCAACTCAGATACACTTTAAATTAAGAAAAAAGCAGGGCATTTACTGTGCCTTGAAAAGTTCCATGGTCAGCATAAGACAAGAACATAGGGACTGCAGAGGACAGCAACAGCACTGACTGATACAGTATAACTACTGCAGGCTTTAGCAATAAAACACTATAAAATTCCAGGATGCCTTACATGAGTCAGGTCATGACCTTTGCAGTGGAGTCAAGCAGGTTTTCACACCAAACTTAAATACCTTCATTTACATTTAAATCCTGATGAAATTAGGAGGATACAGTAGAACAGAGGCAATCGCTGTTCATGCCTACAGACTCCATAGGTAAACAGAATAAAAGGCTGAGGAGACTTTCACTTTAAATTAGTTCATAAGGATGCATAATGATGGGCCAATATCTTGGTTTGTAAATGGTGTACCCTTTAGACCTGTTGTTCCAAAGCTGGCCTGCTGTGTGCAAAATCCTACTTAGGATAATTAGGGGGCTGCTTTCTGGAGTAGGCCAATTTTTATAGAAAAGTTGGACTCCTTTGAGAAGGGGGTGGTCTGCCATCCATGCGTATATGTAATCCATCTGTAGCTGGGGAAAATGGAAGATGTGGAGTGACTACATCTTTGCAATTGGACTGTTTTCAGATCTTTTTCTGTTAATTTTTTTTTGTTTCTTTATACTCCCCCAAGCCCCTGGCTGACCACCCCTTCAAGCAACCAAGGGCCTCACTGCCAACCCCGCCCCCCCCGCCACCATCCCATCACCCCTCATCACTAACATGGCCCGGTTGACCTGACATATCCCTTCGCCCGGGTGGGGGGGGGTTCCTCCCAGTGAGGAGAAACCTGGAGAGAAGAAAAGTCCAAAGGTGTCCTTCTACGCCAGGCATGTGCCGAGGGGTCAACTTGGACACTTCTGGGCTTTGCAGCAAGTGGGGACCAGCCACTGTTTTCTGGTCGACCAGGCAGCTGCATTTTCCACTTTTCTCCCCAGCCCACCCTTTCAGCTACATAGCGGTCCGACCACGGCGGTGGCCTGAGTTCGGCAATGTGTTGAGGCTTCACGCTGCCATGAATGCCAACCGCCAGCCACCACCAGGAACCACCATACACGCAGTCCAGGACCGTCACACCCCACCCCCAGGAGGGAAGCATCCATAGGACACTCATAACTCCCCTTCCCAATAGACTCCGCTCCTTGACACTGCGCTCGGGGCGCAAACCCAGTTCGCCAGCGTGCCGAGTGAACACTCATCGCCCGGTGCCACAGAGCCGGCTCTGTTAATTTTTTAATACTCATTTTATTTTTGGCACCTGCACTCTGGTCAGCCCTCGTGCTGGCTATACACAGTCCTAATACCACTTACCTCTCCTGTGAGCTCCTACAGCTTGCCCCCTGTGGTGCAGTCTTTGGGGCATGGTGTCCCATACTCCTCTGATTTTTTATATTTTTTTAACCTTGTATTTATCCCCCAACTACCTCCTCTTTCCACTCTGTCAAACATCTACTAGCTGCGCTCCCCTCTGGTCTCGCCGCGATCTGCCCCTAGAATACCTGTGGATCCAGTAGCCTAGGTACCCAGATAACCCCCTGGGCGGGGTGAGGAGGGACCCTCCCGTGCTCACCGCCCCAGAACCAGCACACTTAGTCATGGATCCTTTGTACAGCGGGGTCTGCCGTTATGAGCCCGGAGGGTGGTGTCATCGCCTAGGAGAGACCGAGTTTTTTTTTCCCCCCTGTTCTCCCTAGATGCCGGCATGCAATGGGGCCAATGAGCTAGGAGGTGTGCTGAGACGTGCTTCCTGCTCCGCCCCCTTCCGACATCTACCCAATGCCCTTGCTGCTATTCCAACTTACCACACCTACCACCAGGCTCCCACAGATGGTGGTATTGTGGTGGGAGCCTGCAGAGAACCCTCCCCGGAGAAGGAGAGTAGCCATTGGGTGCTCCATCCTTCTCCCCGGCTGACCCCCAGCACTCCAGGCTCGTTCCTGAACCCGGGTAGCCGGCGTGGTGCGAGGTGTGGCGTCCAGTGCCTCAACCCTCCGCGCCACCGGGCCAGCTCTCCTCTGAGGTTTAAAGTCCAACTGGGAGGAGGATTCACACCTTGAGACTTCAGTGTGCCCAACTCTCATTCAATCAGCATGCTTCAGGTTCTTAGCCCCATTCAAATTTATGACCCCCTGAAATCTCTCACCTTCCTTGACACTGTCCAGTGTCGCTAATTGCCTTGCACACCACAACATCTCAGCGCCAGGTGCCTTATCTCTCATAGTGGCAGGCTCCCGGCCACCATGTATAGCTGCTGCTGCTGTAGTAGTGAGCAGTGGTGTCTGTCCACCTCAACTGAGATTCACTGCCCTAGTCAGCATGTTAGTCACTCAGCCTGGCCTCCTGCCATCAATAACCCAAGCCCAATCCCAAACACAGTTCACTGGGTCATCAGATGACCCCCTCTGAAGAAAGTGTACGTACCCTAATCTAGGGGAATGTCAGACATATTTAGAAAAAAGAAGAAAAACACAAAGTCCTAAAAATAATAGGACCAGCTTCTCCTTACTCAAGGGATCTTACAATGTCTTCAGAAGTAACAAAAAAAAATCACAATGTTATACATAACATAGTAATATAAGCTGACTCTAGGCCCATCATGTCTGCCCACCCAGGTTACCATGTGATTCCCCTGGTAATCAGAATGTGTCCAGACTTACCATGAACTCCTACTGTCATGATTTCCATGCTTTCTGCTAGTAGGCTGCTCCTTAGGTTCACAGCCCTGTGGGAGAAGAATTGTCCCCTAATGGTAGCCTTGAAAATCATTTCCGAGCTTCAAGGTGCATCCACCTGTCCTGCTGGAGGACACTGATCAAATCTCTGTGACTCAGTCATTCCCTAGTGGACTAGAAGGTCTGCAAGCTTAGTAATTCCTTTTGGGTGCAGGCACAAGGGAACTTCTTGGGGCCTGTGCATCAAAGAATTTAGTAGGATGCTGTCCTGTTGTGGAAAATAGAAATTGAAAACCCTTTAAATATTGATCCCTTTAGGGATTCCTAACGTCCTTTGGCTCATACCCATTTACTGTTGGTCTGTTTGTGTAAATGTTATTTCTTTCTAGATCAATTAATAGTTCCCAAGCAGTTAGGTGAGGTGTAAATATGCTACCAAATAGTTGTTTTAGGTGTTCTGACTCGGACAGAATCATGGATCACTGTTAATGCATTCATGCACCAATGTTACATTTTGCTTTGGTGAGCAGGAATTTGACTGATTGGAATTTAGGGATTTCACTACATAAAACTCTGACATTATGTAAAACATTGCAAATTGATAACATAATATGTAACTAGAAACAGTGTGCATTGTTTGTGGTACCTGTTTTAGGCAAAAGTAGCAAAACATAGTGCAAGTACCCATTTTGGCTTTTGCACAGTGCTGCTAAACCAGTATTACACCTTTCTAAGGGAGGGTATCTAGCAAGCATGGTAACAGTGAGGTGCTTATGTTTTTTCAATTCAATCAGAGCACAGCTTAAAACAGCAGTATTTGTTAGTAGACAAAAATGTTTCATCATATAGTTGTTTTAGCACTAGCATATTTCTGACAGCTTAGATTCATTATCAGTGCATCAGTAATTCTCTCAGATATTTTTAAACAGCTTTTACTTCCAGTTTTATAATCAATTACAGGTCAGTAAATATGGCCACCTCTAGCCATTTTTAAAACGTTATTCCCTGCGGTTACTTTTTGACTGTGTGCACTGTGTATGTACAGTAAGTAATAGGATGGTGCTAGTAGACATTTCTGATAATCACTTCTGATAATAAACAGCACGGCACCACACCATGAAGTTTAGTTTTATTTTCATTGGGGGCATGACATGAGAGCAGGAACATTTAAAAACTTCTGAACCACATACCTTGGTTTGGGAAGGAAATTAAATAAAATGAAAAATGGTTCTATAGACGTTTTTACCAGAAATAAAATTACTAAAAAAAACTGTCTCTGCACATAAATTCTGCACTATTTTGCTGTATATTTTCCCGTTTATACCCTTTCCTCAGGACTCAACTTGAAACAAGCTATTATGGTTCAGTAGGCCTTTTCTGGTAAAATTATTTTAATAAATAAATACATTTACTTTTGCATTTTTTTTTTTCCTGTTAACAAATACTGTTGCTTTAAGGCCAGCAGTCCCGCGCTCTCTTTGAGAAAGTTACAGGCTTTAATCCTCCTTGGGCTTTTTAGTATTTCATGTATACATGTGGCTCCTACTCTCCTTTGTTCTCAGCATATTATTCCCTTAGGCCTCAGGACTGCCACTCCAGATGTGTAGTAAACAAATGAAGTTCTGGGCCGTGCTCTCCATTTGTCAATACTGTTAGCTTAATATATTTTATGTCTGTTTTGCTTCTTGTCTGTTACACAGCGTGCCTGATCTATATTATTAAAGCAAAATGTTTGTAGCTGAAAGTATCCATACAAACCCTCATGCCATGTAAATTGATAAATCTTGCTTCTGAAACTGCAGTAACATTTAGGCCATTTGTTTGGATAACTACATTCTTGAAAAATGATTAGATCTTTCGGGATATCTCCCTCCAGTGAGCCACACCTATGTAACCTAGATGCTGTTGGCGTCGGACCGATCTGGAAACTTTTGCCTGGCACGCATCGTCGGTGTCTGTATAACGTAGGCAGCTTCAATCCTCCTCAGTTCTTTCTTTTTCTGCCCTTGACTTTAAGTCAGACCAAAGAACTCCCTCCCTGGACTTCATTGCTTTATACTTCACCAGCCTATGTCTCCTGTTTTCGATGACGTGGGCCTGTTCTGCTTCCTGCATGTGCCTTGTTTCCTGTGCTGCCGATGCTGCTTGCAGCCTTGTCAGTAGTGGATGTTGGTTGTTGATGGTTTCCCCCTTCGTGGATCCCTGCAGGTCTCCTGCTGCTGTCAGGGTTCCTGCTGCTGGATTGTCACTCCACTCTTTCTGGTATGGGTCTCTGCTGGTGGCTGCACTGCACTGTTGAGGTGGTGAATGCTGGTTATATATGTGGCCTTTACAGCCATTCCGACCATCTTCGTATGCCAGGGTCGGCTTCTGACGTGATAGCCCAACCTCTGTTACCATGGGGCACGGGGCTCACTTCAGCTTCGTCACCTGACTTTGCCTTGGTTACGACTTTGCTGCTTTGGATGGGGCCACTTGTTTTTTTCAGAGCTCCCCGTTGTGCTGGTTGCCTGAGTCTGCCTCATCAACATTCCTGCTTCATGTCCAGTCCCCTGCCTTGTGCATGGCTATGTTCATGTTGACTCTGTCTGTGACTTGGCCTTATTTATTGGCCCATCTTTCCCCTTGGGTGCCTCACTCAGTTCCTGGCTTCCTGCCAGCTCCCTGGTTGTGTGGGGCCCATTACTCCCCGTTGGCACTTGTCCTTGCCCCATTATCAGTGTCACTGTTGGGCTGGAGTTCACAGTTTCTCAGTGCTTCCCTTTCTGCTGGTCTTTACCTGGCTTTGCCTTGTCATTGTTCCCATTCTGTGTGCAGTACCCTGCTTTGTGCATGTCTGTTGTCACTGTTTTCTGTTGTGAGGTTTGCCTTTAACCTGGCTTTGTGGTCAGTCTGACCATCCTCTGAGACACCTCGGGCGGTTCCTAGCCCTGTTCCCCGGCCCCATTTCCATGGGGCCAGTGGTTCCCTCTAGCTTCATCTCCTGGACTTGTACCATCGACGGGCTTGCTGACTGGATCGATGTTGCTATTTATGGTATCTCCATTTTTGACTGCCCATTGCCACGCTTTGCCTCATTGGTATACCCACTACATGCCCAGTCCCCTGCTTTGTGCAGGGCTGTTTGCAAGTTGCTGTCATTGGCTTTGCCTTGGCTTTCTGCTGCCAGTCCGGCCATTCCTTTGGGATACTTCAGTTGGTTGCTGGTTTAATTGCCTGGCCCTGTGGGGGCTCATGGCTCCCTTCAGTTGCATTGCCTGGCTTTGTCTCGTAGACTTTTTTTTTTATTCCCTGTTTGGGACGGTGTTGCCATTTGTCAGCATCCCTCTTCTTGTTTCTCATCGCCTGGCTTTGCCTCACTGACGGCCCCTCTGCTTCTTACGTGGCTGTTTCCCTGGGCGCCATTGTCTGCATTCCCATTGGCTGTGGTTTTTGGCTGTTCTGCATGTCCTTCAGACCATTGTACTTGGTTTCTAACCCTCTAGCAGGGTTCCCTGTGATTGTGAGGCCTGTCGTTTGGCTTTGCCTTGTTGACGTTTTCATGTTTGGTTGCCACCCAGC
Source organism: Neoceratodus forsteri (assembly GCA_016271365.2). Taxonomy (NCBI): domain Eukaryota; kingdom Metazoa; phylum Chordata; order Ceratodontiformes; family Ceratodontidae; genus Neoceratodus; species Neoceratodus forsteri. The sequence goes on from CM028129.1 coordinate 1,052,708,688, forward strand.
CTCCCCTCAGCGGTAATCTTTGTCATCAGTTTCCCATCAATGCTGTGGTTAGTTCATGGGGCTTGGTCCCATCGACTTCCTTGTTTATGCTTGGTCCCTGTGTCTGTACGCTGGCCATGGTGTGTGCCTGCCATCAGTGCTTTTGCTGCATCATCAGCTTGGGACTTCCGGGTGTCTTGCTCCCATGCCTCCTATACTCTGTTGGGGTTTCCCTGAAGTGGCTCCCTTATTGGCCTATGGGACATTGGCCTACTTGTATGTGCCTTCCTGCTGGTCTTCCCCCTGCCCAGTTGTCTGTGATACTGCATGGAAATCATTCCATAGGTGTGGCTTACTGTAGGGAGACATCCCTGAAGAAGTTAGGACAGTTACTACCAGTAACAGTAGATCTTACTTCGAGAGGGTTCCTGCAGTAGGTCTTCACAGAATAGGACTGCACCCCCTGCCATCAGGACCACATGGCAAACTTCTAACTAGCAATCTATAGTGGGGAACTGCCCCCAGCGTCACATGATGGACGTCAGCGTGACTGTATAAAGGGGGTGGTTCCCATGCCCGCCCTCCAGTTCTTTCCCGCCTTTGACCTGAATCGTCGGACCTCGTGGTTGAACAGCTTCAGTCTTCTGCCATCTTTATCAGTATAAGTAATAGACTTTTCCATAATTTTCCTAAAAAAATCATGTTGTATGTCTTCACATAAACTGAAGAAAAAGTGTTCGAAGTGCGGCACGCGGATCCCACACAGAGCCGACCACTCCCACTGCGTTCTTTGCGTGGGCCCCAAACACAAGGTAGTAGATTGCCAAATCTGCCAATCCTTTAACCAGGCCACACGCTCCTGTCGCCAGAAGGCCCTCTATGCTCACCTTCTAAAACAATGCCTTGCATCGATGGAAGAAAAGCTTCAGGAGATGAGGGAACGCTCTTCTTCACCCTCCCCGGGGAGAGAGAGAGAAGGAGGAGAAGTGCTGGGAGCGGGACCATTCTCTCTCCATTCAATGTCACCAGACAGCTGACGCCACATCGGGTGGGGCCTCCACATCGGTGAGTACTCCACCTCATAGGTCTCCATCTGCCCCAACAGATCAGACACCTCCCCCCCCACCTACCTTGGTCAGTGGGCAGTCAGGGGTCTCCTCTCCAGAGGATCTTCCTTCAGGGCCTGTTGCAAGCTTGGACGATAAGTCTCCCTCCGGCTGTGCCACCAGGTGCCCGGCCTTGGTTGACCAGCCAGACTGCCGGTTGTTGTCGGCCCGACCTCTTCCTGTAAGTCAGGCGTCTGCTCCTCTGATGCCCACCGGGTTGACGGCGATAAGTCGGTTGCAGCTCGCCCGATGTCTTCTTGGTGGTTGCTCTTCCATTGGATACTCACATGGTTTCCAACTTCGGGCAGAGCGAGCTTCCAGGATCCCCTCAGTCCTGCAAGGGTTCTCCCTCCGGGGCCTCAGTGACTCAGCCCGACATCTCTTTTCCCCTGAATCTGCTGGAATTAAGCATTGCTGTTCAGGAGACCTCTCCTGTGTTGGGCTTTTCTGCTGAGACTCCTTCCTCCCCAGCAGACCTGTTGATGGGGGTTCCCATCACCTTACCCCCCTCACCTGTCTCTGTTCTGACATCGGGCGCCTTCAGACCCCTGACACCAGACCACTCCCCGGTTCATACTCCTTCAGATCTGAACATGACCAGGAACTTTTTTGCTCCAATGCCGGAGCACCCTTCTGGCCCTTCAGGGGTCCCCCCCAGGCCTGCCAACAGACCCTACTACCCCCACCAATCCCTTGGCACTGCCGCTACCTGGGCCTTCCCCTCCTCCTCCATCGGGCCCCACAGGCTACTCTCCCAGCTACCTGCTGCCTCAGTTCCCCTACTACCCAACCATGGAAGGGCCATCGCCGGGTTACCCTCCGCAAGTGCTGATGCCAGGGTACCCAACGCTGGGCCAAGGTCACGTACCATGGATACAGTCCATACCACTACTGGTACCAGACACCTGGCTAACCACCTTTTGCCATGGGGTACCCAGGCTACCAGCCTCTGCCGCCTCCACCTCCACCCCAGCTGGAACCCCAAGAGATTATCCCGGCTTGTGGAAGAATGCTAAGTCCCGACTTTTGCAAGAGTTGTGCCAACCCCAGCCGGTCGTGTTGGCCACTCTGACCCACAGGACAAGAAGCCCATTCCTTATAGACTGGACGTCCGATAGGGATTTGCACAGACATTCTAGGGGTTCCTTGGGTGCCAGAGTCACGGAGGTGGCCCCAGATATTACTCCCTTGCCCAGCAGACCAGAGTCCTCCAATTCGGATTCGGACTCCGACTCGGTGGGCCATTCAGAGCCTCATTCCCCAATAGAGCCTGAGCCCAAGGAGTCTCTAAAGTCTGCACCGGAGGATCTGTCCTTCATGGAACTCCTCCAGTCCATTTAACAGGTCTGTGCTTGGGCGTCCCAGGAGATGGACCCCAAGAGAAAGAGGCTGGCAGAACATCTGGACCTCACCATTGCGGATCCCCTCCCCATTCCTCCTTGGATGGGACTGAACAAGGACTTAACCTTTACCATATGGCAACAGCCATCGTCTGTTCTTGCAGTTTCTAAAAAAGCTGACAGGACCTACCACCCCCCCAGAAGGGGCTTGCCATTTCACTACCCATCCTAAGGCTGACTCTATTGTCATTACAGTAGCCCACAGTAGATCATCCCAGCCTAAACATCTGAATGCCTCCACACTGAACAAGGAGGCCAAACACATGGACCAATATTTATTTATTTGCTTTTGTTTACCGGGTAAGCGCACTAGACAGCCAAGTGCCTTTTTTCAGGCGCGACCCAGGAGGGTTACAATGGAACAATACATGAACATCAGGCATACAGGTATAAACAGGGTTAACATACATTAGGTTCAGGCAACATGATAAATCATACGAATAGGGTACATAGATTAAAGCACTTTAGAGACATTCGAGTAAGGTACAATGGTTGAGGTACATAGATCACATTTGACCGAGCACAATGAGTGGAAATCAACTGTGGGGTAGCATGGATAACTACGTAAGTTGGCATCCAGCCGAGTCCAGGAAAAAAATAGGCGACAGTGGACTCCCAACGATCTTGAAGAATACCAAGGTACACAGCAGCAGGATAAGTCAGAACAGGGGGTTAGAGGAGAATCAGGTAGATTCTAGGGACATGGATATGTTGTTCATCTACACTTATTGGCAGGTTCCTTGCCGCTTTAAATCTTGCCAGAAGGTCTTCAAGCTGGCTCCTCCCACCCAACCGGGTGGTAAAACTCTCGGCTCTGCCTCATGACGCCAGATCTTCCTTACCGCTTGGAAGCTCAGGTTCCCTCCTTAGCGCTCTGCGTTTTAGACTGGATCCTAACTCTTCGGTTCGTCTGAAACTAGTTTTGAAGTTTTCTAAACTGGTCTTCATCATCCCTCGCGCTGCGATGGACCATCGATCTCGGCTTTGGAGGTGCCCTTGTGGGCAGAAAATGTCCAGGGCGGATCCGCACTCCCGTGCATCTACTGCCTGGGCCTAGATCACGACCATGAGCCTCACGAGTTGTGCTGCTCTGCGGCCACTGTCCTGGAGGATCGCACTGCCCGATTGAAGCTCGGTAGCGAAGCGCTACTCGCCGGTAAAATCCAAAGAGGTTGTTGCGGTGTCTGCGCGTTGGCTCGGCTGAACAGTTCGAGCATATGATTGCCCTCGAGGAGGAGGCGGCCCAGGCCGCATCTTCCTCCTCCTCGGCCGCGGCATTTATCCCACTCTCTCTGAGTTCCTCGTACTCGGCTTCGTTCGAGGAGCTTTGTCAGTCCCTTTCCACAAAGGGAGAGGGGCCATCAGGACATTCCTCTCGGCCCAAGAAGAAGGAGTCAAAGGGTAAGTCCCACCGTCTGCGTTCATGGGAGCGGGAGAGGTCTCCTTCCCTGGACAGCTGACAGTGACTTGAGTTGTGCTCAGGCAGCTGGCTTCACGGTCTCCCCGTCAGGCCAGCCCGCCAAGACTCCCGCGTCGGCGCAGTCGAGATATTCCTCGACCTGTCGGACGGGTTGTCGACTGGTGAAGCCGACAACCCACCTTCGCCGGTTCCCCCGGTGGAGACCAAGGATCTGCCTGCGCCTTGGGCGGCAGTCCCGGCTAAAGTGCCGAGCCGAGGGAAGAGTGGGTGTCCCGCCCCTTCCCAGACCGCCCTCGGTCACCCGAGGGTCTCGGTCTCGGACTTCATCTCGATCCGGCTGTTCCTGCCGACATCGGCGGTCTCGGTCTCGGTACCGAAGTAAGCGGCGACACCGTTCCTCCTTGTCCTCCTCCTCGGATGAGGAGAGGCTTCGACATAAATTGCGTCGACGTTACAAGGAGCTGATGTGGCAGCAGTTACTGTTGTCCGGGAGTAAATCGACTCCGATTCAGCCCCCGGCCATCAAGTGGCTGTCGATCGAGCGGCCGAAGCAACCGCTCGCCCCAGTCGAGATGCCCATTCCTGGGCCGGTTGTTCGGCCAAAACCAGCTGCTCCACCGATTGAGGTGGAACTTCCGCCTCCACAACCGAAGTCTGTGGCACCGACCAAGGATTCTCGGTCGGGTCACGGCCTGTCGCACAGGTTGTCGGTCACCCTCACTCCCGACCATCCTCAGCAGGTGGAGGGTGGCTCAGGGCCGAGGCAGCTCTTCGCGAACTCTGAGTCCGATGACGACTCCTCCCTGTTCTCCAGGCAGGTCGACCTGGAGTCCTCCAGGGGCCAGTCATTGGACGATAGCCCGTCGTCCTTCTTGGGTCTGCTTCGACTCATCTCGGAGTCCACCGGGATGCAGCTCGAGCCCGTGTCCAAACGGGCCAAGTATCCCCTGACGGAGATACTGGACCGAGGGATTCCCCACGGAGGTTTCTTCCGTGGCTGAGGCCATTGTCGGCCCAGCCTTGAGCTTTGGCAGTGGCCTGCTTCCTGTCCTGGCGCCGCCAGGATGGCCAGGAAGTATGCGGTCCCTACCGCTCTTTGCCCAGTTTCGAGCACCCCTCTGCCGGGTTAGTCACCGACAGCGTCTTCCGCGCCGGAAACGCCGGGACGTGGATAAGCCCCAGACAAAGAGTCCAAAGCTGGACTTTACCGGGCAAGGTGTACGCTGCGTCCTCCCTCGGCCTCCGACAGGCCAGCTCGGCCATGCTGATGGCACACTTCTCCCACGCCCTCATGGGCTCCCTGGATGAGGTTGTCCCTCATCTCCCGGCCGACCTGCAGACCACGGTCTGTCAGGTGCGGGACCAGGGTAGGGCGGTGGTGAAGCAGCAGCTTCAGACTGCTCTGGACATAGGTGATTCCTGTGCCAGGTCAGTAGTGGCCGTGGTGGCCATGTGACGCAGGGCGTGGCTGAGGATATCCACCTTCAAGGCGGATACCCAGCACAAGTTGGCAGACGTCCCCTTCTTGGGGACTGACCTCTTCGGCCCTGGAGTGGAGGGACACATCCAGCGGATCGAAAAGTCCAATACCACTCTGGACTCGGTCACCTCTGCCCAGAGGGACAAAGGCCACCATCAACAACAGCATAAGTCCTTTCGTTCCTCGGCCCCTGCAGCACGACCAGCCCAACAGCACCAGCAACAGGGCCAGCAGGCTCGCGCTTGGCGTCCCAAACCCAAGCCGGCGGCTTCCTCCAACAGGAAGCAAGGAGGTAAAGGCCCAGGAGGTCCCTCGGCTGGTTCCTCCTCCAAGCCTGCCCAGTGATGGGTTGAGGTGCCGCCCCAGCCTCGTCACTCCCCCTAGGGTTTCCCCCGTGGGGGGACGGCTCCGTCACTTCCTTTCCGCCTGGTCTGCTATCACCACAGACCGCTGGGTGTTGGAGGTGGTAGGAAAGGGCCTGCCTCTGAGTTCGAGCAGACCCCACCTTTTCGCGTACCGCCCCTCGGGGCCACGGGTCTGCAGCCTCACTGTCGGCCCGCCCGAGCCGATGTGCCCTGCTCCCTAAAAAGAGGTGATCAGGATGGTGGGGATCCTCCTCCAGACCCGGGTTTGTGTCCAGGTATTTCCTGGTCCCAAAGCGACGGGGGCTGGCGCCCATCCCGACCTGCACGACCTGAACAGGTTCCTAAGGTCTCGGACCTTCAGGATGGTCACTCTGGCCCAGATAATGCCATCCTTGGAACGAGGCGTGTGGTTCTGTTCCCTGGACCTCCAGGACGCATTCTTTCACGTCCCGATCCATCCATCTCATCAGAGATTCCTCCACTTCAGAGTGGAGGGATCCCTTTACGAGTTCCAGGCCATGCCCTTCGGCCTCTCTCTAGCTCCCAGGGTCTTCACCAAATGCATGGCAGTGGTGACAGCATTCCTGTGGCGCCGAAGGGTCCAGGTGTACCACTACCTGGACAACTGGCTGATTGCAGCCCCCTCCAAAGCGGAGGTGGAGCGGTCCAGAGATCTGGCCCTCCAGGTTTGCTCTCAGATTGGCCTCCTCATCAACGAGGCCAAGTCGGAACTCGTGCCAAAGCAGGTGATATTCTTCATCGGGGCAGAGCTCGGCTCCCGGCGGACAGGGTCAAGGTTCTTTCCTCCTTTGTCCAATCATTTCTGGTTGGGTAGTCGCTCCCTGCCCGGGACTTCCTGCACGTCCTGGGCCTCATGGCAGCCTGCACCAGCGTGGTCCATTTGGCCCGATGGTACATACGTCCCCTTCAGTGGGGACTGGCCAGCCAGTGGTCACAATGCTGCGATCCGTTGGACCAGCCCATGACAGTGACCCAGGAGATGTGGAACGCTCTCCAATAGTGGACCATTCCGGCACATCTGCAGGAGGGCATCCCGTTCGTCCGCCCCGAGCCGACGGTCTCTCTATCGACCGATGCATCTCTGGTGGGTTGGGGTGCCCATCTGGGGAAGCACAGAGCGCACGGCCTCTGGTCCCCTTGGGAGTCCCGATGCCATATCAACCTGCTGGAGCTCCAAGCAGTCCGCCTAGCTCTCACCACCTTCACTCCATTTCTACGGGGTCAAGTGGTTCAGGTCCAGACGGACAATACCACGACCATGTACTACCTAAACCACCAGGGCGGGACGCACTCCATGCTGTTATGCAAGGAAGCTCTCTGCATATGGTCCCTCGTGCGCAGCCTGGAGGCGGATCTCCTAGCCATTCATGTGGCAGGAGCCTCCAACACCCTGGCCGATGCCCTAAGCCGGATAGGAGCTGCTTCCCACGAGTGGTCTCTCCTGCCGGAGGTAGTACAAGATCTCTTCTCCCACTGGGGCACGCCTCAGATGGACCTGTTTGCCTCCAGGGAGAATGCGAAGCTGAGACTGTTCCGTGCCCGGCCCCCTCAGCAGGGCTCGCTGCAGGGGGATGCCTTCTCGAGGCCGTGAACTCCGGGCCTCTTCTACGCCTTTCCCCATTTCCCTTGATCCACAAGGTGCTTCTCAAGGTGAGGAGGGACAAGGCGCAAGTGATTCTGGTAGCCCCAGACTGGCCCCGCCAGTGCTGGTATCCAGATCTCCTCAGTCTCAGCTCCAGGCTCCCGAGGCGGCTTCCAGCCCGCCCGGACCTGATCTCAGTCAATCAGGGGAAGGTATTCCATCCGGACCTTCAATCCCTGCACCTGACGGCCTGGTTCCTGAGCGGCTAGAGTTCCAGGCCTTGGGTCTTTCCGACGAGGTCCTCAACGTCGTTGAGGCGTCCCGTAAGGAGTCGACCAGGAAATGCTATGCCTTCAAATGGAAGAGATTCTCCATTTGGTGTTAGGCAAGGGCTTGGACCCTTCCCCCTGTCCCTTGGCAAGCATTCTGGACTACCTGTGGTCCCTTTCTCAGCAAGGGCTTCGGTCGACGACCCTTAAGGTGCACCTGGCAGCCATCTCAGCTTACTGGGAGCGGCCCGGGAAGCAGTCGGTGGCGCAGGAGAAGGTGGTCAGGCACTTTTTCATAGGCCTTGATCACATTTCCCCTCCGGTGCGAGAACCTCCACCTCCGTGGGATCTACTGCTGGTATTGGCCAAGCTCATGGGCAAGCCATTTGAACCAATGCACAGGTGCGATATCTCCCACCTGTCGTGGAAGACCACCTTCTTGGTGGCTATCACGTCAGCCAGAAGGATGGGAGAGCTCCAGGCGCTTTCCTTCGAGTCTCCTTATCTGGTCTTCCACAGGGACAAGGTTGTCCTGCGCCCCCAACCGAAGTTCCTTCCGAAGGTGGTGTCGGAGTTTCACCTTAACCAGGTGTTGACTCTGCTGGTGTTCAACCCCAATCACACCTCGGAGGCCGAATATAAGCTCCATACTTTGGACCCTAGACGAGCACTCGCTTATTATAAGGAGCGGATGGCTGAAGTTCGGGGAGAGGTTCACCAGCTGTTTGTCACCTACGCTGAAGCCGCACCTGGCAGACCTGCAGCCAAGCAGACGATAAGCAGGTGGGTCACCTGCTGCATAGATCTCTGCTATAGGTTGGCGGGCATGGAGCCTCCCAGAGGGATAAGAGCTCATTCTATCCGCCATACCGCTGCATCGGTGACTGCTTCCAGGGATGTCCCTATCCAGGATATCTGCAGGGCTGCTACCTGGAAGTCGGCACATACTTTCATTACCCACTACCACATCGACCTTGAGTCACGCCAGGGCGCTGGTTTTGGGAACCTCGGTTCTCAGTCTTTATTCCCTAAGTATGGGGTGTGTGCCTCCCTCCCTCCTCCCCGGAGAACTGCTAGGAGTCTGCCAATAAGTGTGGATGAACAACATATCCATGTCCCTAGAAATACAGGTTACTCATCTGTAACAGGAGTTCTAGGAATGGTATATATTGTTCATCCACATGATACTCGACCTCCCCAGCTTGACGCTCACAACCTGGCTTCCAGCGGGCTAGATCTGGCGTCATGGGGTGGAGCCGAGAGCTTTACCACCCGGGTGGGTGGGAGGATCCAGCTTGAAGACCTTCCGGCAAGATTTAAAGCGGCAAGCAACCTGCCAATAAGTGTGGATGAACAACATATACCATTCCTAGAACTCCTGTTACAGGTGAGTAACCTGTATTTACCATCCAGGACCAGTCACTGCAGGGTAATAGAGCACCCGTCAGGGTACAGCAGGAGACACAGGTGAGTCCAGCGGGGCAAAGTGTTGGTTTTAGCCACAGACAGGCCACCCGGAAGGTAAGTACCAGGAGAAGCAAATTTAGGCCGCAAGGTCTATGCCACTTCTACCTATGCCATTCGATCTTTAAATTATGTGGCCCACATGGTGTCCTTTCAGAAGTCTGCTCTATCCAACTTAGAAAAGGAACTCCAGGCCATTCCGGATGAGGACCACAGGAATAGGCTACTAGAGAAAGTAAAACTTAACAAGTCTTCCTGCCACCATGCCTTACGGGCCACTTACGACTCCGTTGATTCTCTGGCTCTTTGCACTGCTACTGGAGTTTCCCTGAGGCACCTGGCTTGGCTCCGTTTTGTGGGACTGGCACAAAGATGTCCAGAGCACCCTGCTGGACACCTATTCAGGGGTTCTGTCCTTTTTGGGGGCGACGCCAAAGACATAATAATGGAGCTACAAGAGAGCGAGAGGTCTCTTAAAGACGTCCACTCCATGTACCGCTCAGGCCAAAACTCCAAGCAGACTTTTCGTCGCCCCCAGAAGAGGTGGAATAGGCAGAACCAGGGCAGACGACAGAGCAAGCATCCTGTCACCAGTTCCGGTACCCAGACTCCTCAGGCGAAGTTCCAAAAGGCCATCGCCAGCGAAGCGGCTCTCCCCTCCACATCCTGACTTGAGGGGGTCCCCTCAACCTCCTCACGTATTTCTGGAGGAGCCAGTGGGGGGGGAAGGTTCACCCTCCACCTGGAAGGATGGAAGGTGATAACCGCAGATACTTGGGTCCTGCAGCTCGTCATAAGAGGGCACTCCATCGAGTTCCTGGAGAGACCCCCGGGCAGTCTTCTGGGAAGGTCCCACTACCCGTCAGGCCATCTAAGCCTTATCGAACAGGAAATTCAAGCTCTATTGACCAAGTCAGCTATAGAGCCAGTTCCACATGGGCAAATAGGAAGGGGATATTATTCCCACTTCTTCCTAGTGCCCAAAAAGACAGGAGATCTGAGACCCATTCTAGATCTCAGTCTGCTCAACCTCTTTGTAGCGTACAAGAGGTTTCGCATGCTGACCCTCCAGGGACTCCTTCCTCTGCTCCAACAAAATCTTTGGTTGTGTTCACTGGACATGCAGCATGCTTACCTGCACGGCTCTATCCTCCCGGCCCACCGCCATTTCCTGAGATTCTCCTTTCAGGAGAACCATTATCAGTTCAAGGCCCTTCCTTTTGGCCTCTCTTCGGCACCTCAGGGTTTTACCAAGTGTCTGGTGGTGGTGGCTGCGGCCTTGCACCACGAGAAGAAGAAGAATCAGCATTTATATAGCGCTTTTCATACACAGTATCGCAAAGCACTTTGCAAGCAATGCTAGACTGGTAGTGAAGTGACTGAATGTGTGGTGGCGGCCATATTTTCCACAGCCTGGATAATTGCATGAACCAGTTTATGGGAAGGGGAATGTTGGCCAGGACACCAGGAATGTTCCCTGCTCTTTGAGAAGAGTACCCTGGGTTCTTTTACTTCCACGTGGACACCCACCAGGACAACACCAGGATGGGCAGAAGGGACCTCGGTTTAACGTCTCATTCGAAGGACAGCACACCCCAGCAGTACAGCACCCCCCAATACTGCAGTTAGATGCCAGCGATTTTAAGGTGCAAGTCCAATCCTGGTGTGGGACGAGGACCCATGACCTTCTGATCCAGAGGCAGATGTGCTACCAACTGAGCCACGTTGACTCCCACAAGGGGAATTATGTGTTCCCTTACCTGGACGACTGGCTGCTGTCAGCTCCGTCTCAGGACAGTCTGATGGATTCTCTTTCCACCACCCTGGACCTTTTTCCAGACTTGGCATCACTGAATTATCCCAAGTCTCAGCTCTCACTCACCCAGCGCCTTCAGTTCATTGGAGTGGTGCTGGACACGGTCCAGGGTAGGGCCTTTTTACCTACAGACAGTGCGAAAACCCTGATTCAGCAAGCCACGTTGGTGTCCTCCTCCTGTGGGACCACAGCATGCTGTATTCTCTGCCTTTTGGGTCTTATGGTGTCTGCCATACCCACAGTCCCCTTGGCCAGACTGCATATGAGGGTGACCCAGTGGTTCCACCGGGTCCAGTGGGATCAATGCATGGACGACATGGATCACAGGGTCCTAGTCTCCAGCAGCTTGAAGAGGGATCTCCTCTGGTGGCAGGGTCTAACCAGCCTTTCTCTGGGGGTTCCCTTCCATCCCCCGCCCCCATGACCCTCATTATGGACGCCTCAGGCCATGGTTGAGGAGCCCACCTGGGAGACCACCGGACTCAGGGAACATGGTCTCCCCTAGAGGAGCATCTGCATATCAACATTTTAGAGATGAGGGCAGTGCTGTACACTCTCCAAGCTTTCCAATCCCTCTTGCTCCCAGGAACACTTCTGATCCAGACCAACAACACTGCCATGGTCCGGTATATCAGCAAACAGGGAGGCACCCGATCGTACCCCCTTTGCAGGGAGGTGATGCAGGTGTGGTACTGGGCAGTCCAGCATGGCAGTGACATTGATAGCAGTCTATGTCCCAGGAATCCACAGTGTCCTGGCGGACAGTCTCAGCAGCGCTGTCGCACTGGCTCACGGGTGGGAGCTAAAGCAGGAAGTAGTGGAAGATCTCTTCCTTCAATGGGGTCATCCAGAAATAGATCTCATTGCCTCCCCATCCAACGCAAAACTACCCAGCTTTTGCTCGCTCGTTTCCAGGCATGGTGTTTTTCGGCGAGACTCGCTCTCTCTATCTTGGACAGGGAGATTTCTGTAAGCTTTCTCCCCGTTTCCTATTCTACAGAAGGTTCTGCTGAAGTTCCAGGCAGAGGGGGCCCACATGATTCTCATTGCCCCGTTTGGCCTCGGCAGATTTGGTTTTCTCTGCTGCAGCAACTGACGATGGAACCCCCGGTACCTCTTCCTCTCTCACATGGCCTTCTCAGGAACAGGGCAGCCTGGTGCATCCGAGCCTCAGGTCTCTCCACCTGCATGTGTGGCACCTTTGGACATAGTCGTCTCACGCTTTAGTGTCTCTTCCAGAGTCGCTCAGGTCCTACTGGAGGCCAGAAAACCCTCCATGAGATCCATGTATGCTGTAAAATGGAAGAGATTTTATATTTGGGCTGCAGCCAAAGGTCTGGACTCTTTTTCTTGCTTGGCACCCCAGGTCCTCAAGTACCTCTTGCACCTGTCTGATTCGGGTCTCAGTTATTCCTCGCTGAAGGTCCACCTATCTGCAGTTTCCACCTACCACCTTCCGGTGGAGGGCAAAACCGTCGCTCATTTGGAGGTCTCCAAAACATTTTTTAAGGGTATCCTCCACCTTAAGCCTCTGGTCCGTAATCCGGTGCCCCCCTGGGATTGTAATTTTATTTTAGAAAAAATTACTTTGCCCCCTTTTGAGCTGGCAGCAAGTTGAAACCTGCATTACTTATCTTGGAAAATGCTCTTTTTAGTTGCTCGAAAGATTTCAGTGCTTCAGGCCCTAGTTTGTAAGGAGCCATATTTGATTTTCCACAGAGACCAAGTGGCTCTGCAGACTAACCCTTCTTTTCTTCCGAAGGTAATTTCAGAATTTACTTTGAATCAGAATGTTGAACTACCGGTGTATTACCCAGAGTATTCCAACAGGGAGGAATACCTCTTGCACACGTTAGACGTGCATAGGATTCTGAGATATTACATTTCTAGGACCAAAGAGGATCATAAGTCTAACCAGCTGTTTGTTACCTTCACACCCAAATGTTAGGGCAAGGCCATTTCCAAACAGGGTTTGTCAAAGTGGTTAGCTAACTGCATCTCATATATCTACCACAAAGACGAGAAGCCCCTTCCTGGGGATGTGAAAGGCCACTTGTCTCTGGCATGGCTGCTTCGACGGCCTTCCTGAGGAACGTGTCCACTGCAGATATTTGTGCAGCGGCCACTTGGTCTTCTGTCCATACCTTCACCAAGCATTAGTCTGGACATTGCCTTTAGGCGCAGAGACGGTTTTGACCTCACAGTTCTGCAAGGCCTCCTGTCCTAAGCAGACCTCTAGTTGATAGACACTTCTACCTCCCAGAATTTAGTCTCTGACTTCCTCTTTTCTTTGACTGCTTGGTGTTCAGTCCTATTCTGTGAAGACCTACTGCAGGAACCCTTTTGAAGTAAGATATAGCAGTTACCTAAGAACTTACCATAAGAGTAGATCTTCGAGAGAGGTTCCTGCAGTAGGTCTCGATTTCCCTCCCACCTTCTCCCAGCTCCTGTATCTTTCCTCTTTCCCTTTCCCAGGGCTTTGTTATTAGCAGCTCAGGGCTTCAGGAGTTGTTACTCCTTTCTCCTGTTTCCTCTTCCGAGGTCTCCAGCAGGAGAACTGGAGGGTTGGTGTGGGGACTGCCCCCTTTATACAGTCATGCTGACATCCATCATGTGACACCAGGGGTGGTCTCCCGCTATACAGTGCCTTCAGAAAGTATTCACCCCCCTTGGATTTTGTCACATTTTGTTGCGTTACTACCAGAATTTTTAATGCATTGAAATGATTTTTCCCCCTTGATTCACACAGCATACTCAACAATGTAAAGGGGCAAAAATATTTTTATTGTGTAACAAAAATTTATGAAACATTAAAAACTGAAATATCTTGTTTACTTAAGTATCCACCCCCCTGAGTCAATACTTTGTAGAAGCGTATTTGGCAGCAATTACAGCTTTGAGTCTTCTTGGGTATGTCTGTATCAGCTTTGCACATCTGGATTTGGGGATTTTCACCCTTTCTTCCTTGCAGATTTGCTCAAGCTCTGTCAAGTTGGATGGGGAGTGTCGGTGAACCGCAATCTTTAAGGCTTTCCACAGATTCTCAATGGGATTCAAGTCTGGGCTTTGGCTGGGCCGCTCAAGGACATTCACCTTCTTGTTCTGAAGCCATTCCAGTGTTGCTTTGGCTGTATGTTTGGGGTCGTTGTCCTGTTGGAACGTAAATCTTCACCCCAGTCCAAGGTCTATTGCAGACTGATGCAGGTTCTCCTCAAGGATGTGCCTGTATTTGGCTCCATTCATTGTCCCTCTATCCTGACAAGTGCCCCAGTCCCTGCACTGAAAAGCATCCCATAACATGATGCTGCCACTACCATGCTTCATGGTAGGGATGGTGTTACACGGGTGATGAGCTGTGTTCAGTTGCACCAGGCATAGCGCTTTGCATTCAGGCCAAAGAGTTCAATTTTGTTTCATCAGACCAGAAATCTTTTGCCACATGGTCTCAGAGTCTGCCACGTGCCTTCTTGCAAACTCCAGGCATGCTACTATGTGGCCTTTTCTCAGGAGTGGCTTCTGTCTAGCCACTCTACCATAGAGGCTACATCTGTGAAGTGCTGCAGAGATTGTTGTCCTCTGGACAGGTTCTCCCATCTCAGCCATGGAACTCTGTAGTTCTGTCAGGGTGGTCATTGGGTTCTTGGACACTTCCCTAACCAAGGTCCTTCTTGCCCGGTTGCTCAGTTTGGGAGGACAGCCTGCTCTAGGAAGAGTCTGGGTGGTTCCGTAATCTTTCCATTTCCTAGTGATGGACTTGACTGTGCTCCTGGGAACTTTCAACACCCTAGAAATGTTTTTATACCCCTCCCCAGATCTGTGCCTCCTCACAATTCTATCACAGAGTTCTACGGACAGCTCCTTGGTCTTCATGGTAGAGTTTCTGCTCTGGCATGCACTGTCAACAGTGGGACCTTATATAGACAGGTGTATTTCCTCTGAAATCATGTCAACCATTTGAACTGACCACAGGTAGACTCCATTCAAGTTTTAGAGTGATGTCACAAGGAAATTGGATGCGCCTGAGCTCAATTTGGAGTGTCATAGCAAAGGGGGTGAATACTTATCAAATCAAGACATTTCAAGTTTTTATTTTAAATTACATGTACAAAAAATTCCAGAAGTTTCATTCCACTTTTAACATTATAATTTGTGTAGATACGTGACAAAAAAATCCCATATAAATGTATTTTAATTTGAGTTTGCAACATCACAAAATGTGACAAAATCCAAGGGGGGTGAATACTTTCTGAAGGCACTGTAGATTGCTAGCTAGAAGTTTGCTGTGCAGTCCAGACGCCAGGGGGCGCAGTCCTATTCTGTGAAGACTTACCGCAAGAACCTCTCTCGAATATCTACTGTTATGGTAAGTTCTTACATAACTGCTATATTTTCAAGGGAATCTCCTCCATTGAGCCACAGTGCACCCTCTCACCTTGCCGCTTGATTTGGCGGAGTCTAGTATGGTTTTGGGGAATCATCATGTCGCCCTGTTTGCCCTGTATTGGGTTTTCTTTGCTGGTCATCATCTCTCCCTTTTGGGGCTTTGACATGCTTATATTTACTGTTCATTGGCCTGGCACGATATTGTTTCTTTGTCTCTGATGGACAAGCAGAACAGGTTTTGGGGCACCCATGTTATATAGTCACCAACTATGCCTGTCATCGCAAGCAGCCTGCTGGGCAAATGTTTCCAGGTAGGTTTGATCTCAGAGGCATCTTTGTACTATAGGTATGGCTCACTAGAGGAGATTCCTCCAAAGATCTGCTGTCACTGGTAAGTAACTGTCCATTGTGCATACAATTGCCTGAAAGGAAAGCTTGTATAAACCAGTTGCTGGTACATTTAGATTTTGTTCAGTGAAACCTTTATAGAAAACATCAGTTTACTTTCTGTTTGCTGTTTCTGGTTCGGTCAATGTTTTTGCTGTTGATTTTAGCCATTATAGTAGGTCTGTTCCTATGCCTGCACATGGAGATGGCAAGTCAAATCTTGCATCATTAGCCAGGACATTGTCTTTCTCAGTTAATTTCTTGTCTTTCAAAGTGAACTCACTTTATTCAGCCCCTGCTGGTTTTGCAAATTCAGATATTTACATTTATTACTTTTTTAAACTTCTACAGTCATGTTCAAGTCTTTTAGTGGCTGTCTGTTAAAGGGGAACAATCAGCAGTAAAAGCCCCACACCCAAGTGTGGGGCAGGCTCCAGTTTGCACTTTGTTGTGCAAAAACAAAAACTTTATTTCTAACTTACTGTTTACTGCAGTAGTGTGTAATTGTTTGAAAGTATAGACTAATTCTGTTGACTTGCGGGCCAACATTTTCTGTAAGTACAGATCTCAGAATCCCCTGCAGTGCCTGTTAGAGTTTATATGAACTCTAATCTTTTGTTTTCTGGTCCTGCTGTCTTCCCTGGGCTAAGTACAGTCACAGAAGTCTGTACTGCGCCCCAGGAGAACAGCAGGACTGGCAATCATCTGAGCTTAAAAAATCTCTTAACATGCACAACAGGCTGTTGAATCTCCCACTTCTGCAGCTTTCCTTTGTTGTTGACCGCAGAGGATAATGGGATTTGTAGTTACAGAAAATGTCAGCTTGCAAGTCAGCAGAAATAGTCTGATACTGTATACTATACTGCAGTAAATAGTAAGTAAAAATATATATACCCAATGGGGGCGGAACTACAGAGGGGCGGGCAACCTCCCCGAGAGAGGAGAGCTGCCTTTCTTCGGCTCATCCTGCTCCATCCCCCCCTTCCCGTGCCGCACCCTGATGACCCGAGGTTGCATCCAGTGCTTCAGCTCTCAGCACCACTGGGCCAGGTCCTTTAAACAACTTCTGCAAATACCACCTCTTATTTAGTTTTCTTGTACCAAATACAGCTTGTGCATTATATCTTCAGTTGTATTTTTCTTCGGGCCCAGTTTTAAGTCAGTTTTGGAGGTGGTGCTTATTGGGTTCTTTTGGGATACACCATCACTGGACAGCACCATACACAACAGTAGGCACATGTGATGGGGGGGGAGAATGCCAGTTCAGATGTTAATGGGGGAAATGGGGTTTGTATGCAAGTGCGACCAGGTTGCAACACAGCATAGGGTCAGGCACATGGTGCATTGCTATGCTGTGACTTGCTCATGGTACTGGGCTAAAGGGCATCCTGCTTAGAAATGAGCCCCCCCCCCAATCCCTTACAGACCTTGGGAAGCAGGAGCCTTGGTTGTCCTGTGTTCTAGCTCCCACTCCACCTCCCCCCATCCCGACTCCCAGGTTTGTGCACACAGTCACAGTGCTGTGCCTTCAATTTACCGCACACTTTCAGTAGGTGGAGGAGAAGGTGGCTGCAACTGGACCTGCAAGGGTTACCATGTCTTTGTGCATGACGGCTTTTGTCCCCTTTCCCCACTGCTCACAGTTACTTTTGCTTGTGCTTAAGAAGGGGGTTGTGACCTTGCTGAGCATGACTCAATGCTGGAGCTATGTGGTTGCATGGACTACTTAACAGTAGCTCTTGTGATTGAGGATGTGGCCCCAGTCTAAGGAGAGACTGTCTTGCATTTAAAAGTTTCTTACTACTGCTGGCCCAGTGGCACTGAGGGCTGAGATGCTGGATGCCACACCTTGCGCTATGCTGGTTTCAGGAAGGAGCGTGGGTTGTCGGGGGTCGGCCGGGGGGGGGGAGGTATAGTAGGAGTTGGATTGAGCAGCAGCAGCAAGGCAGCTGCCCCCAGGTGGAGGCCTGAGGATAGCGCAGGTCGGGAGCGACACAAGAAAGAGTGGGTGCTCCAGGACTGTAGCGTGCCTGCCTCCACATGGGCACTGCAGCCACAGAAGGGGTGGGGAGAAAAATGGAGCTGGCAGGCTCTGTGATGATTCTGGTGGATGGCCAGGACCAGATGTGACCCCCCCCCCGAGGAAGTCTGATGAAGCCCTTACATGGCGAAGCGCCAGGGCAGCCTGATTAGAGACGGACCTTGTACCTGCTCTATTGAAAAAATTGAGAATTTACCTTGAAAAATAAATACTTTTTTGGTCTTGCAACAATTGTGTTGCATGGATTTCCTTCACTGGAGTTTGCAAGGGTAAACTCCTGGCTGTGGAGTGCTGGTTTCATTTTTTGTGTTAGTCTTTCAAGGGTGGGAGCCCAGGACCAGCACCCTGCCTGGCTGTAGAGCACAGCATCTACTTTTGTTTAACAAGTTGGGCGGAGCTACCTGCCAGCTCCCCAGAAAAAGCTGGGGGGGGGGGGATCTAAAAAAAAAAAAAAAAAATTTCTTACTACAGGAATACAAATCAATTAATAAGAATACGTCCTATGTTTGCATTGAATTCAGTACAATTTAAGTAGTACCATTTTTTGTTTTTTTGCTCTAAATACCACTTCTCTCAATATTGCATATAAAAGCTTTCTGCAAGTGGGTAGGCTTATAGCAAGGCTCTTTCTCGTTTCAAATTTGGGTCTTTACTTTTAAAAGGGACAGGAAATTTGTATGCATTTCTGTGATGTTCCCATGTTCAGAAATTACATACATAAATAATCCATATTTAACTGCACCTGAATAAAGGTTGTTGTAAAAAAAAAAGGTTTTGTGATGTTTTCTTTTTATGGGCAACATTCTTTATTATTCTCATCACAGAACCAGGAATTGAGAGTTTTGATTACATCACTGCATGGATTCAGAACTCTGAGCACATTTCTAATAGGCCAGTGGCTCCTGATAAGTTCTAAATCCATGCAGTGACACTCAAAACACCAAATTCCTGGTTCTGTGATGTGGCCTGTACATAATGTTGCCCATAAAAGGCAAACAATACAAAGCACAGTTTGTAGATCAGTCTTTATCCGCATACAGTTAAATGAGGATCAGTTGGGGTGGGGGCGAATGTAATTTCTGAAAATATGAACACTATCGGCAGCTGTGAATTTACAAAATGTCCTGTCACTTGAGTCACTAAAATTTCTGTATCTGCTGAAGAGCACAGGTTTAATTATTGTGATATTTAGCTCTGTATGTACAAAAGGACACCATTTGGAGAGCAGTATTTTCCTGTCGTACTAGAGAAAAATACCCAGAGGTGTACATTTTTATGGGGAATGCATATATTGAATTCTGTATGCCGTGTGTGGGTTAATGGAGTGGAGTATTTTTTTTTTCAGTACATCTCCTCAGGCAACTGGACCTATTGAAAGCACACTTGGGCAAGTGGCTGTATAGCACAGCAAATGTATGCTTCTGTGATTAATGCTACTCCTAAATATTTGTGCCACCAGAACATTGTGTATGTGAGGCACAAAACTAGTCGAACAATATTCTAATCTGCCAAATTTGTACTTTACATGTCATTCAAAGCTGATGATCTGAATTTTTGGTAGAAGTGCTCCTCATCGCCCAACCTTTGGCACAGTGCAGCCAGCAGGCAGACCAGGGGTTACGTCTGAAATTTGAAATCCCACTCTGGGGCTGGCACAGGTTGCATACAGCATGGAGGTATGAGACTCTACCCCAGTGAAGGAGATAAGGGATTGTTAAGGCAGCCTCCCTCCTGGCCACAGTAAGGGGTGCAGCCATAGCGACTACCCCCAAACTCATTGTAGGGATGGGGGGGTAAGAAAACCATTTTTAAATGTTCTTTATCTGGCCACATTATTATTGTTAGCAGTAAATAGGCGCTATTACTGAAGCCCGGTTCCCTTTCTGTAATTTTGCAGTTACAAAACAAGGCATAATATTCACAAAGAGAAACTTGCAGCTGATCAGTTGAGCTTGCTGGACAGTGCTTACATTTCCACCTGCACATTTTTCAAGCTGTTCTGGTAGTGTAACAGTTCTGAAATGAAGCTTCATTTGGGTCAAGTTACAATAAACTAATTGTTACTAAAATTGTTTTAGTACGTCTTATATGATGGGTACAGGCGTGATGCCAGAATGGGCAGTTTGGCAGTTTAGCAACATTGTTATTCTTTATTGTATTTAACCCAAACCTCTGCAGATTTCCACTGCAGTGATTGTGTAGAGTCTTCTTCACAAGTTGAAAGAACAAATATAACAGAAAGTGTATATGCAGTTCATACCAAAAACGTTATACCATGCTTGAGTCCTCATCAGAAAGTACAGTTTGTGAAACTGAATTAATTTCTGCAGTTCTTGACCTTGGTGGGTATAAATATTTTACAGCAGTTCTGAGAGTGCTACACTTGCTTACAGTATATTAATTACATACTTTTTGACAATTGATTTCATACTGTGAAATGACAGTATACCAGGCACACACAGACATAGCTCTATTGTAGAAGGGTGTGATAGAAGGTTCTCAGTGACAGCAGCTTCAGGTCTATTCTTGCATTCTGATTACATTTTTCAATAAAAAAAGTATACTTGAACTAAATCTCAATACACGAAGCTAGCACATATGGAAACTATTATAGTCTCCTAACAAATGATCCGATGCACCAGTTTGCATTTATACTGTGAAAACTGCAATAAAGTCCACCTGAAAAACTGTTTTTTCTTCTAGAGTTTATATTTCATTCTCACCTGCCAATATGGTTGATTACAGTGTTATCCAGCATACTGGCCTCTAGCTAATTCCAGGAGTGTGCAAAGCTCAATCAGTTTTCCTTCCTGCTTAAGTTTTTTAATAAAAGTAAAAAGTAACCACCTAAATGGAGCCCCAGTATGACAGGTCCATATCCCAGCCCATTCAGTTGGTTCCTGTACATATCATAAGGAAAGTTGAGCTAGATACTCTGCTGGCAGTGGTGAAATTTGTTCTCAGTAAGTCTACTTTTTTAAATGATTAAAAAGGCATGGTTCTAATGGCATGGATACAGTTCACTATCCTCACTCTGGCAGTTTTCTGGAGACAATCCATCAGCCAATCATCTTTTCCAAAAAATACAAATCTTCAAGGTTCCCCGCTTGGATTCAACCCCATGTCTCCTGCCTGCTAAGCAATGACAGTTCCACTGTGTCACGGAGTTGCATCAAAATGAATTATAGTGCCTGTGGTTTAGAGGTTAACAAGGAACATATAAAGTGATCTGGGAAATCCCCCCAGGCTGAGGGCAGTACCTGGGGCATGGAGAAGTTGCAGTCAGATGGGGCTCTGGGACTGAAATGGTGGCCGTCGGTCAAGACATACCAAGGACCTGTTCGGAGGACAGGAGCACAACCTATACAGAGCTACATAGATGGTTAAGGACAGAAAAAAACTGTTGAGTCAGCCCTGATATTTCTACATTGTTTTACTTTGCCCTTTTGGAGGGCCCCACACTTCCTGCCTTTCTTTTCTTCCTAATTAAGCCTTTAAAATGTCCCAGTAGGTTTTGAACCCTGAGATAGTCCTTTTCCACCTCTAGATCCATGAAGAAAGACTTTCTGACACCCTTCCTGAATTTCTCTTCTGCCAGTTTAAAATTCTGCTCTCTTTTGCTTATGCTGTTCCTGTATTTGTATGTTTCTCTCCCCCTCCTGTCCTCCAGAGAGTACGTGTTAAAAATGTTCAGTGTTTCCTCTGCTCCTGGATAATTTTGTCGCCCTCTGCTGGAGCTCACACACCCCCAACCCCTACTTCTGCAAAGGCCCACTGGAATGTGGGGAAGGCGAGGGCTCTGGGGAAAAGGGCCAGCCAGAAGGAGGCTGCCCCAGCCAACCCCATACCAATTGCAAACTGCTTTGCTCCCCTAGGAGGGGATCAGGAACCCGATTCCTCTGGTGAAGACTCACAGTCCATTGATAGGGTAAGGCAGGACAACTCAGTGGCTCCCAAGTCTCAAAAAGTCAAGAAATTCCTGGTAGTTAGGGATTCTATGATCTGGGGAGTGGAAAAGATGGTGGGGGATGGGTCATCCAGGTGGACACAGTTAAGTGCCTTTCCGGTGCCTCAGCCAGCAGAGATTTATGCCGTATAGGGAAGATAGTGAGGCGGGAGCAGGAGAGGGATGAGTGTGCTTTTGCACCTTGTCATCAATGATCTGGCCAACCAGTCAGTAGAGGATGTGAAGTGGAGTTTCCAGTGGTTAGGGGACGGATTGAACGCAGACTCTGACCCCCTGGCTTTCTCTGAGGTTCTCCCTGTTTGAGGCAAAGGGGGGAGGGAAGACAGACTAAGAAGACAGGAAATTGAGGAGTTTAATACATGGCTTAATGAATGGTGTCAGGAGAAGGGGTATCATTTTGTAGGTGACTGGGGGAACTTTTTGGATAAGAGGCCTTTAGGTGGGATGGGCTCCATTTGATGAGGGAGGGGACCAGTGCACTGGAGCAAAAGTTTGACATCTTTCTCTGATGTTTAAACTAACTGCAAGGGAGACTAGCACTGGGGAATCTATACTAACTGACGCAGGGAGAGGGATCCTAACTAGTCCTCCCCCTTGCCTGGGGACTAGCAGCTGTCCAGCTCAGACTGATAGACTGACAGTGGGTATGCACACTAAGGATGCTACACACTAGATAAGCTTAGGAAACAGCTGGAAAAATGTTAGATAAGCCTAGGAAACAGCTGGAGAGGTGTTCTGTTGAAGAACAAGAAATGCTGATTAGCTGGAAAGGGGTCTGTATTATTAGCAGAAGCCTAGGCAATAAAATTGGTGCGCTGCAGGCAGTGATGGCAGAATCCAAGCTAGATATTGTGGCCATCTCAGAAACTTGGGCTACCGATAAAAATGACAGGGACCTAACTGTGCCTGATACGTACTACTGAGAAAGGACGGGGGGCGCGATGTAGCAGTCTATGTCAGATAGGGTATTGATGTTGGAGGATGGGAGTATTAGGTGCAACTCTGGGAACACTGAGTCTCTGTGGGTTCAACTTACAGCAGCATCTGGGAATATGCTATAGACCTCCAGGCCAAAAGGTAGAGGATAGGGAGCTCAGTGAAGAAATTAGAAGGGGAACAGCAAAGGGAGATGTGATAGCAGAGGACTTTAACTTACCTGACGTAGACTGGGACATTCCGGTGGTCAGGAGCTAGAGAAATCAATCTTTGATTGATGTCTTTCAAGACTGTGTATTAGTAGAATGTGTACGGGAACCCAGAAGACAGGACGCTGTCCTCGATATGGTGCTCACTAACATGGAGGAAGTTAAACTAATAGTAGTTCGGGAGCTGTTCACAAACAGTGACCACATTTCATTGTGGTTTGAAGTTGCCTTTGTACCCAAGAAAACACACAGTAGTGCAGTGATCTGGAATTTTAGAGGGGCGGACTTCAGCAAACTCAGAGGTATGGTTCAAAATAGATTAAAGGGAGAGAACTAGGGAGTGGAGGTTGGGGAGAGATGAGGGTAGTCAAAGAGGTCATTCTTATGTGAGTTTTTGTTCTGTCTGCAAAATCCCCTGTGCTGTGCCCCAACATTTGTCCCTCTAAGCTGCGTGCCTGTGCAGTCACGCAAGATCAAAGAAACAGCCATGCACTACAATAGCATGCAGATGATAACATACTGCTCTGAAGCCAGCCTACAGCAAATTATCTAGATTCCTTTCAGACCCCCCCCCCCCGTGCTTAACCTTTGCTTTTCCATGGAGTGATATCTGTCCAGAATTCCTTTACATTCTACTTCTGGCTGCAGCAGTAGGGGTTAAATTAAGAGTGCTGTGCTCCTCACTTGGCGTGTTATCTCCTCTTGTCTTAGGTTGTAAATTTTCACACACACAGGGGCCAGCTTTTTATATCAGAGGTGCCTACCACAGCTGAACAGGTTTTACAGGGAAGGTTGGGGGAGGATGACTTGGTGTAGTTTCTTTCTGAGTCTGCATCAGCACATAAGAAAATTCTAGGTTTTTTTTTTGTTTGCTTTAATTCCATTCCCTGCCACAAACTACAGACAAGCATCACTGAACTAGGTGGTTTGTATGGGGAGGGCTGTAAAATCTGGGTTCTGTTCCTCTCTCTTTTACATTCATATGAGGAGGACAACAGAGAGGCAGGCTGCCATCTGCTCTCAGAGGGGACAAAAGGTTCTTCAGACTGGGAACTGCATCTGACTACTTGGCCTGCAGAGATCTGAATGCCAAAGGTACTAAGAACAAATAATTTAAGTACACTACTGTAAACCATGCAATTTGTGTGTTATGTCTTGGGTAGCTAAAGCAGGTGTGTTGATGTTTGGAGGATTTCAGTAAACTACTATTAAAATGCAAGGTTCTTGTTTTTAGAAGGTCCTTTTACTGATGCCGTTCTTTGACTTTGATGGGGGTGTAATGGGTCTTATGCATGGAAATATGTGCTAGAGCCATCTCAATTAAATGAATAAGATTCTTGTTGTTTGGAGGGAGTCCTTTTTCTGCTGATGTGTTCTGAATTTGATGGAGTAACATTTTTTTTCAAACCAGTAGTGCATCTCTCTGAGCATGGTTTTAAAGGCCTTAAAAAGCATAAGGAATTGCCTGAATGCCTGACAATTTAAAGAGCTCCTGACACAGTTGAGACAACTTTGAAAAAATGTAACATTCAGGCATAAAGTAGGTTATAGTTCATATTTGTATTCTGTAATTCTCACCCTTGTTTCCTTATTACTAAGGGTATTTGCATGAATACAGTATGTCTGCCCTTTTAGTTCTGGCTGCTTGCCTACACCTGACATCCTAATTGTTTATGACATCAATATATGTTGCTGTGAGATAATTATGATGTCATAAACAATGGATTGTAAAGTCATGTATAGAGAAGCAGCCACAGCAGATACAGTCTAGGGGATAGGGATCTTGTTTTCATTCAGCTTTTTTCAGTAATAAAGAAAACGGGGAATTAATTACTGAAAATATATGAAGTAATAAAGAAAATGGAATGGAGCTGAATATAAAACTTACTTTTTCAAAGTTTTCCTAATGCTATCACGGGCTCTTTGAGGCCCAAGTCAAATAATTGAGCAAAATGGAACTGGACTACAAATATGCTTGAATGTAGAACTGTTAAAAGTACTTAAAGCAGCAGTACATGTTATAGTGACAAATTTAAGCTATACTTTTTAGTGACAATAAATGGTATCCCTATTATAGACTCAGTTTGCTTTGTGCACTTAAATCTCTGTCTTGGCGCCCAGTGCTGCACGAGACTTCCGCCGACAGAAAAAAAATTAGAGGGGTCATTGGCCCCAATCCCCAATACATGATGTGGAGCAATAAAGTTACAATTACGGCATTCAGTTGAACAAGCCTGCACAACAGAATCTTTAAATGCTGGCTGTATGGCCCAGAGGATAGAGTAATGAGCTTAATGCATCCTGCAGACTGGGGTTTGATTCTCACAACCTCCACTTGCATACTGTATGACTCTCAGCAAGTCACTTAATCTCCCCAGTGCTCACAGGTCGCCCCTGAAAACAGGCACTTGTGCCTAGTGGGTTACCAAAGACTAAAATAAAAAAATAAAAAATACCTACCTTCACCTTAACTCATCTCTCCAGAACATGTGTGCTGTCTCCCCCCCCCCTCCATACATAGAATTTGTTGGCAGATAAAGACCCAGTAGTCCATCCAGTCTGTGGCCTGCCACCTACCTGCCTGACTATGTGTCTGACTTGACACCAGATCGGGTTTACTGCGCTGATGGTGTCTCATCCCCCCTTTCCCCAGCTATCTGTACTCCTTCCTTCCCATAAAGCTCACTATTCCTTTGTGTCCGTCGCATCCATGCTTGAACATCATCATTGACTTGGCTTCAGCCACCTGCTTGGGTAAACTATTCTATTCATCCACCACCCTCTACATGAAATAGAACTTCCTTGCATCCCTTTTGAATCTCCCCCATTAGCTTCCATCCATGCCCCCTGGTTATGGTGTTTTTGTACCTTGTGAATAGATCATTATGTGTGCCCCATTTATTCCCCTCAAGAACGTGTAAGTCACTATCATGCTCCCCCAGCCTCTAGTTAGTACATTCTGAGACACTCCAGCCTTTCCTCATATGTCTTCCCTTGCTGCCCCTAGATCATTTTTATAGCCTTTCTCTGGATCCTCTCCAAGCAGTCCATGTCACACTTTAGGTGGGGACTGCAGAACTGCACACAATACTTCAGATGTGGCCTCACCAAGGACCTGTACAGAAACATAGACACTGTCAACAGAAAAAGACAAGAACAAGGAAAAAGCAAGCACTCTTGCTGTATCGGAAATTTCTTTTATTCAATAGAAAAATACTGCAAAATGTTGAGTAATAAATAGAGTGCAGTAACAGGACCCCTGATATAATAAACCTCAGAAAAATTTGTTTGTTTGAATTTTGGTAACCGTATGGGCCCACTGAGATAAGGTCCCTTTTTCAGGGACGGCCCGGGGGAGGGGTAACAAGGGGAGCAAAAGGCAGTCAATCAAACAAAATCTTTATTTATCCAGGTGAGCACCATTGAGCAAGGCTCATTTGCAAGGTGGACCTGGTCAGGAATACAGAAAGTAATAATATACAAGGAAGAAAAAGTATATACAGTGTATACAGTACAGTACGAGGTTGAAATAAATTAAAAAAAAAAAAAACATTATTTTACAATTTGAAGTCAGTAGATGTACAATCAACCATAGGCATACAGGGGTTATAAGCAGAGATATTTTGAGTGAGGCAGCTGGCAACTACACATATAATGGAAAGATGCCATGTATGGGGTGGCAGGTTAGGTAAAGAAGAGGAGGGATATATTACCGACGACTGGGGGAAAAATTGGGCTAAAACCACAGAAAGTGACGATGGCTGTCGTGTGCTTGTTTATTATGATAATGACTGAGGAGGGGTAGATAATTGGGACACTACTATGGATGGGGTGGGACTTTAGCCAGGCTGGAGCTGACAGGGAAGGGTGAGTGCAGCAGGAAGAGTTAATAGGGAAAGAGTGAGAGCCAGGGGTAGAAACATGGTGAGCGTCAGGATGGAAAGGAGGAGTTGCGGAATTAGTGGGCTAGCAGTGAGGAAAACATTTGCAAGGTGCTTTCATGTAGGAATCGTAGAGTGCCTTGAAGATATTCAGGCTAACAGGCAGCTTAGCTTCAAGTTCCTTTGTAAACCGTTCCACAGTGTGGGTAAAGAGAAGCTTAGAGCAACTTTGCCGAAACGAGTTTTGACCCTTGGAACTTGGAGGGCAATTAGGGAATAGCTCCTTAGAGCATAGGTGCCTAACACGCTCCGGGGAATACAATCTGAGACATATATGGGGAGTTTGTTGGTCACCGCTCTGAAGGCCCATAGAGCTGCATTTCTATTCCTTCTATAGTGAAGAAAAGTCCAGTCTAACGATGAGTACAGGGAGCAGTGGTATGTGGAAAGTGGAAGGCCGGTAATGAACTTGATAGCTCTGTGGTAGAGGGTGTCCAACTTAGCCAGTGCAGAGGCAGTGCAGTGGCTGTAGAGCAGGTCCTCATAATCTATTAAAGATAGGAAGGTAGCTTGAACCAGTTGAATCTTGGCCTCCTTTGTGAGCAGGTGGTTAATTCTATAGAATAGTCCTAATCTTTGCCTTAGTTTCTTCTGTAGTTCTTCGAGATGGTCGGCGAAGGAAAGTTTATGATCAAGCCAAACTCCTAGATATTTGAATTTAGCTACATACTCTAGTGTTTCTCCAAGAACAGTGGTAATTTGTGGGATAGCCCCCCCAGCAGGAATTGCCGCATGCAAGAAGGGGGAGAAGAGTATGGCTTTTGTCTTTTTCGCATTGAGCAAAAGCTTTTTGTTTATGAGCTGGTATTGTAGAAGGTTAAATTCAGCTTGGAGGTCTTCACAGGCTGCTTCCAGCATGAGACGACTCAAGTGCAGTACAGTGTCGTCCGCGAATAAGTGGATGTTGGCTTTTTTGATGGGGTCATTGATGCTGTTAATGTAGACTGCAAAGAGGAGGACCAAGGATAGAGCCCTGGGGCACGCCCCTCAGCATAGGTTTTAATGGAGAAAGATCACCTTCAGCTTTAACCTGTTTCCGTTCTCAGAGGTAGTCTGCAAACCAGCACACAGATTTATGGTCCAGGCCAAAGGTGCTTAGGGAGGAAAGAAGCAGGCTGTGATCGACTGTGTTGAATGCCATACTAAGATCCAAGAAAATAGCACAGACATGCTTCTTGTTGTCAAGGTCTAGGAGCCAATCATTGGTCACCTTAGGTAGGGCTGTTGTGGTGCTGTGCTTTACTCTGAATCCAGACTGAACCGGGTTTAATAGGCTTCTGGATTCTAAGTATACCCCTAGCTGGCCACACACTCCTTTTTTCTATGCAGACGCAGTGTACGCAGACACTTAAGAACAAGTACAAGGGGAGTATGCGCAGGCACTTCTTCAGTGTTCGCATATAAACAAATTAATTAAAAAGTGCAAATAAAGAGTGGACAATAGACAAAGGGCAGACAAATATTAAATCAAACATCAAGTTCATACTGGTTGGGGAGTTTGTCTCCTCCTAAAGTATAGTAGGTTGGAACTCAGCCTGCAGCATAACAGAAGAGAATATGAGCTGGGGGGGAGATAGTAGGGAGAGCAGGAGTGAGGGAGAAGGGAGAGAAGTGGGAAGGCAGTAGAGGTATCGCAAATTAGTGACAGCTGCAAGTAGGAGGAAGAAAGAAGATTTCCTTGTAGAGTCTTTTAAAGTGAAGAAAAGAAGTTCAGGAGAGTAATTTGTGTGGGAGTTTGTTCCATTTTTTTTTTTTTTTTGTGTAAAATTTTTTATTTGCATTTCCAAACTTTTACAACAAACGAGTAAATAAATAAATATCTCATTTCGCCACAGGCAAAGTACCATAAGAAAGCTCAAATGAATTCTTCTTCATCACAGTATTTGGTGTACATTTAGCCATTTTTAAACTCAATTAAAAGCTCAGATCCCAGTGGCGAAGGCCATCACCATTTCTAAAAAAAAAAAAAACCCACCCCACCTTTTTTTCCCCCCCAAAACAGAAGCCAACTTAATCCAGAACAATACCATCAACTATTTACAATGATCCACAATCTACAATACATAAGTACTGCAAAAGCAGTTAATAAAAATCTAAGCTGAGTTACTGGAACCCTGAAAGTGTTAAACAATGGGCTCCAGGCGTGTGTGTTACAAGGAAACTACTGGGGTTAGAAACCATTTCACAGGCATCCAACATGATATCTTCATTTATCCACACCCTCCCTTCTCTATGCCCTCCTATCCTGCTGGGAAAGAGCCGAGAGGAGCGGATTCCATATAACTCCAAAGATCTCAGCTCTTTCTTGAATCTGGTAAGCCCTCCTCTCCATAGCCAAGGCCGATGCCGCCGGTGTTTTCCATTGAGTAAGAGATGGATCTTTTGCAGAGATCCAGGTGTTTAAGATACACTGCCTGGCAATTGCTAAAGCCACCCTTAGCCACTTCCTGTGCATACTCCCATCTCTCCCATCCCCCCACTCAATTCCCAATAATAGTTCAATCGGATGCAGGGATATCCCGGCCTCCGCTCTCTCGTTTAAGAACTCCACCAATTCCTCCCAAAAGCTCTGTAGTCGGGGGCATTTCCAGAAACAATGAAAATATGTGCCCACCTCCTTATTACATCGAGGGCATACTTCTGAAACCTCCGGGCGGCTTTTGTGAACCATAACCGGAGGGGAAAAAAGCCTATGAACAAACTTATAGGCCGACTCCTTGTATTTGTTTGATAACAGTAGGCCCATATGTGTTTCCACTATTAGCTCCCAATTCGATTCTGAGATCTGCACCAAGGTCCCTCTCCACAGTGCTCTTCTGCTCGAGCTATCCTCTATCAGGCCTTCCCTCAAGATACGCACTACGGCGCCTATTATTCCCTTAGGGTTCCTCCGGGCCTTACAAATTGCCCCTTCCAGACTCATCTGCCACGCAGGCTGAGAGCTTGGCTCCCCCAGCCTACAAGCAAAATCTCTAGCCTGCAAAAATCTAAATGCATGGCTACCCGGAATCCCACATCTTGTCCTTAATTCCTCTAAGGAGGAGACATGCGGGCCCTTATATAGATCTCTCACACACTGGATGCCTCTCTCGTCCCAAACCCGAAAGCCCAGGTCCTCCAGTCCAGGCAGAAAGAGGGGGTTACCACTCAGAGGAAGGAGTAGCGTCTCCACCTTGTTACCCCCCACCCCAGCCCTTATCTGTTCCCACCCCTCCAGTGTCCATACTACCATCAGGCTAGGATATGGTTGGTGTGTGTATGCCCCTCTACCTCCCTTCCTCAAAAAGGCTGATAGCCGCCTTCACCCTCCCCCTCTAGGTCTAGCCAGCATGCTGCCTCCAGACACGCCACCCAGTCCTTAATTATCCTTGCCTGTGAGGCCAGAAAATAACTTTTAACATCTGGGAAGCCTAACCCCCCTCTTCTCGTCTCCAGTTTAAATCTTTGCAGGCTGATTCTAGGCTTCTTTCCTTGCCAAAGATATCCGGAGAACCCTCTGTCCAGTCTCTTCATATCTTTTTTAGTAAGACCCAGAGGAAGCATCTGTAAATAGTACAAAATCCTGGGCAGGATATTAATTTTTATAATATTCATCCAGCCTAGCCATGACACCGGATATGCCCTCCATCTTTTCATGTCCCTCAACACTTCCTCGATCATTGGCGTATAATTCAGTCGATATAAATCAGCCAATGATCTTCCAATACGAACCCCCAGGTATTTCAAGACCCCTTTCACCTCCTGCAGCCCCCATTTCTGTAGATCTACTGACTGTTCTCCACCCAAGCACATTGCCTCTGATTTTGCCAAGTTTATTTTGTAACCTGAAAACACTGAGAAGCACTCAATTAAATCTAGGACGGCAGGTAGGGATTCTTCTACCCGACTCAAGTACAGGATCATATCATCAGCATATAAAGATAATTTATGCCCCCGCCCCCCAGAACCCCCTTCACCCTCTCGCATTGTCTGATGGCTGCAGCCAGCGGCTCCAAAGGCGAGGTCAAACAACAGAGGAGAGAGGCACCCTGCCAAGTCCCCTAAATAATTCAAAAACTTGTGAAAGGCCACCATTAACCACCACGAAGCTTTGGTGAACAATACAAGACCCTCACCATGTTGAGAAACCCCAGGCCAAACCCATAGCGCCCTAAGACCTCCATCATGTATTCCCATTCAATCCGGTCACAGCCTACCGGCGTCAGTGCCAGAACTAAAGTGGTCCTGGTGGCGAGGAGGAGACATGAACCACATTCAACAGTCTCCTGACGTTGTGATATGAATGCCTCCCTTTTATGAATCCAGTTTGATCTGGGTCCACCAAACTAGGCATCAACATTCTAGCCTGCCGCCAAACCTCGTGACATATTCCTAGCATCCACATCTGGCTAATGAGATAGGGCTAGGCAGTGCACTCCCTGGGGTCTTTATCCTGCTTAGGGATCACACATATGTTCGCCAGTTCCATAGATGGTGGCAGGGACACCCCTCCCTAGTGCTTCTATATACTTCCCAGAGCAGATCCACTACCTGATGGCTCACTGTCTTATAGAATTCAATAGGGAGTCCATCTGGGCCAGCCGCTTTGGCCGACCTGATACCCTTAATGGCCTTCCCTATTTCCTCCTTGGTAATATTAGCCTCAAGGGCTGTTCTTTGCTGTTCAGACAACTGCCCTAGCCGGACCCCGTCAAGAAACTGTTCCATCCTGCCCCTATTCCCTTCTGCCTCTCTTTGATATAGCTTACTATAAAATTCCCTAAATCTTTCCCTAATGACCTGAGGGTCTCTCGTTACATTCCCATGCCTGTTCCGTATTTCCAGCACTCTGGTTTTCCCCCTTCTCCCTTTAATCAGGTTAACAAGGAGGGGGCCAGGCTTGTTCCCCCATTCATAGAATCTCTGCTTCACTAGCCATAAATGCCCCCTTGCCTGCTCCTCCAGCATATTATTCAACTCTCTTTGGCGGCCGCCAGCTCCGGCTCACTAGCTACGTCTCCTTTAAGTACCTGTCCCTCCAGTTCCTTAACCCTTTGGAGTAGGGTCTCATATTTCCTGTTCCTTTCTTTTTTATACCCCGACACAAAGCCAATAATAGCCCCCCTTAGGTAGGCCTTCCCTGCGTCCCATAAGATCTGTGGAGAGGGAGCCGTTTCCTTATTTAGGTCTACATATCTCTTCATTTGTTCATCCAAAAACTCCCTAAACTTCTCATTCCCCATCAAGTATGAGGGGAACTGCCACATATTGAGCCTCTCCCCAGATCCTTCCATTTCTACCGTCAGAGTGACTGTTCCATTTTTGAGGTGCAGCAACATGGAAAGATCTGTTGCCTATGGTAAGTGGGGTTTGGGGATACTTAATATGGGGAGATGAGAGGATCTAAGTATCCTAGAGAAGGATTTCAGTGAGAGGAGATTGGAGAGGATGGGAGGAGAGTACTGGGAAATCCATTTTGGCCTTGAAGGATGGCTAATTCAATATGCGGAGAACATCGCAGTGGTGTGCACAAGAGCGAGAGTGGGCCGCAAAGTGGGCAACTCTGTGATAGGCCTGCTTAAGTTTTGCCTGGATAGGGGTCCTGGCCAAGTGAGTGATAGGGGCAGCAGAGAAGAGCCCATGGAGAAGAGTAGTTGAGGCAGTGGTCTTTTGAGCATGGGGTGAGAGATGGGGGCAACGCGGTATAACAGACCAAGTTTTTAGTTTGTTACCTTGATGATGTTTGTTGTGTGTGATTCAAGGGATAGATGCACATCCAGTGTCAGTCCCAGGAATTTGAAGGAACTCACTTCTACTGGTGGCTCACCAGAGGAGGTGTGGATTACTGGGGGGGCTGTGAAGTTATATCGAAGGAGGTGTGACGGAACAGCATGGTTTTAGTTTTTTTTTAATTGAGGACCAACAGATTCTCCTTCAACCAGTATTCCAGCTTCTGGAAATCATGTTGAAGGTCAGTCTTAATGGAGGAGACATCGGTGTTAGACCTGTGTATAATGGCATTGTCTGCATATAGCTGGACCAAGGCCCCACCACAGTTCATAGGCAGCTCATTGATGAAGATGGAGAATAGGAGGGGCCCAAGGATTGACCCTTGAAGGACCCCATCAGTGATAGGAGATGAGGAATGAACACCAGACCATTAAACACATTGTGATCTACCGGATAGGTAGTTAGAGAACCAGGTCAAAGAGGTGGAATCAAGGCTGAGACAGTGGAGCTTTGAGAGGAGGAGTGGGTGATTAACTAGATCAAAGGCCTTCGTAAGGTCAATAAAGACAGCCCCTGTGGCCCGTCCAAGATCCATGGCCTCATATAAATCTGAGGTGACCTTCAGAAGGGCGGATTCAGTCCTGTGGGATTTTCAAAAGCCACGTTGGGGAGGGCGCTAATGAGCAGCTAAGTGAACAGTCATACATCTCCATAGCTCCACACCTGAAGCTTATAAAAGTGCTTTAAAACTTTTCAAATATTTATACAGCGCATCGAAGTAGAAACTGGTGGCAAAATGGACGAATTCCTTACCTCGAGCAAGCCAGCTCGGC
The DNA here is from genome assembly GCA_016271365.2 of Neoceratodus forsteri. Classification (NCBI taxonomy): domain Eukaryota; kingdom Metazoa; phylum Chordata; order Ceratodontiformes; family Ceratodontidae; genus Neoceratodus; species Neoceratodus forsteri. The sequence goes on from CM028129.1 coordinate 1,052,741,996, forward strand.
AAGCAAGCAAAAATGCTAAGAAAACAACGGGGCAAGACGGAGGAGTGGCGGGAGGACCAGGCCCTATTTCATTGTCGGCAGCCGAAATTGCTGTTCTGAGCTGGGCGGTCTCCGAGCAGGTATTAGCAGACTTAAAGCCTTGGGACAGTTTTGAGCAATCGATAAAAGGCATCTCACAAGAAATAAAGCAGCATGCCAGGCAACTCAATGAGGTTGAGCAGCAAGTCTCAGATTTGGAGGATGCATATAAAGAGGTCCCAGACAAAATTCAAAAGCTTAAGAGAGAGAGCTGAAGGAAGCTTTAGACTATCAAGAAAATTGTTGTCGACAAAATAACCTGCAAATTAAGGGGCTGCCAGAGGGAGCAGAATGCGGAGACTTGAATGTGTTCTGTGCAGAAACTCTGCCCAAGCTACTAGGATTGGAAATGAAAAAAAGAGAGGTTGAAAGTGGAAAGAGCACATAGGGCTCTTGCCCCATGCCCGCCTAACAACCAGCCACCGAGGCAATTGATTTTTCATCTGCATCACTATCGAGATCGACAGGCCTTGCTCGCGGCCTACAGAAATAAAAGGGAGCTGCATTATGAAGGACACGAACTAACCCTCCATCAGGATATGTCCCTGCGGATCCAGAGAAAATGACAGCAATTTAATGGCCAGATGGATGGCTTAGAAAAAGGGGCCTGGAGTTCTTTATCGTGTATCCTGCTACAGTAAAAGTTAAAGTGGAGGGAGCTACTTACTCCTTCTGGGAGGCGGAGAAGCTGCAGGCATTCTTGGAAGAATGGGATCACAAAAATCAAGACCTGAAGGAAAAGGTTGATGAGAAGACAGATACCTGCATGGCGAATTCTCTCCTGACAGCTCGTCTGAGCTGTGATGTGAGAGGAAGGAAGCCCTAGACTGAAGTTGTGAGGAACTTTTTTTTTTTTTTTGTTCTACTTCATTTCGCACTGATGCCCCTTCTTTTCTTTTGGATTTACAAGTTTGGAATGTGACAACTCAAGGGGCAGAGGAGTGGCGTTCAATGCACGGACCACCAGGTTGTTTGCTTACTGTGTTCGAGATTGTTGCTGGGCTTGCCCATTTGTTTTAGGACTAGAGACAGAACTGTGCTGGGGGCCATGAACCGCATGGATGGGAGACTTTAGCGCTTGAAAAGGTATTGGGCCTGTTTTGATAGGCAAGACGCATTGGACACAGGAACAGAGACCTAAATTAAACTTGCCATAGAAACCTGATGATTTAGCGTGCTTTACTGAGACGGCGAGAGAGGTCAGGTGGCAAATACTCTGCCCTGTTTTATCACACAGAACACCTGGTTGCTTGTAACTTCATGTCTTATGAAGGTTCCCCCTTCCCTTGTCTTCTGTTTCCCCCCTTGGGTTTTTTGTTTGTTCTTAATGTTCCTCAAGTTGATTATCCTGGGGTGGAGGAGGCAGGGCTGCGTAGTCCTGCCTAAAGGAACCTAGGGAGTAGAAATATTACTAAAGAGGGGAGATCACTGTGCAACAGTTGTGGGGAGTTTATTGTAGCTCAGCCTAAAGCATTGGGGTGCATACTTTGAAGCTGGGATGGGTGGAAGAATGTTAAAGGTTGCTTAAAGGAACAAACCTGTCAAGGCGCTTGTAATGAGAGGTCTAAATAATAAAATGGGGTTACAACTGTCATGAGAATTTTCCTTGTACTGTGCATAAGGGGAAGGTTTTCTATACTAAAGCATGTTTGCTTAAGGCAAATAAGGAGTGCGGGGCAGAAGGGATGCGTAGCAGGGGATCTAGAGCTGTATAAAACATTTGAAAGTTGTGCTGATAGGAAGCGTGGCTTACCAGAACAAAGGAAACATATATTTAGAAACTGATGTGGCAGTAATTGTGGGGGGGAGAGGGGTTAAATGTTTGGTAATGACGTTCAGCTAGCTTATTGTTATAGATTGTTAGATGGTCTAATCTGTGTAATTTTAATCATATGTTAAAAGAATTCCCTTGGTCATAGTGAGGCAAAGAAATGGTGGGATGACTAGTGTGACAGCGGTTAACCCCTCCGGTGACAAAAGTTGTATCTTGGAATGTGAAGGGAATTACTTCTCCTGCAAAAATAGCAAAGGTTTTGGTTGCACTGAAAAGAAAAGGTGCAACAATAGCTCTCGTGCAAGAAACGCAACTGTCCATGGGAGAACATAAAAAACTGGTGGGGGGCTGGGTTAGGGCCTGTCACACAGCAGCATATAATGCACATAAGAGGGGCCATTTTGGTAAGTAAAAGGTTTCCGCTGGTAGCACAGCATGTTGTAAGGGATCCTTCTGAGGGTAAATATATTTTTGTGGTGGGGAAGTATATGGCAAGCAAATAACTTTTGGTAATGTTTATGCATCAGCTGTGCTTGACAGAGATTTCTATCAGAGACTCCTGGACTTACTGGTAAAAGAACAGTTCCCGAACTTAATTCCTGGTAGGGACTTTAATTGCATGGCAGACCCCAAACTGGACTACCTGGGGACTAGAGACAGGGCAATCAAGGCGGTCCAACAGTGGCAGTTGGGTCTGTTGGATTTGGGCTTAATCGACGGATGGAGAACAGCTAACCTGGGGGCAAAAGAATATACTTTTCTCTCAAACCCACATGGGTCGTGGTCCAGACTGGACTATATGTATATTCAAAGTGACCTATACAGGCACATAAAAAAATAGGGCATGGCCCGATATTCTTGTCAGACCATGCCATGGTTGAGATGGAGCTGGATCTTGTCCAAGCAGAGTCACGGAGGGGTGGTTGGCGGTTTCCCAACTACCTGCTAGCCAGGAAGGAATTCAGAAACTTCCTTAAGGAGCAATGGAGAAGGTTTGAGGAAACAAATAAGGGCACAGTGGAGTCGTAGGGAACCTACTGGGAAGCTAGCAAAGCTTGTATGAGGGGGTGATCATTAGGTATACAGCCAAAATGAAACGGGGGGGGGAGACAGAAACAAAGGGCACTGGAATGTAGAATAGGGGAATTACAAAGAGACCTGAAATGAGGGGGAAGGGAGGAAAAAGCAAGAGAACTCAGATTGGCTAGGGAGCTTTTGAATTCGAACATAGAATCAGAAGTACAAACTAAAATCCTATTTGCTAAACAGAAAATATATGAATGGGAGAATAGGCCGGGTCCACTGCTGGTATGCCTCATGAAGGGGGAAGGGTTAATAAGCATATCCCTCAGATCAAAGATGGAAAAGAAGGTATTTTAAGGGAAGAAAGGGCTATTAGAGGTCGATTTAAGGAGTTTTATGAAACTCTATACCGGGAGGAATGCCAGGGCAAAGAGATGGTAAGAGAAGAATTTTCCAAGGACTGCAGCTACTGGAGTTGGATAAGAAAAGGAGGAAAAAGGGGCCAAAATAATGACCGAGGAAGTAAAAAGGGCAATTGCTCAATTGAAAAATGGTAAGGCCGCTGGCCCAGATCATCCAGATGGCTTTGGGGCAGAATATTATAAACTCTTGAGCTGCGAAGTGGCTGGTACCTTATGCAATGTGTTGGGTCCCAGGGGGCTCCCTAGTGGCGGAGCTAGAAGGGGGGCTGGGGGGGTGGTCACCCCTCCTGGCTGCCCCAATGTGAGTTGTGGTGCCCCACCACCATCTTTGTTCAATGTTTAGTGCCCATTGTGGTGCCCATGATTGAATGGCCCCCCCCCGGCTCCCAAACGCTCCCAAACCTGGCTCTGCCACTGCTTCCCCATCACCTGTTGTCAGGCCCTTATTACAATCATACCTAACCCGGAAAATATATTGATGAATGTGTTTTGTATAGGTCAATTTCCCTGTTAAATCTGGATTGTAAAGTAAGAAAAAATAACTCGCCTTAGTAATTGTGTTTCTTCTAATGGAGTCTTGCTGTATTCTGACATATGCAGGTTGCCCCAGCACTTGAACTGCTCCAGAGAGGAAAGAAGAAGAAGAATCAGCATTTATATAGTGCTTTTCATACATAGTATCCCAAAGCGCTTTACAAGCAACGCTAGACTGGTAGTGAAGTGACTGAATGTGTGGTGGCGGCCATATCGCACATCATCACCCACACACAGCCTGGATAATTGCATGAACCAGTTTATGGGAAGGGGAATGTTGGCCAGCACACCGGGAATGCTCCCTGCTCTTTGCAAAGAGTGCCCTGGGTTCTTTTACGTCCACCTGGACACCCACCAGGACAACACCAGGATGGGCAGAAGGGACCCCGGTTTAACGTCTCATCCAAAGGACTACACACCCCAGCAGTACAGCACCCCCCAATGCTGCACTCGGATGCCAGCGATTTTTAGGTGCAAGTCCAATCCTGGTGTGGGACGAGAACCCACAACCTTCTGGTCCAGAGGCGGATGTACTATTAACTGAGCCACGCTGACAAAAAGAGTTAATTTCTATGCAAGGCATAGAACGTTGAGCTCGAGCTGTGATCTCAAACGTCTGTCTGTGGTGCCTCAGAGTGTAACCATCAGATTCTTACGAGGAAACTAACTACACTTCCAGTGTGGAAATTGTAAAATATATAAGCCAACAGGCAACAACTTGGGTCCAAAAGACTCGGGTCGAGAACCCAAGAGAAAAAACAGGTAGTGAACAAGATACATAAATCGAAGTTAAAACTTAATAACCACCCCATCCTGAAGGGGAGGGGTGCAAAGTACACCCCTGAGGTGCAACACTGTACCTGCCAGCCCACATCCCAAAACTAGGTTCTGAGAGGGGAGGCGGGGGGAGGTCAGAATACAGCAAGACTCCGTTAGAAGAAACACAATTACTAAGGTGAGTAATTTTTTTCTTCAAACAACATGAAGTCTTGCTGTATTCTGACATATGCAGTCTACAAAGTAGTACCTCCATGAAGGAGGGTGCCAAACCTATTTTGGGAATAGGCTCTGCAGTACTGCTATACCAAACCTAGCATCACTCCCTAGCCTGGATATCCGGAGAGTAATGTTTGGTGAAAGTATGGACTGTTTTTCCAGGTGGCTGCTTTACAGATCTCTAACAAGGGTATATCTCTGACAGCAGCCAGAGAAGCAGCTATACCCCTAGTTGAGTGAGCCCTCAGGCCTGAAGGAAGAGTTTTGCCTAGCTTGGCATAGCAGAATTGTATACAAGAGACAATCCACCTGGCAATAGTTCTCTTAGTAGCAGGCCTACCTTTCCCCACTTCACCATAAGTGAGATACAGTTGAAGACAGTCATTCTTATGTGCCTTAGTATGCTCAATGTAGTAGGTAAGTGCTCTCTTAACAGCCAAACTATGTAATCTTCTTTCCCCTGAAGAAGAATCATCAGTGAAAAACACAGGAAGAGACATGGACTGGTTCAGATGGAAATCTGAGACCACTTTGGGTAAGAACCTCCTATTGGTTCTGAGGACCATCTTATCTCTATGGAATGAGGTAAAATCAGGCTCAACTGACAGGGCCTGTAATTCACTAATTTGCCTGGCAGAAGTGATAGCTACCAGAAACACAGTTTTCCAGGTCAGGTACTTAAGCTTGGACGAAGCCAGAGGTTCAAAAGGTGGCTGCATAAGCTGAGCAATGCAAATGTTGAGATCCCAAGCCAGAGTAGGCTCCCTAAAAGGAGGGTTGATATGAGCTAGACCTTTAAAGAACTTAGCTAAGACAGGGTGAGAGGCCAGAGAAAAACCCTTCCCTGCTGATAGGAATGCAGAGACAGCTGCTAGATGAACTTTTAAAGTGGCTGGCAAGGCCTAAGCCATTGAGGTGAAGTAGGTAGTCCAAAAGTGTAGCAATGCTACCAGCATCTGGTAGAATATCCTTATGGGAACACCAAATGCTGAATCTTTTCCATTTGGAATTATAACTTTCTGGTAGAGGGTTTCCGAGAAACCTTGAGGATGTCCAAAACTCCCTGAGAAAGATGCAGGCCTGCATATTCTAACTCTTCAAGAGCCAGGCCTTGAGACTGGAGATTGGGGTACCAGATCCTCCCCTGAGGGGAAGTTAGGAGATTGCATCTTTTGGGAAGAGACGTGGGAGTGAGACTGCTAGGGACAACAACAGAGGATACCAAGGCTGTCTGGCCCAGTCTGGAGCCAGTAGAATCACTGTGCAGGGTTGTGACCTGATCTTGACTAGAACCCTGAACAACAGGGGAAAGGGAGGAAAGGCATAAAGGAACTTGCCTTCCCAATCTAGTATCAGGGCATCCAGGGGAACAGTCCCTAGGACTGGGGGTCTGCAGCAAAAGATGGGAAGTTGGTGATTGTCTGGAGCTGCAGAGAGATCTATCTCTGGAGTGCCCCACCTGGTGAAGATTACTTTCAGTATGAGGGGATCCAAAGTCCATTCATGATGGCCCTGGGAGATTCTGCTCAGAGCATCTGCTAACACATTGTCCTTCCATGGTAGGTGGACTGCAATTAGGGAGGTCTGCAAGGAGTAGGCTAGAGACCATATTTTCATGGCCTCCATGCACAAGGCTGTAGACAGAGTGCCCCCTTGCTTGTTGATGCACCACATGGTGGTGGTGTTGTCTGTCCTACCTGAACCGCTTTGTCCCCAAGTCTGAGAAAGCATGAAGGGCTAGGAATACTGCCCTGAATTCCAGAAGATTGATATGAAGGAGAGACTATTGTGGAGACCAAACACCCTGTGCTGTGAGGAGTCTTAGGTGGGCTTCCCAGCCCAGTAGGGAAGCATCCGTGGTCAGTACCACTGAATGAGATTGAGTGAGGAATGGGACACTTTGTCTGAGATTGTCCTGATCCAGCCACCACTGGAGAGCTTGGACCAGAGTCTGAGTCACTGGAACTAATTTGGTGAGAGAATCTTTTTTCTGAGACCAAAAAGACCTTAGGTGAAACAGAATGTCCCTCATTTGGAACCTGGCTCCTTGTACCACTGCGGTGGAAGCTGCCATGTGGCCTAGGAGCTGAAGGAAATGTCTTGCTGGACAAAAGACTAGAGGATGAAAAGAGGAAGCAAGATCTGTAAGGGCCTTTACCCTTGTTAATAGGAGGAAGGCTTTTGCTTAAACAGCATCCAACTCTATCCCTGTGAAAGTGAGGAGTTGTACTGGTTCGAGAACTGACTTTGGCAGATTGAGAAGAAAACCCAGAGAACTGAGCAAATCTTGAGTGACTTGAAGAGCTGACCAGACTTGGTCAGAAGACTGTCCTACAATAAGCTAGTCGTCCAGGTATGGGAACAGAGAGAGCCCCTGCCTTCTGAGGAAGGCCACTACTAATGCAAAGCATTTGGTAAATGCTCTTGGAGATGATGTTAAGCCGAAAGGCATGGCCCTGAACTGATAATGACCTGAAGGCAACTCGAACCTGAGGTACTTTCTGTGGGAGCACCTGACAGGAATGTGCAAAAAAAGGCATCTATGTGGTCCAGAGATGCTAAGCAATCTCCTGGCCTTAGAGAGGGAAGAATTACTCCCCGAGTCACCATTTTGAACTTTGGTTTTAAGATGTGTTTGTTCAGATACCTTAAGTCTAGGATGGGTCGCCACTCCCCTGTCTTTTTTGGGGTAAGGAAATATCTGGAGTACAGACCCTTGACCCTGTGTAGAGTAGGGACTCTCTTCACAGCTCTGAGAGCCAGCAGAGAGGAAACCTCTGCTTCTAGAGCAGTGGTTTCAGAGATGTTTGCAGGTGGAAAAGATCTAACCCTCATTTTTGGAAACTTCTTGAAACTGAAGGCCAGTCCTTGGCTTACTACATCCAGGACCCATCTGTTTGAGGTAACAGACTTCCAGGCCTGGAAGTAGTAAGCCAAACTGCCTCCTACTGGAGTTGGGAGTCGATCCGGGCTGATACATCAGGGTGTCTGCTTGGCAGGAGCCTTGGACTGGGAAGAGGATGCAGCCCTGCTCATCCCCCTCCTGCCTCTCCCTCAAAAGAACCCCCTCTGTGGGAATGGAGAGGAGGCCTGAGCTTGGTAGAAAGGCCTGTGGAAAGGCCTGCCCCTGCCCCTAGACTGCTGCTTCTGAGGAGTGGCTTGCCTCTCTTTGGCCTGTGCACTCTTGTAGGCGGTCCTCTACTTGTCCATTTTTTTCATGTAATCCTCTGTCTGCTCCCCAGAAAGTTACCTACTACAGGCAAATCCATGGCCTTGGCTTGGGTATCCTGCAAAAGGCTAGTACATCTGAGCCAAGCATGTCTTCTGAGAGACACAGATGTAGCCATGACTCTTGATGCCACATCATTGGAGTCCACAGCAGCATGAAATTGCACTTTGGATGCCTCAATCCCATCAACAGCCACCTCCTCCAGCTCTTTAGCTAGCTGGGGGAAGCCTGTTTAGTCAGTTCCAGAACCGTATCCCACCTGGACTTCTGGTATCTGGCTATGTAGGCCATATAATTAGCCTGCCTGAGTCCCAAGGAGGATGCCAAGTATTGTTTCTTGGCCATGGCATCCACCTTCCTGGAGTCTTTATCTGGGGGGTGTGAAGCCAAAGGTATATTTGCCCTGCCACAGGCTGCAGCCTGCACTACCTCAACATGGCTGCAGTGATTGGTCAAAAACTCCGTACCTGAGCCTGATAGCATATACCTTCTGTTCATTCTGTTATCCACAGGAGGTAAAGAATTTGGAGTCTGTAGAATCTTTTGCTTCTGTTTCCCCAGGGCTTTATGGAGAGGAATAGACAACCTCTTGGACTCTGGGATGTCCATCATCTCCACAAAATCAGGCTCTTCTTCCTCCTCAACAGCTTCAACCATAGGGAGCTGGAGGGTTTCGGACACCTTTTTGTAAAACAAAAAGTGAGATGGGGACTCAGAAGACCTTGGAGGGGAGACATTGGAGGGTCTGTCTGGGGAGATGTCCAGTTCAATGGGCTCATCCAGACCTCCATAATCATTATCCTATTCTGTGGCGGTGGAGCCAGCTTCTGCCCGGTCAGGATCAGCTGTTGCCACATAAGGTCCTCATAGCGCTGACGGAGTTTCCGTTGGAGCCTTTCCTCGTCTGAGGAGGATGAGGACGACCTGTGGTGTCGCCTCTTCTTCGAGCGCTTATGGCTCTTCCTCGGTCATTCGGCCGAGGGGGTCCTGGACCTCGACTGAGATCGGGGACGCCAACTCGGTCGATCAGGAGACACTGGTGGGATCGGTGAAACCCGAGGGTCCGGAACCTGGTCCTTGATGGGGACATCAGCGGGCTGGGTCTTCTCATCAGGAAATACTAGGACCGGAGTCCGTTCTAAGGAGTCGTCGGCCACAGCCGGCAACAAAGTGTCGATTGGGTCGAGGATTATCTCGACCTCGTCGTCCACTTCCTCGGACCCCTGGCCAGATGGAAGATCCGTGAAGCCGGCAGCCGAGGAGGCGATCTTGACCGAGGTCGAGACCGCATGCTCTTGGGACTCAGACCTCTCTCGATCCCAAGATCGTCTTCATCGAGATGAAGACAAAATTTATTTTTCTCTCTTCCGAGAGAGAGAGGAGTGCGAGCCCGAGGGCGCCTCACCCCGGGTGGGGAGAGACTGGTACAATTCTTTAAAAGAACCAGTAAAGGTGGACCCAAGGTTGAGAGGAGCAAAGAAGCTTCAGTTGGCTGAAGCGCGAAAGGCCTCCTCCTCGACCGCCTTCATATGTTCCAGCTGCTCAGCGGAACCCGCGGCCGTGGAAACCGCCCACCTAGCCTCCTTGGACTTTACCAGATGGTTCCTTTTTTCTGGTCTCCCCAGCTTCATGCGTGCCTTGTGGTCATCCAGGACGTTGGGATGGAAGGCCAAGCAACAACTGCCGGATGAGGTGTCATGGCTGACACCTAAGCAGTAAACGTACATGAGGTGGGAATCGGTGTGCGACATCTTTTGGCCACAGGGACACCGGTGAAATCCCAGGAAAGATTTTTCCCCTATGATCGATGTTGCAAAAGCGCAATCGCTAACTCAAACGAGTTTCAATTTCGGTAAAACCGACGATTTTAAATCCAGGACCTACAAAATGTGAGAGCACAAGGGAGGCAACCTGCATCTTCCAGCGGAAAGGAAGATCTGGCGCCATGGGGCGGAGCTGAGGTATATACCACCCGGGTGGGTGGGAGGAGCTAGCTTGAAGACTTCTGGCAGATTTAAAGTGGAAGGGGACAATGCCAAACAATGTGGATGAACAACATACACCACTCCTAGAACTACTGTTACAGGTGAGTAACCTGTTCTTATGGTTCACTACCTATCTACACTACTAATGTACCATAGACAGAGGCTCAAAACCAAAAATAAATTGGTTGAAAAAGCAACGCGTTGTGAAACTTTACCGAAACAAAGGAGCAATCTCCAGAGCAACTTCACAGTTAGACGGAGTAAAGAATCTGATGGTTACACTCTGAGGCACCATAGACAGAGGTCTGAAATCCGAGCTCGAGCTCAATGTTCTACGCCTTGCATAGAAATGAACTCTTTCCTGTCTGGAGCAGTTCAAGTGCTGGGGTAAACTGCATATGTCAGAATACAGCAAGACTTCATGTTGTTGGAATGACCAAGGTTTTAGTCAGGAGACTAGAGGAGGTGTTGCCACTTCTGGTTCAGGATGATCAAACAGGGTTCATTCAGGGAAGGCAGTCATATCATAACATGAGAAGACTGCTTAATGTCATTTGGTGGGGGTCTCAGTGTCCAGGGAAAGCATGTGTCCTATCGATGGAGGCTGAAAAAGCCTTTGATAGAATTGAGTGGGAACACCTAATGAGTGTGTTAGGGAAGTTCGGGCTATGGGAAGAATTTATAAAATGGGTGGAAGCCTTTTATAAGGTCCCTTCAGCCCAGGTGTTGGAAAATGAGATCCCATCTCCGGAGTTTAGGTTAAAGTGGGGAACTAGGCAGGGCTGTCCCCTTTTGCCCCGTTGTTTGCCTTGGCTATTGAGCCATTAGCAATTAAAATGACAGAATCCCAATATAGAGGAGAAAAATAGCGGGAGGCATGTTATAACACTTTATGCAGATGACATTGTAATATTCCTAACCAAGCCAGAGATGCCTGAGCTGCTGTCAGTGGTGGAGCAATTTGCTGCATTCTCTGGATACAAATTAAACCTCAGTAAGTCGGAGATAATGTTTTTGGGAGGGGGAAATCACAGAAAGAATAATGAGGCTTGGGGACTGAAACTGGTGAATAAGACCTTTAAATACATAGGAGTAGAGATAGGAAGAGACCTTGGAACCCTGTATGATTTAAATTATAAACCCCTGTTCAAGAGTATATTAGGGGACCGAAGTAGATGGAAAGCACTGCCAATATCATGGATGGGTAGGATTCATTTGTTGAAAATGAACGTCCTGCCACAAATCCTATACGTTATGCAAATGTTACCATTTAGCCCAACTTCAAAGGATGTTAAAAGGCTAGAGAGAGGCTTTTCTGAATATGTATGGCAGGTCAAAAAAACATGTATAAGCCTTAGCTGGCTGAAAGCCCCCACGACACAAAGTGTGCTTAACTTCCCTGACATAAGGGGGTATTTGCTTGCAACCCAATATAGATACATCCAAAACTGGGTTAATAGAAATAGTGTGGTGAGCTGGCTGGAGCTTGAAGAGGAAGGGGCACCAGGTAGGATATCGGGATACTTAGGTCGGGATGGGCGGTGGGCCTACAGCAGACTTAAAACACCCAATCCTATCCTAGCTGCCAGTCTGAGAGCATGAGATAGCATCAGGAAAAGACAGGGGGCAGACTCAGTGAGTTCACTTTTAGTACCTGTGGCAGAGAACCCTGATTTCCTCCCAGGATTGGAGGATGAAGGCTTTAAAATGTGGCAGAATGGGGGGTTAGATGCGTGATGATCTGACTGCAAAAAAGAAAATAATTCCTTTGCAAGAGTTGCAGGTAGGCTTAAGACTGCCACCCACACATCTCTATAAATAATTTCGGGTGAGAGATTATTACAAGAAACTTGTGGACGCTAGGGGAGATAATACCCAGACGGAAAACATTGAAAGGGAACTCCTGGGAGCAGCTAGGAATGAAAGAGGACTAGTTGGGAGGGCAGCTAAATTAGATAGGAAGTACTTCCAGGAGCCTACACAAGTGGCTAAGAAATGGTGGGAAAGGGATATTGGGGAAGAAATTAGTGAATCTAACTGGAGAGTTTTGCTGGAATCACACATAGGGCTTTTGGTGTGCAACAAATATAAGGAAGCGCAGTATAAGTTTATACAAAGGTTATACTATCCCCCAAGTATGGTACATAAGTTCTTTCCTGAGGTTTCACCACTCTGTAATAAATGTAGAACTGCCCAGGGAACACATCTGCACTACTACTAGGGATACCTGGTGATTGAGAACTATTGGAAGGGAATAGCGCAGGAAATTTCTTTGAGGAGACAACCTGTCAAATGATCTCAAAAATCACTGCTTTTTGGAGTTGATGCAGTGGAACAGGGTGAGTGGGTATTGTACCCTAAGTGGATCAGAGTGCTCCTGGTGGTGGCAAGACAGGGAATACAGAACGTATGGATCACAAACCTGGGACCCATGTTGAAACAGTGGAAAAGCCTCACTGTATAGAGTACTAGCAGTGGACAGGCTAACGTATATGTTAAAGGGCAGGAAGAGATATTTGAAAGAGCATGGGCAGAATACTTAAATACACTGGGGGGGAGGGGTTTCTTGGAGGATGGAGGTCTATCATGACCAGTGGAAGAAAGTCGACAATGAAGTAACTGTGACGCTTGCCCAGCTGGTTATGATTGCTCTATGATTTTTGTAATATAGAATATAGTGTGTGACTGTCAGTGCTTCCATGAATGCCCCCCCTTCCAGATTTCAGAGAAGCAACAGGATATGTTAACCTGAAACCAGGAGGTAATTAAAGACTAGAGAGACATAATTAAGGGTTTCCCTGACTTAATTAGAGCTGACCCAGCTACCAGGATATAGGGCTCATAAACTTTTATGACGTCTTAGAGGAAAAAAAACATGTTATATCACTGTGGTGACAACAAGTTATAAAATACTTTGATCCTTGGGAAAACAGGAACTGCTCTAGATCAAAGAGGGGATGTTAAGGAGTCATATTGGGAAGTGAGTTTTTGCTAATGTCACCTTATTTGAAATATCTCCTGACAGGAAGATCCTTGTTTGTATAATTTTTATATTCTAACAGGAGGAGCTAGATGACATAGAAGGGGTGGAAACATAGAGTTTTTAACCTGTATTCTGTGTTTTAACTGATACATTTCTTTTGTGGACTCTTAAGAAATAAGACCTAAGTAAGGCACTTATAGAGGTAATACATTAGATAGAAAAAGTCTAATTGTATTGTGGTAGGAGTTTTAGTTTGTACTTTTCCTTGTTTTCTTCTGTGATTGTATACTTTGTGATATAGTGTTCTGTGTTTACATGTTATATATTTTTATCCATTTTTAAGTAAGCCTTTCATCTGAAAAGACTGCCTGGATGTGTCTTCGAAGTTCTTTCTTTTTGCATGTGATGTATAGATGGTTAAGACTTACTAATAATGGTTCATAAGCTTGATGGTGTTACCAAACTGGGAAAAGGTAAGAATATACCTACGGTCTTTTATAGAGCTTTAAGGGTTCATTTTGGATACCTGGTTAGGTGCCCGTAGGCGAAAGATATCTGGCATCCCCCCAAAGAGCAAATATCTGAGCCTGTACATTTGGGTATGCTAGCATAAGGTTCACAGTTTGAATCCCCCCAGAACTTGAGACTAAAGGTGATTCAGACCCACAAGCAGACAGGAGGGTTAGCCTGTTCTCTGTTCACAATACTGCGCTCAGAGGTTGGCACTGTGGGAGCAGAGGGCCTGACTTGCTGAGTGAGTTTGTGACAGATTGGTTGGCAGTGGTGTGGATAAAATTGGTAACACAGGCTTTAACTGTTCAGTGTGTCAGCTTAATACTGTACAACTCACTTGCAAAAAAAGGCAGTGATTTATTTTTAATAAGGAAACAGAACTATATCATTCTGCTTACAGTTAAGTTTCTACCTGTTTTATTTTTTTTTTTCTTAAGTGCAAGTTAGAGTAGCCATAGTTAGGGAAGAAGATGGCTTCCAACTACAGCGGGCACACTGTAGACTGCTTGAGGCAGTTGTGCCAGGACAGAGGAGTCCTGTATGAGGGGAGAGCCACCAAGCAGAACCTCATGGATGCTCTGATGGCAGCAGATGCCCAGAGCATCGAGCCACAGACTGTGACTGTAAGAGACCAAACCTTGAGCGTGGAGGGGCCAGCAGCCAGTGCAGTGTCCAGATCCAGGGAGGATGACAACAGGGCCAGTGCCAGTGAAGGTCCACAGCAGCAGGGGAAGGTCACCAGCATTCTGGAGCCAGAAGCAATCAGGCTGCAGTTTGAGTTGCGCAGAATGGAGCTGGAGTTCCAGGAGAAAAGCGAGCGAGAACAGCGAGAGGCTGACCAGGAACAGTGGGAGGCTGAACATGAAGAGCGTGAGCACCAGCAAGCTGCAGAGAAGAAGAGGGAGCAAGAACAGCAAGAGGCAGACTGTGAGGAGCGTGAGCACCAGAGGTGACATGAACTGGAGAAACTACGACTTCAACCACCAGCACCAGAGCAGGTAAGTGGCTTGAGTTTAACTGGAACTACAGGACTGGGTTACAAATTGAATTCCAAATTGATGGCTGAATTTAAAGAGGGGGAGGATATGAATGCCTTTTTAAATTCCTTTTTAAATTTGAAAAAGTTTGTACTCAGGCTAAAATTCCTGGAGGGTCCTGGAGCTTCCAGCTATCCCTGCTACTTACCGGGAAAGCTCGGGATGCATTGGGTCAAATGGACAATGAGGACAATAATGATTACAGCAAACTTAAAGCTGCACTGTTAAAAAAGTTTAACTGCTGAAGCATACAGAACTAAATTCCGTAAGCTGAGGAGAAGCCCTGATATAAGCTATGAGGAGCTAGCCACGAAACAACGTCAGTTTTTAAAATGTTGGTGGGAAGGAATTGAAGCAAACTCTGCAGATAAAATTGAAAATGCTATTTTGTTGGAACAGTTTATTTGGGCATGCCCAGCAGAGCTGAAAACCTGGCTGGAGGACCGAGATCCCAAAACAGTGCAAGAGGCTGCTGCTGTCTCGGACCACTATGCCAAGAGCAGACCTGCTCTGAGAGCGAATGGGGTGGGCGTGGCAGTGCAGAAAGAGAATAGCTTCATGACAGCTAAAACCCTCACTGCCTCCAACGAAACCAGTTAGCCCCAGGTTTCAGAGAAAAGATTTCTTTGAGAAAAGAAGCTGGGCATATTGAGACAGTGTCCCAAAAGGGCAAGCAATACGCTACATGGGGCTAGGAAAGAAGTGGGTTGTTTGTGTGTCCCTGGAAGTGTGCCTGTGAACATGAGGAAACACATGCACCCAGTCACGGTGAATGGTGTACAGACACATGGGTTAAGTGACACAAGGGCATCCCTAACATTGGTAAAAGGGGATCTGATGGAGCCTGGTTAGCTTATACCCAATGAATTTGTAACTGTACAAGGGTTCACTGGTGAGGAGACCACATTGCCACTCACTAGTGTTCTCCTGGACTGGGGTGAAACAGGGGGAACTGTGCAACAGGTGGCTGCAGCCAAAACATTAGCAGTGGACATCATCCTTGGCAACAATCTCAAATGGGATGGTGTGTGCAGTTACCCGTAGCCAAGCAGTAAGGGAAATTTGTAGTTCCCTGGACCCCACAGAAGCTATTGTGGAAACCACTGGGAGGCTGATTCCCCAGCCTGTCTTCTGATATGGAGACTAATGAAAAGGGGTAGAAATTTCCCCAGTAGCAGTTAACCACACAGCTATGGAGGGTTACTCCAAAGAGGGAGGGGTGACCCATTTTCAGAGGGTTAGGGATGACAGTGATCCTGAGTGCCCTGACGCTAGTGCTATGGACCCTAGTTTAGAGACTGAAGGGGACCTGTCCCATGCCTTGGGAATGTGTAAGGAGTTTGCAGCTGCTCAGAAAAGTGCCCCTGGTCTAGAGAAGCTAAGGGTTTGGGCAGACTCTGACAGAGCACAAGGAGGTGATGGTAAACAAGGTTTATTGGGAAAATGGACTGATGTGTACTCAGGCTGTGCAGACAGAGGGAGGGGTGATCGGCAGGCAGCTTGTTCCCCAGGGGTATCATGAGCAGTTGCTCAAGACTGCACATGATATTCCCTTGTCTGGTCATCTGGGAATCACACGCACTACACAGCAGTTGGCCCAGGATTTCTAATGGTCCAACTTCACCCAGCAGATGAAGGAGTATTGCAGGTCTTGTCACCGGTGCCAAGAAATGGGGAAGGCAGGTAAGAAAACCCAAGCCGCTCTAATTTCATTGCCCATAGTAGAGGAGCCATTCCAGAGGGTGCGAATGAATATTGTGGGGCCTTTAAAAAAAAAACAGCTCCTCCAGGAAGAGGTTCATCCTGACTGTGGTGGATTATGCCACCCTGTACCCAGAGGCAGTTGCCCTATCTTCACTGAGGACAAAGTGGCAGATGCCTTACTTGGGATTATCTCCTGTGTTGGGTTTCCGCAGGAGGTTATCACTGATAGGGGGGTTCCTTCATGTCGGACCTGATGAAATGTTTGTTGAAGTCTAGGGTGGTGCAGAGTCGCACGACACCATATCACCCACAAGCCAGTGAGCTTGTGGAAAGATTTAACGGTACCTGAAGTCAATGCTCCAAGCGTTTGCTGAACAGCATGGGAGGGACTTGGAGAAATACCTTCCTCACCTGTCGTTTGCATACAGGGAGGTGCCCCAAGAGTCGACAAGATTTTCTCCCTTCGAACTCATATGGACGCCGTGTACGTGGGCCCCTAGACTTGATCCGGGAGGACTGGGAAGGCAGGCACGCTACCCAGGGAACTCCCCTAGTGGCTTACATCCTTAGGTTTAGGGAAAGGCTGAAGGAGCTTATGGGGACAGCCCAGAGCAACCTGGCAGCTGCCCAACAGAAACAAAAAGTGTGGTATGACCGAAGAGCCAGAGCTCACTCATACATGGTGGGTCAGGAAGTCATGGTCCTTATTCCAGTCCAGAAAGACAAGCTGCAGGCTGAGTGGGCAGGACCGTACAAAGAAGTTAGGAGGGTAAATGATGTGAACAATATCATAGAGTTACCTGATAGAAGACAGACAGAAAGGATGTATCATGTCACCATGATGAAGCCATATGCTAATAGGGCTGACATGGTGTTTGCAGAATGTAGTCCTGGGGAGGGAATGGATGAAGGAGACCCCCTTCTGGGCTTGCTGGAAGAAAGCAAGTGAGAGTCCTCTGTGGAGGCAGCACAATTGTCTCCCCAGCTAGTCCCAGACAAGATCCAGGAAGTAAGGGAGGTTTTAACAGACTTTGCCCCCTGTTTAACACCAAACCTGGACTAACCCCCTTAGTGAGACATGATGTGGAGACAGGGACACAGATGCCCATACGGTGGACAGCATATCGGGTGTCAGAGACTGTCCAAAAGGACATTAGGAGGGAGGTGGAGGAAATGCTGGATTTAGGGGTAATCCAGACATCCCACAGCACCTGGGCCTCACCCATAGTCCTTGTGCCCAAGCCAGATGGCTCTACTCATTTCTGTGTGGACTATCATGGACTGAATGCAGTCACAAAGTCAGATGTCCACCCGATACCCCGGACGGATGAACTCCTGGACAAATTGGGAGGGGCGACCTACCTTATGACTATTGACCTGACAAAGGGGCATTGGCAGGTTGAGTTAACTGACAGAGCTAGAGATAGGTCAGCCTTCATCACTCTGATAGGCTTATTTGAATTTAAAGTAATGCCTTTCAGAATGAAGAACGTCCCAGCCGCTTTCCAAAGGTTGGTGAACCAGGTGTTAAATGATGCTGGGGAGTACGCCATGGCGTACCTGGATGACATAGCCATCTTTAGTGCCAGCTGGGAGGAACACCTGTCCCACCTTAGGGAAGTGCTGGGCAGGATACAGAGGGCCGGGCACACTGTCAAAGCTGAGAAGTACCAGGTGGCCATGGCTGAAGTGGCACACCTCAGGCATGTTGTAGGCCAGGGACAGCTTCGTCCTAACCAAGTAAAAATAGAGGTGCTCAAGGCATGGCCCAGACAGATATGCAGAAGTTGGTCAGGAGTTTTCTAGGGACAGCACGGTACTATAGGAAATTTGTACCCAATTACAGTGCCCTGGCTGCTCCTCTATCTGACCTGGTAAAGAAAAGGATGCCTAAGAAAATTACCTGGGAACCAGCCTGTGAAAAAGCCTTTACCAGACTGAAGGAGGCACTGTGCAATGCTCCTGTATTGACAAGTCCTGACTATAGCAGACCATTTATAGTTCAGACTGATGCCTCAGACGTGGGTATTGGGGCAGTACTGAGTCAGACATCCAACCAAGGAAAAGATTACCCGGTAGTGTACATGAGTAAAAAGTTACTTCCCAGGGAGCAGGCATACTCTACCGTGGAAAAAGAGTTTCTTGCCATAGTGTGGGCCCTAAAGAAGTTATAGCCATACTTATATGGGCAGCATTTTGTGGTACAAACAGACCACAACCCCCTGGTTTGGCTGACACAAATGGGAAAAACTAATGGTAGACTATTAAGATGGAGTCCTGCCTTGCAAGGGTATGACATTTCAATCTTACATAGGCTTGGAGTGACCAATCAGAACAGCGATGGCCTTTCACGTCTTTATGAGGAGTGAACTGATTTGGGAAGCTCATCCCATGCAGGGGATAGAGCCCCCAAATTCAGTCTAGGTGGGGAGGATTGTGACGCTTGGCCAGCTGGTTATGATTGCTCTATGATTTTTGTAATATAAAATATAGTGTGTGATTGTCAGTGCTTCCATGAATGCCCCCAGGTTTCGGAGAAGTAACAGGATATGTTAACCTGAAACCAGGAGGTAATTAAAGTCTAGAGAAACATAATTAAGGGTCTCCTGTTTCCCTGACTTAATTAGAGCTGACCCAGCTACCAGGATATAGGGCTCGTAAACTTTTATGACGTCTTAGAGGAAACAAAAATGTTATATCACTGTGGTGACAACAAGTTATAAAATACTTTGATCCTTGGGAAAACAGGAACTGCTCTAGATCAAAGAGGGGATGTTAATTAAGGAGTCATACTGGGAAATCAGTGTTTGCTGATGTCACCTTATTTGAAATATCTCCTGACAGGAAGATACTTGTTTGTATAATTTTTATATTCTAACAAGAGGAGCTAGATGACATCATAGAAGGGGGTGGAAACAGAGTTTTTAACCTGTATTCTGTGTTTTAACAGACATATTTCTTTTGTGGACTCTTAAGAAACAAGACCTAACTAAGGCACTTATAGAGATAATACATTAGATAGAAAAAGTCTAACTGTATTGTGGTAGGAGTTTTAGTTTGTACATTTCCTTGTTTTCTTTTAAGTGATTGTATGCTTTGTGATATAGTGTTCTATGTTTACATTTTACATATTTTTATCCATTTTTAAGTAAACCTTTCATCTGAAAAGACTGCCTGGATGTGTCTTCGAAGTTCTTTTTTTTTTTTTTTTGCATGTGATGTATAGATGGTTAAGACTGACTGATAACTGTTCATAAGCTTGATGGTGTTACCAAACTGGGAAAAGGTAAGAATATACCTAAGGTCTTTTATAGAGTTTTAAGGGTTCATTTTGGATACCTGGTTAGGTGCCCTTGGACAAAAGATATCTGGCATCCCCCCAAAGAGCAGATTATCTGAGCCTGAACTATTGGATATGCTAGCATAAGGTTCACAGTTTGAATCCTCCCAGAACTCGAGACTAAAGGTGATTCGGATACACAAGCAGACAGGAGGGTTACCCTGTTCTGTTACCTGTTCACAATACTGCACTCAGAGTTTGGCACTGTGGGAGCAGAGGGCCTGACCTGCTGAGTGAGTTTGTGACAGTAACAAGTCAAAATGGAAGGGAAAGTCAGTTTATGGTACCGAAAGGAAAGTAAATGAAACACAGACACATACCAATAGTTCTTTTTATTGGAGTTTTTATTATTAACTGTTCACTTTTTTAGGATAGTGGTGCTTTTGGTTGATTGTGCACTGGAATTTACTAAAAAATGGACAATAATGGCTAAAGAAACAGGAGGCTGAGATAACCTATGGATACATAGCTATTTGAGAACTGTGCAGAATACTAATGTACAGGCAACCTGTATCTGTATAAGCTGTATGTTTTTTTAATAAGTGGTGGATTAATATTCTGAATGTAATGCCATAATGCTGCATTATGCAAACTGTCATTTAATAAACATATTAAACAAAAAAGAGCCATGTTGGTGTTTGGTGAGGGCACTGGTTTGGTTGAGAAAAGAGTAGAGTTGGTTGTATATAATTCTTTCCTTTATCTTGGTGATAGGACAAAGGATAGATATAGGTCAGTAGTTCCCCAGAAGGTTTGTTGGGCCAGTTTTATGAACTGGGACAACAGTTGTGGTTTTCCATTTGTCAGAGATAGATTGAGTTAGAAAGGATCTGTTAATTAACTGTGCAATCGGCTGAGCAAGTGTGGGGGCTCCAATTCTGAGGAATTTAGGTGGCAGGGAGTCAAATCCCAGAGAACTATCAGGGTTGAGGCCCGAGAGGAGTTTGAGGACTTCCATAGTTGAGGTGAGTTTTAAGTGGAAGAGTGGACCAGAGGCTTCTAGAGGTGAGGGGAGTGGAGCAGACTGGGAAGTTGGTAAACCAGCTTTGCACGCTCCTAGGTCAGTAAAGAAATGATTAAAACCGGAGGCTATCTCCAAAGGTGAATAAGTTGAGTTGCCATTCGGATTCATGGTATGGGGGGTGCTCCTCCTGTTGCCTTTGAGGAGGGCATTTATTTCAGTCCAAAAACTTTTGGGGTTGGAGAGACTTGAACCTTGTATCGAAAGCATTATAGTCCCGCTTTGATTTGTTAGTTTTGGCCTTGCATGTATTCCTTAGTTGGCGGTAGATAATCCATTCTGATTGTACACCAGATTTCTTAAATGACTTCCAAGTTTTGTCCCTGAAGCGCATTAGATGCCTCAGGTCCTGAGAGAGCCAGGGGGGATAAGTACCTTTGGTACACCTCAGTTTGTAGGGGGCATGGGAGTCTAGGATTGCATTAAAGGTGGTAATGAGGTATTCCAGGGCCTGATTTATATTAGAAAGGGAGGTGATGGGGGACCAATCAACAGAAGCCAGGCTTTGCTGAACAACCAAACACAGAAAGTGGGACAGTGGTCACTGAGTGCATCAGGAAGGGTCCCTGCAATTTTGATATGGGACTTTTTGTTGGTGATCATCCAGTCCATAAGACTGTGGTTTCCAGATTTTTTCTTAAGCCTGGTTGGTTGATCAATTAGTTGCTCAAGTTTGGCATCCATGACAGCATCTAGATATTGGGCATAATTTGGTCCCATCCAATCAAGATTGAAATCACCACAGAGTATGGTATCATTGGGGGGGGGAGAGTTGAGACAGTAGAGGAGGTCTGAAAAGGATGCTGAGGCAGTTCTGGGGGGCAGATAAACACATCCTACAGCTAGGCGTAAGACTCGACCACGGATAATTGAGATAAATAACTGCTCAATCTTAGGGTTGAACCATATATCATTAAGCTGACTAACATCCAGCTCAGTCTTTGTGTGCATCAGTACACCCCACCTCACTTGGTAGGTCAATCCCATCTAAAAGAGGAGAAGCCGGGTAGTGAGACCTGATGTGTTAGGACTGAAGGTTTTAACCAGGTCTCAGTAATACAGAGGACATCTGGCTTGTAGGGAAGAGCCCAGGCCTCCAGTTCAGCCATTTTATGCCTGATGCTTTACACATTCATATGGGCAGTCTTGAGCCCTTTTAAGTTTGACCAGTAAGGGTACAAGGTAAAGAGATTTTGCTTGGCATTTGTGTGGGGGCTGGGGTTCAGTTCAATGTCATCTGACAAGAGAAGCAAACATAGCCTAGATTGAATAGAGAGGGAACGGAGGAAGGATGACATAAAATGCCTGGTCTGTGAGACTAGCAGGATTGATTTTCCGCAATGGGTGAAGGCAAAAAAACTGAATGTATTGGGGGGCCTGGTTAAAGGAAGAGGAGGGAGTTGTTAGGGGATGAGAGCAGGAAGGGTGGCTGGATAGGGAAAGAAGCAACCATGCTGGAAGGAAAACTGTTCAAATAGATGGAGACAGGCCATAATGGAACTCAGAAGGAGCAGCTTCCTGGTCTAGAATAGGAACATGGTGACAGACGAGAGGTTGGAGGGTTTACTAACGCAAAGAAGCCAATGGGTGTAAGCAGGTAGATGGGGTGGAATTTTAGTTCATTTAATAAAGGTCAGGGATGGATGGGCTGAAAAATCAAGTAAGAGGGCAAGTCCAATTTAGAAATGAGCAGCAGCTAAGTACAGAAGTCAGTGCAGTCCAATGAAGAGCTGCTCCCAGTACTGAAATGTCCAATTAGTGTACGAAAGCAGCTGGAGTGCGCCAATGGGAGCAATGGCTTTAGAGCCTTTCAGTTGGTCAGGAGCCTACCTTGTTCAGATCTTTGGGCAGAAGGGCTGGAAATGGTGACTGTGGCTGGCTGTGCAGGTAGCCACAGTCATAGATGGTGAGCTTGCTCAAGGCACAGGAACTTGTTCAAATCTTTGGGCAGACGGGCTGGAAATGGTGACTGGTCCATCTGAGACCACTGGTCCATCCACTATGCCCTATTTTATATTTCTACCTTGCCCTGTGACCTACTCTCCAGGTAGGGTTTTCACTCCATCACTCACTCTCCGTGTCTACCATACTAGTTCCCCTATGTGTAATTATCAGACCCTTTACTCTGTCCCATCCATGCTTGAACTCATTTCTAGTCTTTGCTCCTATCACCTCTGCTGGTAGGCTGTTCATGGCTCAACCACCCTCTCTCTGAGGTGAAACTTCCTTACATCTCTCCTGAACCTCTCTCCTGCCAGTTTCCATTCATGGTGCTTAGGAATGTAGAGTCAGTAACAATCGAATAATTCCTGTGTTTGCCTTGTTAATTCCTTTCAAGATCTTGAAGGTCTTTACCATATCCTCCCTCTCCCATCTGTTCTCAAGCGAGTACCTGTTCAGGGCTTTTAATTGTTCTTATAGGATCTGCCCTGTTGGCCCTTTATTTTTTTCTACTATCGAATCCTCTTCCAATGCCAACATTCTGGTTACCTTGCTGTAGGCCTTATTGCATTGACTGGTTTGTTTGAGGGAGTCACTTACGATGACTTCCAGGTCCCTTTCTTCACAAGTAGAGGCCAACCTGACCATCCCGAATCCTGTATTCTCTTCTAGGGTTCTTCCCTGTGTGCATCACCTTGCACTTTTTTGGAGTTAAACTATCAAACCTTAGACCACCTCTGTAACCATTCCAGGCCCCTTTGCAGTTTCCCTCACCCCCGTTCTCCATCCACCCTGCTGCAAAGCTTTATGTTGTCTGCTACACAATATATTTTGCCTTGTATGCCTTCCCCTGTGTGACTAATAAACATCTTGAAAATTAAAGGTCCCAGCACTGACTCCTGTGGCACCCCACTTGTGGCCTTGGTGGCACAACCTGCTGAGCTCCCCCTCTGAAACAACCTCTGTCTCTTGGTATGGTTCCACCCCTGCCTCTAAAGTCATTGTAGCCATGGTGTGTGGGGGGGGGTTGCCCAATCTATAACCAGAGGCCTATCTGGATCCAAGTTGTTAATAGGCATGGCCGAAATGATGGTCCTACTCCTTTTGGCACATTGAAAAAGAGGACTGTTGGGGGTCGTGGCCAGCAGCCAAGCTAGAAACAGCTATCAGAGCGAGCTCCGCACCTGGAATATCTGTATAGGGCAATATCGAAGAAAAAACTGTTTTTACCTATTAATCAGTTATACAATCTGGCAGATCTCATCGAGCTGAGCAATTTGATACCTTATTTGGGACATACAAATTGAGAAGTAACGAGAATGGGCCGATCGAATAAAGCAATGACCAGAGGCACCAGCACGCGCCCAAAAGACACTCAGCCCGGGCAGAACAGAGAACCGATTCCGGCAACACTGGATGAGGCACTGCAACCATCCAATGCAGCTCTCCTGAAGGCAATTCAAAAGTTGGGCAGTCGGATGCAAGACTTCTCCAACCAATTTAAAACTCTGGACAATAAAGTGGGGCAACTGGTGGAGGACACCAAGGCAGTGGCGCACTCTGCAATGGCTACAATGTCTGCCACAGCGGGCCTAGTAAAGGAGAACGGCCTGCTCCGTTGACGGCTGGAAAATTTGGAGAACCTATCGAGAGCTACCAGCATCCGTATACTGGGCATACCTGAGCATGTAGAGGCCAAAGATCCTCAGGGCTTCTTGAATGGTTTCCTGCAAGATCTCCTTCAGATACCAATGGCATTTTCCATTGTCAAGGCATACCAGAAAACTCCACGAGGTTCTAGGAGTTGGACAACGAGGGGCCACGCACTTTCCTGGTGGTGCTGGGTTTGACTGAAGAAAAGGACACCATCATCGATAAAGCTAAGAAATCGGGAACCATGGACTGGGAGGGGAATAAAATTCATATATTCCCCGACCTGAGTTTTGTGACCAGACAAAGGAGAAAAGCATATGACACCACGCGGGCTCACCTCAGACAGTTGGGGATCCAACATGTGTTTCTGCTACCAGCTAGCCTCAGAGTCTTCTATGGTGGTACGACTTTTCTATTTTCAGAACCAGAGGAAATCACAAAATTCACTGATTGAGTACGGAGAGAATTTGAATCAAAAAACTCAAGAGGTGGATAACGATAACGAAGACAGTGAGGCTTAGACATTTTTCCAGGGTAGAAGTCATTAAAAGCTATCGCAGTGAACTACCTGTGTTCATCAGTGCAAAAACTCTCTGACTTTTCGATGTGCCCTTCTCTAAACTAGACACTTGCTAAATTTTAATTTTACTATGTTGGAATAGTTAGAAAGGAGCTTCTTGCTCCCACCTGGACTACATTTATGGGGTATTAGCAGGTCCACAATTGTAGAGGGTGATCAAAGCCTGTAGAGTAAGATCTGAAGTTATTGGGACTCTAAATGTGCTGTTGCTCTTCAGAAAACAGTTTAAAAATGATATAGGGTTGCAAGAGTTTCTAAACCTGAAAGCTGATTTTGTTTATATTTTATTTTTACATCGTTGTTGGGGGGAGCTATATCTATCTTTATGATAGGGAGTTATATAATTTTAACAGATTTTATGGTAAATCTCCCATTCATGGCTGCATTGTCTTTTTGTATACAGTTTACAGGATATTAACTTAAATAATTGCTGATAACCCCCCAATGAGGTAACTTAATATAGGGGCTGATTATTTAATGTTACTGTAAAAATTCCTTAATGACATGTAATGTTACTTGCAATATGTCTCAAGTCTACCTATTGGGATGGTATGCTGTACATGTAATGCAGTAAACTAATAAAAATAAAGTACAAAAAAGAAAAAGAGGATTGTTGTTTTTAAAAGATAATGGAAGAGCACCCCTCCAACTTTCTTCTCGGTAGCAGCTCCCTGAACTGGCAGCTGATTGACTCCCCCTCCCCGAATGCTAAATCCATTGAGCCTGGCTTTAAGTGTAGGAGCACTGACTTCCTTCTCACTGCTGATAACACAACATTTCCATTACCCAGAAAGCAAATCACCCTCTGTACAATGTCCTGAAGGTACCCAGTGTCCTGGGGTATCTTCGTTCAGGGCCTCTTGGAAAAAATCATTATTTAAGGCTAAAGGTCCCACCAGGTCCTGGAGCTTGTATTCAACCATACTTAAGCTCTTTCCTTCCCTAGAACTGATAAGCAGTAAATTGAGCCAAGACCGTGGAAATGGGAGGAGGCTGCTGCTGCTGTTAAGTTGAGGGTAACTGTGAGTAACTCAGTAGGGCTTTCAGGTCCTGCAACTCTCCAGCTTTCTAGAAAAGGGTTGCTTAAAGTCGGGAGTATTGGCTATCTTATCGCAAAGGGCTGGCCTTGGGCAGTCTAGCTGCAGTTTCTGCCACGCCTTTCTTTCTAGGAGCCTCTTCTTTACCTGGATATTAAGTATTCGGTTACAGTGGGTAGAAGTACCCACTCAAATGGGGAGTCCCCAGAGCATCTGGGTCAAATGGGGGCTTCGTAGATCCCAGCCCTGACCCTCCAAACTTCCTCTTCACAGGGGGGGCATTTTGAGGTTGCAGTCTCCATTCTCCACAAGCGTGGTAGAGACCTATTGGATCTGGAATCAGATTCTGTCCCCCCTTCACTAAAGGCACCTGAATCTCCTCCTACCTGGGGACATGATGGGGGAGGGATGACGGCATGAGGTATGATCTAAATGTTTCCTGTTCGGCAGGGCATTCCTGCCAGGAGGGGGAATCCAGCCAGTCTCTGCTGCCCCTGCAGCTCTTGGTCCAATATGTTGACAATTCCTGCTGGGATAGGGGGTTTACCAAAATCCATTGAGAGCCTCTGTTACCCCTCTCAAGTGTTCTTTGGAGCCTGATGTCCATCTCTTACCAGATCTTACACTTGTATAATGAAGACCTCTTTGGGGTATTTCCGTGCCCCTGTCATTCAAAGCCTCCTTTCCTTTTTTACCCTGCCATTCAGTCTGGATTCTACCACAGGCTTCTAATTCAAACCCTCTCTCCCTGTGTGTGTGTGTGGGGGGGGGGGATCCCTTGTGAATGTCTGCAGAATGCATGGATTTCTCATGCTCCTGGCAGCCACTTTCTCTGAGCACCTGTTCCTCCCAAGATACTTCACTCTCAGAATCCTTGCAGGGGAGCTACTGGAGATTGAAAACTCCCCTCATGCCAAAAACCAATGATCTCTCACCTCAGAGCAGCCCAGAATAAGGCTGCTGCTTGCCGTGCAATTGGTGCTGTTGCTGTCTGAGATGTAGTCGCAGCTGCTTTGCACTCCTCTTGCTCTCTCCAGTGATGGTTAACCACTGAGTTGATTAGTGCCATGAGTCCCTCCACAGTAATGGAAGGCTCCTCCAAGGAAGCCTCCAGCATGGGGTCGACGTGTCATGGTGGAGCTTCCCATGCTCAAACTTCAGACTGGCCTGATGACGTTTTCTGCTGTGAGTAGTAAAGGAGAAGGTGTCAGGAGGTGGGACGTGAAGATATGTAGGATGCAGGACATCATGGCAGCTCTGGTACACTATAGATCATATGGACTGGAAATGCATTGTGTTCATTGTAGGTTGATGTGGCTGTTAAGGCCTGAGGGCCAAGTGCTGGATGTAATGTTTTTCTTTGCTGCTGTGGTCAACAAAAGGAAGATGGCAGCCATTACTGGAGCCTCCAAGTTGTGCTTTAAAATTAACTAGGTGGATTAGTAATTGGCTGAGGGCGAACGACTCAGTGGTAGTTGTCAGTAAGGAATACTCAGGGATTAGACTGGTCGGTATTGGGCTACCACTGGGATCGGTCCTAGGGCTGTGCCTTTTCAGTGTATTCACCTATGATGTAAGGGAGGCAGTCAAGGGTAAAAATCAGCTTGTTGGCAAATGATAAAATCAGACACATGGCGGATGCAGCAGAAGAAATACAGGGAATACAAATGGACCTGGACAGACTAGAAAAGTTATCCAAGACATGGCAACTTAAATTTAAAGCAACAGTGCAACAAAAAAATGTTTTTCCAAACGGTTTCAGCTACAGTTTATAAAAATATTACCTGTCCATTCTGCTTTTCTACTTACCTCCTCTGCTGCATACCATGAGTTTTTATATTTACTCCTTCCTAACCGTTAACATGTCTACAGTGATATTTCTGAGCCAATGTGGCAACTATCTTTTTTTCTTGAAAAAAACTCAAAACACTTAAAAAAGTATAATTTTGGTGGAACTAGAAAATGTTATTGCCAATAAAACTGGAAGATGCTTGAAATTTTTTATAGTGGAAAAAGTACAGTCACATTTTTGCCCAGTTTCAATGCACTGTGCTTTAATGCCAAAAAGTGTAAGGTCATGTATCTTGATTTAAAAAAAAAAAAAAAAAAAAAAGAGTGAGGGGTTGAGCAGCCGCTGGAGTAGAGGAACCTGGGGGATCATTATTTGCGACAGTACAGAGTCCCATGGTAAAGACTGCAGAGAAAGCGAATAGGATGCAGGCGGTGCATAGGGACGGATTGTTTGCTAGCAGAAGAAAGGAGGTGATTCCTCCCCAATACGGTTCCATGGTCAAACCTCACCAGGAGTACTATGTACAGTTCTGGAGCCTACATCTTAAAGAGCAACTCTCTGGGACTGGTGAGCACAGGGTTGGGAGAAGCACTGCTACCCAACTAGAAGATCATGGACTGCCATCCTGTATTTTGCCTGCTGTGTGTTTATGTGCTGGGACACTGCTGCGTTTAGCTGGTGTGGTGGCTCAGAGGCAAGCCAGCAGTTGATGGGGGCAAAGAAGGCAGAGACTTGCCATTTAAAAGTTTGCACTGCTTGCTATCACCTTAGCGGCTGAAACACTCTGGGACTGGTGAGCACAGGGTCAGGAGAAGCACTGCTACCCGACTAGAAGATCGTGGACTGCCATGCTGTATTTTGCCTGCTGTGTTTATGTACTGGGACACTGCTGTGTTTAGCTGGTGTGGGGGCTCAGAGGTGAGCCAGCAGCTGACGGGGGCAAATGAGGTGGAGACTTGCCATTTAAAAGTTAGCACCGCTCGCTAGTGCGAGCGTGAGTGGCACGAGCGCCACTCGGTAACAGAAATCAGAAGACAACAGATTGACTTCAGCAGTGCCAGAGTAAGGTAGTATGTTTATGGGCTTGTTAAGTTTATTTATAGATTATCTGTGTACCGCTGAAAATGAACTGTTTGGTGAGGAAGTTTGTTTAAAGGGGAGGAGGTGGAAAATAACTGAAACCAGTGAGACAATATTTTAAATGCACATATATGGTTAGAACTTATGTAGAAGGGAACATTTTATCTGGAATTGAATAGAGCAGGAATATTTAAATTCCCTCCATATATTTATTATATAGGAATTACCATAGAAAAGGTCTCAGACCTAAACTTAGTTTATATGTAGATTTGTCAATGTAGTAATGTAATATTAATTGCCCCCTTAGCTGTAGATACTATCATAATTAAGAAACTATTTATAGTTCCCTGCTTGGCTAGCAGGAGAGCTAACTAAGAGTAGCTCAGTATTAAGAGATTTGATATATTATCTATACTGCCTGAATAATTGTATGCTGGTAATGTAATATTAATTGTTCCCTTAGCAGTAGATACTATTCTAATTAAGAATTTATTTATAGTTCCCTATTTTGCTAGCAGGAGAGTTAATTAAGAGTAGCTTAGTAATAAGAGATCTGATATATTATTTATACTGCCTGAATAGTTGTATGCTGGCAAATTTATTTCCAGCTTGATTTCTTGAACTCTAGACAGCATTGAGTGCACTTAAGGCTTACCTATTCCTGATATTGTTCCCTTTCGTGGCCTGTTATGGCCCACACTCCCAGACTAATGACTGGGAGGTAGATCGGGTGGACTTTCTCATTATAGGGGGATGGGGTACAATGGCTGGAAAATGGGAGGCTAAGATGTATTGGCAAGGAGAGATTCCTGTAGGAATAATACATAGTTATTTGGGAAATGCACTGCAGAAATGGCCCCTAATTGGGAAAGGGGTGTTTTGGGGAGGTCCATAGGTAAAAAGAGGATCCAAAATAAATATTATATGCACAAATATAGACAGGGATTTAAATGCTGCAAATTATTTATGTCACTTATTTTGATACTGAGTGGTGATGTTCAACTAAGACCTAAAACTATGCAAAGTAATAAAAATAAAGATATGACAGCTGACCTTGTAAAGGCCCAAGGGTTAAAAGTAGTCCATATAAATACATGTAGTTTACTGCCAAAATTAGATTATTTAAAGGATTGGATTAATAAATATAAACCAGACATTATAGTAATTACTGAATCCTGGCTAAATAATAGAGTGTCAGATGACCAGATATGTATACAGGGTTTTAACATCTGGAGACATGATAGAACAAAAAGGGGGGGGGGGTATTCTTATTTATGTTAATAGTATTCTGGATGTTAACAAGAAAGCTGCAGATTTAGACTGGATTGGGGCAGAGGGGCTATTACTGGAAATTAAATTAGCCTTTAGCAAACCATTACTTTTATTGGGTTTGTATCACCCACCAAAATCAAATTATATGGTTTTTGAGCAAGTAGAGGAATTGCTGGGAAATTATACAATTTCTAATATTACTATACTAATTTCTACTGCATGTCTACATATGGCCCTTTAATATTAACTCTGCCTATTCTTTAAGCAATTTTGTTAGTATCTGCCAGGACTTTAACTGTCGGCTTGAACACTGCTGTAATTAAGGAAACAAATTTCTCTTGCCAGTATTAAGCTTGTTAAAATGAAATGCTAAGCTCGTTATCTAACAAGAAGCCTCTATTGAATCCACAATTAACCTTAACAAGAAGCCTCTAATTTAAGCCACAATTCAGCAGCAGGATCCGACTTGTGTACTCACATGTTAGCAATCAATTCGAATTGATCTCGCACTGTTTAGAGCCTTCAAATAACCAAGCCACCTTTCTTTCCTCCTCAGACAGTCGGCAGGGGTCGAGAGGACCAACACCCCCCCCGGCCACCGGAGCCCCACTGTAGGATCCAATTTACAGGTACAGCTGAGTTCAGCATCGTGCTATGAATCTGAATCATGTGTGTGGCCCCGCCGGCACTGTGCGCCGGCTACCCCACCACCACCCTTAGCAAACTAAGTTTTATATAGGGTTTTTCACATGAGGGATCTTACATAGGGTTTTTCACGTGAGCGAAAGAACCTATCAGTCCACTCTCCCATTAGCAGTTTATAGGATTACCCCACTAGTGGCTGCTACACTCAAATCCCACTGCCTAACCCCTGCAAACAACATGCTGCTTCTGTTCTTCATCATACTGTGCCTGCTCTCACTCCTAACCTCCCTCCCACCCTCAAATGCAGCCAAACCCCTCCTCATTAATTACCAATACTACTCCCCTTCCCCTTCATGTAACCTCCACCCCTGTGCTGTAGCAAATTCACTACTATCAGAGCAACTGGATCCCTAGTGCATCCATCCTGCCTCCCTCGTTTCACGCAGGTCTAACAGTACTAATCACATGCATGCTAAATACTCCTCTGCAATCTTCACAAGTTCCTACCCCTGCAAGCCCAAAGGGGGCATGCGCCTTCCTAAACAATTGGTAATGCTGCTGTTCCTCCTGTCCGGAGACATAAACTAAACCCTGGTCCAAGCCCCCCCAGCACTTACCTGCCCCTCACACTACCAAGGGGATTTCAAATTGTGCACTTCAACATCTGTAGCATATTGAACAAAATCATTGCCCTGCAACCAATAGTACTATCACTTCGCCCAGATGTTATGATTATCTCTGAGACTTGGCTAAAGCCCCATAATTTGGACACAGAAGTTTCTATACCCAGCTACTCACTCTTTCGGCAAGACCGCCTGGACAAAAAAAAGGGGGGAGGGGTTGCCATGTACATTTCCTCTATGCTCCAGTTTACCCCTGTTCAGCTCCCAATGCCCACTCAGTCCATCAACACCGTGCTAATCAAACTCTCCCTTCCCTACTCTATTCTACTGTATATTGCAGGGTCCTACTCTGCCCCTGACACCACCATGCCCGACATTCTGGACCACCTGGGCACGCTAAAGTCTGCCACCTCAGGGGGCAAGTTACATATTCTAGGGGATTTCAACTTCAACTGGCTCACACACAGAAACTCTAAACTCCACAGCCAAGTCTCTGCCTTAAACCTCACCCAACATATTTTGGAACCCACTCGACAAAATCACAAGTCTCAGAACCATTCACTCTTGGATTGGGCACTTACCTCCCACCCCCATCGGATCATCGAAGCTGGACTCCTCCCAGACTCCCTAAGTGATCACCACATGATCTATGTAGTAATAAAAATATTCAGACCCAAATCACCGCCACCACAGATGTTGTTCACTAGGTCATACAAAGCCCTCAACCTAGATGCGTCGCTAAGTGATTTGTCATGAGTTGACTGGTCCTTCATCCCCCAGGCATCGTCCCTTGACTCAGCCCTAGAATTCTTTAAGGATACTTTCCTCCCAGTTTGGAACACCCACATTCCCCTCAGAAGGATGCGGGTAAGGGATGAACCAGCCAAAGTGGCCTCTATTTTCAAGACCTTCTTCACTAGCTGTGTGTCCTCTCTCCTAGCCTCCCTACCACTATCCCTGGAGGATGCTCCCCTCCCGCTGCCAACATCCTCCCAGGTTACCAGCTTCTCTTTTCACCAGATCACCCCATCCAATGTGCTAAAAGCCCTGTGGTCACTCACTCCATCAAAAGGCAAATGCCCCTCAGGACTAGATTCCAAAATGCTTCACCTCTCTGCCCCGGCCATCGCCATTCCACTGGCCGCCCTGTTCAATCTCTCATTTTCACTTGCTGACATACCTTCCAACTGGAAGCATGCCACTGTCATCCCCCTCCTGAATGGGGATGACCCCTTGGTACCAGGAAACTACCGCCCAATCTCCCTACTCCCTATCCTAGCCAAACTACAGGAGCACCTTGTCCTAGCCCAACTCTCCTCCTTCCTTGACTCCTCCTCCTTCTTCACACCCTACCAATCAGGTTTTAGAAAATCACACTCCACCATTATCTCCCTGCTAAGGCTCACCGATGCCATCCTCACTGGCATGGACAAAGGGCACACTACCTCAGCCATCTTCATCAACCTCGCAAAAGCTTTTGACACAGTCTTCCATTCCTTATTGCTGTCCAAACTCTCTAGTGCTGGACTCTCAGGTGCTACCACCAGTTGGTTTCACTCATACCTGGTTGGTAGATCTCAATCTGTAAGAAATGGACTTCACAACTCCACTCCCCCTCCCCATCACCACTGGGGTTCCACAAGTCTCGGTCCTTGGCCTGATACTCTTCTCTGTTTTTCTAAATGAACTTCCCTCAGTCTGCCCACATACATCCATTCACCTGTAGGCCGATGACACCGTACTTTATGCATCAGGCCCCTTCCCCACAGATGTGGCCTCCTTAGTCCAGCAGGATTTCAATGCGGTACAGAAATGGTTTTGCACAAACCAGCTTGTTCTTAACCCCAAGAAAACAGTCTCCCTAACTTTTGGGACAAATCAAAGGCTCTCAGCTCTGCAATACCCCTACTTTCTTCACCTCAGAGGGGACTCCTTTAGAGTCTTGCACCTCCTTCAAATACCTCAGGGTCTGGCTTGACCAGCACCTTGACTTTTTCGCTCACATTGACTCAATCCACAAGAAACTGTGCCCAAAACTTGGTGCATTATACTGGAACAAGGGCAGCATTCCTCTAGCAACCTGTAAAGAAATTGTTCAGAAGATGATCCTCCCAATACTTGACTACGGGGATATAGTCTACATTGCTGCTCCCAAGTCTGCCCTAGCCAGCCTTGGTCCACTTTTCCACTCCTTCTATCACTTTGCCCTTGACTGCCCCATTTCTACTCATCACTGCAACCTCTATAGATCCCTTGATCTACCGCCACTCCACGATCATAGACATATCCACAGTATCAGGTTCATAGCAAAATTCTGGGTACAGTCCCTTCCCCCCACCTTGTATCTGCCCTCTCAGCCCACCTACTCCATCAGGAGTGGAAACTCCAGGCTTCTCCATGGTCCTCGTATGTCCACATCCAAGGGCCAAGCGGCATTCAAATATCTCTCACCAAAACTCTTGAACGCACTGCCAGCTGACATACATGACTTTACCACCACCTTACAACTAAATCATCTTCTCAAGGCTCATTTCTTCCCATTATGTGCCTGCACATAGGGCCACCAAGGGGCAGGTGCCCCAGCCCCCTCTTGTACTATGGGCCTCTAGCTGTGCTGCACCCCGTTCCCCTTGACTAGTTCTCTCTGCACTCTGCCACAGCCATACAAATGACCATTTAGTTGAACACAAATTGTGCACACATTTTGCTCCCAGACATTTTTTTCTGCATATGTATATATTGGTTTTATTCCTCACTGCCTTACACACCTTCATATGCTTATTTGAACTTTTTTACTATATATCTATATCCGTATTTGATTTACAACTGCCTTGTATATAATTTACAACTGCCTTGTGTCTACTAATTGTTTTAATTGTATACTCAACTGTATGCTCAATCTAATTGTGTTACTGTATGCTCCACTGTCCCTTTCCTCCAGGACGCATCTGGAATCGAGCGGTTCCCTGCTCAGTATGCCTTCCTGGTAAAACTCTTAAATAAATAAATATACAGCTAGCCATGAACTAATGTTGATTGGAGATCTTAATGTGAATTGGAAAACAGTGGATCAATGTCCTGAACTGACTGATATAACCATTACTCTTGGGTTAACACAGTTAATTCAGGACATCACATGGGTAAATAATAAGCATCCAGAGGCCTCTACAACATTAGATTTAATATTTGTTACTAACCCTGAAAAGTATCTAAGTTTTGGGACTTTGCCAGATGCAATATCTGATCATCAATTAATATACTGTATTAAACAAACAATAAAGCAGGTAATTCCTGGAATGTCTGTAATTATTAGAGGTTATAAAACATTTAATTATGTGGCATTCATGCTGGAATTAGGAAATGTAGAGTGGGAAAGAGTAAAATTAATACCTGAAGTGAATGATGTATGGGAATTTATATTTAAAGAGTTTATAGCAGTATATGATAGACATGCCCCCCCCCAAAAAAAAATAATTTGGAGAATTAAAAAGAATAATGCTCCATGGTACACTACAAAATTATATAGGTTAAAAAAGACAGAGGGATAAATTATGGAAAATTGTTAAACAGCTAACTCTGAGAATTGATTAAAATATAAGCAATACAGACACACGTATACGAAAGAACTGAGGCAGGCTAGAAATGATTATTACAAAAAATATCTCACACAGAATATGACAAAGAACCCCCATAAATTTTGGAAAACCATGAAGAATGTTCAGGGTTCAAATAGCTCGGAATTTTCAAAAAAGTTTGAGATTAATAGTGTAGATGTGCCACTGGGAATAAACGTGGCTGATGCATTTAACACATTTTTTATATCAGTGGGACTAATTGCCCAAAGTATATTACCAAAAGTTAATCAGAGGGGAAATCATGACAACTTGCCATCAGGAAGACATACAGAGAAAACTGGGTTGACATCAAATATATTTGAGTTTACACCCATTAAACTATATGAAATAATAGAGGCATTGGGAAAGACAGATACACATAAGGCTGGTGGGGATGATGGCTTACCAAATTTATTGTTAAAATATGCTGCTCCTGTGATTGCTTATCCCTTGACAGAATTATATAATATGTCCTTGATCCAATCTGAATTTTCAAGTGTGTGGAAAATAGCTAAAGTAGTCCCAATATACAAATCAGGTAAAAAAGAGCAAATATGAAATTATAGACCTATTTCCCTCCTTTCAGTGGTTGCTAAAATCTTTGATGGTATAGTTGCTAAGCAGGTTCAAAACTTCTTTGAGAAAGAGAAAATCTTAAATAAGTTCCAATCTGGTTTTCGAGCAGTACATGGTATGACCTCTGCACTTTTGCAGGTTACTAACTCCCTATCCGGAAGCCTGGACAGGGGTCTATCTGTGGGAGCCATAAATGTAGATCTTTCGAAGGCATTTGACACTCTGAAGCACAATATTCTCCTGTCCAGGCTTCAGCATATGTGGTTATCAAACCGGGCTATAGATCGGTTCAAATCATATTTATTTGATAGAGGCCAGTTTGTAGCAATGGACCAATGGAAATCACAAATTCGACAAATAAAAATGGGAGTTCCTCAGGGCTCCCTATTGGGTCCATTGCTGTTACAATGTATATATTAATTATATGCAGTTCTCAAATCCCGAAGTAAAGTACTATCTATATGCTAACGATATGATAATTTATCTGGACTAGTGAATGCCCAGATAGAGGGTGAATTACAAATAGCTTTTGATGAATTACAGAACTTTTTGGTCTCATCCAAACTTATCCTGGATTCAAAAAAATCTCAAACTATGTATTTTCAAAGAGAGATTAATAGGGATCAGACTGAAGGGGTTCTACGGATTAAGACTATCGATGGTCAAACTTTAGAACAGGTGGAAAGTTATAGGTATTTGGGGGTTTATTTTGATCGTTTTTTAAAATGGGATAAACGTATAGAACAACTGATAAACACAATCAATAGATGTATGGGGGCTTTATATAGGATAAGACACTGCACAACATACGCAGTTAGAAACCATCTGATAAACACTACAATGATCCCTCTATTAGATTATGGAGACTTAATATATGGGGGCTAATTCAACATTATTGGGGAAATTAGAAACTGTGTATAACAAAATGGCACGTTGTATTACAATGGTACTGAGACTGACGCATAGGGAGGATTTATACCATACTTTATGATGGCATGCGTTGGGAAAGGAGATCCTTACATGTACTGCTGTGTATGGAAAAAAAAATTTCTGACAAAGTACCAAGATATATTATAGATTGTCTGCAGGAAAGAACGATAAAATCAAGTCTTAGGTCAGCAAAAGGGATAGAATACTTGCCATTAAAATATAATACTAATTTGGGAAGAGGCCATTTTTTCCATCGAGGACCATCTCTTTGGAATTCACTACCAATAGAGATTAGGAGTAAAGACGGTAAAAGAAGAGTGGGACAAATCAAGAGTTGGTTTGGGACAAGAAAGGTAAATGCACTTTAATGATAAATAAAGGCATCCTATTCTATCAGATGATAGGGAAATAGTGCAATATCATACTGTATGTTATATGTTTGTACAGTCAATGTTTATTGTTATGTTTTTGTATATTTGAAGTATGTTGACTCCTTGTTATATTTAGATATTTATAATGTATGTGGAACTGCAACTAATGTATGTGGAATTTTATGGATCTCACTGGAAATGAGTTTCGACTCAGTTGAGTTACCAAATCATTATTTATAATGAATACATGTTTTACTACTACTATTATTATAATAAAAAGTATAAAAACACTACGGCCCAGATATTCAAACTGCGCCAGTCTGAGGCGCAAGCCCCTGCGCCGCTCAAAATAGTTGCGCAGGGGTGTGGACGGGATATTCAAAGAGTTACATTGCTGAGCAAACCCCTAGAATATCACCCCGTAGCCACAGCAGCACTTACAAGATGGCGCAGTGGAACTTTGCGCCACCGCAGTTGCCAGAGTTGAGCATTAAACCTGGCGTGGCGCAAGTACCATTGCGCCCATGCGCAAATTTCCGATATTCAAAAGGTGACATGCAATGGGGCCATAATTTATGCAAGTGCAGGGGGGCCATTTGCATCTATTTATGGCCCCATTTGCATGCCATTTAGATAGGTGCGCCTGATCCCTGAGGACTTGCTCCTGGCCACCATGCCAGGCAGCACCGTCGGGGACACGACGACAATGCAGCCCGATCGCGGGCATCACAGTTATGACACCCCACACATCTCCCACAGCCCGATCGCGGGCAGAACACGACTGTCGCCCCACACACACATCTCCCACAGCCCGATCACGGGCAGAACACGTACATAGTATCGCCCACATACACATATCTCCACAGCCCGATCGCGGGCAGAACCTGTGTATGACCTCTGAGGCCGATCGCTGGCAGAACCTGGGAGCTTTCAGTAGCGCGGGACGCTGGCAGAATGGGTTCTCCCTCATCCCGGCATCTCCTTGGTGGCAAGTCACTCGGGCAGACGTCACAGCACACACCCCCGAACATCTCCCTGGTGGCCCACCTCTCATTTCACTATACGAAGCTTCACCGCGCCCGCCGCAGTCGGCTGGCATCCCACCCGCCAGCGGCCTCGCCGCCAGCGACTGATCATCCGTACTACCGGTGCAGAGCCACAATGGTTGCAAGCCTATACAGATACATGACAGTCCAGATTTGTGAATGATCATTCACAAATCTGGACACTTATGTGTGGGCTGCACGCCCATTGGCTGTAGCTCTGCACCAATGGGCGCAGCCCTACCGACAGTCAGTCGGCAGGCGGCGGGGCGCAGGCGGTGGATGCTGTCGCCCACCGCCGCGGGGGAGCGGGTGGAGGGGCTTGTGGGTGGGGGGGACACTAGACAACAGGGAGATGTTTGGGGGTTGTGTTGGACATTCTGCCCGCGATCGGGCTTTACGGTCCATTGGACCACCAGGGAGTTATTCGAGTTGGGGAGGGTTACATTCTGCCCGCGATCGGGCACTTGGGGTCTATATAGGTTCTGCCCGCGATCGGGCTGTGGGAGATGTGTGTGGGGGTTCATGTATTTGTACTGCCCGCGATCGGGCTGTGGGAGATGTTTGTGTGTGGGGGTCTATGTACGTGTACTGCCCGCGATCGGGCTGTGGGAGATGTGGGGGGTTTCATAACTGTGGATGCCCGCGATCGGGCTGGTGGGGGGCACAGGGACCGAGTTGGGGGCCAGCCAGGGGTGGCAGCTGCTGTGTTGCGCCCTGCAATACAGCAGCTCACCTGTGGGTGGCCCTCAACTTGATCCTTTTTTTTTTTGGCTCAAGGTTGTGCAGGCGCAGGTTGGGGGTTGCGCATGCACAACTCTGCACAACCCGACTGAATATCATGTTGCGCAGGTTATGCATGGTTCCTCCCCCTCCTGTTGAGCATGCATTCATTTGCATTGCTCTTTTGCGCAACCTGTTGCCAGTGGAGCAACTGCCTCCTGCTGAATATCGCAGAATGGCGCAATGTAGGACTTGCGCATGCGCAACCCTGTTGCGCATGGAGCAACCCTTTTGAATATTTGGGCCTACATTTATACCAGTTATGTTTTACTTTATTTTCTAGTTATTTATTTATTTTTTTTTACTTTTCCTTGCCGTTGTTCTACTAAGTATTGCAGATAATGCAGAAATTATTTAACTGAGTCTTTCAAGATGTATCGGACTCTCCCCTGCTAGCCACACAAAGTTCTGTTTCTGACATCACAGTCTGTTGTTATGGTGAGCACCATGATGTCATAATTAAAGGCACTGTGAGGTTAACAGTGGAGAGGCAAAGGTTTTCTATACAGACTTTTTGAAGGACTGTAAAGATGTTCTGTAAATCTTGCACAGGAACATTGCAAATGAAAAAAATGTATTCTCTAGTAAATTGTAATGCCTGAAACATCTTATTTATAAAAGCACATGCTGAAGTGCAGAGTTGCTAAAGGGGTTTCTAGCCCCTGCTGAGGCAGTAATTAGCATACAAATTAGCATAATGACCCTTTAATTGCTACATTTTCCTAAGCTCTTAAAAGGAGCAACAGCTGTCATTATCCCCATGCCTAAGGTGTACTCCACAATAGGGAGGGGATGTGAGTGTGAGCACCACTCAAACAACCATAGCATTGGAACATTACAGAAAGAAATAATGTTGGTGAATGTTTCATACTATGCCTAAAGTTTTTTTTTTACAATAAGAAACTTTTTTTTTCCCTCCAAACAATACTCCGCAAGTGGGGAGAGGAAAGAATCTAGACTACAATGTTGACTAGTCAGAGTAGTGCCAGGGGAAGGGGAAACACCATAGCAACTTGAAGTTTGGTCAGAGTGACAAGTGCTGCACTGCAGGGAAGGAAGAAGGGAAGAGAGGGAAGGGTAGCAGCTGGAGGATACCCAAGATGCAGAATAAACAGTACATTAACAGTTGCAGAACACTAATGTTTATACTGGCACAGAAATACCAGCAGAAAAACGTAATAGTTGCAGAACACTCATTTTTATGTTTGCTTGCACGCATGCACAAGAAATATGCAGCAGCTTAGGAGAGAAGTGGGTTGTGGAGGTGCAGCATTGTGGCATCCAACGGAGGCACTGCATTTGGGGCCTTGGCACTGGTGGACCAACGGAGGCAAAGTGTGCTGATGACACTGGTCTCCAAAAGTGCCACCAAATAGAAACATTTTTGCCAGTGCAATGAGGGGCCGCCTCGTCATTGCAGCATCAGCTATTCCGCTGCAATGAGGGAATGACCCGTCATTGCAGGGCGGTACCTTCCCAAGTCTAACAATTAAGTAAACATGGCGGCGTATTGCCGCTGCCTCTCGGCCCCATGAAAGCCGAATGGGGATGGCACATCCCCCTATCAGCAGCCCTCAACCCAGTTAATTTGCCAACAGTGGAGCCCACTCCCCATTGGCATGATGTAACCCCCTTCCCCATTTGTTGTGTGCTGAAGGGGTGCCCAATCCCCCTCGGCATTATGGCCCCCCAAACAGTTGTTCTTTGCCAACAGGGGGCCCAATCCCCATCAGCTTCAGTACCCCCACCCCAAAAACTGTAGGTGGCACACTGAGAGCCCACCCCAGTGTGCTGGAAACATGCCTAGAAAAAAAAACCTTCCCATGACGTTTTTCTTTTTTTTTTTTTTGTCTTCCTGAAACAAAGGAAACGGCCGTCGCCATCCTTTTCCCCCCAACCCGCACCCATCCTCACCCCATATTTACCCCCAGACCCTGGTGCGATGATCTTCCGTGGACCGGGACATGTCTGCACTCTTCAAAGCCGACCGCGAACTGAAGAAATGCCAGTAAGCTGTATAATGGCATAAATAGGGTTTTTTCAACTTTGGTACATATCTCAGGCATTTTTGGGAATTTTGGCACCAAATTTTCTACATGGGGTTATTGGGATCCATCCTCAAGAATTTGAGCACTGTCATGGCATTATTCGGTCCCAAAAGGTAATTTTTACGGTCACTGCATGGAATCACCTTCCAGGACCGATTAATGAAACAACAGTGCCAGTGTTCATGAGGTGGGCTCTCAAAAAGCCTATGTAGAAAATTTGGTGAAAAAATCCAAAAAATGACTGTTTTACGAGCATGTGTTGCACAGTTTCCATGCACGCTCGTAACTTCTCGAATTTGTAATATTTTCACTCCAGATTTTCAATATTGGCATTTTCCACACCTTCTTATGAACAGTACAGCTGTCATTTTCACATCCTGGCCAAAATGTGTTTTTGCTTCTGGCACACAATACGTGGTTGCTGTGAAGTCAGTGTTCGGGACAGATTAAAACAAATCACAGTGACACTGTTCATGAGCAGAGGTGCTAAAATGCCCATGTTGAAAATTTAGTGACAAAAGTCCATGAAATGACTGTGTTACGAGGCACGTTATGCAGTTTCCACGCACCTCATAATTATGCGATTTGTAATATTTTCGTTCCAGATTTTCAACATTGGCATTTTTTCACACCTCCTTATGAACAGTACAGCTGTCATTTTTCATATCCTGCCCAAAATATGCATTTAAACATCTGGCGCAGAATAGCATGGTAGCTGTGGGAAATCAATGTTTGGGAGAGATTAGGAAAATCATAGTGACACTGTTCATGAGCAGAGGTCACAAAATGCCTATGTTGAAAATTCCATGGAAAAATTCCACTAAATGACTGTGTTATACGCACATGCGTTGCTCAGTTTCCACATAAGCCCGGAAGTTCAAGTATTTTTAATATTTCACTACAGATTTTCAACATTGCCATCTCTTCACAGCTCCCAATGAATAGTACAGCTGTCATTCTTCACATTCTGCCCGATCTGTGTTTTCGTACATCTGGCGCAGAATGGCATGGTCACTGCGGGAACTCAAAGTTTGGGACACATTAACAAAATCACAGTGCCACTGTTCATGAGAAGAGGTCCCAAATGCTTTCATGAGGTCGGGGGGTCACAAAAAGGCCATGTTGAAAATGTGTTTTGTAAATACCAACAAATGCCCGGGGCGTTAGGGTGTCTAACTATAATGTCCCACCCTGTACTGACTGACAGGCATCAGGGGGTGTGCCTTTGGATTGCTGACTGTAATGCTCATGCCATTCCACCCATACCCCACCACCCTGCAGCCAGTGACAGGCATCGAGGTGTGCCCTGAACTCTTCAGCCCCACAGTTCACTCTGTTCTCCTATACTGCACTCATTTCAGCGTATGTCCTTATGGAATTGGGTGACTGTACAGCCAAACACCTCAAGGCACACCTCAACACGTGTCGATGTCTGCAGAATAGGGTGAAGTGAAATGGCAGGAACAGTATGGGCGACTACCCAAACGCATACCCCGATGCCTGTCCATCTCTGCAGGGTGGAGGTGGGATTGGCGTGAGGTTCAATACTTCACTGCCATTCCTATTCTGCATCTCTCTAACTCCTGCATTTCCAATGCTAATACCAGCAAGCAAACATTCGGCATTGACAAATGCTTTTTATAGAATGCAGACATGAAATACCATCATAGCTGTGTTTAGTACCATCACTGAGTCCGATTACCAAAGGTTCAAGACCTCCGTCAACTTTTCTGGTCAGTGGGAATGGAGGCATGTGTGGCTTGAACCAGTTCCTGACAGGATGGTGTGAGGTCATTAAAAGCAGCCCAGGAGGTCTGTGCACTGTCATGGTTGCACAGTATGCAAGTGGAGGTTGTGGGAACCAAACTCAGGTCTGTGTGCTTGATGTGCCAAGCTCTTTACTCATAACCTGTAAGGCTATATTGACAGCCACAGACTTGACCGGTGTATTCCTTGGCTACTGCATGGATCTGGAATCTGTGTACTGGAGTTTAATATTTGTTTACAGTTTATAAATGTAGTTTAATATATATATTTTTTTCCTTTGGTAACCAGGTAAGGCCAACTAGGCACAGGTGCATGTTTCTAGGGACAACCCAGGAACACTGGGGAGATTACGTGACTTGATCAGAGCCACGCAGTATGGAAGTGGAGGTTGTGGGAATCAAGCCCATGTCTGAATGCTGAATGTACAAAGCTCACTTACAGCTAAGTACTCTAAATAGTGAACAGTTTACACCAGGCTGTTAATATCTCAAAGGAGAA
The DNA here is from genome assembly GCA_016271365.2 of Neoceratodus forsteri. Lineage (NCBI taxonomy): Eukaryota > Metazoa > Chordata > Ceratodontiformes > Ceratodontidae > Neoceratodus > Neoceratodus forsteri. Next base: position 1,052,784,888 of record CM028129.1, read on the forward strand.
CTGCCTTGAATCGGCAAACATGCATTTTTGTAGAAGTAGATGTTTTTTAAAATACCAGTTCTCATTTTGTTACTGCTTAATCTTAACCGGCCTTTTGGTAAATTCAGTGAGTTCCTGATTCACACACTGCTGGCATTGATCATTTTAGAACAGTATGATCTTGTCAAGAACTTACATTGTTGGTACAATGCATATGTGTTCTAATTTAGAATTCTTAGGTTCATAGGGACATAAACAACATCATACAATTCTCAGATGGCACTTTGCAGCAGTGTGTAACCTATAAATATCCAATGGGTTAACTAAAAGGCCAGCAAAAATGGGGCAGAAACTCGATGACCCTCAGTAACAGAATAAAGTACCAGACGTGCATTCTGGGCAGGAAAATCCTACTGGGAAAAGTCCCCCCCCCCCCTCAAAGCAGGCTTCTCACTCTTCCTACCACACCAGGGGTATGACCCACTGTTCACCAGCCATCCCATTTAGAAAAACATCTCTTGGACAAAGGTCCTTTGCTTTTAGGGCACCCGAATGGCTAAATGAGATCCCTGAACACATCACTACTTCTTCCAGTAGTACCTGTGTCTGCAGGTAATTCGCACAGTCCACTGTGACAAGTACTTGGATGGGGGGGCACTCCCATTTAATCGATCTAACACTAACTTCCTGTCCTACGCACTTATCTCTTCTCTTATCCCTCCTGGGCCCTTTGCGTTATCTGCTTCTGCTCTCATCACCTATTGCCCCCCCCCCCCCCTCCCCTGCATTAACCCTACCTTGTTTCTTTCTCCTAATACTAGACAATGCCTGTACTCAGGTGGCTCTGCCCTGCAGTAACCCTGTCTTGTTTCTTCTCCTAATGCTAGACAATGCCTGTACTCAGGTGGCTCTGCCCTGCAGTAACCCTGCCTTGTTTCTTCTCCTAATGCTAGACAATGCCTGTACTCAGGTGGCTCTGCCCTGCAGTAACCCTGCCTTGTTTCTTCTCCTAATCCTAACAATGCCTGTACTCGGGTGGCTCTGCCCTGCAGTAACCCTGCCTTGTTTCTTCTCCTAATCCTAACAATGCCTGTACTCGGGTGGCTCTGCCCTACAGTAACCCTGTCTTGTTTCTTCTCCTAATCCTAACAATGCCTGTACTTGGGTGGCTCTGCCCTACAGTAACCCTGCCTTGTTTCTTCTCCTAATCCTAACAATGCCTGTACTCGGGTGGCTCTGCCCTGTAGTAACCCTGTCTTGTTTCTTCTCCTAATCCTAACAATACCTGTACTCGAGTGGCTCTGCCCTACAGTAACCCTGCCTTGTTTCTTCTCCTAATCCTAACAATGCCTGTACTCGGGTGGCTCTGCCCTGCAGTAACCCTGCCTTGTTTCTTCTCCTAATCCTAACAATGCCTGTACTCGGGTGGCTCTGCCCTGCAGTAACCCTGTCTTGTTTCTTCTCCTAATCCTAACAATGCCTGTACTCAGGTGGCTCTGCCCTGCAGTAACCCTGTCTTGTTTCTTCTCCTAATCCTAACAATGCCTGTACTCGAGTGGCTCTGCCCTGCAGTAACCCTGTCTTGTTTCTTCTCCTAATCCTAACAATGCCTGTACTCGAGTGGCTCTGCCCTGCAGTAACCCTGTCTTGTTTCTTCTCCTAATCCCTAACAATGCCTGTACTTGGGTGACTCTGCCTGTTGAACTATAAGTTTTTTACTTACCCTTTTGTGCCCTAAATTAGACCTCAACCCTTCTGTGATTCAACTGTAACAGAATCTCCTCCAGCACTTGAATTGTGTATCATAACTGTAGCTGCATTTTTGTGTTGTCCCTAATGTACATATTACTATGTTTTTGAGAACCTCAGTCACTGCTGTTTACCTGTTGTATTAATCTTGTTTCATGATCCTGACGCGGAACCTTTGAAAAAGAACATTGCGCTCAAAGGTTATTTCTGATCTATAAAATAAATAAAAAGTCACACCACTTCACTCGATAAGTCCAGGATCCATTTGAATACTTCTTTCGTAACATCTTTTCAGTCTGGTACGCTGGTGTGTGTGTGTGTGTGTGTGTATGTATGTATGTATGAGAGTCCTGAGGAGAAGAAGAGGAAGGCTGAGAAGTCCCAGGAAGTTCATCTGGCTGATGAGGCAAAACAGGATGCGGCTAAAGAGTGTCAGGACAGTATGGATCTAGAGAAACTGGTTGCAAGTTATCAAGAAGAATTTTAGCTTTAGAAAATATGGCAGGCTCAAGTGCAGCCTCATTGTTGGGTGGACTGGGATCAACAGGGAGGGTGTTACTCAGGTACCCATATTTTAACAGATTGATGTGGACCTTGTATACCAGCTTTCCAACACATCTGGCACTTGGGTTAATATCCCAGTACAGACACTGTAGTGCAGTATGAGAGGGGTGCTGCACTTCTGAGGTGCCGTCTTTCAGATGAGACGTTAAACCGAGGTCCCATCTGCCTGGATTGGTGGTAGTTCAGGTGGATGTTAAAGATCCCATAGCACTTATCGAAAAGAGTAGGGGAATTTCCCCGGTGTCCTGGCCAAATTTCCCTCATTCACTAAAAAAATACCACCAACAGCTTAATCTTGTTCAAGGTCAGTTGGCATTCATCTGTATCCCTGCCCCCAGGTCGTGCCTGAAAATAGGCAGGATTTCTCTAGTGCACTTACCTGGTCAACAAAAATGAAATCAAATCAGACTTGCTTCATAGATGAACGTGAACAGGAGGAAGTTTTTCTACGATGTAGAAGGGACCAATCCAAGGGCGAAGCAGTTTTTTGGGGGCACCCAGAACTAGGACAGGTTGGTACAAGAAGACTGTGTCCCCAACAAAAAAAGAAGGTTCATGTGACTTGGCTGCTGACATTTTCTGCATCACAGATTTTCTCTGGCCCAACGCAGTGATTGCAGCACATCTGGCAAGTTCAAGCTGTTCCAGTACAGGAATGATGAAGCTGGCTTTGGAGCCTCTAGCAGTGAGAGAGATCCTTGTCCAATGGAGTTCTTGGGTGACGTCCATGGACCAAGAAAAATGGTGTGTACTCTGTACTGTCAACACAAGGGCTGGTATTGTAAGCAAACTGAACAAAGGGAACAAAGCAGTCCCAAGTGTCGTGAATTTCATCTAGGTACTTGGAGAGTGTGTTGAGAATGGTAGACATCATTCTTTCACTTTGTCTGTTGCATTGTGGGTGATAACTGGTTGTGTGAGTCTTTTTTATGTCAAGAAGTTTGCGTGTTTCTCGAACAATAGTTGAAAGGTAGATAGTGCCTTTGTCTGAATGCAGGTATGAGGGGTTACTGTGGCGATAAATGACAGTGTTGAGGAAGGCATTAGCTACTGTGGCAGCTTTACTGTCTTTTAGGGGGATTAGTTCCAAGTACTTTGTTAGATAGTCCACAAAAACAAGGATGTGTTTGTTGCCAGAGTCAGAACGTGTGGGTAAAGGTCAAAGAATGTCTATGCTGACTCTTCAAAATGGTTCTGTGGCTACAGGCATTGGAATGATGAGCGCCTTTGTCAGTTTGGCAGGAGGCTTTCTTTGGGAGCAAGGCTGGCAGGATTTGACAAATTGAACAATGTCCTTGTTCATGTGAGGCCAAAAGAAATGAAGTCTTGTCTTTTTGAGAGTTCTGTGGATTCCCATATGACCTCCAGAAAGTGGAGAGACAAACTTGTTTGATTAGAGAGGCTGGCACAACTAACGGAACACGAGTTCTATCTGTGCGATGGTCCTTGCCTTCCTTGGTCCAAGTGTGAAAAAGCACTCCGTCATTGAGGAAGTATTGAGAAGCAAAGAAAAGTACATCCTGGTGATGTTGCTTTTGTTGCTGTAAGGTTACAGACTCTATGTGATTATGTCTGTGAATTGAGGATCAGCTCTTTGTTGCGTTTTGACTGTCGTCAGGGAGATATCAGAAGTAGAGAAGCTCTTTGGCTGCTTGCAGTAAGTGAGGATTTGTGCTTTTGTCTGAAGAAGCAGGTAGTAGCAGCAAAGCAACTTGAGGTGCTGTAGGAGTGTCCACAGGAAGCACATCCGTGGCATGGAAAGGAAGAGCTTGTAGGCAGGATTATTTGTCTGTTGAGGATGATGCAGAGGGATCCTGTCTTCAGCTTACAGCATCAGCATTGGAGTGAACCCGACCTGGTTGGTACCAAATTTCAAAGTTGTAGTATTGCAGCATGGCAATCCATTGGGCAAACTTGCCTACTGGCTCCTTCATTTCGAATAACCATCTGAGGGCAGAGTGATCAATGATAGTTGTAAAGGAGGAGTAGCAAAGTTAACAGTCAGATTTCTTTATGGCAGATACCATGGCTAGATATTCTTTTTTGGTGATGCCATAGTTCTATTCAGCTGAGGAAAGGGAGTGCCTGGCATAGGAAACAACTTGTTCTGTACCATCTTGGATTTGACATAACGCAGCACCCACTGCAAAGGAACTAGCATCTGAGTAGAGTTTGAAGGGTTGGTCCAACCTTGGCTAGGCTAATACTGGAGAGGAGATTAGTTTTTCTTTTAAGGTTTCAAAGGCCTCTTTGCATTCGGAAGTCCATGTATAGTCACATCCCTTTTTGGTGAGGGCATACAGTGCAGCTGCAATCTTGGCATAGTTGCAAATTAACTTTCTGTAGTATCCAGACAAGCCTGGGAAAGCTCTATGGTCTTTGAGAGTGTTAGGTCCTGGATAGTCTTTGACTGCTGAGAGCTTGTCTGTGTCTGGAGAGATGCCTTGAGAATTAACAACATGTCCCAGACAATGAATTTGATGCTGTGCAGAACAACACTTCTGTTGGTGAAGCTTGAGATTGGCTTGTTGGAGACATTCAGACACTTCTTTGAGATATCGAAGGTGCTCTGACAAGGTTCTGCTGAAGACAATAACATCGTCTAGGTAAAGTAGGCAAGATTTCCAAGACAAACCACATAGTACAGCTTTCATAACATGCTGAAATGTGTAGGACTGTTCCGAAGTCCCATAGGCAGTTGTTTGAATTGAAAAAGTCCCAAGTGGCAGCGCCAGGCTGTGTATGAATGAGAAACTGGATCAATGGAGACTTGGTTGAACCCACTCTGAAGGTCTAGAGTGGTGAAGCTAGCTGGGATGGCCACATTAAGACTCTCTAAGGCATCTTCAGCTATAGGTAAGTGATGAGCATCCTGCACTGTGTTGGCATTGAGTTTTCTGTAGTCTACCACAAAGTGATACCCTTGGTCCTTCTTTACCACCAACAGGCAAGGTGCACCCCAGGGACTTGTAGACTCTTCAACAATGTCTTGTTCAAGCATGTCTTTGATTATGTCCTGTAGAACTTGTTTCTGTTTGTGTCCCACTTTGTAGGCTTGCTGATGGATTGGTTTCTGGTTGGGCTGCACCTCGATGGTGTGTTGTAGGATATCACAACATCTGAGCTTGTTATCTGGACCCACAAAGACATCTGGGTAATTCTCCAGGAATTTCTAAAGTTGTTTTTCTGTGGGAGATGCTGGAAATTTTGAAGAGGATAGTCGCTTACTGAGGGGTAACTCTGGTGAAGCTGGAGAGATTGTGATAGTACTGAAAGGACAAGAGCTGATGTAACCAGACTGAGGTTCTTGCATGAGATGGAGCTGGTCCCCTGTAGACAAGCAGACACACTTTCTGATATTGGCAACCTTTGAGATGACTACTGGCTCATCTGTGAAGTTGAAGCATTTTTGGAAGACTGTGCTGCCATCCACTGCAGACAAGGTGTTTCCTGGGAGAAGACCGGACAAATGCAGAGCGGGTGATTCTGTGACGATGCCAACACCACCTTGCAGAAGTGATTCACCTCAAATCTTGGCAATCAAAACCATCTCTGTCTGAGGAGGCACAGTGGCTGAGACTGTAGCTGCGAGTTGCCTCCGAGGGTCTAGTGACAGTTTGATGCAAAGTCTAGGATGGCTTTGTGGGATTTGAGGAAGTCCAGGCCAAGACCAAGACCAGGATGCCCACCTGCAGCTCCTTGGAAGCTGCCTACCCTTGAACAGGACTGCTTCAGCTCCCCCATGGTCTGACGGAACCCAGCCGACCGAGACCAGGACGCCCGACTGCAGCTCCTTGGAAGGTACGGCAACAGCGCAGCCAATCAGAACACGGGCGCTTCCAGCAAATCAGCTCCGATTGGCCAGGACTTTTCCCCCTGCTTTTGCTGCCTGGCACTTTTTATAAATAGATTTAGCTGCAACTAAGCAAAATCCAACTCTCATAGAAGGATTTCAACTGTATTAGCTGGATTGTAATTTCTAGTACTGTTTTAAAGTGCTTACAGCTCTTCTGTTGTTTCCTTGCTCCTGCACCCCCCATCCAAACACTCTGCCTTGGTGCCAAAATGTCTCACTCTCCTTTGTCTTGCTAAATTGCTCAATCTAAACCTGCCCTGCCTCTACGCTATTTAACCCCTGCTATTTTTCCTCTCTCCAGCTGCCTGCCCTTGAACAGGGCTGCTTCAGCTTCCCCACGGTCGGCCGGAACTCAGCCGACCAAGACCAGGACGCCTCCCTGCAGCTCCTTGGAAGGTACGGTGACAGTGCAGCCAATTAGAACACGGGGGCTTCCAGCAAACCCGCTCCGATTGGCCAGGACTTTTTCCCCTGCTTTTGCCTCATGGTGCTTTTTACAAATAAATTTAGCTGCAACTAAGCAAAATCCAGCTGTCTCATAGAAGGATTTTTGGCCCTCCCACCCACTCTACTGATTAAATGCACCTATTGTCCACTCACATTCTCTCTCGCTCCATCATTGGTTAGTAAGCCTAACAGCACTCGCTCCCTCATTGGCTAATAAGCCTAGCAGCACTGCTCGCTCCCTCATTGGCTACCTAAAACCCTCATTTCCTCTGCCCCCATTGGTTCCTAGTCCTTATAGGTCCATATAATTTCCCTGCCCCCGCATCGCAGCCCTCCACCTTCTCCACTAAGTAATTACAGCACCTACCTTCCCCGCTAAGTAACCACAGCAGTAGGGTCTTCCTAGCACCTGATCTGCGCCATGATCCTTCTATCAGGCCACCTGACCCTGCTCATCCTTATTCTCTTCTCCCTCCATCCCTTCCTTTCCAACATGCCACCAACCTCTCCCATGCCCCCCTCCCAAATCCTGCCAAACCTCGTTGAGCTCTCTCACCCCTCCAGCCCGGCGTCCACCTCCTCTTTCACCCAAGCATGGACACACTCTGCCATACGTCTCAGTCCATTTCTTTTCAACCCATCGCTTCTCTGGGTCATTTTTCAACGTATTCCCTTATGCCCAGCTCATACACGCCATCAATCTAAGAGACATCCGCTCGCAGTCAGTCATATACAGCTATTCACTCACTACCTAACTCTCACTCTCCTGCTCCTTGCAGCAGGTGACATCCACCCTAACCCTGGCCCCAATACTACCCCCCCCATGCCCCTCTCCAACATCGGCCTCTTCTTCACCTCAGTCTGGGCACCTTCTCCCATGTGGCCTGCACCTCCTGCACCTAAATATAAGAAGCCTTGTCCACAAGCTTGACTTCCTTCAGGTTCTTGCCATCCACTACACTCCAGATATCCTCACCGTGTCCGAAACCTGGCTCAACAAAAACATCAACGACTCCTCTGTCACTATCCCAGGCTTCACTATGGCCCGCCAGGATAGAGCCTCTAAAGGCAGTGGAATAGCCATCTACGTAAATTCAGACTTGCACTATTCAGTGGTCCTGACCAAGTCCGAACCCAAAGTCCTTGAAGTAATACTAATTCAGCTTATCCTTCCCTTCTCGCTACCAGTCTACATTGCTGGGATATACTGCCAACCTAGTACACCAGCTTCTGCTGTCACCGACCTCCTCAATCAAATCTCCTGCCTAACCACGACAGGGGAACTCTACATTATGGGGGATCATAACCACAATTGGCAGCTCCTGCCCTCAACAAAACCAGGACTGAAATTTCCACCCTAAACCTCTCACAAATCATTACTGAGCCCACCCAACTTAACCTAAAATCTGGTAACCACTCACTCATTGACTGGGTCCTTACCACACCCCACCTCCCACTGGGTCAAACAAGCCGGTATTCTTCCTGACTCCCTCAGCAACCACCACGTAACCTTCTTAGTGCGTAAAATCCACCTCCCAAAATCCCCCATTAAATTTGTAGTCCAATGCTCCTATAAATCCCTCAATCTAGCCCCTGTATTAGATGACCTTGCACTAGCAAACTGGGCCCCTGCCCCTCCTACGATCTCCATTGATAATGCCTTCCTACACTTTAAAAAAATGTTCCTCAGCGTCTGGAACACACACACCCCACTGCGTCATACAAGAATATGAGGAAACCACCTGCCTTGTATCACCCAAGAACTGATTGCATGTCAAATCGCATGGGACAAAGCCTGGAAAACGCATAAATCCTCACGCCTCCCACAACACCTTTCCACATACTGCACGCTCTGTAACAAGTTCACCAGAGCCACTCATCTTGCAAAAGCAGAGTACTTCAGCAGCTCCCTCCAGTCAAAACTAAATAAACCCTCAAAATTTTGGAAGGTCCTTCACTCCCTTTTCACCCCACCGGCTGCCAATCCCACTCCATTGCTAAATGTTAATAACTCTCTCCTATCACAGCCCACAGTAGTCACCACTGAGTTCAATGTGTACTTCTCCACTTGTGCTGCCACACTCCTCTCTTCCCTGCCCAACACTACACCTCTTGCACCACCTACAGACATAAAGACCCAGACTAGACCTCGCTCCTTTTCCTTCAAAGATATCTCTGCAGCTGAGGCCCTAGATGCATTACTTTCTCTCAACCCTTCAAAAGGCAAATCCCCAGATGGATTAGACCCCAAACTTCTATACCTCTCCTCCCCCGCTATAGCAACTCCGCTTGACAAACTCCTAAACCAATCCTTTGCTGCCATTCCCCATGCATTGCAGCACACCATTGTCATCCCTCTGCCAAAAGGAGGTGCCCCACCTCCCCCTCTTACTACCGCCCTATCTCCCTCCTCCCAGCCCTAGCAAAACTACAAGAGCACCTTGTGCTCACCCAACTTACCTCCTTCCTCACTGACTCCAAATTATTCACACCATTCCAGTCTGGCTTCAGGAAGGGACACTCTACCAGCTTCTCCCTGATAAGGATTACAGACACTATCCTGACAGGCATGGACAGTGGACTGATCACCTCAGTCGTTTTTGTCGACCTTGCAAAAGCCTTCGACACTGTCTCCCACCCCATACTGCTCTTGAGTCTCACTGAATCAGGCCTCTCTGTCGCAGCCACAAACTGGTTTAGATCATACCTCTCTGATAGAACTCAGTCTGTTAAAGTCTCAAATGCGATCTCCACCCCCCTTCCCATAACTACCGGTGTCCCACAGGAGTCGGTTCTTGGTCCCGTTCTGTTCTCTATATTCCTAAATGACCTGCCACTCATCTGCTCTACTTCCTCAATCCACATGTATGCAGATGATACTGTACTCTACTACTCGGGCCCCACCCCTGATGTGGTACAATCAAACCTCCAAGCTGACTTCAACAAGGTACAGCAATGGTTTAGCTCGCACCAGCTCTCCCTAAATGCAAAAAAAACTGTCACTATGACCTTCAGCACACAACAATGCCTGGCCAGACTCCCCTCCCTTCCCTACTTCACCACCCTGGATGGCCAAAAACTTGAAGATGTCTCCTCGTTCCGTTACTTGGGGGTCTGGCTCCACAGCCATCTCTCCTTCTCTGACCACATCGATGCTATCTCAAAAAAATGACACCCCATGCTCAGTGCACTATATAGGAACTGCAGCAGCCTCCCTTCCCGAGTCCAGCGTGAACTGGTCCTGAAGATGATACTGCCCTCCATCGACTACTGCGACATTGTATACAGTGCAGCCCCTAAGTCCACCCTATCTAAACTGGACACACTTTGTGATGCCTTCTGCCGCTTTGCTCTCGATGCCTCTCCCCTCACCCACTACTGTGACCTCTACTGAGCCTTGGCACTACTGTCCCTCGGAAACCGCCACATCTCTCACTGTGCTAAATTTGTCTCCAACCTATGGCTCGGGTCCATCCCCTCCTACCTTGCCACCATGCTCACAGATGCCCCACCCCCCCATCATCTTAGATCCAGTGACTCCCGCCAACTTTCAGTCCCTCGGCGGAAGACCTCTGCTGGTCAAGCTGCCTTCTCACACCAGCTACCCAAGCTCTGAAACGCCCTCCCACCACAAATTCGGCACTCCTCCTCTTCCTACTCTTTGTCTACTGCCTAGCAAACTTCCTTACTACAAATTGCTCCTGTCCCTGAACCTGCTATGCCCCACTATCCCCTCCCCAATGCCTGACTAGCGGCCTTAGACTTGCTACAGAAGCTGGCATATAACCCCAACCTTGCACTTATATTCTGGGCCTATTTTGCCCTATGTACTGTGTATAACTGTGATATACGTCCTCTGTTGTTTACAGCTGTTACTACTGTACTAATTTACCTTGTCTGCTGCTTCTTTGTCACAAAAATTGTTATTTGATACTATAATATCCTAAGCATTCAATGTGCGCTGCTTGTATTTTCATGCAGTCATGTATCCTTATGCTGCCTTTTATTTGCTTCTGTTAACTGTTTACTTGATAACCTGTGTGTAGTCATATCCATGTGTATCCCCTCACAGTCGCACCGGGAGACGAGCATCTTGTTGCTCAGTGTGCCTTTCCTGGTGAAACAATTGCAATAAATAAATAAATAAAAATAAATAATCACTGCTGGTTGTAGATCAGGCACTAGGTAGAACTTGACAGTAGCTTGCTGTGAGCCAAAGTGTGGCTTGAGATGGACCACACCTGTGATAGGTACTGTAGCAGTACTTGCTGTGATAATGTACTTTAGGTCGTCTGGAGAGACATTAGGTAAGTGATGAATAGCTTGGTTGGTCATAATACTGTTGCTGATAACTGAGATTTCTGCTCCAGTGTTGACCAAGGCTTGCATGGACCAATCTCCAGTGGTTACTGGGACATAGTTTGCTAGGAGTGGTGATCTGATGACAGGTACCTTTGACCCTGGAAACGAGAGGGTGCCAGAGTGCACAACTGGAGAATGTGGTTTGCTTGACTTGTGAGAGTCAGAGGTGCGGTCATGTGAACTTTTCTTCTGATCCTGGGAGTATTTGCGATCATCCTGCTAATTGTGCTGCCTGTGGTGGGTGTCCTTGGGTACCTTAATTTCTGTTGCGATGCTTTAGCTTTCGGCAGACAGCAGCAATGTGTCCTCTGAATCCACACCACTGGTAGGTCACAGGATCACGTGAAGGTGGATTCAGATCATGTGGCTGTTGAAATGGTCAAAGAGCATTGACAGAGGTAGCAGAAGAAGCAGTTGAGCTGAGGAGCAGACTATTGACAGTTGTGGTGAGGTGCCTATCATTGATTGCTGCTGCTGGACATGTTGCGAGTGTAGTTAACTGTGATGACTGAGGTGCTTGTACATTAGTGGCCTTGGACAATAATATGGACTCTTGTGCAAGTCAGGCAGCTTGGATTGTGTCCATCCAGGTTACTGGTTTCTGCTGGATGACATAAGGCCGGAGCTGAGGAAGCAGTCCCCAGACAAGGGTTGTGGTTAGCTGTTTCTCTGTTTTCTGCAGATGTTTGTAGTGTGACTCAATGTCCACTATGAATGCTTTGAGAGATTCAGAGGGCTGCATGGTATGTTCCCACAGCTGTTATTCCAATAACCAGGGCAGATGTGCTTGGACAAAATGGTCTTTGAAGGTTGCATACAGAGTGGCAGTATATCCTTTGACTTGCTCTGGAAGTGCACTGAACCAGTAAATGGCAGTCCCTCTCAGAAGCAAGTGCAAGGCATTGGAAATACACAAAGGATCAGTCCAACCATGTAAGGAAATCCAGGCTCGGAATTGCTCAAGCCAGTCAACAGTGTCTTCATGAGGCAAGGCTGAGAAGAGTAGTGGCTGTAGGCTGGTATGGACCGTGGACTGGGGTGAAATAGTTTTAATGTAGGCAAGGTCATCTTGAATGGTTTGCATAGCTGGTGTTCTTTGAGCTGAGATGGAAGACTGGATGTTGTGCAGGATGGTTTCTATTTTGTAACCCACACCCTTAAAGTGGGTGAAGGTAGAACTCGGGACACTCTGGCGACCGTATTTGCATCATCTTTGAACATCGTGGTTGGAGACAGGCTTCGTTTCACTGAGCAAAGGTTGTAAAGATGAGAAGGAGTTGCTGTCATGCAGGAGACGGGGTATTATGGAGTAGATGAAGTGCAGAGAAGAAAATATTTTTGTAGACAAAGTACAATTATTTGTAAGCCAAGTCCCTCAAATGATGTCTTAATAAATAATTCCAACTCAGTTTGTGTTGTCTGTTATCTGAATAAAGATTTTGTTGCAAAAATCCGCTATTTGTTGCAGTGTCTGTTAATTTCAATAGGTTTACAGGGCCTTCAGAAAGTATTCACCCCCCTTGGATTTTGTCACATTTTGTTGTGTTACTACCAGAATTGGTAATGCATTGAAATGATTTTTGTCCCCCTTGATTCACACAGCATACTCAACAATTTAAAGGGGCAAAAATATTCATATTGTGTAACAAAAATTTATGAAACATTAAAAACTGAAATATCTTGTTTACTTAAATATTCCCCGAGTCAATATTTGTAGAAATGCCTTTGGCAGCAATTACAGCTTTGAGTCTTCTTGGGTATGTCTGTATCAGCTTTGCACATCTGGATTTGGGGATTTTTGCCCATTCTTCCTTGCAGATTTGCTCAAGCTCTGTCATGTTGGATGGGGAGCGTCAGTGAACCGCAATCTTTAAGTCTTTCCACAGATTTGCAATGGGATTCAAGTCTGGGCTTTGGCTGGGCCACTCAAGGACATTCACCTTCTTGTTCTGAAGCCACTCCAGTGTTGCTTTGGTTGTATGCTTGGGGTCGTTGTCCTGTTGGAACATAAATCTTCGCCCCAGTCCAAGGTCTATTGCAGACTGATGCAGGTTCTCCTCAAGGATGTGCCTGTATTTGGCTCCATTCATTGTTCCCTCTATCCTGACAAGTGCCCCAGTCCCTGTCACTGAAAAACATCCCCATAACATGATGCTGCCAGCACAATGCTTTATGGTAGGGATGGTGTTACATGGGTGATGAGTTGTGTTCGGTTTGTGCCAGGCATAGCGCTTTGCATTCAGGCCAAAGAGTTCAATTTTTGTTTTATCAGACCAGAGAATCTTTTGCCACATGGTCTCAGAGTCTGCCACGTTCCTTCTTGCAAACTCCAGGCATGCTATTATGTGGCCTTTTCTCAGGAGTGGCTTCCTCTAGCTACTCTCCCATAGAGGCTACATCTGTGAAGTGCTGCAGAGATTGTTGTCCTCTGGACAGGTTCTCCCATCTCAGCCATGGAACTCTGTAGTTCTGTCAGGGTGGTCATTGGGTTCTTGGTCACTTCTCTGACCAAGGTCCTTCTTGCCTTGTTGCTCAGTTTGGGAGGACAGCCTGCTCTAGGAAGAGTCTGGGTGGTTCCATAATCTTTCCATTTCCTAATGATGGACTTGACTGTGCTCCTGGGAACTTTCAACACCCTAAAAATGTTTTTATACCCCTCCCCAGATCTATGCTTCCTCACAATTCTATCACTGAGTTCTACGGACAGCTCCTTGGTCTTCATGGTAGAGTTTCTGCTCTGACATGCACTGTCAACAGTGGGACCTTATATAGACAGGTGTATTTCCTATGAAATCATGTCAACCATTTGAACTGACCACAGGTGGACTCCATTCAAGTTTTAGAGTGATCTCACAAGGAAATTGGATGCACCTGAGCTCAATTTGGAATGTCATAGCAAAGGGGGTGAATACTTATCAAATCAAGACATTTCAGGTTTTTATTTTAAATTACATGTACAAAAAATTCCAGAAGTTTCATTCCACTTTAACATTATAGAGTAATTTGTGTAGATACGTGACAAAAAAATCCCATATAAATGTATTTTAATTTGAGTTTGCAACATCACAAAATGTGACAAAATCCAAGGGGGCCAATACTTTCTGAAGGCATGGTGCCATTGATTTCTATGGAGTGAGGTTATTTTAGTGCCCTTCACAAGATGGCTGCCAAACCGTGACATACAGTTCCTGTGTTTTGACTGTAGCAAGATGGCCACTTTGATTTCTCAGCTCCGGTTTTATTTATTTAGTGTTCATTTACTTGTTGTATTGCCCCTTTTTTTTTAAAATAAACTGCTGTGCTCCCAGTATGACTTTTCGTGTGCCCCACGTTTTTAGTTTTGTTTGACACCTCTGTCTTTATTTGGTAATCTTTTGCTGTGTGATACTTTTTGTCATGTGGCTGAGCAGGGAGAGGGAATGCAGAGGTTTTGTGTGGCTGCAGAGGCAGATTGGGAGGAGTGGAGCATCACCAGCAGAAAACAAGAAGTTCTTATCACTCTGTACAGATAGTTGATAAGACCCCATCTGGAGTACTGCATCCAGTTCTGGAGATACCATCTCCACAAGGACATAGACAGGGTGGAGGCAGTGCAGGGAAGGGCAACTAAAATGGTGCAGGGTTCGCAAGAGAAGCCATATGAGGAGAGACTAAAGGAGCTTAATATGTATACCTTGAGGAAAGGGGGGGGGGACATGATTGAAACTTTTAAGTACCTCAGTGGAATCAACAAAGTCCAAGAGGGTAGCATCTTTCAGAAAAAAAGATGTGCAAGAACAAGGGGACACAATTTGAAGACAGAGTGGGGATGGCTCAGGGGCAATGCGAGGAAGTATTTTTTCTCAGAGAGGGTGGCGGACGCATGGAACCACCTTCCTGAGAAGGTTGTGAGGTCTAAAACTGAGGGAGAATTCAAGAATGCATGGGACAGACATAAGGCAATTATTGTGGGGGTAGGAAGAAATATGCTGTTGGTTAACTAGGATCTGCAGCTTATCCAGTAGGTAGGGGAATGGGCAGACTAGGTGAGCCAAGCGGTCCTTATCTGCTGTCAAAGTCTGTGTTTCTATAGAGCTGAGTGACTATGAGGAGAAGCCTAGTAGGTGGTAGCACTGATGAGAGAAGCTGCCACAGGGACTAGGGCAGAATGCGTTGTGGAGCAGAGATGTGGCAAGAGGTAAGAGAGCCAAAGCAGAAGCGATCAGTGCGGCAGGGCTAAGCCGTGATGTGGAGCAAGACTGGACTGTGGTCCTGAATGGCAGCAGTCTTTTCGGGCCGTGTTGGGGAGTAAGCTGGAGGGTCTCAAGGTAGTTTTGGTGGCTTCGTTTGTTGGGAGCAGATGGGCGGACAGGTTGTCGGAAAGTGTGAGGGGCTGCGTGGCAGCAGGGAGACCTTGTGGAACAGCAGTCCACTTGGAGTGGCTCTGAGCCGCAGTTTGGCAGCAGAGTGAGTCGGGGTGCCAAGTGCAGAACTGGCTGAGCAGGTAGTGTGCTGCTGGGTGGGTGAAACACTGTCACTGTGGCTCCATATGGTAAGGAAGCTGAGCGGCTTGTGGTTGTGTTGCAAGCAGCTACAGGGGAAGGGGAGAGTAACTGCAGCATATTTTTAGGTATGTTCTCCTTTTTTGGTTTTCTTTACTGTAGCTGTGATCCCCTGCAGAAGAGGCACTGTGGCTGCAGCCTGGAGGTGGCTGTCAGAATCGAGCAGTTTAAATGAGCCCTGCCATGAGGTAGGAGGGTGCAGTTTGAAGCTCTGTAGAACATAGGGCTTGGAGAAATTTAACTTGATGACTGTTCATTTATTAAGCTGAATAGCAATGTCAAATAGTTTTCCCTTTTTACAGCTCAGTACAGTAAGGCACGATATAGTCATTCTTCTGCAGGCAGGCCTGTGGTGCAAGTAACAGTCAAGCTGTTCAGACATACTGGGACAAGTGACTTGGGGTACCAGCGATGCAGGCAAGCAAGATGGGGTCCGGTCAGCAGAAGGGCTGCATTCACCACCATATGTGGCATTTTGGTGTTGGTCTGCCACCAAGGAACCTTACCTTCTCTTCAGACCTGCCAAGCCCATCTCTTGCTGCTGTAGAGGACCCCTTGCTGGACTGTACAAACTGAGATGGACACAAAATAATGACTATACAATGGGGTATGAAAATCCTGTAACCTCATTGGTCAAAACACGTCACATGACTGTGATAAGTCCTCCAGTATACCCACTGTAAATGTTTTATATCACTATAAAAACAAAAAAACAAGTTGAACATTGTATAATAGCAATATACCATGACAGGGAGTGGGTATATGGGTGGATTTATCACTTCTGGTGTGGTTAAGTCACTTGGCTGCGCCTTGTGACCAAACCACACCAGGTGTGGTAAATCCACCAATATACCCACTCCCTGCCATGGTATATTGCTTAAACAAATACTGTTTATTATTGTACTGCAGAGACATCAGCAGGTAATTTTATCTCACCGTGAGGTTCAGACACAGACTGACTGACAAAAGGGGTTTCTAGCCCCCGCTAAGGCAGTAATTAGAATACAAATTATCATAATGACCCTATAATTGCTACATTGTCCTAAGTTCTCAAAGGGGTGGTAGCTATCATTAGCCCCATGCCTAATGCGTCCTCCACAATAGGGAGGGGGTTTGCTAACAGAAGGAGGTGACTCCTCCCCTATACAGTTCCCTTGTCAGACCTCACCAGGAGTACTATCTACAATTCTGGAGTCTGCATCCTAAAGAGCAACATATAATAAAAAGTATAAAACACTAGATTTATACCAGTTATGTTTTACTTTATTATTTTCTAGTTTTTTTTTTTGTTTGTTTTTTTTTTTACCTTTCCCTTGTCGTTGGTCTATGAAGTATTGTAGATAATGCAGCAATTATTTCACTGAGTCAACATGTATCTGACTCTCCCCTACTAATCACACAAAGTTCTGTTTCTTTTTTTTTAAATATCTTTTTATTAAAAAAAAATTTTCCACATACGTACATAATGGAAGTTTCATTGTTTCTATAGGCAATATAGAGAATAACCTCTTTTACATAGGCTTCAAGGTCAACATTTCTGTTATAGAATTAATGAGTATAATTATCAATGGACAGTAGTTTGTATAATGATGACTGGACAATCTATTCTCACCTTGTATATAATATGCTTAGATAAAATTAGGCTTATGATGGGGGACACAAACATTATATTATTCTCAGGTTTAGCCCGGCCTTTAGTAATATGTATACTTAACTTTAGTTTTTTATGGACAAAAGTTTGGTTCTTCGGTAGATATATGATGGATCCAGCTCCTCCACTTCAACATGTATGATGTGGCCCCTCCTCGCTGCTCAGCATTGAAGCTCTCTGTTTTATACATTTCTGACATTATTTTTCTCCAGTCTTGAACAGTTGGGATCTGAGCCCCCATCCAATGCCTGGTGATAGCCTTCTTGGCTGCAGTATAACATATATATAATATAGTTCGTCCCCAGAGGGGAGCATGGTCCGGATAAACTCCCATAAGAAATTGTTCAGTTGTGAGTTCTATAGATTCCGTAAACAAGGTTGTTAGTTCATTTTGGAGTGTTAGCCAAAAGGGCATGAGGTAAGGACATGACCAAAACACATGACCCAATGTGGCAGCAAGGCATCCATATTCCCTCCAACATTTCCCATACCTCTCCGGAAGGTATTTCATTAGTGTCGATGGGGCCCTAAAATATCTGGAGCGGCATTTCCATGCAAATTCCCTCCAGTAGGGGGAGGTGATGGATTTTATCTCAATTAGAGAGGATCTAGACCAGACATCTATGGGTATTTCAATTTGGAGATTTTTATTCCACGAGCCTAATATGGAAGCTGTGGAAGTAGGAAGCCCATTCCGAAGCTCTCAGTATATAAGGCCTATTATGTGGGATCCCAGGTTTCCCTTATTTGCTTCTATGAAAAGTTTTAATAATTCTGGCATTGGGGTGGGCAGAGCAGGGGGTATTGTGGTGTTTTGGAGGATGTGGTTTCGGATCTGAAAATATCGAAACCTTTCTGTGTTCTTTAGGGGAAATAAGGATTGGAGTTTATCAAATGGAATGATTCCCTCCGTAGAGAGGAACTGGTAGATATCGGATATACCGATATCTTGCCACAGTGAGAAGGTATGATCCATATAGATAGGGGTAAACTTGTCGACTTGGGATATTCATTTACAATATTCATATATTTTTAAGCTAGGCCCTGATTTTCTAATCTGCTTCCAAATGTTATAAGTCTGAGATGTTATTCCTGTTAGAACTGAGGGACTAAGGGACCTATCATCTGACAAAACAAGATCTTCTTAATATCATATAGATCATTGATCTGGAATTCTATGGTTTTCCATGGAGAATTATAAGAGTCAGTCACCCGTAGGATCAAAGTTCTTAAGAACGCTGATTGGGCGTATAGATGGAAATCTGGAAGATTCAATCCTCCCTGGGATAAAGAAAGTTTTAGGATGTATAATTTAATTCTGGGATGGTTCTTTCCCCATATAAAGTTCAGTAAGATTCTGTTCCAGGATGTGAAGTAGAATTTTGAGGGGAAGAAGGGGATGGTCTGGAGTAAGTATAGTATCCGAGGGAGGATATTGATGCAGATTATTGAGATTCCCTGGTGAAGTGGAGTATATACTGAGGTCCACCTATCTAAGTCAGCCTGAATCTGTACTGTTAGGGGTTCGTAATTAATCACTTCCAGAACTCCCAGATCGATGGGAAGGTGGAGGCCTAAGTATTTTATTTTAGAGGCCCGCCACCTGAATGGGAAGGTCTTTTTTAGCCAAGAAGATAGAGAGAAGTTAAACGCTAAGATTTCTGTTTTGTTTATATTTAATTTAAAATCAGATAATTTTTCAAACTGGGATAAGATCTTCCATGTTGCGGGGATGGATTGCGAGGGAGACAGTAGGGTCAACATTATATCGTCTGCAAACTTTCCTATTTTGTATTCTTGTTGACCTATTGGGATTCCTTCTACTGAGGGGGTATTGTGAAGCATGGCTGCCAGGGGTTCTAAAAACAGGGCAAAAAGGTAAGGGACAATGGGCAACCCTGTCTTGTCCCCCTCCCTAAAGAAAAAGGCTAGGATAGTGAGCCATTAACTCGGACATAGGCCTTAGGGGACGTATATATTTTTGTTAAGCATGTTATAAATTGTGGGGGGGAAATGAAATATTTTAAGGGTTTCCCATAAGAAGGGCTATGACACACGATCAAATGCCTTTTCCGCGTCTAAGCTTATAAATACCGAGGGAGTTTGTCTGGTACGTACATATTCCTGTAGTAGAAGAGCTCTACAGATATTATCAGATGTGTTCCTACTTTTAATAAAGCCGGATTGGTCCAGGTGTATAATATGGGGAACTATCATTTCAAGTCTGGTTGAGAGAATAGCCATACAAATTTTGTAATCAACGTTTAGTATCAAATTGGACGATACGATCCTGGATCTGAGGGGTCTTTGTTAGGTTTTATTATCGGGGCTATAGTTGCAAAATCCGGGGGCAGGCCACCATGTGAGATCTCATTAAAGAGAGCATGACGTTTTGGGAGCAGACCTTTTTCTACTTTTGACATCTATGTTTGTAGGTACCTGGTTGTCCATGACAATTTGCTTTTTTAGCTCATTGACTTTCCAGGTTTCTCAAAATAAAAATATTTCTATATACCAAATGAATCAGTTTTATTACTGGAAAAAAATACAAACAAAATGAATTAACACATAAAACTAATCAATAAGCTAATTTATTGAAAATAATAAATTAGCTTGAAAATGAATTAATTTTGAAAACATTCTAAAAAATAAAAAAAAACTAATTGGTTGTTAAACAAATTAACCATGAACCCCACAAAATAACCAGTCTAGTTTTTTTTTAGCTTGGTCCACCACCCAAACCACACTGCCACCCAGGACTGCCTCATCTGGATGTGTCCTCGAGGGGGGGGGGTTAGCTTGCTAGTAGTTCAAAATTTGCAGTATTGGCTTTTATATAACTGACCCATTTTGGACTAACGCCACTCTGTTAATGCAACTTATCCTTTTTTTTTTCTTCATGTAGGTGTTTTCACCTCCTGTGTCTGGCAGGGCGGGTACATCAACCCGGTCCCCAGCAACCTCAAGCCAGCTCTCCACCTCCCTCAGCTCGTCCCCGGTCTTCAAATTCTCCATGAGTTCCCCTCTCATGGCAGGCTGATGAGGGAGGCCCCCCTTCCCAGTACAAGAAGTCCAAATCAAACTGGGTCATGCACAATGACGGTGCGGGTACAGAAGCAGTTGGACTGGGCTTCATGAAGCCCCCCCCCCCCGACTTACCATTTTCCACTTTTTCTGATTCCTCTGCCCCTACTGTGGAGCATCAGACTTGTGCGTGGAGACATACCCATGTGACTTTCCATGCAGATCCTTCCCATAGTTTGTGCCTCCAAGACCTGCCCTACCCCCAGGCCTCCATCTGGGGGTAGCCAAGGCTGGGCTGACAAGCCTCCCCATCCAGGGAGAGGGCAGAATTCCCTTGGACACTCAATCCTCTCCCTTCCCGGCCAACACTCTGACAACCCGAGTCCGTTCCCAAACCCAGGATGTCGGTGTGGGAAAAGGTAAGGCACCTCAACCCTTTTCACTACTGGTCCAGCAATACAGCTTGTGTTTGTACATGCTATCTAATCACAGCAGTTTTAGTAACACTCCTTCATAACCACAAAGAACAAAGTTTATACATCTTCTCAGTCAGTTATTGTGTTATTTTAGAGTAAGTTTCTTTATTCCACTAAAATACAATAGTTCAGCTTGTAATTTTCCATCACACACAGGCATGCTGGTCAGCATAACAAGGTAGCTTTTAAAAACACATTTACAATATACTACATATTATACATTATTTCACTTCACGGTTGTCAGGAATGCTAGGACAGGCTACCATAGAGATAACTCCAGCTGTTGTGAGGTAAACAGGGGATGATGCTGATCAGGTGATCAGTTCTAGGGCGATAGGGATATGTAGACTAGTACCAGGAGAGGCATCAGTACAGCTTGCTCTAGACACCTTCGGTTTACTACTTTCAAATTAGTCCCAAAGCCTGACAATGTCCCTTTAATAAACAAGTAATCGTCTCTTAAATCAAATCTGGATAGAAAGAGAATAATATTTGCAGAATCGTAACAAATGCTCAGATTGTTTTTACTATCTTTGTCTGGGAAAGGCACACTGAGCAACAACTTGTTCCCGGGTGTGTTTTGAGAGCACAAGGACATTAAGTGACTTACTCTGAGTCACACAATACACAAGCAGAGCATGTTGGAATCAAATCTCGTTCTGCTGAATGAACCAAGCTTGTTAACAGTTCTTTGCTTTAATCGCTAGAGAAGGACAATGTGTCTTAACAGAAAACTTCAGGCCCTGGAACAAGCAGAAACATGGCAGTTCTACATTGCATGAAGAGGCAAAAATGTCTATCTGGGTGACCAGATTTTCGGAAGATTTATTTAAAATTTGGTAACTGGTAAAGGCACGCTGAGCCAAGGCTCATTTCCAGGTGCGATCCGGGGTAGGGGACAGGGACAATAATATGACATTGCATACAGGAGAATATACATACAAA
This sequence comes from Neoceratodus forsteri, assembly GCA_016271365.2. Classification (NCBI taxonomy): domain Eukaryota; kingdom Metazoa; phylum Chordata; order Ceratodontiformes; family Ceratodontidae; genus Neoceratodus; species Neoceratodus forsteri. The sequence continues at coordinate 1,052,806,482 of CM028129.1, forward strand.
GAAAATGCCATAAATACAATATTTACATAGATGTGGAAACATTAAGCCTTATGGCTAGTACATAGGCTAATACAGCAATGAATACAGTATATACATTGTTGTGAAGACATTGCACGTTGACTTCTGGTTCCGGCACGATCGGATAAGCAGCACGCTGTAGGGGCTCTCCGTTTCCTCAAAACTAAATCAGACACCTATTTCTCTCAGACTCCTCGGATTTGAAAACTATACCCCTAAACTTGGGGGTCCACAGTCAGGAATGTCAAACACTCACCGTAACCGCTTCCAGGCATTTGCAGACATGGCAGAGGCAGAAGACCCATGCTTGAATGACTTGGAGTTCCACACAAGGCCTAACGTGGGTTCATCTAGGAAAAAAATCCTCCTCCTCATCGGCCACACAAAAAAAAAAAATCCTCACCAGAGGGTAACGTGGACGCTATCCTGAAAGCTACTGCTGACTTTCGCAGCAAGGTCCGCGAGACAGTGCAAGACATCAGTTCGGAGATGGGAACCCTACAAACAAGGATGGCTGAGGCCGACCACCAGATATCCAAAAATACAGACAAGATCGAAGCGCTCGAGACCTCCATTAAAACCCCTAGCAGCTGAACAACTAGCCATAGCCTCCCGGCAGGAAGATGCAGAGAACCGGGACAGACGCTGGAATATTCGCATCTTTGGTATCCTTCAGAATGAGGAAGAGAATGACACACTGGCATATGCGAACTGCCTCCTCTGGCTGGTATTAGAACTTGACCCTAGCCTCCAGTTAGACATAGAACAGGTACAGAGAGCCCTCGGCCCCAAACTCATGCATCCCAATGCAAGGCCCCGCTCTTTTGTAGTGCGCATGTTAAGCTACCAAACTAAAGAACTCCCACTTTGAAAGGCCTGGCAGAGGGGCCAGGTGATGTTAGACCAACATTGATTACTGTTCAATAATGACTACGCACCCTGTACCCAGCACCAATGGAGGGATTATAGCCCCTTATTTCCAGCATTAAGATCCCAGAAGATTCATTTTCATACGCCGTACCCTGCCAAGCTCACAGTATTTCTACCCACTGGTCAGCAGACATGCTCTACAGCACTCAAGGCAGTGAGGACTTGACTACAAGGGGTATTATCAATAACAAAACCCTGGACTCAGTGAAGTCTCGGCTTGGACAGGGGACTCGATCATCTTCAGAAAGGCTACAAGCAGAAAACATGCCCTTGGCAGAAATCTTGCAGCACTTAAAGCAGTATAGAAATCCCATCCTGGGCACTTGAGGTACAGCAACGGTGATTGTATTTTTTTTAATTTTGGGAGCCTTTCTCCTTGCTGGTCATGGTGGGGGGCCAGCGACTGGGTGCGGGGGAGTGCCTCTGTGGGGTCCTGACAACGTATAATTAAACTTTTATAGTTTTCATCTAATTTGGAACCGGGTTGTCTTTAGGACCTAATATACCCCCAGATGGCAGGGTTAATCCCAGGCTTGGGGGCAATAACACCTGAGGTAATTGCTCTCCTACCCTCTTGACTCAACCTGTAGCCATCTTCCTTCCTCCTGAGTGCCCTCCTTCCTTTTCACTTTATTCAGGTATCGGGGGTTTACGGACGAGCACTTAGCCAGTGATTGTACTCGCAGATTTGGATATTTCCCAGGGAAAGAAATTTTCCGGTTGGATATACACGAGACAATTACTACAGTTATTGCCCTTGCATAGTTCGGGTGCCTACGCTGAATAACAAGGTCGGACTTCCTATCTAGAGACAGCTCGATGCAACAATACAACTTTGGACACCTGAGCTTTCATAACTGTGTGGGTGCCTTAGTGTTCTCAAGGGTCTCTCTCCTTGCTAGTCTTGGTGGGGGGGAATTGGGGCAGGAGGGGTGCCCGCTGGGCTACAGGATCCTAACAACTGCCAGCAATATCCTTATATCTTGGCTCAATTTGGAACCGGGTTGCCACAAGGATCCAGTTCTCCCCCAGATGACAGGGATATTCCCAGGCTTGGGGATTTCATTACTAGAGGTTATTGCTCTCCCTCCTCGTTGATCTGGCTGTGGTCGCCTCTCTTCCTTTGGAGTTCCCTCTTTCTCTTCTCTGCCTCAGGCAGGCCAGACTGGTTGGGGGGGGCGCCCTGTGGGCAAGGGCCCACACAGTGATTTTCCATTTTACATGGGACACTACCCAGAGGCAGAGACCTCACAGTCTGACATTTATGGGACAATTGCTACTAACTTGCTTGAATATGGTTCTAGTCTTGACACAGAACATCAAGGTCAAACTTTTTTACTTGGAGCCAGCTCAGTTTAAGATCAAGCTTTCGGGCCTATGTCCCGCAGCCCAGAGACTATCACGACTTGGGACCTTCAGGAGTTTCAGAAACCTCCACAGAGACCTTGATAATAATGAGGAGAGATGGGCAGGATAATTGCATAACAATTTCTACTATCTCTCTGGTCTATAACCCTAGACACTCAAGCAAAAGGGTTATGTTTACAGGCCCACATTGGTGGGGTAATGCGGCCCACCCTTCCCTCTTATCTACTGGGGCTTATGAGGCGCGGGGGGAGTAACTGTTCGGGCTCCTCCCCTCGTGGCTAAGTTTGGGTTCACCATATTATGAGGCGATCCGCCTCCTAAGATATGCTCTTGGGACCCCACTGGGGACCCAGAGGTTAATTGGTCTCATCTGCCTGGGACGCAACCCCACAAGCAGGTATCAATATTGATATTGATACATTTGATGTCTATAACAAGGAGGAATGGAGAGCCCCACTAACTGGGCTCTTAAACTTCTGGTTATGCCGGCTCTTGTTAAGGGTGAGCTTAGTTTATTGCTCACCCTAATTGGGGTATTATTACTGCTCCCCATGGACTGACCTCCGTGAGAGCAGGTTGGTATCCCCAAACCCCCCTCCTGCCCCCTCGGGGTCCCAGGACAGGAGCTGTTTGATTGTGCTTACTATAAGCACCTCCCACTTGGGAGTCAACATGTATATAAGTTATGGTTGGGTCCTATGGACTTACGGCTGTGTTAAGTTTGATAGCCGCTTGTCCCAGGACCTTTATAGGTTTACACCTATAGACTGGTTATTTGGTAATTGTTTAGGGGTAAGAGGGGGGAGGGTTAGAGAAAATTACTACAATCTGGACTCATCTAAATTGCACATTACTGTGGTTTGGATATGGGGAGGAATTGGGTTTCTCTTTGGGTATCGAATGTTCTGGTTTGTTGTATTCACTAGTTATAGGTTTAGAGAAGTTGGGGAAGGGGGAATATATAAAACACGCAATGGTTTAATTTAAATTTATTGAACTCAATGTAAGCACATGAGGAGTGACCCTTGTCTCTTCTGCCAGCCCTCTCTTGGGTGGAGAGTGATCGGGATGAACCCAAATTCCAAGCATCTAGGGACAGAACAGAAAAATATAATTAGTTGTAAACTGAACCATGGCCACTAACCCTATAAAGAGATATCATGTCAAAGACAAAAAGCATACCTCTATTTCCTCCAGGAGACTCATCTCTCAGAACCTGAACACCAGAAACTGAGCTGGGGGAAAAGATACAGTGTGCATGCTTCATCCTACCCTAGGGGAAGAAAGAGAGGGGTTGCCATTCTGGTTCCTTCTGACACTCCCCTTGAGATAAACAACACTTGATAACCAGGGTAGATACGTCATATTGCAGGGCCCTTTATATGGTCAACAGGTCACAATAGCTAACATCTATTTCCCTTCCCCAGCCCAACTCCAAGTGCTGCGGAAGTTTATTTCCCTTTTACTTAATCATTTACAGAGACTAATTCTGGGAGGAGACTTTAATATGACCCTCTCATCACACCTCGACTGTTCACATCCACATAAGCACCGGTCTAACAAGAAAGTCAAACAATTTAGAAATGCCCTAGACCACCTTGGGATATCTGATATTTGGTGTTGCACTTTCCTTTCCACCCCTGGTTACACTTATTACTCCCCCAGATTTCACTCCTATTCCTGTCCTGATTACTTCTTCACAACTTGTGAACACTTTTCTAAGATATAGGATATATCTATCGGTCCCAAACTGATTTCAGACCATCACCCTTTAATTTTAAGGCTGGACGTAGGGAGAGCACCCAAAAAAACTCAATGGAGAATGAACCCCTTATTATTACAAGATAAAGAATTTCAGGATAAAATCACAAAAAGAGTCCCCCAATTTCTGACTGAAAATGCCCATCCCACTACCACAGAAGCAATCTTATTAAAAGCCACCGTCCGAGGGGAAATAACAGCCTATACCACTAAAAAGAATAGAGAAAGGGAAAGGGAAGCAAAGTACCAGCAACTTTCTGAAGAACTATTAAGCTATCAATTGTTACATAGGGATGGGGACCACAAACTTCTCAGTAAAATAAGGGACAGCAAGGCAGCCCTACAAAACTCTTGGATAATAAGATTCAGCAGGTATTAACATATTTACGCCATGCCACACATGAGGGGGGCTCTCAGGGGGCTAAGAAATTGGATTATAAACTAAGCTCTAGAAAACAAACCTCAACTATTCTAAAAATCAGAGACTCAACTACTGGATGGACTGGCCATACCAAGTCTCATATAGTTCGGACCTTCTCTGAATTTTTTACAAAGTTATACTCAGAGGAAGCAGTATCCACTGGGGTAGACAGAACAGCTTTTCTCTCTTGGTTTAACGTCCCTATACTAGATGAATCCCAGGTGAGACTCCTCGAGGCACAGATCTCCCGATCGGAAATTTTGGGGGCCATTCAAAAGCTCAAACCCGGCCGTTGCCAGGGCCCAGATGGATTCATATCTGAATGGTACCGTAAATTCTTCTCAAACGGTCTCCTCCTGAGTCTACATTCCCTATATACTGAGATAGTTAAGGGAGACTCACCCCCCTTCCCCTTCATGGAGTTATACCATACTGACCCTGATACTGAAACCAAACAATCCCATGGCATACCACCCTATTTCTATTCTAAGTATTGACAACAAGATTTTTACCACCATATGGGCCACTAGAATAGAAAAGCTCCTCTCACACATTATAAACTCAGATCAATCTGGATTTATTAAGGGCAGGACCACCTCTGACATTATTCGAAAAACATAAATCTTCAGGAATACATCCTTAAAAGGCAAATTCCAACAGCCTTCATCAGCCTTGATGCGGAGAAAGCTTTCAATAGGGTGTCCTGGCCCTTCCTTTGGGACACCCTATGGACCTTTCATTTTCCTGCTACTTTTACTGCCTGCTTACAAAATCTAGATACCTCCCCTAGGGCCTATCTGAGAGTCAACTGTGGCATCTCGACTCCAATCCTGGTAGGCCGTGGCACTCATCAAGGCTGCCCCCTTTCCCCATCTTTGTTCACTCTCTACATGGAGCCACTGGCCTAGGCACTTAGAGAGAATACGGAGGTTGAAGGCATACCTATAGCCCAGCAGTAATGCAAAATAAGTTTAGTTACTAACAATGTGCTCCTGTCTCTAACTTCATTAGGCACTTCAATACCTTCTGCCTGGAAGACTTCAAAGCAATTTGAGGAGCTCACTGACTTTAAACTAAACTCTAAAACAGAAATTTTGATACATAATTTCACCCCCCCATAACCTTGAAGAAAGCATATCCCTTTAAATGGCTCACTACAAAATGAAATACTTGGGCATCAACATCCCCCTTAACCCAGAAGTTTTGGAGTTGGTTAATTACGAACCTTTGACCCTTAGTATTGAATATGACCTAACCAGATGGTCCCCTCTACTTTTTACTTTTCACCAGAGAATTGCAACAATTAGAATGAACATTCTTCCCAGACTTCTGTATCTCATTCAAAACCTCCCTAGTTTCCCCTCAACCTTTTATTTCAAATCCTGGGATAAGTTAATCTCCACCTTTATTTGGGGTAACGGGTATCTGAGGATTAGATTGTCCATTCTAAAGCTATTTTGGCTCAGGGGGGGAGTGGGTCTTCTGGACTTCACTTTATATGCAAAAGTGGCCTTTCTCCGCACAGTTTTGATGTGGTTGGTGGAGGACTACCGAACCCGTGGAAAACTCTTGAATTTAATATAAATTACCTATTTGATATAACCAAGATACTTCTCTCCTCAGACAGGCAATCCCTCCCTCCCAGGGTTTTCTCTAAAATAACAGCCCATACATACCTAATATGGAAGAAGCAGAAAAGGACAAAAATTATTCGCCCTGCCTATGAAAACTGTAAACTGATCTCGGAAGATGAAACCTTTCTCCCAATCCTATCTGACTCAATTTTAAAAGATGGAGGCGATTGGGACTGTCTCACTTTTTCAAGTTGCTATCGTCCCAGGGCATAAGCCCCTTTGATATATTAGAGTTTAAATTTAACCTACATCACTCTGACCAATTTTGTTACTTTCAGGTTGATAACCACATTCTAAGAAATACATATATCCAACCGAACCTACCAACCCCGGTGCCTGGACTATTTCAATTTTTTATGACAGCAATACAGGGGAGATTGGATGGTCATCTTATTGGAAATTTATATAAGGCTGTTAGAGAGGGGTCCTTAGAAACTACAACTTCTATTCTGGCTGAATGGAACAAAGATCTTGACTTAGAGGTCTCATGGGAGACCTGGAAGGAGGCAACCTTGTCGGCCATCAAAATGACTTCTTCTACCATGTGGCGAGAGTTTGCTTGGAAGTGCTGGATAAAATACTGCCGCTCCCCAGCAATCCTCAGTAACTACTTACCCGAGAAGAATGGTAGGTATTGGCGCAATTGTGGCTGTCAACACGCCTCACTGGGCCATATTTTTTGGCTATGCCCATATTTGATGCCCTTTTGGTTAGCACTCCAAACAGAAATCTCACAATGTCTGGATGAAACTATAGAACTAACAGCAGAACAGGTTTTGCTGGCCATTTATCCTGATCACTCTCCACCCTGGAAACATACCCTCCTCCCAGTGTTTCTTTTAGCAGCCAAGAAAGCCCTTATCAAACAATGGATGACAAACTCTGTACCATCAGTCACTGACTGGAGATCTATAATGAAACAAATATACTATACTGAAAACCTCAACTCCAGAATTCAACATAAGGAGCCAAATTACATGAGGAAATGGCTGACATGGTCATTGTACCATGCCTCGGTTGACCCTGATTTCTCCCCTTAGACAAGAGAGGCATGATAGGGGACAACAGCTAAAATGGGACTTCTTGGCATTTGGTGGTAAAGCGGGGGGGGGAATGGAGAGATGCAGAGTTTTGTTATGTAGGCTTCCTTGTGGATTGGGGGCCTTGGAGAGAGAGTAATACTGGAGACTATGGACTAATATTCCAGTGGCTAAATATATTCATAGCAATGTAACCCCTTAGGTAAAACTATGAATTAGTACTGAATGTTCCTCACCAATGTGCTATTCTTACCTGAATAGATGTACAGATATATGATATGTGACATAAATGGATTGTGTGTAAAAAAAAAAATTTAATTAAAAAAAAGACATTGCACATTGTGGCTAATATAGCAATGAATGCAAGATTTACATTGATGCGAAGACATTACACATTGTCAAGTATAGGCGATAGGCAATAAGTAGCACTAAAGTCAGGAGATTGCTATATGACAATAGCACAGAGTAGCATAGACAAGTATGTAAGGGGGATTTATACAGTTCAGTCTAAAATTAGCAACTGGGAGACTGTGCAGTAGAGTTGTCTGTCAAGAGCGCAGAGGAGGGAAGTAAGGGGAGGCTGCTGAGGGGTGTAAGAGGGAGATAGACGGAATGAGTTTGGGGGAAGGTGAGGGCGACTAGGGAGGTAGGGGAAGGTGAGACATGATGACTCAGGTGTGAGGAGTAGGACAGCATTAATGGGGGGGAAGGGGAGTAGTCTGAAGTGCTTTTTTAGGGATGCTGCGGTCAGCAGAGTGTGACCTGGGAGAGGGAGGCTGTTTCAAAGGCCTGGGAGCCAGAAGGCAAAACATAATTTCCCCAAGAGTGAGTGTAGTTGGGGCAGAGCAAAGGCGCGGTGGTCGCAGTTGCGCAACAAGAAACCCAAGTTGGGGCAGGGGCTATCAGTGATGAAAGGTAGGAGGGAAGGGTGCCAAATCAGTACTTGGTGATGAAGGTGGCACAGTGAACAAGATGGCAGTTGGGGAAAGATATGGCTCGATAGAGGGAGCAGTAGTGTGTGTGATAAGGGATGTTAGTAGTAAAATGACAGAAGGCATGGAACAGAGGGTCCAACTTTATGTCTAGAGTGGGGAAATAGCTTAGGCTTTACACGATCTCATAAAATTAAAATCAAGACATTCAATGTGAAAACCAATAAAAGAAAAAGTTTCATAACTCAAAGAGTAATTCCAGTATGGAACTCCTTGCCACAGGATGTTGTAAATAGTCCAAGTTTTAATATGTTAAAAAAAAACTTGGACAATTATATGGGTGAAAATAAATATTACTTCCACCCTAGTTAATGGGTGGCGAAGTCATAATGGGCTAGCTCCCTCAACTTTGTATACTACCTATGAACCTATGAATGACTGAGGTGCCGAGCTGTATACCACGTCCATGTAGTCAAAAGATGGGAGGATGTGCTTGGAGATGAGTTCCTTTCTGATGGGGATGAAGAGACTGTCCTTGTGTTTATACAGCATACCTAATTTAGGATGCAGCTTGCTGTGGGTAGCATCAAGGTGGCGGGAGATGTCATAAATGACAGAGCCTAAGAGTTCCTATTTATGGTAAAGTGCACAGGATCAACTTAGGCTATCCACTAGGGCATTCAGGGTACTGGACAGGAACACTGCTGACACAAATATGTCACATTCTATTGCCCAGTTCCAAACACTTACTGCCTCTCTGCAGACAGGATAGGCATGGACTCCGCCTTGTTGGTTGATGTAGTACATCATTGAAATACTGTCGTAGAGATCAGCAGCTGATGCTCCAGAAGAAAAGCAGTGAATGCCTGTAGGTCTTGCAGAACAGCCCTCGTCTCCAGAGTGGTGCTGTGCAGAACCATGTCAAGAAGGGTTCACGGGCCCTAAGTTCTAAAGGAGCCCAGAAGTGCACCCCAGCCTGAACCCAAGGCATCTGTGTTCATCACCAGAAGGGGGATGGCCTGAGGAATGGGGACCCCATCTCCATGTTGGAGCAGTGCACCCACCACAGCAGGGAGAAATGGAGCAGAGGAGTCACTTGTATTAGACATTTCAACTCATTTGAATGCTGTGCCCACTGCACTCAGAGGAACCACTGATGGATCCTCATGTGCAGACATGCTAGTGGGATGGTCAGTATGACAGCCACCATAAGACTGATGAGCCATAAAAGGCATCTGACCTAAACAAAATCACTGGAGGAAACCAGCAGAGCCTGGGCCACCAGTGCTGTACCATGATCTTAAGGCAGAAATGCCAGACCCAGCCCTGTGTTCAGGACAGCCCCTATATATTGGAGTTGTCGGCACGGGGTAGGTACTGACTTCAGTTCGCTGACAGTATACATAACTGGTTGAACAACTGTTTTGTCTGAAACAGTGTATATACAGTTGCCTCCCATGACAGGGCTTTCAGAAGCCAATTGTCTATATACGGGAAGACAGAGAGGCCATCCCTGCAAAGGACAACTGGCACTGCAGCAAAGCAGTTAGAAAAGACATGGGGTGCAGAAGACAAAACAAAGGGCAAGACACAAAACTGATAATATAAGCCCTGGAGCATGAAATACAGGTATTTTCAATAAAACATGGATTCTGACACGGAAGTAGTAAAAGAGGAAGGAGGGACTAATGAGAGACCATTCTAAACTTTTTGTATTTGATGAATAAATTCAGTCCTCAAAGGTCTAATATGGGCTTACATCCACAGTCAATTTTGGTACCAGGAAGTGCTTAGAATAACAGCCCTGCTTTTGTTCTGAAACTGGAACCAGCTCTATTGCTGTCTTGCAGAGCCTTGAACTTCCTCCAGCAGGACGGCAAGATGTCCCAGAGGATACCAATTTGATTTGGCAAAGGAAGGGGGAGGGTCACTGCAGGAACAGAAAGGAGCTCTAGTATGTGTCCTAGATGAACTACCTCTAGGACCCAAGCATCAGTTATCTCCCTCCACATTTGTAGGAAGATGGAGATCTGGCCTCCCACCAAAACATCCTAAGGAGTTCCGTGTAATAATGGCAACTCAAAAAGAGCTTGGACAACAACAGTGATCACAATATTGCTGAAAGTAAAAACGGTGATGTGAATGACAGCAACCACCGCAAACAGCAACAGACACTACCTCTCTATTCTGGGGGCAATATATATTACATTTTTATGCAGGGGCCTAGGCCCTCACATTCCCCATAATAATTATAATCAACTTGGGGGAGGTGGACACAGGAGGAAGGGAAAACTCGGAGGGGGGCTACTGAGGGGGCCAACCTGTAGGCGGATGGACACGGACAGGAGACAACTGGAGATGGAGACTACTGGGGGTGGGCAGCAACCTGCAGGAGGGAACTGGGAAACAGAACTTACAAATACTGAACAAAACAAAAGCTCCCCACCTAGACCTGAACCCGGGTCCACCAGCTTCATGGGTCATGACCTAACCCACTGCACCACTCAGCCAGCTGGGAACTGCCTGGCCAAACACAGCAACATAACCCTATAAAATAATACAGCAAATGTAGGTCACTGAGACACTCGCTGTATACTAACTCTCGCTATGCTTTCACAGTCGCTATTATTGTAGGCACTCAAGCTCAATTTGACTCACCCATATTATGGGATACCATCCTTAGGCCATGATGCTGGAGGAAAGTGAGAGGAGTTAGGAAGTGGTGGAGCAGCGAAGGTGCTGGTAATGGTTGTACATCAGATGCAAAGTCTGCCACATCTAGCAAAGAGTGGCAGCGTAGGTAAATCCCAGAAATTACAGCACAGGCTACAGCATCTGCGGCATCACATCATGAGCAGACCTGAGCAGGTGCTTTCCAGCTTCCTGTCCACTAGCAGCAGTCTGCTAAGCTAGTATCTTGGGGCCATCCGGCATTTTATCAGTCAGTGAGGCCATTGTCTTCTATAGGCAGGTCTGATACTGTATCATGTATGCCTTGTAGTTTGAAATACTTAGGCCAAGGAAAGCAGAGGCAAATGTCCTTGTCCTAATCACGTCCAGCTTCCTTGACTTTATCAGAAAGGAGAGCACTCATGCTTGGGTGCCTTTCATCTATTATGAACAGCCATTATGACTACTGAGTCTGTTTCAGGCTGAGATAAATATTAAGGCTTAGCCATAAGGGCAGGATACTGTTTATCTGCCTTTCTAGGGCTGGCTGGCAACTGGGCAGGTCTATACCAAGCTGCCAAAGCAGCATCCTCTAGTGCTGAATGTACAGGAGGGATGACGACAGTAGGGGAGGCAGACACCTCCAAGAACTCATAAAGGTTCTTCCTGGAGGAATCCCACTGTTCTGTTTCAAATCTCAGTTTGGCCTGCACAAGCTGGAGGAAGGCATGCTCAGGGAGAGACCAAAGAGCATTTATCAAACTCTTTTCTGAGCAGGAAGAAAGAATTGAGCTTGAGCCAACTAGATCCCTTCCTCTTCTTCATTCGTGGCCTCCTCTTCTTCCATTAGTAGGTAGTATTACCCCTGTATATGATCAATGGTGAGGCCCCACCTAGAGTACTGTGTCCAGTACTGGAGGCTCCATCTCTGGAAAGACATAGGTCAGGTGGAGGGGGTACAGAAGAGTGCAACCAAAATAGTGCATAGCCTGCATCAGAAGCCCTACGAGGAGACTCAAGGAATTAAATATGTACTCTCCAGAGGAAAGGGGGGGGACATGACAGGAACATTCAAATACCTCAAAGGTATTAATAAGGTACAGAAGGTAGCATTTTACATAGAAAGAGATGCTCAAGGACAAGGGGTCTTGATATGAAGCTGGGGGGGAGGCTGAGGGGATGTGAGGAAATGCTTCTTCACAGAAAAGGTGGTGGACATCTAGAACAGCCTCCCAGCAGAGGTGGAGGGTACTAAAATGGTAACAGGATTCAAGCATGCATGGGATAGACACAAGGGGACCATAGGTATAGAGCTGGGGGGGGGTAAGGCTGGAGATCAAGTAAGGTCTGCAGTAACTCAGTAGGTAGGGAAATCAGGGCAGACTGGGTGGGCCAAAAGGTCCTTATCTGCCGACAAACATCTGTGTTTCTAAGTACATTTCCTTATATTCTAGATTGTACTCCAGTTCTTTGTTGATGTCAACCATCATAGGGAAAGGGTCGAAGGGATGAGGCGATAATGGAGGAGGAATCAAAGACAGTTATCCCATCGACAGAGCCTGTTAAATGCCTGGCATGGTGGCAGGGATTGAGAACTGTTACATTGATGGTAAAACAGACGATGGTAAGACAGATGGAGGAAATGCTGAGGGCACCGACAAAGGTGCCAACAGATGTGGCAGTGGTATAAAGTGCTGCAAGAGCTCTGACATTGTTTGATAAAGGAGTTGCACATCTACCAGCCCTGAAGGGGTCAACAATGGCAGAACTGCTGATAGCACTGTATCTGATAGCGGTATCAGCTGCTAATCACCCGGAGGGTTAGGTGAGCCAGTGCCAGACCCCAGCACTGGAGTCTTAGAGGGGGTGGCGGCAGGACCAGAGGCCATGGCCTGGGACCTGTCTTTGTCAGACAAATTACCTCTTCTCAGAGAAGAGTGGTAACAGTCCAGGTTTGCGGTCTTCTCTTTTTGCCAGTTCTCCTTCTCCAGGACATGGTGTTTTTCTGCCAATTTGGAGGACTTGTCCTTCTGCTTAGTCAAATCAGCAATGGACACAGTCGACCACAGGGAGTGGCACATTGATGGCAAATCTGGAACAGAAGCAGTTGACAATGGTGATGCCGCCTTTGACGCAGCCAGTTTCTCCATTTCTTTAAGCTTTAGAGGAATTTCTGAAGCCTTTTGTTACGTCTTCTGGTTGCCTGATTAAAGCCCTGGCAAGTAGAGTAGGCTTTAACACTGTGGTCCATGTTAAGGGAATGTATACACATGGAGTGATCATCGCCTTTGTAGATTTTAATGTCACCACAACAATAGAGGAACAGTGGTTCCTTGTCTTTTGATGGTGGCATAAAAGTTTAAAATAAACTTGAGAAGTAGTAGCATTAACAAAACTTTTCTAAGTTCAATGGTATTCTTCTGCAGCAGTGGACCGACAAGCAGTTGACAGTGGGAGAAAGAACTGTGGTATGCTGGGGATGCTCACATTATATAGGCGCAGATGAGTCATGTCAACGTGGGTGACCACAGCCAGCAAACAATTTTCCTGGTGGTTCTGACGCTAATAACTTACAGTTGCATGATGTGGTTCAATGGAGGGAGATCTCCTCAGAGAAGAGCCTAAGTTCATGTCGCTGTCCTTCATGATAAAGAGTAAGAAAGGGCATAAAGAAAATATTGAATATAAGATATTTGTCTCAATATTATACTCTTTCACTTTTCTGAGAAGTGTCAATAGCTTTTTCCCGGAAAGTCCACATGGGAGTCACAGGAATCTATTAAATACACAGCACTACTCTTCCAGCTCTGGTCTACTTTCAAACTGATGTTTATAAGTAATTTTTTGTTTTTTACTTTATAATATCTGTAGAGTCATGCTGCATGTGAAGACCTTTTATACAACAAAAAGGTCTTTACGTGCTGCACACTACCAAAGTAATAGCATTCTGGATCCCAGTTCCAAATCTGAATTTTTCTTGTCTTTTCAAGTGCAGCCTAGTTATCTCAGTAGCACTAGTTAAAGCAATTTACTGAACCAGTGAATTAGTGACACTAATGATCGCTTTTGCCCCCCAACTAAATAGATGTTACTCACTTGTAATCATAGTTCTACTACTAGTGTTCAGTTCACATTAAGGAAGTATCCACTGGGCTTAGTTCAGTCACCAGATATCTTCGAGCTTGACTCTTACCATCTTCCTTGGTGTCGTCCTCTGGCTGTGCCCCGCTTGATATCTGATCAACAGGCTGGAAGCTGTACTCTAAGTAAGTCTTGCCAAGGTAGTTTGGGTGGATGTGAACTGAATACTGGCAGTACAGCCATGGTAACAGGTAAGTAACCTCTATTTCTAACTACCTATATTCAGCTCACTATCCACACTTAGGCAAACCCCTAGAAGTCCTCCGGGAAGGAAGGGACAAAGTGATGACTGAGCTTGTCAGTGCTGTAATGGGATATGAACATGTGCACACTGGACCAGGTGGTAGCGCTGCAGATCTCCTTGATCCAGATTTACCTTGGCAGCAGCAACAGAGACAGCAGTACGCCTGGTGGAGTGAGCCTTCGACCCTTTGGAGCATCTCCTGCCCAGCCAACCCATACCACAGATCAATGCAGGAGGTTACCCATCGGCCAGCTGCCTGTGTAGCTGCCAGTCTGCCCAGACCAGCTTCAGAGTATGTGAGGACTAGCTGGCGGGCCTGTCCATGAACCTCTGCCATGCGATCCCTGTAATACAGTAGCACCCGGTGTACATCTGAGTGGTGCACATGCTTGGCATCCATATCATGCAGCTTCAGGAAGAAGATGGGGAGATATATCACCTGGGTAAGGTGAAACTCTAAGGCCACCTTTGGCACGAACATCACATGGAGGTGAACAACCTTGTCTTTGTGGAAAATTAGATATGGACACGGGGGGGGCAGACAAAATGGCTGGCTAAGGCAGATGTCTTTTAAAGCAGCTCTTTAGGATGCCTGGATACATTTTTAACAAAAAAAAAAAATTAAATAACAAGAGACCCTGCTGGCAGTATTTTGGAATAACACAAATGACAAAGAAGCTAAAGTATCACTCTAGATCATCTTCGGAGGAGTACCAATCTCATAGGATTCATCCTGTGGATAAACAGTTTCAGCCAGCAGCAAGCCTCAGTGGTCAGGGGAGAGCTGGAGTATCATCCAGCACCTCGGCTCAGGAGGCAGTATCCCCAGTCTCTCCGATCCCTTGTCTCTTGACCCATATTTAGAATGGCGTTTGCAAACTTCACTTAAGTATGGAGCTGATCTACTGATTAGCCAAGAAGGGCACAAAGAATCGGACATTCTAGCAGCACTGCAATTGAAAACAGAAGGAACAGCAGACATATCTGCTACTGCAATGGAAGATAACCCGCTGAGCAATCTATTGCAGACAAGCTGTCCCCAGTTGTTGTTGTACCAGCTGTGCAGAAACTGCTAGTGAGCTCGTCCTCTACTGCTGAATCACAGCAGAAAACTTGCTCTTTAGACAGCTTGGGGAGATCAACAGATTCAATTCTAGAGCTGATACGGTGCATGGACAGGAAGTTTGAGGTGTTAAATCAGAAAGTTAGTTTTTTTTTGCAACAAGAAGCAAAAGCTAATAAACAATAAATGCAGTGTCTACTCAGGTGAAAACAAACACAGAGATCACTTAACAATTGACAGATAAAGGTGTTAAGGCCACTGGTTATGGGCTGGTAAAAGAAAACTATAATTTGAACAGAAAACTGGAAATATTGGAGAATCAAGTTCGATACCAGAACCTGAGGATTGCTGGTCTATCATCAAATCTTGATGCAGATTTTGAAAGCATCCGTGATTTGGTCATAGATACTTCTGTGGAGGTTTAAGAATTACCATTGGACAATTTATTATTTATTACCAAGGCCTTCGGGGTGCCTAAAAGAGGAAAAAAATACTAAAGCAATGCTCAAATCTAGATTTAGTATTTGCCATATTTGTCCTTGTAAGAACAGATCCAGAAGCAAATGATTTGATACATTTTAATGGACCAACATAGATGTAACAACAAGAACAAAGTGCTTTAGCTTTCGTGACAACAAGTCCTTCGTCAGAAGCATAATGACAGTTATTTAGAAAAAAAACAATACTTTTAACATCCAGATCATGCAGAAAAAAAACAACATATCCCCACTGATTTAAAATACTCATTTAAAAAAAAAAACAGAAGATGATGTCAGGGAAGCTTAGCAGTACCACGTCACCTTCAGCTGGGAGAGTCTCAGGGTCAGAGGTCATACAAAGAACTCTACTGCCTATAAATTCAATTATAACAACTACTTGAGCAGATGGCTCTTAAATCAAATTATGAGTGTCACAATGTGTATGAGAATGCAATTACTAAAAAACAACCCCCACCCTGATTAAGGACATACTAAAATAGTCTTAGGACTACAAGAAGCATCTATGTATATATAACAGACAAAGAGTAATCAGTAAAGCTTTCTTAAAAAGATCAGTAGTTACACACTACATGATGTGTAAAACTTAGCTGGACCCATTACCCAGCTATACTCTCCAGCTAGATATTATGCCCCATAAACTTCAAAAGCCTATGGTGTAGTAACAGGACTTTATAAATTGCAATATAAATATAAATTGATAGTATAAGTGTCAAACAAAAAAACACTTGTCAAGGACCACCAAGGAATTAAGACCATGCAGCCTGATACATACTGATGTCAATAAATTCCCAGTGTATTATATAACAACTTGATGTACCGAAAATGTCTAAGGAATCTGAATAAGAAATAAAAATTAAATTCTCTCCTCCCCTTCATACAACACACCCCACCTCCCCATAACGTGGGGGGGGGGATAACAAATTTTAAGGAGACACGCACATACACTCTCTCCCCAATGTGCCATCATTCACTGCAACTTCTTTTTATACAAAAACAACACAAAAATTATAAAACAAATTAAGAAAAAATTACAACAGATGACATTTATTTGAAAGTAATAGGTTAGTTACTAGTTACTTTCAAATAAAGGTAATCAGTTACAGTTACGTATTACTTTTGTATAAAAAGACATAAGTAATTGTAACTGTAAGGTGTATTACTTTTTCCAGTACTTTTCCATCCTTGCTAGTGACTGCACACAGCTTTCTGGAACAAGTTTCCAAAAGTAATAGAAAAAGTAACTTACCCAACACTGCAGGTGTGGGGCTTGCTGTCACATTGAAGTAGGCTTATATTTAGATACATGGAGTCACAGGGCCAGATAATCAAACCTTTGCGCCTAGCACAAATCCATAGTGCTGGAATAGCACTGGATTTGTGCAAGGCTGTAATATTGAAAAGCCCTATTTGCACCAGCGCTGTATGGTAGCGCTGACGCTAATAGGTAATGGTATGCAGGGGCGTGGACGGGAGAGTGCCCATGCATGCCAGCAGCATGGCATATTCAAATGCATAGCGCCGCACTACAGGCATTAGTGTGACTTGTAGCACGCGCTAGATACCGCCGAAAAGCTGATGGGAATGCGTCGGTGCCTCCTCATTGTGGACCCCATAGGCTGTAGAAACCCTGGTAGTCAAGTGGTTCCACTTCTGCATCGTATCTCGGGACTCGTTTCCGACAGTACATATCTGAGTTTTCCAGCACATTTTCTTGCTTTTGAATAGCCTGCCTGGTAGTTTAGTGCACCGCCACCAGTAGCTTGCTCTTTCAGCCCACCCATCTGCCAGGAAGTGGCTCGAGATCGGCTCAGTCTTCCAAGACACCACCATGGTTAGCCGCCAACTGAGGAATGAATGAGCTGCTCATTTATTCCTCAGTCAGTGGCCAGCCATGGTGGTGTGTGGAGGGCTGAGCAGCCGCCAGCTCTGCTCCTAGTAGATGGGTGGGCTGAGCAAGGGCGCTACTGGGTGGGGTACCACTAAACTACCAGGGAAAATAGTTAATTTTATTCAAACCGGTCGGAAACATGCTGGGGACCACTAGACTACTAGGAAATGTGCTTAATTTTATTCAAAATGGGGTTGGGAAATGTGCTGGGGAACACTAGACTACAGGATATGTGCTTACTATTATTCAAACGGGGTCGGATACGTAAGGGTGGGGGGCCACAACACTACCAGGGAAATGCGCTTAATTTTATTCTCAAAACGGGGTCGTATACATCTTGGGGGGGCAATTAGACTACCAGGGAAATGTGCTTAATTGTATTCAAAACAGGGGTCGGGATACTGCATGGGGGCAATTAGACACTAGGGAAATTAATGTGTAATAATATTGTGAACAGGTAGGGAGTCGCAGGGGTTGGGGGGACCACTAGACTACCAGGGACATTACCTTTATTGTCAGTACACATGGGCTGGGATTTGTGTAGGGGGACCACTAGACTACCAGGGATATTACATTTACTTTTATTGTGAATGGGCCAGGAGCATACCTCTCAACTGTCCCTGATTGTCAGGGACGTCCCTGAATTTGCCTCAAAAGTATTAGTCTGTCCCTCCTCACAGTTGTGGTTCCCTAGCTGAACAGTGGACATTGTAAGCACATAACAATGGCAAGCATTAAAGTTACAGACTTGTTCTTCTTCAGAATATGCATTTTGCACTAAGCCACGTCTGGGTGGATATCTCTACATTTGAAGATGTGTCCCTGATGTTGGTCCTTTGTCCCTGATTTGTTTAAGCCTTGTCTCTGATTCAGGTGGCAAGGAGTTGTGAGATATGTATGCACCAACTGAGCCTGGCAGCACACAATTCCTGCTGCTTCCAGCCTGTACTTCTATTCCAACCAACAGGGGATGCTGTGGGTCTGCCTTGGTCTGCAGTGTCCAGCCTGTACTTCCATTCCAACCAAAAGGGGGAGCTTTGTGCTTCATGCAGTAGCACCGGGCAAACTACATGGTAATGTGTGCTAAGCAGCAGTTAATGAGATGCAAATGTACCTGTTTGCCCACGGATTACTTAAGTAGGCTCATTTGCATGGGAGCTTTGAATATACAGTAGCTCCCGTTTGCCCCGGGGCTAACGTGTTAGCACTGTACAATCAGGTTAGCCCCATGCAAACATCACTTCAGCATAGCACAGTTCTGCAGTGTGGCGCTTACATTGTTGTCATACCTCTCAACTGTCCCTGATATTCAGGGACATCCCTAATTTTACTTCATAATTTTACTCTGTCCCTCCTACAAATTGTGTTTCCATGACCAAACAGTGGGGTCTATAAGCATAAAATGTTACAGACGTGTTCTTCCTTAGAAAATGCATTTTACATTACACCACTTATTCTACCAGCTTCCTGAGTGGATATCACCAATTTTTAAGATGTGTCTCTGATTTTAAACCTTTGTCCCTGATTTTTTTAAGCCTTGTCCTTGATTTATGAGGCAGGAGGTTGGGAGGTGTGTTTGCAGTAGATGTGAGACATCTCTGTGCAATCACATACAATGTTCTCCACCTGCAACACTGGCTTGCTACAGAGTCTTATGAGCTGCAGTTGCAGTTTGCACTTCTCTGTTGCTATAGTCAGTGCTGTCTTATTCCCGGGCTATTTTTGCACTGCACTCCCAGACTGGTTTGCCCGGCTTCCTAACACTGCTATATTCAGCAGGTTTAGCACCGGGTTATTCCTACTGAATATAGCTTGCTTTGTGCTCTGGGCTAAGTTTGCCTGCTGGGCAGTGCTAATTTAGCCCCGGGGCAAAGTTTTGAATATCTGGCCCCCAGTGTGTTATTACTCTTACTTCACACACATAATAAATATTACAAATATATGAAATTTGCCAGCAGATAAAGTCCTAGAGGTCTATCAAGTCTGCTTGAATGTGCAGCTAGCATCCCTTATTCTGCAGCTGCCCCTCCCTTCCACCCTTCCCCTTCATTGACCCTCCTCCTTGTCCTGTCCCATCCCCTTTTGAAGCAGTCCACTGTTCTACTGGATACCACTTCTGCAGGTAACACATTCCACCCAGCCACCACCCTCTCTGTAAAAAAGTGTCTCTTCATCTCCCTCCTGAACCTTCCTCCCTCCAGTCTCACATCATGGCCCCTGGTTTCCCTTCCCTCCTTTACTTTGAACAGCCCCTCTGTACCTGTCTTGTTTATTCCTTTCATGTTCATAAAGGTTTCAGTCATGTCCCCCCGTCCCTCTTCTCTTCCAGCGAGTACATGTTCGACTCCCTCAGCCTCCTCTCGTATAAGTCCCCCAGCCCCTTGATCATCTTTGTCGCCCTGCGCTGCACCCCCTCCAGTAACTTAATGTCCCTCTTCAGATATGGGCACCAGTACTGCACGCAGTACTCCAGGTGCGGTCTAACTAATGACGTATACAATGTAAAAAATCACCTCCTCCCTCCTCGAGGATATACCCCTTGCAATACAACCCAGTATTTTGTTGGCCTTTGCAGCTGCCTTTCTACATTGTGCCGAGTTGTTCATTGACCCTGTAATGAGCACCCCCAGATCCTTCTCCTCCTCTGTCTGGGCTAGCTGCACTGCCCCCCAGCTGGTAACTCCTCCTTAGGTTCTTCATCCCAAAATGCAGCACCTTGCACTTTTTGGTATTAAACCCCAATTGCCAGGTGTCTGACCAAGTGTCAAGCTTTGCCAGATCATCCTGCAACCCCTGCCATCCCCCTAGGTCATCCACCACCACTCCTACCTTGGTATCATCAGCAAACAGACTGATCTTGCTCTTGATGTCGAATGATATGTCTGCAATGAATATCCCAAACAACACTGGTCCCAACACCAATCCCTGTGGAACACCGCTCGTCACTACCCTTGGGTGTGAGAGCTCCCCAACCACCACCACTCTCTGTTGCCTTCCCTGAAGCCAGTTCCCTACCCCTCTCACCAGCTTTGCAACCGCCCCTGTGCCTTCTAACTTACTTCCCAGCCTTCCATGCGACACCGAGTCGAATGCCTTACTGAAGTCTAGATACAGGACATCCACTGCATGGCCCCTGTCCAGTTGCCTAGTTACCCAGTCACAGAACTTCACCAGGTTGGTTTGGCAGGATCTGCCACATATGAAGCCATGCTGTCTGCTGTCCTGTAGTCCTTTGGCCTCTAGGAGGGCCACCAGCCTCTCCTTCAGGATAGTCTCCATTAGCTTACCCATGATGGATGTGAGGCTCACTGGTCTGTAGTTTCCGGGTTCATCCTTGGGGCTACTCTTGTGGAGGGGCACCACATGAGCCATCCTCCAGTCCTGAGGTACACACCCTGAATGTAGTGAGGCATTAAATAGGTCTGCCAAAGGTCCTGCAAGGACCTCTGCCAGCTCCTTCAGTATGCTGGTGTGGATGCCATCTGGGCCTGGCACCTTGTCCACCCTCAGTGCCTCCAAACCCTCCCGAACTCTGCCCTCCATAATTTCCCCATCTGTCACCCCTCCCCCCCATTTCTGCCATTCCTCCCCCCTCGGGTGTCACCCCACTCTTCTCCTTAGTAAATACTGAGCAGAAGTAATCATTTAGTGCTTCTGCCTTATCGCACCCTGCTCCACCCAACCCCCTCCTTCCTTATCCTTACTATGTGGTCCTTACAGCTCCTTTTTCTCCCTGATGTACCCAAAGAGTCCTTCTCCCTTCTTAATGCCTTGTGTCAGCCTGAGTTCCGTAGATGCCTTGGCTCCCTTACTGCCCTTGTCACCTCCTTTGATTCTGTCAAGTACTCCTCCCTGTCCTCTCCCCTCCCTCCCTGTTTTCTTGTACCTCCTAAAAGGCAGCTCTTTTCCTCCTTACCTTTTACATGACCTCCTTGCTCAACCAGCTTGGTTTCCTAGCCCTAGCCTTCTTGCTCTGGGCCTTGCAGAAGGTTTTGGTTGCCTCCACTATCCCCAGGTTTATGAGCTCCCACCTCTGGTTAGTGTCCATACTAGATTGAATTCTGGCCAGGTACTCTTTTACCACTTCCCCCATCCTCCCAAAGTCCAGCACTCTTGTGCCAGATTCCACTCCTTCCTTGCCCATATCCAATGTGAGCCATACTGAGTGGTGATCACTCCCTGGCAGTGGTTCCTCCACTATAAGTTCTCTCACAAAGTCCCCATTTGCCAGCACATGGTGAAGGGTATTCCCTAACCTGGTTGGTTCACTGACCATTTGCAGCAGGAAGCTGTCCTGGAAGGCATCCAGCAGTACCTGCTCCCTTCTGTTCCTGGTTGTTGGGGTACTCCAGTCCACTCCTGGCATGTTGAAGTCCCCCACAATCACCAGACTACCTTTCTCACAGGTCCTCCTGATCTGTCCTGCTAGTTCCCTGTCTAACTCCTCCGTCTGAGATGGCAACCTGTACATCACTCCCATTCTGAGAAGCCTACTCTTGGAATCCTAGATTTGCATCCAAAGTGACTCCATACTACCCTCCTCCCCTTCCTCCCTTACACACTTCAGTCCTTCTTTCACATATAGTGCCACACCCTCTCCTTTCCCAATCACCCTGTCCCTACGAAATAACCTGTACCCTGGTACAGACAGGTCCCATTCATTGTATTGGATGGCTGCAATGTCCACCTCTCCCTCTGCCATGAGCACCTGTAACTCTGCAGTTTTCCTCCCAAGGCTCCTAGCATTGAGGGGAAACAACCTTCCACCTCCCCCCCCCATCCTGCCCTCCTTTACTAGCATCACCAATAGTACTTGCCATTTGTCCTTTGTCACTGTTATGGGGGGGTAAGCTCATATGGTTTCCCAACCTGTGGTCTCTGCATGTCTCTCGCCCAATTGCCACCCCACGCTCCTAGTTTAAATTCCCAACTTCCTCTATGTACTCCTCCATCCTCTGTTTCAACACTTTCTTTCCCTCCTCACTCAAGTGTAGTCTATCCTTGGCATAGAGACTACTGTCCTTCCAGGTCCCTCCCCACCCCCAACAGCCCATACCCTTTAGCACAACACCAGGTTCTTAGCCATCCGTTAAATTCCTCTCTTCTCAACTTTCTTGTTGTGCTTGCCTTGGGTACTGGAAGTATCTCTGAAAAAGTTACTGATCTTCCTGCTCCCTCACATAATTGTCCTAGTTCCTCAAACCTCCTCTGGACTATATCTACTGTCTTGTCAGCCAAGTCATTCGTCCCAAGATATATAATTAAATGAGGCTTGTCCCTACCCCTTCTAGCATATTTCAGAACAGATTGTCCCACCCTTTCCGCTGTCATTCCTGGCATGGCCTTCACCCAAATGCGGCTATGCTCTCCCCTTGCTACCCACCTTGACTCCTCTTACTATTGAGTCCCCCAGCACTAAGATTCCACCCTCTTACTCTCTGCTTGCTTCCATTCATCTCCTCTTTCACTGCCCTCTTCTTCCGCCTCTGCAGATTATTTCCCTTTGCCCCTATTGCAATTCTCCCAGCAGAACTTCCCCCCACTCCGGTTTGGTCCAGGCATTTATCAATTACTCCTCTAATTTCATCATTTCCCTCCTCCTCCTCCTCCTTCTTCCTCTCCAGCAGTGCAAAACTATTTTCTGAAGGCCCTTCACAAATGCCCGCTCCCCCTCTCTTCATAATAACCTGTTCTTTCCTTTCCAGTCCATGACTTTTGCCACTTCTTCACCTCCCCTCACAAGTCCCTGTCTCCTCCTTCCATTTGTCTTTTGTCTCCTGACCTGGTTTCCCCGGCAATCATTCTTCCTGGCCTGGGCCCCTTTGTCTCTGCTTTCCTTCTTCTGACCCTCTCCTCACCACTGTTGGCTCAAATTGCCCTCCCTCATCTCCCCTCCTTCCTTCCTCCCTCCAGTATTGGGCTAAACCCACCCCCAGACTGCCTTGCCTGCCTTAGTTCCTCCTGCAGACCCTCAAACTCCTTTCTAAGTTTCTCTATGTGGTTGCACGCTAAACATCACAAAACACAAAATTAATTCCTTCTTACTATTACCTTCACCCGGAAGTGGGGTTGATTCCATTGCGCCATATTCAGATTCCCTAGCCTGTTACTGTACATACAGTAGTGTTATTATAGACTGTCACATTTTTTAACTCTGAACATATTGGGGTACAAGTTCTCATTTGTAGGGGGGTCGTGGACAGATCTATTTACATTAGGCTAATATTGTAGTGATTTGTGGAAATGTAGATATGTTAGGACTCTTATTTTACACACATACTCTATATTTACTTCTAGTTACCTTACCCTGGGGAGGGTGGAAGTTTTATTTCATTGTGGTTCTATCCAGAATCCTTGGAGATGTTACTGCGCAGATAGGAGTAAGGTTAAATAGTGTCACATTTTTACTCTGTAGATATTAGGACACATGATCCCTTTTAATTAGGATTTCATGACAAGTTGAATTCCTTTGGGTAACAATTGCAGTGACTGATGTAAATGATGGTGCATTAGGAGAGAGAGAGTGTGTGTGTGTGTATATCTCCTTAAAACTAGTTATTCGGGACTTCCGGTGACGTCACACACACATGGCTGCAGCTTGAATCAAGAGGCTCCGTTGAGACTCAAACAAATAACCTCAAAAAACTACTCTAAAGTTAAAGCTTCTTACACTGGTAATAGACGAGGTTAAAAATGCCTAAAAAGAATGACCTAGTGAAAAATAGACCTCCAGACCTGCCTGATGGAGAAGGATTGAGAGAGGATGGCTTAGAGAGTGAGGGCTCGCAGGCCTCAACAAGCCATCAGCAAGACAACACAGCTAATGACCAGGTCCCCACCAGCATACTCCGGAGACAAACGGCACAAATGCTAACGGAATTAAGAGAATTCCGTAAAGAAATGCGGTCCACTGCTACAGCACTGCGAACTGACATTACCAACATTGAAAACTGCCGGAGCAAGCAGAATCTCAGGCTCAGACTACAGGTAAGAGGGTAACGGAAACTGAGAAGGCTATAGTGCAGCTACACAATACAATCAAGATCCTACAGGATAGAGCAGAAGACGCAGAAAGCAGAAACCACAGAAATAACATCAGGATCTCCGGCCTTCCGGAGGGAGTAGAAGGCTCCAATAAACATCAATTTTTGCAGGCTATGCTCCGTGAAATGCTGGACATTCCGAACACCTTAAGTTTGGAAACAGATAGAGCACGCCACACACTTGCGCCTAAGCCACCAGCGGGCTCTCGTCCTCGGACAATCCTGATTCGATTCTCAGATACCAGGAAAAAGAATGCGTCCTCCATACTGCATGGAAAGCTGGCACAGTAAGCTATTCTGGTAGTAGGATGTACTTCCAAAATGATTACTCCCCTGAAATAATGTCCAAACGGAAGGTCTACACCCCGATCCTACGCGCACTAAGAGCAAAGGGACTCAGACTCAGGATGTCCTACCCAGCTCGGCTGACTGTCTTTTTCTCAGAGGGCCCACTCACCTGTGACAACCCGACCACGGCATTGCAGGAATTAAGAAACAGGAAAATCGAGGTGCAACAGCAGCAATTGAACACAGGGACCTCCATCGCATCGAGGCTCTCACAGAAGGTGTGGAATGCGGGACAGAGAGCGGCCAGAAGGCGCCAGAGAGCAGAGGCAATACGTAGCATAGCAGAATCGCTGAAGGCCACACAACAGCAGACTGGTATAGGCCATGAAGAGGATGCAGGAACAAATGGCTGAATGACTTGCAAATAGAACTGTGTTATACCAAATGAGGTTTTCATGCCCTCATTCTCTTAATCCGTTGATAGCAGGAAGGACCTTGAATAGAGCATAGTTAAAAGCCGAGAATAATTATTTATAGCAATAAATTCAGGGGCAACGCGCAACTGTAGGAACCTGTGATTAACAGCAGAGAGCAGCCCTGAAATTAATAGAGACATTTTTACCTTAAAAGAAAGTGGGGAAGGGGAGAGAAGGGGGGGGGATAATTTCTATAGGAGACCTAGCCTACAACCCCTGACTCAGTGGGTCTTAAATATAATGATGGCCTGTTAGCTATTATAACTGAATGCTCCTCGGGACCTACCATCAGCTCTGAAAATCAGAAGATACCTGGGGGAGACTCTGGAAATTACCTCAGTGCTTACAAATTAATTAATAAATTGCTTAAAGCTACCCTCTCATGAGAGACGGGAAATAGTAGAACAAAGGGCAAAAAAAGGGGGGGGGAGAAGGAAGCGCTAAAGATAAGAGGGATACCTTGCGAACCAGTCCAAAGCGGGCTTTTTCACACGATACTGAGTCAGATAAGTAGGAAGGTTAAGCTACTTCACTGTGTCTGTAACTCTGAACAAGGTTTAGGGTGTGGGAGAGTGAAGAACAGGGGAAAATACAGAGCACTATGCTAAGTATTAAAGGAATACCCCTCCAGAGGGACACAATAAGAGGGGGTTTAAACTCCTGGAGACCCAAACTATAGAGATCTATCTATCAGAATAAGAAGCCCAAAATCCACCCAAGCGAAGGGTAGAAAGGGGACAGTGTTTTCACTTGCCATTTGGCTAAGCACCAACTGTCGTTTTACTCCTAGTCCACAGAATGGATAGACCTTGGAAATGCTAACAGTAAAGTATTAACAATCAGGCCCCTGTGAGAAAAATGAGGGTGGGGCCCACGGGGATGGGGAAGAGGGGAAAGAAAAGGGAAGGGGAAGAGGATTCGATGACTACTAACAGAGCAGACCCAGGGAATGTCTCCCAATTACATCCTCCAGACAGCCTGAGTGGCTGCATTAAATAAAAGGCTGACATGCTTTATGGTACACCTCGTGATAGGGGTAGCTTGAGACAATGTAATCAACCGACAGTCAGCGTAGGCATAGGCTCAGACCTACACCCTACACTTAGAAGGCACTGCTGCAGTTGAATGAAAACTCTTGCTGGAGAATCTAATGAGAGATCGGGCTACCAAGGAGTGCCCAGGTGCCTACCAGGCCTCCCGGTACATGGACATCATGGAGACCTTAAATTCCCTTGGCCCATGGGACCCAAAATGGCCGGCCTGAGCGCGCTCACATAATAGGAAAGCACAGTTTCCATCGGCCCCTCTTCTAGTTTCCTCCCTCCGAGCTTAGTCCAGAAAGAACTCACCATGGCAGCCATCAATCAGGTCCTAATGACAATTGTAACCACTAGAGGTTTAAAATATAACAGATTGGAGAATGGTCTTGGCGGGCCAGCCGTGACGTTATCTTTTTTTCCTTTCCCCATTCCCTAACAGACACTGTAAGTGTCTAGAGGCGACTCATTGAGAGTGGAAGCCTCAAGGTAAGGTCTGAACCTTACTACAGAATCCACATTGGATTCGCATGTTTGGAAGCCCTGACACATTATCACCTGTGCTGAATACCCAGTTGGTTTCAGCACAGCATAAGTTTTGTTTATGTCTGTTTAACATCCTTTTTAAAGTTAACTGCTGTAATATGCAAAGTTATTGTTATGTTTGTTGTTTGTTCAATATGACAGGTATATGCCAACAGGTCTACAGTGCTAACAGATCATACATAATCTGGGTGCTTCCTAGGGGAACAGAATCTATGCAGGGTACGAAATGGCTAATCCACATATAAAGTTATTATCCCAAAACATAAATGGGATCTCTTCCCCTGTTAAACGCTCAGGAGTTATGTCATATCTGCGTAAGAGCAAGGCAGATCTGATCTATCTCCAAGAGATTCATCTAAATGCTAAAGAGCATCTGAAGTTAGCCAAATTAAGTAGAGGAACCCTTTTCAGCTCATCCAGTGAGAGGGGTAGACAGAGAGGAGTGGCTATAATTATACCACCTGAAACTCCCTTTCAACATAGCTACACAGTACAGGACCCGGGAGGGGAGACTGATTATGGTCCAGGGTACAATAAATGGGGTTGAGGTCACCCTGGCCAATGCATACTTCCCGCCTGCTCTGCCTGTTTCCCAGCTGAGAATGCTTTTGGATAGAATTGTACAAAACTCAAAAGGTCTTCTCTTATTAGCAGGAGACTTTAACCTAACTCATGACCCTGCTCTGGGCTCCTCCAACCGAAAAACCCTGAGACAATCACCAGCGCAAAAATTTTTCAGGTGACTCACAGCAGAGGTGGGTTGAGTTGATGTCTGGAGACACTTATACCCACACACTAAAAATTATTTGACTATTCTGCAGTACATAGGACATACTCGCGTATAGACTACACCTACATGCAGCAGGAAAACATTAGCCGGCTAAAGGATGCTCGATTGGGCGATATAACCCTTTCTGACCACGCTCCACTAGTTTCCTCATGGGAGATGGGCCTGCAGCCTAAAAACACTAGATGGAGACTTAACCCATATTATCTGCGCTCCAAGAAGTTCAGGGAATTTGTTTCGGATAAACTATCCGAAATCCGAGAACTCGACCCCCTCAATGATATAACCTCAGCTATCCACTGGGACATAATAAAAGCAGTACTCAGAGGTCATATAATACAGCATACCTCAGAACTAAACAGGCAACGCAGGGAGGGCAGGGCTAGACTGGAGACTCTTCATTTCCTCCAGATGGCACACAAACAAGGGGACGCCTCGGTATTACCTCTTCTCCAGGAAACTAAAGCTGAACTGGATAGCTTGGCTTTACAACAAACTGAGATTGCCTTGACTTTTTTGAGGCAGAGGTATTATGAGGTAGGCACTAGAGCAACCAGATTGCTGGCATACCAGGTAAGAAGGCAAAGGAAGGCTTCAACTATCACTACCCTTAGACACCCACAGGGCGGCCACCCTTTAAATAGCATACATGATATTACAGGAGCCTTCACAGAATATTATTCTGCTCTCTATACTCCCGAGGTAACTCCTAGAGATCAACAGATTTCGGAATATCTGCAGGTGATAACCTTGTCTTCCCTTTCAGAATCCCAAGGTAAAGCACTAACCTCCTCTATTACTGCACATGAACTTGCAATTGCAATAAGTTCCCTAAAGACATTAAAATCCCCAGGCCCAGATGGCTACGGGAACGAGTTCTATAAAAGTATGAAACAACAAATGGCGCCTGATCTCCTTAGATTGTTCAACATGATTCTGGAGGGTGACTCCCCCTCCCCCTTTCTGGTCCTTTGCTACCATTTCGGTTATCCTGAAACCTGGGGAAAAACACTCAATTATGTAGCTCTTACAGACCAATCTCAGTCTTAAATCTGACTATAAACTCTTTATGCATATTCTGGCTAAACGCCTAGATCAGGATCAAACGGGTTTAGTTAGGAACTGTTCCACTACTGATAATATTAGGCGAACGCTCCGCATTCCCCATAAAATGCAAACATTGAACACCCCCTCAATCTTGATAAGCCTAGATGCTGAAAAAGCGTTCGATAGGGTGCCGTGGCCCTTCTTATATAAAACCCTAGAGAAGTTAGGCATCCCAAAATCCCTGATAACAGTACTACAAAATATCTATGCATCCCCTCAGGCATGCATAAAGGTGGGGGATCATCATTCTAAATACTTTTCTCTCAAAAGGGGGACCCGCCAGGGATGCCCTCTATCCCCTCTCCTATTTGCGGCCTATATTGAGCCATTAGCACAATATATAAGGGAATCTCATGATATTAATGAGATAAAAATTGGAGACACAGAACATCATATAGCTCTATACACCGATGATGTTCTTTTATATCTCTCAAATCCTGAAAAACTCTACCAGCCATAAGACAAGCCCTGGATGGGTTTGCCCAAGTATCCAGGTATAAATTAAACCTAGCAAAAACAGAGATCCTAACTTTTCATTATGCCCCTTCTGCCAATATTCGCAACATGATACCTTGCCGATGGAATCTGGCCAAATTAAAATAACTTGGGGTGTTCATCTCACAAAGAAGTGAATCAGCTTACAAAGATAACTATGAGAACTTTACATATCAGTTAAAAGCAGATTTGGTAGCCTGGGCTACACTACCCGAGCCTTAGCAAGAGGATAGAACTGATACGCATGTTCACCCTCCCTAGAGCCCTATATTTGTTCCAAAATATCCCGACTTTCATACCTGGGAAAGTATTTAAGGCATGGAAATACAGGTTACTCACCTGTAACAGGAGTTCTAGGGGTGGTATATATTGTTCATGCACACTTATTGGCAGATTACTTGCTGCTTTAAATCTTGCTGGAAGGTCTTCAAGCTGGCTCCTCCCACCCACCCAGGTGGTAAAACTCTCGGCTCTGTCCCATGACGCCAGATCTAGCCTGCTGGAAGGCAGGTTGCGCGTAGAAGCCGGGGAGGTCGGGTGGGTTGTGTGGATGAACAACATATACCACTCCTAGAACAGGTGAGTAACCTGTATTTCTAGGGACGTGGATATGTTGTTCAATCCACACTTATGGCAGACTCCTAGCAGTTCTCCGGGAGGAGGGAGGCAAGGTGCACACCCCTATACTTACTTGGGAAATAAGGACTGGAGAACCAAGGTCCCAAACCCAGCATCTCGGCATGACTCAAGGTCGATGTGGTAGTGGGTAATGAAGGTGTGTGCTGCCTTCCAGGTAGCAGTCCTGCAGATTTCTTGGATAGGGACGTCCCTGTAAGCAGCCACCAATGCAGCGGTATGGCAGGTAGAATGAGCTCTTATCCCTCTGGGAGGCTCCATGCCCGCCAACCTGTAGCAGAGATCTATGCAGGAGGTGACCCACCTGCTTATCGTCCGCTTGGCTGCAGGTCTGCCAGGTGCGGCTTCAGCGTAGGTGATAAACAGCTGGCGAACCTCTCCCTGAACTTCAGCCATCCGCTCCTTATAATAAGAGAGCGCTCTTCTAGGGTACAGATTATGGAGCCTATATTCGGCCTCCGAGGTGTGATTGGGGTAGAACACTGGCAGAGTCAACACCTGGTTAAGGCGAAACTCCGACACCACCTTCGGAATGAATTTTGTGTGAGGGCGCAGGACAACCTTGTCCCTGTGGAAGACCAGATAAGGAGACTCAATGGAAAGCGCCTGGAGCTCTCCCATCCTTCTGGCTGACGTGATAGCCACCAAGAAGGCGGTCTTCCACGACAGGTGGGAGATATCGCACCTGTGCATGGGTTCGAATGGCTTGCCCATGAGCTTAGCCAATACCAGCAGTAGATCCCACAGAGGTGGAGGTTCTCGCACCGGAAGGGATATGTGATCAAGGCCTTTGAAAAGCGTCCCACCACCATTTCCCTCAGACACCGACTGCTTTCCGGCCCACGCCAGGTAAGCAGAGATGGCTGCCAGGTGCACCTTAAGGGTCGTCGACCGAAGCCCTAGCTGAGAAAGGGACCATAGGTAGTCCAGAATGCTGGCCAAGGAACAGGAGGAAGGGTCCAACCCCTTATCCTGACACCAAATGGAGAATCTCTTCCATTTGAAGGCATAGGATTTTCTGGTCAACTCCTTAAGGGATGCCTCAACAACGTTGAGGACCTCGTCGGAAAGACCAAAGGCTTGGAACTCTAGCCACTCAGGAACCAGGCCATCAGGTGCAGGTATTGAAGGTCCGGGTGGAGTACCTTCCCCTGGTTGACTGAGATCAGGTCCAGGAGGGCTGGAAGCCACCTTGGGAGCCTGGAACTGAGGCTGAGGAGCTCTAGATACCAGAACTGGTGGGGCCAGTCTGGGGATACCAGAATCACCTGCACCTTGTCCCTCCTCACCTTAAGAAGCACCTTGTGGATCAATGGAAATGGGGGAAAGGAGTAGAAGAGGCTCAGGGTCCATGGCCTCGAGAAGGCATCCCCCTGCAGCGAGCCCTGCTGAGGGGGGCGGGCATGAAACAGCCTCAGCTTTGCATTCTCCCTGGAGGCAAACAGATCCAACCGAGGTGTGCCCCAGTGGGAGAACAGATCGTGTACTACCTCCGGCAGGAGAGACCACTCATGAGATGCAGCACCTATCTGGCTTAGGGCATCGGCCAGAGTGTTGGAGGCTCCTGCCACATGGATGGCTAGGAGATCCGCCTCCAGTCTGCTCACGAGAGACCAAGTGCGGAGAGCCTCCTTGCACAGAGGCAAGGAGTGCGTCCTGCCCTGGCGGTTTAGGTAGTACATGGTCGTGGTGTTGTCCGTCTGGACCTGGACCACTTGACCTCGTACAAATGGAGCGAAGGCGGTGAGGGTAGTCAGACCGCTCGAAGCTCCAGCAGGTTGATGTGGCATCGAGACTCCTGAGGGGACCAGAGGCTGTGTGCTCTGAGCTCCCCCAGATGGGCACCCCAACCCATCAGAGAGGCGTCGGTCATTAGAGTGACCGTCGGCTCTGGGCGGACAAATGGGATACCCTCCTGCAGATGAGCCAGAATGATCTACCACTGGAGAGCATTCCCCATCTCCTGGGTCACTATCACTGGCTGGTCCAGAGGACTGAAGCGCTCTGACCATTGGTGGGCCAGCCCCCATTGCAAGGGACGTATATGCCAGTGGGCCCAATGGACCACGCTCATGCACACCGCCATGAGGCCCAGGAGGTGCAGGAAGTTCCAGGCGGGGCACAATTGCCCAATCAGAAATGACTGGGCAAAGGAGGAAAGAACCTTGGCCCTGTCCGCTGGGAGCCATGCTCTGGCTCGAAGAGAGTCGAGTGCTGCCCCGATGAACTGAATCACCTGCATTGACACGAGTTCCGATTTGGCCTCGTTGATGAGGAGGCCAATCTGAGAGCAGACCTGGAGGGCCAGATCCCTGGACCGCTCCACCTCCAGCCTGGAAGGGGCTGCAATCAGCCAGTCATCCAGGTAAGGGTACACCCAGGTCCTTCGGTGCCGCAGGAATGCTGTCACCACTGCCATGCATTTGGTGAAGACCTTGGGAGCTGGAGAGAGGCCGAAGGGCATGGCCCGGAACTCATAAAGGGATCCCTCTGCCCTGAAGTGGAGGAATCGCTGGTAAGACGGACGGATTGGGATGTGAAAGAATGCATCCTGGAGGTCCAGAGAGCAGAACAACACGCCTCGTTCCAAGGATGGAATGATCTGAGCCAGAGTGACCATCCTGAAGGTACGAGACCTTCGGAACTTGTTCAGGTCATGTAGGTCTAGAATGGGGCGCCAGCCCCCCCGTCCATTTTGGGACCAGGAAATATCTGGACACAAACCCTGGTTCTGGTGAAGGATCCGCCACCTCCTGATCACCTCCTTCTGGAGAGCAGAATGTCGGCCTATGAGCCGACAGAGAGGCTATGACCCCCATAGCCCCCCGTGGGGTGACGGCTCGATAGGGTGGGGACTGCTTGAATTCCAGAGGCAGACCCTTTCCTGTCACTTCCAGCACCCAGCGGTCCGTGGTGATATTGGACCAGGCGGAATGAAGTGGCGGAGCCGGGGAGGAGTGAAGAGGTTGGGGGTGACACCCTTCAACCCGTCACTGGGCAGGCTTGGAGGAAGGGCTGGCTGAGGGGCCTCCTGAACCTTTCCCTCCTGGCTTCCTGCTGGAGGAAGCTGCAGGCTTGGCTTTGGAGTGCCAAGTGTGAGCCTGCTGGCCCTGATGCTGGTGTTGCTGGACCGGACGTGCCACAGGGGCTGAAGGCCGGAAGGGCTTACGCTGCTGCTGGCAGCCTTTGTCCTTCTAGGCAGATGTGACTGAGTCCAAGGTGGCATTGGACTTCTCGACCCTTTGCAGATGACCCTCCACCCCGGGATCAAACAAGTCGGTACCCAAGAAGGGAACATCTGCCAGCTTGTGCTGGGTATCTGCTGTAAAAGTGGAGATCCGCAGCCAAGCTCTGCGGCGCACGGCCACTGCGGCAGCTACTGACCGAGCACATGAGTCAGCTATGTCCAAGGAAGTTTGGAGTTGCTGTTTGGCCACTGCCCTTCCCTGATCCTGCACCTGCTTGACCGTTGTCTGGAAGTCAGCTGGGAGATGAGGAATCACCTCATCCAGGGAGCCCAAAAGGGCATGCGAAAAGTGTGTCATCAGAACAGCCGAGCTGGCCTGACGAAGGCCTAGGGAGGAAGCAGCATAGACTTTCCGCCCGGAGTAGTCCAGTTTCTTGAACTCTTTATTAGGTGGCTTGTCCACATCCCGAGCATTTCTGGAGCGCCGGAAAACGCTGTCGGTCTCTAGCCCCTCCGTGGATGGGTGCTCCGAGAAACCGGAGAGTGAATCAGTGGGAACAGCATACTTTCGAGTCATCCTGGCCGAAGGTGCTGGACAAGAAACTGGCTGCTGCCATAGCTCCAGTGCCGGGCCAGCAATGGCTTCAGCCACTGGGAAGGTCTCTGTGGGGGAATCCCCTCGGTCCAGTATCTCCGTGAGGGGATACTTGGCCCGTTTTGAAACGGGTTTGAGCTTCATCCCAGTGGACTTTGAGATGAACCGAAGCATTCCAAGGAATGAGGATGGGCTCTCATCCACCGACTGACCCCCAGTGGACTCCAGGTCAAGGGGCCTGGAGAACAGGGAAGAGTCATCGTCAGACTCCGAGGAGTCTGCAAACAGCTGCCGAGGCCAATCGGGAGTGAGGGTGACCGACAACCGATGGGGCAAGCCCTGACTTGACCGAGAATCCTTGGTCGGGGCCCCAATTTTAGGTTGTGGAGGTGGGGGTTCCACCACAATAGGTGGCGCAGCCGGTTTCGGACGAACAACCGGTGCCAGCTTCGGCCCCTTGATTACAACGAGGGTTTTTTTCGACCGCTCTGGTGACAGCCACTTAATGGCTGGAGAAGGTAATTGAGTCGGCTTATTCCCAGTCAAAAGGAGCTGCTGCCACATCAGATCCTCGTAGCGCAGACGCAATTTGCGCCAGAGCCTATCTTCCGAAGAGGACGAAGATGAGGATGAGCAGTGCCACCGCTTTCCACGGTGCTGAGACCGAGACTGCCGATGTCGGCGGGATTGGCTGGACCGGGAAGAGGTCCAAGACCGAGACCGAGACCTTCAGTGTTTCCGAGGGTGGATCTGAGAGCGGGCAGGGGAGACCCGCTCCTCCCTCGGTTCAGGGACCATAACCGTGAACTCCAGCACAGAAGGTACAGGCAAGTCCTCGGTTTCCACTGGGGGAACCAGTGAAGAAGAGTTGTCAGCTTCTCCAGTCGACAGCCCATCTGACGGGTCAAGAAAAATCTTGACTGCGTTGACGGGTGTCTCGGCCGGCTGACCTGATGGGGACACCATGAAGCCAGCAGCCTTAGCCGCAACCTCGACCGAAGTCGAGAGTTGACTATCCGAGGAAGGGGACCTCTCCCGCTCCCACAAACGTCGACAGTGGGACTTACCCTTGGAGTCCTTCTTCTTGGACCGAGAGGAATGTACCGAAGGCCCCTCTCCCTTGGTGGAGAGGGATTGACAAAGCTCCTTGAATGAAGCCGTGTAGCAGGAGCCGAAAGAGAGCGGAATAAATGCCACGACCAAAGATGATGATGCAGCCTGGGCCACTTCCTCCTCGAGGGCAATCATCTGTTCGAGCTGTTCAGCCGAGCCCGCAACCGCGGATACCGCCCAACGGGCCTCCTTCGACTTGACCAGAGGATAACATTTCTCAGGCCACCCAAGTTGCAATCTGGCAGCGCAATCCTCTAAGATCGTCGCCGAAAAGGACTTGTACAAGTCACAGGCCTTCGAATCATGCTGCAGCCCAAGGCAGTACACGCATGTGGAGTGCGGATCGGTCCGGGACATCTTCTGCCCACGGGGCACCGATGAAATCCGGGAGTCGATTTGTCCATCACAGCTGCGAGGGAAGATAATGACCGAAGTCTTGTAAATTTTAAGATTAGTTTCGGGTTAACCGAAGAGTTTGGATCCAGGCCTAAAACGCAGAGCATAAAGGAGGGAACCTGAGCTTCCAAGCGGTAAGGAAGATCTGGCATCGTGGGGCGGAGCTGAGAGTTTTACCACCCGGGTGGGTGGGAGGAGCCAGCTTGAAGAGCTTCTGGCAAGATTTAAAGCGGCAAGGAACCTGCCAGTAAGTGTGGATTGAACACCATATTCATGTCCCTAGAACAGTATTATCTCAAAATTCATATGGGCTGCTCAGACACCCAGGGTCAGGTTAAAAGAGCTTTTTCTCCGACGCCAACTTCTCTCCCTAATCTGCAATTATATTACTTTGTAGCGAATCTAACACATCTTATGGCCCGACAGAATAGAACAACCATTCCGCACTGGCTCCAAATAGAACAGACGCTTATCCCTGACAGGGAATACTTTCAATACTTATGTAATCAGGAGGCAAGCAGGGGCCCTGACTCCCTTTTTGAACTATTGGCTTAGAAGTGGCTGGAGAACTTGGCAGAGCATTTGGAGGATGCAGCGACTGTCCCCATTCCTGACACTGATTTACCGATAGTGAACCTTAATGACTTCCCCCCCTGAACAGACTGGACCACGGCTACCAAACCTGGGAGAGATACAACCTGAAATATCTGTTACAAATTACTAATCAGGGCGTACTCTGGACCGTTGACTCCATACAGAGAAGATCTGGTATCTCCCAGCAGAACTTTTACAGATACTTACAACTCCGGCACTGCTACCAAAGTTTGTCTAGGGAGGTTAGAACCCCAGTGAAGTACCCACCCCTGCTGACTGCCCAGCATCATCTTAACATAAACTCTGAAGCCCCACACTTGGTCTCCTGGTACTATCAATCTCTAAATGACCAAGAAGAAACATATACTGAAAGCATATACCTGCAATGGCAGGAAGAAATAGGCAGTCCTCTAACACACGAATCCTGGCAGAGGGCCTGTGGGAATGCTGCCCGAGTTACTAGTTCACACCAATGGGGTGAATATGCTTGGAAGCATCTTATTAGATACTTCAGGACCCCAGTGCTGACAAGGCACTATTTTCCCATGGGCTCGGTGTCTTGTTGGAGAAACTGTGAAGAGAGAGCTACCCACACCCATGTTATGTGGTCATGCACAGCTCTTACCCCTTTCTTGACCCAAATAGAACTGCAGCTTAGAGAATTAATAGACCCCCAATTTCTCCTAACCAAAGAAATGTATCTCTTCCTTATCCTATACAAAGAATATAGGAACACTAATATTAAATATCTTATCCACCTACTAATAACTGCAGCTAAAAAAGCTATAACCAACTGTGGTTAACTGACAAAACACCTACAATAAGAGACTGGTGGGAGACCATTAAACAATTATACACACTGGAGCAGATCCCTTCATGTTAAATGAAAAGAGAAGACAACTTCTCTTCTAAATGGACTTGCTGGCTAATTTATTATATGTTGCAAGATCCATCCTTTGTCCCATAGAATGTAAGTCCGGAGATCCCTAGGACAGTATATTTAACCATAAGAGTTGTTAGGCTACAGCAACTTACCCACTTAGGGCAGATAGTAACTGTAAGAGTTATCACTAAGAGGCCCCACTGGGACAGTAAGAGAGTCAGAATAATTGGAGAGAATCCGTGGAATCCTCTGATTCATTGCATAAGTACAAAACTCCAATCAAAGAGCATGCAGAAGGGAATATATTTAAAACCTATGCTGCTTAAAATCAACTTGAAGTACTTATATTATTGTCAGAAATGCACTCTGAGATAAGATTATTACTCACTATAATTGAATGTCTGTAACCTGATATAACGAGCACTACAAATTAATTTGTCATCTTGTATACATGTAAATAAGTTATTTTGTGTATAAAATCAATAAAAAGTGAATATAAAAAAAAACTAGTTATCCCCCCCCCCACACACACACACACATACATTATGGGGGTGTAGGTGGGGTGTGTTGTGTGTGCAGAGGGGAGGACAGAATTAAATCTTTATTTCTTATTCAGATTCCTTAGACATTTTCGGTACATCGAGTTGTTATATAATACACTGAGAATTTACTGACATCAGTACATATCAGGCTGCATGGTCTTAATTCCTTGGTGGTCCTTGACAAGTAGTTTTTTGTTTGACACTTACACTGTCAATTTATATTTATATTATCCTTTCTAATATCCTGTTACTACACTACAGGATTTTGAAGTTTATGGGGCATATCTAGCTGAATAATGGGTCCAGCTAAGTTTTACACATCATACAGTGTGTAACTACTGAGCTTTTTAAGAAAGCTTTATTGCTTACTCTTTGTCTGTTATAAATACATAGATGCTTCTTGTAGTCCTAAGACTATTTTAGTATGTCCTTATACTAGGTGGGGGTTGTTTTTTTGGTCACTGCATTCTTATACACATTGTGACACTCGTAATTTGATTTGAGAGCCATCTGCTCAAGCAGTCATTATCTTATATGTCAATTTAATTTATATGCAGTAGTTTTTTTGTATGACCTCTGACCCTGAGACTCTCCCAGCTGAAGGAGACATGGTACTGTTAAGCTTCTCTGACATCATCTTCTGTTTTTTTTTTTAAAAGAATATTTTAAACCAGTGGGGAATTTTTCTGTTTTTTTCTGCATGATCTGGGTGTTAAAAGTATTGTTTTTTATAAATAACTGTCATTATGCTTCTGACGAAGGACTTGTTGGTCCGAAAGCTAGAGCACTTTGTTCTTGTTGTTACATCTATGTTGGTCCATTAAAAGGTATCACATCATTTGCTTCTGGATCTGCAGCAATGCTCAAAATTTGGCAATAAGGGACCCAGATGCATTTCCCTCACCTTTGAATCTGATTGGGATTTAATAATGAAACTGTCCAGAGTTAAAGGGACACTGATGTACAAATCAAACCATTTTATGTATACCCTGATCTATTAGTCACTACACAACAAAGATGTAGAAAACTATTACCATTCAGACAAAATATATTGGAACCTTTGTCTCAATTTCAATTGCTGGCACCAGAACAAGGTAGAATAACCCATAATAATAATCTTTTTTGAACCAGATCAAATTTCTGCTTTCCTGCGGGCTCAATATGAGCAAGATTAAGATCATGAGGGTGAATCTCTGACCACTTCAGAACAAGAAATGTTGAAGGTGCAGAAATGACTGCTTGACTTTTAATGGATATAATTAATGTTTAAATATTTAACATGCAATAATTTAGTTTAATAGAAAACCTCTTCGAACTTACCACTGGTCCATCTAGTCTGCATAGAGTTCCCTATCTGACCCAGGGTTTTATCCCACTCAGTCCACCCCCTCACTCATGTCCCTACTGCTACTGACTTGATCAACCACCAAACCCTTCACTCTGTCCCAGCCATGCTTACAATCATTTATGGTCTTGGCACCCATCACCTCCTATGGAAGACCGTTCCATGGCTTCACCACTCTTTCCATAAAACAGAACTTCCTAACATCCATCTTAAACCTTCCCCTACCAGTTTCCACCCATGACCTCAGATTCTTGATTCTATACTCATGCAAAATACTTCCCACCATTTCACCTTGTGTAATCCCTTCAAGAACTTGAAGCACTCTATCGTATCCTCCCTCTCTGATCCTTAGTCTCCAGTGAGTACATGCTCAGTGCCTTAAGATGATCTTTGTAAGATCTGCCCTGCTGGAGCTGAATCATTTTGGTTACCCTGTGTTGTACTGTCTCCAACCTGTCCTTGTTCTTCCTTTGGTGAGAACTCAGCACATTATTCCAGGTGCAGCTTCACCAGTGATCTATATAGAGGTAGTAGTACCTCCTTTTTCCTGCTGTCAATACCCCTTGCAATATACCCCAGCATCCTATTTGCATTACTACAGGCCTCATTACACTGGCTTGATTGTTTGAGGGAGTCACTAATGATGACTCCCAGGTCCCTTTTCTCAGCCGTAGTGCTCAGTTTAACCCCTCCCATCCGGTACTCTGTCCCGTTCCACCCCCCCTCCAGGTGTATAACCTTGCTTTTCTTGGGCTGAATTTCAACTGCCAAACCGTAGACCACTTCTGTAGCCTTTGCAGATCCATCTGCATCCCCCTGATCCCTTCAACACTATCTACCATACCACAGAGCTTTGTGTCATCTGCAAAGAGACACAGCTTGTCCCAGATGCCCTCTCCAATATCACTGATGAACATATTGAAGAAGACAGGGCCCAGGACAGATCCTTGTGGCACCCACTAGTGACATCCCTCTCTTCTGATATGGCACCCTTTACCAACACCTTCTGCTGTCCTTCCTTCCACCAGGCTCCTATCCATCTATGTCCCTAGCTGCACCCAGGTCCTCCAGCTTCTTCAGCAATCTTTTGTGTGGCACAGAGTCGAAAGTCTTGCTGAAATTGAAGTAAAGTAAATCCACAGCACGGTCTTTATCTACTACCTTTGTTACTAGGAGAGTAGGGCATAAGGGGCACAAGCGACCCATCAAGAATGTCCCCCACACAAGTGGGTCAATTATACCAGATTGTGATTTGAGTAATAAAGTTAATCCAGGGCTTTTTTGAAACTGTCAAAACACATGATGTCAACATTTTGTGGGAGTCTATTCCATGCTTTTTCAGTTCTAATGGTATAAAAATTGTCTTGTTTCATGGTTATAGCCCTAGGAATTACAAGTTTCTTGTTATGTGACCTTAGGTTACCTCTGGCCATACTAAACTGTAACTCGCAGTTATCGACAAAGAAATCTAGCCGGTTGGCCTGAAAAGACCTTCCTGCCACAAACCCATGCTGTTTACTATCCTGTAGACTCTTGCTCTCTAGGTAGTCCACAAGGTCCTCTTTGATCAGGGACTCCCATCAGTTTACCCACTACAGAGATAAGACTGACAGGTGTGTAATTCCCAGGTTGCTTCTTGTCCCACCACCTTGTGAAGCGAGACTACGTCCATAACCTTCCAGTGTTTTGGAACCACCCCTGTTTGAACTGAGCTACTGAACAGCAGTGCTTGCTGCATATATTTGATAAAATTATAAATTTTGTCTCAGCTGCAATTTATAAATGCTTTAAATGAATTTTGTTTGTAACCAGCAAGGTAAACCTGTTTACTGCTCCTGTTGCAAAAGTCTATTTCTCGACTCAGTGTTGTGTATTCCTGTTGTGCACCTGTTCCAATTGGGCTGCCTGTCCTTATTGTTACTGTGTAACTCTGTATGCTTACTGTAGTGTCCACCTGCTGTAATTTACATTCAATGGCTACAACGTATATCTGTGATTTTATGTACAAATGTTGTCTATAACCAACCCCTTTCAAAACAGGCATCTGCCCAAAGAATTCCTTGCAAAAAAAAATAAATACATACATAATTAAATAAACTAATATGGGGAAACAATGTGTAATTACAGCACCAGTACAAGTGATTGAGAGGCTATTCACTTTAACAGAGATAATGCAAATGCTGAACCAATTAATGCAAGTGTTGAACCAATTAAAATACTGTTTAACTAGAACAGCATGTCGATCAAGTCTGTAATGCAGAAATACAGGATTATAAACATTTACAGCTAATGTGATAAGGGACTTTGAGGTGAGATTGTGGAAATTTAATTCTCTTACTGACTCTATTTAGACCTGATTTACATTCTCTTTTTTGAGGCACGCCTAGTTACAGTTTCTAGACTTGGTCTTAAATATTTAATGAAACTTGTTTGTCCCTCCTCCAGCTGTAATGGACTTACCTATCTATATGGTTAGGTAAATGATGTGAGTGGCAGTGTCCCTACTGCCTATAGTCTACTTTTTACAAAATAATAAGACTCATAATTGAATAAAAAAAAAAAAAGACATGGGGCTCGATTCTCAAAACTCACCAGATGTCACGCCAATTGCTGGCACGCTGGTGACCCAGCAACCGATTCTCTATCGGGCAGAA
Source organism: Neoceratodus forsteri (assembly GCA_016271365.2). NCBI lineage: Eukaryota > Metazoa > Chordata > Ceratodontiformes > Ceratodontidae > Neoceratodus > Neoceratodus forsteri. The sequence goes on from CM028129.1 coordinate 1,052,847,816, forward strand.
TCCCCACGACAATGTCCCGCAGCCTGTGGCAACTGTGGCTGTGTGCCAAAAAGATGGCATAACTGAGAGGTTTGCTGCAAGTTGCTGGCGTGGTCAGGTGGTAGTCTAGGAAGGTAAGACAACTGTGTAGGTGGATGTTCCCAGTGGCTAGCTGCCCCCCTCCCCATCCCCCATCCCATATATACACAAATGGCAATACTGCCCTGGTGTCCAGTGCCTCCCAATCCCTGATCCCATATATATGACACTTCATTACTGCCCTGGTGTCTAGTGTTCCACCCCCCCTTCCCCATATATATGTGCAGTCATTGCTGCGCTGGTGTCCAGTGTTCCCCCTTCCATGTCCCTGATCCCATATACATGTAAAGTCATTACTGCCCTGGTGTCCAGCCTCCTCCCCCATCCTCAAGCGCCCCCTCCCACAATATTCAACCGTCCATGGTGTCTAGGGGACCCCCCCACCCCACCAGGTAGTGCTCATCACACCGCTCTGCCCATCCCATCCAGGAGCCGGCGACTGGCATAACCCTCCGCTCACCACCATGGCCGGCCACTGACTGAGCAGTGAAGAAGCGCATACTATAATAGATGATTGTACAGTATGTGCTCCTTGACAGCTCAGTCGGCAGCCAGATGTTGTGGTTGCTGGCTCCTGGATGAGATGGGATGGGGGAGTGGGATGGTGTGGCACTGCTTGCCAAGGTGGGTGGCGGAGTTCCCTAAACACCAGGAACAGTCAGATATTGGTGGATGGGTGCTCAGGGGTGGGGGGGGTGACACTGGACACCAGGGCAGCAATGACTCTACATATCTATGGGATCAGGGAGGGGGAAAACACTGGACACCAACAGTAATGACTTTACGGACATATGGGATCAGGAATGGGGGGAAACACTGGATGGTATTGATTTTTTCCAATATATGGGATTGGATTTGGAGAAGGGGGATTGCGGCACATGTTCCCTCTCACCCAGGGAGGGCTCCGGGAGTGTTGCAAGTTCTCTACACCTTTTCAGAGGACACACTTCTAAGTAGCATCAGATCAGCCCTGGCTGGTCTAAGGGTACTCAGACGTGTGCCCTCTGGGAGGGTTTAGAGAATCTTGAATTAGAGGATATAGCAGCTTGCTCCTAGCGCCATGCTGCAGCCCATTTTTTGCCACAAGGATGGTGCAATCCACCTCTGGTGCACACAGCCTGTGTTTGACACAGGCTACTATTGAGAATTGCTCCCGGTGCATTTTTTGGTGCAAGCCGCGTCTTGCTCCATTTCTTGTGGCGCAAGCCCCTTGCATCGGTCGGGGAAGCTTTGAGAATCAAGCCCGAGAAATCCCCACTGATAGCTCCTGGAATTTACTCACCTGTCTGGCCAAAGTGCTGTGATCAAAAATGTGTTTTTTCCACAATAGATGTAACATCTGACACTTGTCCATGGGCTTGAATGGTTTACTTATTAGCTCTGACAGCAGTAGGTCCCAAGGTGTGGAGTCTCCTCATACCAGAGGTGACAGGTGCACCAGGCCTTTAGAAAAAGCTCCTGAACACTTTTTCCTGTATCACTATCAACATGGCCCATAACCCTGACTAAGATAAGGATTAGAGGTAGTCATGGATGGATACAATGGGGCAGGGAAGGGGATTGATCTCCTGCCTCACACACCAGTGCATAAGCTTCAACCACTTGAAACATAGAAACATAGAATTTGACGGCAGATAAGGACCGCTTGGCCCACCTAGTCTGCCCATTTTCCTACCTAACAGGTAAGCTGCAAATCCTAGTTAACCAACAGCTTGGTCTTGGAAAAAGTCTTACACATTGACATCTGGGACGTTTACAGGACATGGAAGATGTCTTCATAAAGATCCAAAGCATGGAACTTGAGCCACTCAGGAATATGGCAGAAAGGTTCAGGGACTGCAGGTCTAGATGTCCGATGGCTCCCCCCAGTCTCGTCAGCAGGTCCAGACGTGGAGGAAGCTGTTATGAGTGCCTGCTGCTGAGACTGAGGAGATCCTGGTACCAAAACTGCTTGGCCAGTAAGCTGCTATCAGGATCAAGTTTGCTTTGTCCCTACATGCCTTGAGAGCCACTTTGTTGATCATAGGAAATGGAGCAAAGGCATACAGAAGGTATGGGGTCCAGGGCTGGGAGAAGGCAGCCCCAATCAGAGAGTAGCAGGTTCTGTTCTCCCAGGAGGCAACAGGTCCCCTGAGGTGTGCCCCACTAGGAGAACAGTTATGTTATCACTTCCTAATGTAAGGAACCAAATGACTATGAAGAGTGGTAACGCTCCCCCTCCCATGATTGACAACGGTGGCATTTCTTGTGCTTGCGACAATAATGATGCTATTACCCGAGTTGGAGTACATCAGAGAAAAAAGTTCATGATACGCCGGGTGCTCCTAGAAGGGGCCCCACTCCATGATCGCCCCTACTGGCAGCAAGGTCTGGGCCAACAAGGCCCCTGCTACCACCACTTTCTCCTCCATGGCCTGAAGATGCACCACTGAACCTGTGGCCAATAAAGCCTTCCATTTCTGAGACCTACCTTGGAGAAGTGCACCCTGAACTTGCTGAGGGATAATGGGTGCATGGTCTGACAGCATGGGCAGTTTCCCACATTGTGTTTTGCCCCATGGCAGTAAACATATGCGTCATGGCTGGCTGTGGCACATTTTTTGTTTACGTGCACAGAAAACATCTCTTAAAACCTGGTATCTTGTGTTCAATCTTGCTGGTCAACGATGAAGCAGGAACCAAAAGATGAGGCACAGAGAATCAGTTGAAAACAAACTAATCAGGAAAAAAATGAGAATTTAAACCCTTGAAAACTTTCAACCTCTATTCACTGCAGCAGATGTAAAGGAGGAGACCTGGCCCTTCCAGAGGAAAGAAAGGGCTGGTGTCAATAAGGGGGAACCGGAGGCCAACACCACAGCTGGTGGACGGAGTCAGGCTTTTTAAGATGTCTGGTGACTGAGCTACATCTCAACGAATGCAGAATTAGCTGCTCAATCCATGCACTTTCACAAACTTTAAATTGCTCTTCTCATTGGGGTACTACTGGCTATGGCATACAGAAGATAAAACAAGAGACCCAGGGCACCCCCTCCAGACTTGGCAAATCATCAAATAATTACAGTCTGCTTTCTGCTTCAGTTTCCCACTTCTTTCATCCCAAACGGGAGTGGGGGGTCTCAGTTTCTCTTATCAGAGGTCTGGTGTGAAAATAAGCTCAGCCACCAGTCAACAGGGTGGACCTCCCATCGCCTGAGGCCCTATTCTAAAATACAACTGCCAGAGATGGATTCCTTTTTAAAATATGGTGCCCTGCCTTATTGGCTCACTCTAAGTAAGGTGCAGTCCCCAGCCAATGTACTGGTGATTGGTGGGGAGCCAGTTAATGGAGACAGTCATATATCCCCCAAACATAAATCCAGAATTAGCTGTTCAAAGCATGCACTTTCACAAACTTTAAATTGTTTTTCTTATTGGGGAGCTACCGGTTATGTCATATGTAAGTTAAAACAAGAGATCCAGTGCACCACCCCAAAACTGGTAAATCATTTAATAATGATGAAACAGCCATTTAAGGCAGAAAACACACTGTAATTATGTAACGATTTGCCAATGGGGAGGGGGGAGGGGGAGAGGTCACTGGGTTTTGATTGCGCTACACCCACTGTATTCTACCTAAGAAGGGGATAGTGAACTAACTCTAGGTAGTTAGAAATACCTTTTACATAAATAGCTGTTGTAACGCTCACTTCCATTATTCCCAGTTTTCAATGGCAGCATAATCTGATAACCATTGAAAATGCAGATTTTTACAAACAAACTTGATAAAAAAAGATAATCACTCTGCTGTTTACCTTCTGTTTTTGAAGATCTGCAATTTCATGTATCAATCTGCAAATTCTTCTGCCTGTGTTTCTGTCAAGCAGCGGCAGGGAGAGCCTGGGAAATGGCCAACTATGAAATTAACTTCCCTCATCACCAAGTACATGTACAAAATTCAGTCAAAACTCTAAATTAACCATTGTAAAGAACAGTTACGTAAGGTCTTACCATAACAGTAGATCTTCGAGGGGATCTCAGTCATCAGGTCACACCGTGGGATCTACATGGAAGATTTTCAGAAGTACTACTGGGGCCGCCTACGCTGACGTCATCTTCGGACATCACCAACCCTATAAAGGCGTGAGTGGCCTGCTCCCTCCCTCAGTTCTTTCCCGGAGACAAGGGAGCATAGCCCAAGCCATGGGAGACCAGCAGAGAGAGAGAGAGAGAGAGAGAGAGAGAGAGAGAGAGAGAGAGAGAGAGAGGGAGGGAGGCGCCCAGGCCTAAATAAAAGCCTGGGAACACCAGATAACTCATTCACTCTTGTTGGCCATTTTGGGTCGGATCCAGCAATGGATGGTTCCGACGCCATATGGCATCTATGGGAACAAAGGAGTTTATAACCAGTTCCAAGAAAGAGCTCCCCAAAAAGAGGGATGATGGGAAGGAAGACAGATCTGATGACTGAGATCCCCTCGAAGATTTACTGCTGCGGTAAGTTCTTACGCAACTGTTCTATCTTCGGGGGTATCTCAGTCATCAGGTCACACTGCAGGAATGAGTCCCAAGTAGTTACAGGTGCAACAGGACAGTCTGGGAGGAAGCAAACCTTAAGCTTAAAACAGAAGGCCCTACAGCACAGCCCTTCCAAATCCAGCACGTGCTCTTGGAGCAACGTCCAGACTGCAGTGTTTGGTGAAAGTATGGATGGTTCTCCAGGTGGCAGCTGCTCAAAAGTCAGCGACTGAGACCCCTTGAAAACAGGCCACAGAGGTAGCCATGCCTCTTGTGGAATGAGCTTTTTCCACTCCAGGCAACTCTTTGCCATACTGGTTGTAGCGGAACAAATACAATTAGCCAACCATTTAGATAAACATTGTTTAGAAACCTGAACGTCCTCTCTACCCGGGGGCGAAAGAAACAGCTGCTTCGACTTTCTAGTTTCCTTGGTCCGAAGCATGTAGTACTTCAAAGTTCTGCGCACATCTTTCATATGGAACAGTGCTTCCCCTGGATTGGCACATTCAGGAAAATAAACAGGAACATGGCTGGATTGATTGAGAGTAACCTCAGACACCATCTTGGGGAGAAACTTAGGATTCGTGCGCAAAGACACTGTCTTTCTGAAAAATCAAATAAGGCTCCTCACACCAGAGGGCCTGAAGCTCAGAAATCTTTTGAGCAGAAGTAATAGCAACCAAAAATAACACTTTCCAAGAAAGAACGCGTAGCTCACAAGTCTCGGCTGTTTCAAAAGGAGACAACTTACTGGGGATTACAGATGCAAGATGCCCCTGAGGAAAGTACGGGAAACATCCGGCTTAGTAATGGTGTGGTCACCCACTGGCTCATGAAAGGCCGAAATAGCCAAAAGGTGCACCTTGAGGGAGGAGTACTGGAGACCTGAATCTGACAGCGATAACAGATAGTCAAGAATCTGGTTCACCAGACAAGTGAAAGGGTCCAGGTTATGTTTGGCAGCGCAGATGGCAAACCTCTTCCACTTCATGGCATAAGTGGCTCGAGTGGAAGGTTTGTGAGTGGCCACTAGAACATCCGCTACCCTATTGGAAACCCCAAATCTGGCGATGGCTATGTTCTCAGGATCCACGCATGCAGATGGGCAAGACTTGAGGCTGGGATGGGCCTGGGTCCCCTGAATCTGTGTCAGCAGGTTCTTGCAAAGAGGAGGGGGAACCGGAGGATCCTCCACCAGCATCTGTAGTAATGGGAACCATATCTGACGAAGCCAGAATGGTGCTAACAGAATCATGCTGTCCCCCTCCATCTGTAGCTTGATTAGCACCTTCTGAATCAGAGGAAATTGAGAGAAGGCATAAAAGAACCTCCCGCTCCAGGAGAGGGATAACGTGTCTCGCCAGAAAACTCCAGGCTCTGGATATAGCAAGCATAAAGTGGACTGTTTTGTGTTGAGTAGGGATGCAAAAAGGTCCAACTTGGAATTACCTCATCTGTTGAATATCTTCTGCAATGGATGAGAGAAGCTCTGACTTGTACATGCTGAGACTGTCTGCCAGGGTGGATTTTTTTTTCCAATTCTATTTTTACTGCTTTTGTTGGCCAGGACATCTCTCAGAGGTGCTTGCTCGACCTAGCCTCTACTCCCCACCTGAGACCTCTCCTTCCCCTGGCATTTCGCACCCAGGACCTTCCAGATTCCCGGATCATTCCCCCCCCGGCCTCGAGGAGGTCTTGCCCACCTACCTGGTGGCATATTCTGTAGTTAGAGGGTCAGTCCTGGCTGGTACCAGGGGGAGTCAGGAAGAGAGATGGTTTGGCACTGGGGATGTGGGTTTGGTCCCTGGAGCCCTCGTCACCTCCCTGATCCACTGGGGATTTTTATTTTCCTTAATGGTTGCCCCCGGGAGCGTAGATGTACAATGATATCCATGGCACTGACATGCCGACATCTGCTGCTGCTCTACCCTATCTGTCAGAACCGCATGTTCCTGGTGCTGCCCCTGGCTACCACCAGGAGCCACCTAGGAGTGCTAACCTGGGATCCCTCTCTGGGAAGGGAGATCAGTCCTCTGGATGCTCAATCCCTTCCCTCCTCTGCCACCCCCCAGCGGCTCGAGTCCGTTCCCGAACCCGGGTCGCTGGCGTGACGTAAGGTGTGGCGTCCAGCGCCCCAAACCTCAGCGCCACTGGGCCAGCCCATCTGCCAGGGTGTTTAGCACTCCTGGGACGTGAACCACTGAAAGAGTCAGACCGTGCTCCAACACCCAGTACCACACTCTCATGGCTTCCCTACACAGGGGATACGAATGTATTGAAAGAAGAAAGACATAAAAACAGTGATGCTCCACAGAGACCAATAAAGTTACAAATATAAATTATTTATTGTGAGGTGCCATGAACGTGTGTCTCCCCCAACCACTGCTTGTTGATGTAATACACGACACTGAGGTTGTCAGACTGAATCAACAGCTGGCCCGGAAGGAGAGGATTCTGAAAGGCCAGCATGGCATACAGGACCACCCTCATCTCCAGGACATTGATATGCAGGGAGGTTTCGATCTGGGACCAAGAACTGGGTTTGAAAGGGGCCCAGATGAGCCCCCCCACCCAAACTGGAGGCATCCGTAGTGAGAATCTGCTGGGGGGAGGAGATCTGGAAGCAGGTTCAGGGGGTCCATCCACCACTGAAGCACCTTGCAAACTGAAGAGGAGACCAGCACCAACTCGTCTAAGTCGTCCGTGCGCTGGTCCCACTGTACTGAGTCCACTGGAGGATGCGCATGTGGAGCCTGGTCAGTGGAAGAGTGGGGATGGCCACAGTCATCAGCCCCAACAGCCTCAAGTAAAGCTTGCAGGGACATAACGGCTCTGGATGACCTCCTGAGCCTGGGCAATAAGGCACTCTGCCCTGTTCTGAGGCAGGAAGGCCTTTCCCTGTGCCAAGTCTAGAACCGCCCCTATGTACTGCAACATTTGGGATGGGACTACGACCGATTTGGGCAAACTGACCATAGTTTTATTTATTTATTTAGTAATCAGAATTACAACCTTTGAGCTAAAAGCTCATGTACAAAGGATCATCGTTACAAAATGCCCAGGGAGAGAAATACCTGAAGAGTTCTTTCCAGAGTCCACAGGAGCTGTTCCCTGCATGGGGCCTTTAGGGGCCAATTGTCCAGCTAAGGGAAAACATGCAGCCCCTCCATTCTGAGTACCGCAGCTACTGCTGCTATACACTTGGTAAAGACCTGCAGCACAGAGGACAACCCAAAGGGCAGCACCTTAAACTGGTAATGCCTGCCTTGGAAAAGAAACTGGAGGAACCTCCTGTGGGGTAGAAATACAGAGATGTGCAGGTAGGTGTCTTGCATGTCCAGAGAACACAGCCAGTTGCCCTGCTTGAGAAGGGGCAGGAGGTATGGCAGAGTTACCATTCAGAACTTTTTGTACTGGACTTACAGACTGAGGTCTAAGATGGGCCTCAGATCCCCAGTTCTTTTGGGGACCAGGAAGAACCTTGGAATAAAACACTTTGTTCCTCTGGCACCTGGGCACTGGTTCGATGGCCTGTTTATGCAGGAGGGACTGCACCTCCACCTGGAGAACAGAAAGGTGGGCCAAGGGGTAGTTGAAGGGCAGAGGAAGAGTCTCTGGGAGTTGCTTGGTGAGCTCCAAAGTGCAACCCCTTTCTATGATTTGAAGTATCCAGGCATCTGATGTGATGGCTCTCCCATTGATTGAGATGGAGGGAGAACCGACCTGCGACCACTACCTCTTGATCGGGGACTGGAAGAGAGGGGTCAGGTGGAGGCGGATCCAGCCACTGGGCTGATCTGTCACTTCTAGGGCACTTGGCCATGGCCCCTGCAGTGAAGAGGCAGGTAATGCAGCAGAAGCTCTGTTTGCCTTGGGTCCGAGAGGCTGCTTCTTGCCTGTTGGGTCACTTACAAAAGGGAGGATGCTGCCTTTTCTTTGGTTGTGTATGATAGAGCGAATGGACAGATTTAACAGCCCTGCCAGATGCCTGCAAATCATTAATGATGTCCTGGACATCTAGCCTAAACAGTTTTGAGCCAGTGAAGGGGCATTCAGCACCTTTTGCTGGATTTCCACAGGAAAGTCTGAGACCCTCAGCCAAGAGTGCCTACAGAGGTAAATGCCGGTGGCAGCAGCCCTGGTAATAGTATCAGAGAGTTCACAGAGGGTCTGCTAACATCTTCAGTCGTTTGCAAGCATTTAAGAAGCTCCTGCTTGCTGGTGGCATTCTCCTCCTCAGTATGAAAGCCCATGGCTGAGGACAACTGCTTCATAATATTGAAGAAGATATGGTCCTCTGAAGGAGACTTAGGGGTGTGCTTGACAGAGTCCTCACTCACTGAGGAGGCTGTGTATCTGTCTAAGGAGAGGGGTTCTCCCTCTTCCTCTTCAGGAAGAATAAGATCGGGATGGTACTCCTCTTCAACATCAACCTGTTCCAATTCCAGGTCCGATGTCTGATGACGGACCGCAGGGAGCAACCTGCAAAGGCCGGGTTGGAGTTCAGGGTGACAGTGCCAGTGTGACAGTGCCATCGACAGCGCAGGTGAGGTAGGCCTGTGAGTGTCTAACTCGTGGATCAACACCATAGTGAATTTGGTTAATAACGCAGGAAAAGACAACCCACTAGAAAGGCCCCGACAGCCCTTAGCCCGAGGGCCTGGGGAAGCATCAGGCCTAGATGTGAGGGCCATTGACAATCCTGTCATCGACGAAGAGAGGGCCGATGACCTGCAGGCTGACGACTGGCTGCCTTGGGTATCAGGCGAAGGTACTGTCGGTATGACTCTCGTAGGGACAGAGACCTGGACAGCAGATTTATGCGTTGGTGCAGCCGATGGAGTACCCCCGGATGAAGAAAAGGAGGCCATCAGGAAGCGGGACTGCCACTGGAAGGAGTAGTCCTGATCTCGGTCTTTTTTATTACTTTTCCTTGAGGACTTGTCTCAGGCCTTAGCAGCATGGAAGCTCAACGACCCTTCTGACGACTGGGAAGGAGGGACCCTGGAGGACCCCTGCCTGGAATTGGCTACCGGTTGATCTATGAGAAAATTTTTAAGTGCCTTTTTGTGTCACCTGAGGGTTGTTTGATTAAACTTCTGGCAGGACTCACAGTCGGAGACTTCATGGTCAGGCCCAAGACAGTAGACACACAGAGAGAGTGTTCATCTGTAGAAGCAATCTTCTTTCCGCAGCGGCAGTGATGGAAGAGAGAAGTTGAAAGGATTAACTCTCGACATAAATGAGGTAAAGGAATCGTAGTGGTAAAAGTGATTCTAAAAAGTTAAATATAGAAAAGCCATAGGCAAAAAAAGGTGCAAAACTGCATCGGAGCTTCCGCACAGACCTATGCGGCGGGTATGAATTGAGGAGGAAGCAGAGCTGCTCACACCTTTATATGGCCCCAGTAGTACAGCTGAAAATCTTTTGTGTGGATCCTGCTTCACCAACGGTGAAGTTCCTATGGTGTGACCTGATGACTGAGATACCCCCGAGGAAGATTAAAAAAAAAAAATACTCTGCTGATTAAGCATAAATGGGGCTTTCAAGTTGTCTGTTGGCTTATCAAGAGCATCTTGTGCCTCCTTAGGTTTCCAGAACCACTCAGCTTTGGCGTTCTCGAACCCCAAGATGGACCGCATGCTAGGAAAGGAGGGCAGGATGGGAGGAGGGGAAAAGGGTGGAAGGTGGTTACCCTTAATGCTAGGAGCCTTGGGAGGAAAACTGCAGAGTTGCAGGTTCTCATGGCAGAGGGAGAGGTGGACATTGCAGCCATCACGGAAACATGGGCCACCCAATATAATGACTGGGACCTGTCTGTACCAGGGTACAGGTTATTTCGTAGGACAGGGTGACTGGGAAAGGAGGGGTGGTACTATATGTGAAGGAAGGACTGAAGTGTAAGGGAGGAAGAGGAGGAGGGCAGACAGAGTCACTTTGGGTGCAAATCCAGGATTCCAAGAATAGAGTCTTAGAATGGGAGTGGTGTACAGGCCACCATCTCAGATGGAGGAGTTAGACAGGGAACTAGCGGGACAGATCAGGAGGACCTAGGAGAAGGGTAGTGGTGATTGTGGGGACTTCAACATGCCAGAAGTGGACTGGAGCACCCCAACAACCAGGAACAGAAGGGAGCAGGTACTGCTGGATGCCTTCCAGGACAGCTTCCTGCTGCAAATGGTCAGTGAACCAACCAGGTTAGGGAATACCCTTGACCTTGTGCTGGCAAATGGGACTTTGTGAGAGAACTTACAGTGGAGGAACCGCTGTCAGGAGTGACCACCACTCAGTATGGCTCACATTGATATGGGCAAGGAAGGAGGAATCTGGCACAAGAGTGCTGGACTTCAGGAGGGCTGACTTTGGGAGGATGGGGAAGTGGTAAAGGGTACCTGGCCAGAATTCAATCTAGTATGGATACTAACCAGAGGTGGGAGCTCATAAAGCTGGGGATAGTGGAGGCAACCAAAACCTGCTGCAAAGCCCAGAGCAAGAAGGCTAGAGCTAAGAAACCGAGCAGGTTGAGCAAGGAGGTCATGGAAAAGGTAAGGAGGAAAAGAGCTGCCTTTAGGAAATACAAGAAAACAGGGAGGGGAGGACAGAGAGGAGTACTTGACAGAATCAAGGAGGGACAAGGCAGTAAGGGAGCCAAAGCATCTACGGAACTCAGGCTGGCACAAGGCATTAAGAAGGGGGAGAAGGACTTTTTAGTACATCAGGAGAAAGGAGCTAAGGACCACATAGTAAGGATTAGGAAGGAGGGGTTGGTGGAAGTAGGGTATGATAATGGAAGCACTAAATGAGTACTTCTGCTCAGTATTTACTAAAGAGAAGAGGGGGTGACACCCAAGATGGGTGAAATGGCAGACGAGGGGGAAGTGGGTGACAGATGGGAAACTATGGAGGACAGAGTTCGAGAGGGTTTGAAGGCACTGAGGGTGGACAAGGCACCAGGCCCAGATGGCATCCACCCAGGGTACTGAAGGAGTTGGCAGAGGTCCTTGCAGACCTTGGCAGACCTATTTAATGCCTCACTACATTCGGGGTGTGTACCTCAGACTGGAGGATGGCCATGTGGTGCCCTCCACAAGAGTGGCCCCAAGGATGAACCAGGAAACTACAGACCAGTGAGCCTCACATCCATCGTGGGTAAGCTAATGGAGACTATCCTGAAGGAGAGGCTGGTGGCCTCTTAGAGGCCAAAGGACTACAGGACAGCAGACAGCATGGCTTCACACGTCGATCCTGCCAAACCAACCTGGTCGGGTTCTATGACTGGGTAACTAGGCAACTGGACGGGGACATGCAGTGGATGTCCTGTATCTGGACTTCAGTAAGGCATTCGACCCAGAGCCACATGGAAGGCTGGGAAGGAAGTTAGTAGGCACAGGGGCAGGTGCAATGCTGGTGAGATGGGTAGGAAACTGGCTGCAGGGAAGGCAACAGAGGGTGGTGGTGGGTGGGGAGCTCACACCCAAGGGCAGTGACGAGTGGTGTCCCACAGGGCTCGGTGTTGGGACCAGTGTTGTTTGGGATATTCATTGCAGACATATCATGGGACATCAAGAGCAAGATCAGTCTTGTTTGCTGATGATACCAAGGTTGGCGCGGTGGTGGATGACCTAGGGGGATGGCAGGGGTTGCAGGATGATCTGGCAAAGCTTGAAACCTGGTCAGACACCTGGCAACTGGGCTTTAATGCCAAAAAGTGCAAGGTGATGCATTTTGGGATGAAGAACCCAAGGAGGACTTACCAGCTAGGGGAGTGCAGCTAGCCCAGACAGAGGAGGAGAAGGATCTGGGTGTGCTCATCACAGGGTCAATGAACAACTCGGCACAGTGTAGGAAGGCAGCTGCAAAGGCCAACAAAATGCTGGGTTGTATTGCAAGGGTATATCCTCAAGGAGGGAGGAGGTGATTCTGCCACTGTATAGGTCATTAGTTAGACCACACCTGAGTACTGCGTGCAGTTCTGGCGTCCGTATCTGAAAAGGGACATTAAGTTACTGGAGGGGAGGCAGCAGAGCCACAAAGATGATCAAGGGTCTGGGGGACTTATCATATGAGGGAGGTTGAAGGAGTTGAACATGTACTCACTGGAGGAGAGGAGAGACAGGGGACATGATTGAAACCTTTAAATACATGAAAGGAATAAACAAGACAGGTACAGAGGGCTGTTCAAAGTAGAGGGAGGGCCACCAGGGCCATGATATGAGACTGGAGCGAGGAAGGTTCAGGAGGAGATGAGGAGACACTTTTACGGAGAGTGGTGGCTGGGTGGAAGTGCTACCTGCAGAAGTGGTATGCAGTAGAACAGTGGACTGCTTCAAACGAGGATGGGACAGGACAAGGGGGAGGGTTAATGAAGGGGAAGGGTGGAAGGGAGGGGCAGCTGCAGAATAAGGGGTGCTAGCTGCACATTCGAGCAGACTTGATAGACCTCTAGGCCTTTATCTGCTGGCAAATTTCGTATGTTCGTATGTTCGTAAAAGACGATACTCATGATAAACCAAGAGACACCCCAGGAGCACTATTTACCTAGTCTGTAAGGCAGTTTAGTCATACCTCTCGCTGCTGTAATGTCTCAATCTGATAGTGTGTGTTACTTGTTTTGTATTGGGCTCTAGCCCCCAGGACGCATCTGGAATCGAGCATATGTTGCTCAGTATGCCTTCGTGGTAAAACTCGAAAATTAATTAATTATTTTTTTTTGACCGACTTTTTCATTAGTAGATTATATCTTTCAGCCACTAGAGGGCCCAGTTATAAGCACACTTACCCAATACAATACAATACAATCCTCCCGACTGTCAAATCATGTTGTTCCTCCATGCACTGCTGTTTCTGCTTCTCTTACTCTGATCCCTCTTTCCGCTTTTCTTCCTCCCTGGAGCTTGCTTCCCCTCTCTCCCCGCCTCAGCATCCTACTTGGCACTGCCTATCATCACTCAAGTACTCTCTGTCATGAGCTTTCCCTTCCCGGGTGCTCCCCTCTGCAAATGGATGGCAGTCCCTGCCTACCACTGTACACAGGCCCTTGCCACTCTCATCACTCTCTCACGTGCCATCACTCTGGGATCATTGCCACCAACCTAATGTAAGTTCCTGCAAAAAACGGGCATGTAGACTCCCACTCAGGGACTTACGCTGGTGCACCCTGAAGCTTGTGCTCCTCCTCCTGCTGCTGTCGGGAAACATCCATCCTAACCCTGGCCCAATCACCTCCAGCTCTATCTACCAGGAAAAACCCTCAGGAACACTCTCCATAGCATCTCTCAACATCTGTAGTCTACTCCTCAAGCTGGATGCCCTGCAAATCTTTACCAATCAGCACAGCCCAGATATCCTGGCAGTTGTAGAAACCTGGCTTACACCCAAAATCACCAACCTAGCTATCGCTCTTCCAGACTATAATGTTTTAGGGTGGATCGGAAGTCCAAAAGAGGTGGTGGATGTGCAATTTACCTTAAAGATTCGCTACTGGGACACCCCATCACTACCCCCCCTCCTAGCCACTGCTGCGCAGAAGCTCCCTATCAGAATCTTTCTAGGTGCCCATAACAAATCCCTCACAGTTGCCTCAGTGTATATCCCCCGAAAGATCGAGAAAATGGCCCTAACACTGTCTTGGAATTCACCAGGTCCCAACCTCCTGACTCTAAAATGATTCTGCTTGGAGACTTTAATATAAACTAGCTCGTGTCTGATGCAGGGGTCCATAAGGATGCTGTCTCATCGGCCAATCTCACCCAGATGGTCGTCTCTCCGACCAGGGAAAAACTACAAATCCGGCACCAGCACCATCCTGGATTGGATTCTTACCAGCCACTCAACTGGTATCACAAATACCTCAGTCCTTCCTGGCTCGCTTAGCGACCATTCTCCTTGTCATCTGTGAATGGTCAAATTCCGCAAGCCCCTAGTAATATCATCACTAGTAGAGTCCTACCACGTGGGCAGTTGCCTCAACCTCCAAGAATAGACCTCTATCTATAAAGCAGCAGATGTAAATACTGCGCTGGATTACTTCATCAACACTTTCAATGCAGCCTGTGACTCCTACGCTCCTTTTAAAAAGCGCGAAGTCGAAGCCCTTTGCAATCCCTGGCTCTCGGCTGATCTCTTACATCAACTAAAATCTAGTGATCACCTCTGGGATCTGGCCAGAACCACTGGAAAAGAAACTGCCATCCAAAACTATAAACGTGCATGGAATGACTGTACCAAATCTATCCAGCAAAAGAAATCTACCTACTTCAAGAACGCTCTCATGGATACCTGGGGTAACAGGAGGGCATTCTGAAACAATATTAAAGAGGTCACTGGGAAGCAGCCAAAAACCTCCCCTACCTTGCTCAGCATAAATGGGTCTACTACGCTTGACCCTAAAATCATAGCAAATACCTTCAACACTGCATTCACTGATCTCAGCAGTGTTCTCCCTTCTGACTTTTACAAGGACTATGACTCTCCCTCTCCTCTAGCCACCCACCCACCTTTTTATTTCAAAGCAGTCAAGATGCATGATGCCCACAATTACGTTACCAAAGCCATCACCAAATCCAGATCCAGCAGTGATACACTTGACCTTAAACTGCTATCCCTCACCCTTGATGAGGTGTTACAGCCACTGACATATATTTTCAACCTCTCACTTAGGCTCAGCTAGTTCCCTGACTAATGGAAATCTGCCACAGTTACCCCTGTCCATAAAAGTGGTGACAGGGCCACTCATGGAAACTACCATCCGGTCTCTATATTGCCACCCCTCTCCAAGGCCCTTGAACGTATTGTAGCAGATCAGTTCACAGATTTCCTGGACAAATACAATAACCTGTGCTCGCAACAACATGGCTTCAGGAAAGGACATAGCGCCTCATCTGCGCTACTGGAATTCTACGGCATTCTTCACAGGTCACTGGACAATGGTCAGTTAATTGGGTCCGTCTTTATCGATCTAAGGCGTTCGACACTGTCCATCACCGCCTACTGCTTGTGAAACTTCTGAAAGCTGGGTTCTCTCTCCCGACTCCACTGCCTGGATCAAAAGCTACTTGGAGAACCGGTCTCAAAGAGTAAAATTTGCAGATGTCCTCTCTGATACCAGGCCTATTCGCTTAGGTGTCCCCCAGGGTTCCATTCTGGGCCCTCTTACTATTCAGCTTGTTCCTGAACTCCCTTCCAAATTCTTGCTCCGCAACAATCATCCTCCATGCAGATGATGCTGTAATTCTTGCCTCCCACAAGGATCCTAAGACTATGCAAGACAACCTTCAACTTGGCTTCACATCGGTTGAAAATTGATTCTCAAATCACAATCTGGTCCTCAATAATAAGAAACAAAGTCTATGATATTCAGCAGCTCTCATAACAAGCTTAAGCTGCACCCCCTATCCATCAAAACCAGTCGTGGAATCACCCTGGAACAGGTTCAAGCCTTTAAGTACCTTGGGATCACTCTAGACCCTCATCTAACTTACAGTGCCCACACTGACTCTGTAGCCAAAGCAGCACAAATACTCGCCTTGGCCTTCCCTGCTAGCATAGGCAACATCTTACCCCAGAAGCCCTGACTGTCACCGTTCAGAGCTCTGTTGTCTCCATTATTGACTATGGGCTTATCATGTATGGCTCTGCCCCCGCTTCCGCTCTTAGATGCATATCCACCTCCCTCAATAAGGCCTGCCGACTTCTCACTGGATCCCACCACCTCACACGTACGTGCGACCTCTATGCACAAATTGGATGGCTGCAACTCACTAATCGGATAAAGTACCTAACCTGCACCATGGCGAAGAACATAACTATGGGCCTTGTGCCTCCTGGAGTGTGTGCACTCCTGCACCCTATTAATAACCCCTGCTCAACCAGGGGATCTGAATCACAGCTCCTGCTGGTTCCACGCTGTCGTACACCTCACAAGGTCAAAGATCTTTTGCCTACAGGGTGCCCAGCTGGCTAAATGGTCTAAACAGTTACATCTCCTCCACTCCTACCCTTGGTGCATTTAAATCAAGGCTTCATCTCTGTCTCACTGCCTCTAGCTCCTGTGACTGCCTCCACTAGCTGACCCCATGAATATTTCCCTAACCTTATGCAGTTCTCTCTCCTAATAGCACTTGGTTACCCCTTAGCATGTACATCCCCATTTATGTCTACGACAATGCCTCTGGCTGCGCTCCTCCTCTATAGCTCTCCGCCCCTTCTACTCTTCCTCTCTCTAGCCTCTCTGCACCTCATCCGCTATCTCCTTGTAACCTAGCCTCCAAAACTTGTTTTGTTTCTCAGATGTTTTGTAACCGTTTAGCTTACACTTTTGTAACCTTATTCTATGTATTGAATTTGTAATCTGACTTACGTGTCTTATGTTTTAAATTGTAACCTGACATAGAACCTTTGTAAAAGAGCCCTGCCTCAAAGGTATTGTAATCCTAGACCTAATAAATAAAATAGATACTGAGCTATAAAGATTATTGGAGTAACAGAAGTGAGTCATTTTAACAGACTGGTGATATCAAAGTGATATTATTCACAAATATAGTGATTAAAATGTACAGTTACGTAAGAACTTACTGTAACAGTAGATCTTCAAGAGAATCTCTCATCAGGCCACACATATGGAACTATAGCTGTCAGGTGCCTGGACCACACGGAAACTTTTTTGCTAGCAGTCTACTAGGGGCCGTCCACGATGACGTCGTATGTTGACATCCTCACTATATAAACATAGGCATCCCACACCCTCCTCAGTTCCCTGCTGGAGACCATACTCAAAGGACCTCCTCCTGGGGAACCAAGGGAGTGCTGAAGGTTCCTGCCACTAGTCAAGGTTGAAAAAACAGGTTACTCACCTGTAACAGTAGCTCTAGGAGTGGTATATGTTGTTCATCGACACTTATTGGCATGTCCCTTTCCCCTTTAAGGATCACCGGAAGTCTTCAAGCTGGCTCCTCCCACCCACCCGGGTGGTATATACCTCAGCTCCACACCATGACACCAGATCTTAGCCTGCTGGAAGCCAGGTTGTGTGCATCTGCAGCCGAGGAGGTCGGGTGGGTCCATGTGGATGAACAATATATACCACTCCTTTAACTACTGTTACAGGTGAGTAACCTGGTTTTCTAGAATCGTGGATATGTTGTTCATCCACACTTATTGGCAGACTCTTAGCAGTTGTCCAGTAGGAGGGAGGCAAGGCACACCCCCACTCTATACTTACTTGGGAAACAGAGATTGGAGAACTGAGGCCCCAAAACTAGCATCCCGGTGTGACTCTAGGTCGATGTGGTAGTGGGTGATGAAGGTGTTTGCCGACTTCCAGGTAGCAGCCCGGCAGATTTCCTGGATAGGGATGTCCCTGGAAGCAGTCATCGATGCAGTGGTATGGCGGCTGAAGTGAACTCTTATCCCCCTAGGAGGCTCCTTGCCCGCCAGCTCATAACACAGATTATGCATGATGTAATCCATTTTACAACTGTCTGCTTTGCTGCAGGTCTGCCAGAAGCGGCTTCAGCGTAGGTGACAAACAGCTGGCGAACCTCTCCCTGAATTTCTGCCGTCCTCTCTTTATAATAGAAGAAAGCGTGTCTCAGGTCCAAAGTATGGAGCCTGTACTCAGCCTCTGAGATGTAATTAGGGTAGTATGCTGGCAGAGCATCTTCCACAAGTGTGATAAGGTACACTTGTGCATTGGTTCGAATGACTTGCCCATGAGCTTTGCCAGTACCAGCAGTAGATCCCATGGAGGTGGAGGTTCATGCACCGGAGGGGATATGTGATCCAGGTGTAACCCCCAACCCCATCATTTTGCAAACGACAGGTGGTATGCTGTTTGAATCTGACAGCAGTACCAGGTGGGGACTGGGTTCGGGGAGGAATAGGTTACTCGGCACAAGGGCTAGGTTTGGCTACTCTCCGCAGGGGCACCCAAGTAATTCCGAACACAGGAAGCAATAACTGTAATGTCCAATACCAGAAGTGGGATTCTGAAGTGTGGCTTTTATTCACATCCAAGCAGAACAAACAAAGCATAGACGGACCCCCACGGGGCTACACTTTTGGTAATGCAGATAAAAAGAATCGAGAACACTTCTTCAACACTCCAGCCCTCAGGCTCTGAACCCACCGGGCACACAGCCCGGACTTGCACGCTGCTTTGGGTACACAGCCCAAACTTGTACGCTATCTGGGATTTCTCTGGCTCGGCTCCCTTGCCGGCCACTCGGATACCTTCCATATGTCATGGAAACCTTTTCTGGTGGCTCCCTAAACCACCTAAGAGCACCTAAGCTCTATAAGGGAGTTCTCCTTTTAATCCCACGTCTGGGTACTTTCCTCGGGCACTGGCCAAGTACCTGAGAGAAAGTAAAGGTGCCACAGAGCAAATCCGTAGAGGTGAATTTGGTTACTACTGATGGGGGGTCTCCCACCTCTCGCTCCACAATTCAGACCCGGCCATTTCTCTGGACATTAAACATCTCATTCTGTAAAGCTTGGCAATGTAGATTAAGGCTAAATGTATGTCACATTTCCTCTACTTGTCTTGCTTTCCCATTGTGCTGGACTTGAACATACTTTTACTTGGCTTAGCCCATTGCTCTAGGCCTCCCACTGATTAAGCAGTCCAATCCCCACTTTACTTTGCTCTTTGTGCTGGACTTGAACCTACTTGAATTAACCGGCAATATCTATTACACTAGACCTCCAACAAATTAAGAAGTCCAATCCCCACGTTACTTCACTCTTTGTGCTGAACTTGAACCTACTTGAATAAACCGGCAATGTCTATTACACTAGACCTCCTACAAATTAGGTAGTCCAATCCCCACATTCCAACAGTTCAGGTGAAAACATTGGCCCTCTGTCAGAGCGAACTCACCCTTTGGTTGCAGGTGCCCCACAGGCGATTCCTCACAGGAATTTCTCTCCCACAGCTTCTGGTGCCGCAGCACAACTTGAAATAAGGCAGCTGCTTCCTTAGCCGGAACCAGGAGGGTTGCCCCTAGAAGACAGGCAAACCTTTCTACCCCCATCCCCTCAGGGATGGGGCACATGGACCAGTAACAGCGGTCTCCACCACTTCACAATCAGCTTACTGTATTCCTCTTTCCGTGGAAACACACACCTCCCTTACAGTAGTTCTAAAACAGAGCTTAAGGCTCTGAGAGCCAGCAACCAGACTGCTGTGCTGGTCCTCTCTTCAAGACTGCACACAGACTCTGTTCAAAAATCCCCAACATTCTATCCTAACTTCCAACTGCACCATTCCAGTGTGGCTCATGCAGTGGCAAAAGTTCTATGGTGATGTCATCCCTCAGTCTCAGCTGAGACTGAGAACAGAGTGAGACAGTGTGAAATCCATTTAACTGGAGTTTCACAAGCTGCCTTCCTGTCTACCACTAGGACTTACTGGGATTCTAGTAATCCCCGGTAACAGGGGGGTTACACAGGCCTTAGAAAAAGTGCCCGACCACCGTCTCCTGTGCCAACGTCGGCTGACCGGCCCGCGCCCGGTAGGCAGAGATGGCTGACAGGTGCACCCTAAGAGTCGATGACCGCAGACCCCCACTGGAGAGAGACCAAAGGTAATCGAGAATGTTAGCCACTGGACAGGAAAAAGGGTCCAGGCCTTTGTCCTGACACTAAATGGAAAACCTTTTCCATTTAAAGGCATAACATTTCCTGGTCGATTCCTTTCTGGATGCCTCCACCACTGTGTAGACATCTTTGGAAATAACCGAAGCCTGGAACTCTAGCCGCTCAGGCACCAGGCTGTGAGGTGCAGGAATTGAAGATCCGGATGGAATACCTTCCCCTGACTGAGCGACATCAGGTCTGGGCGTGTACAAAGCCGCTCCGGGGGCCTGCAGCTGAGGCTGAGGAGATCTCGATACCAGAACTGGCACGGCTAGTCTGGGGCTACCAGGATCACCTTCACCTTGTCCCTCCTCACCTTGAGGAGCACCTTGTGGATCAAGGGAAATGGAAAGAAGGTGTAGAGGAGGCCTGGGGTCCACGGTCTCGAGAAGGCATCCCCCTGCAGCGAACGCTGCTGAGGGGGGCCGGCATGAAACAGCCTCAGCTTGGTGTTTTCCCTGGAGGCAAACAGGTCCACCATCAGTTTGCCCCAATGGGAGAACAGGCTGTAAGCTACCTCTGGATGGAGAGACCACTGATGGGATGCTGGCCCAAGCAGCTGAGAGCATCCGCCAGATGGTTCAAGGCTCCTACCACATCGATGGCTAGGAGATCCGCCTCCAATCAGCTCACGAGGGTCCAGATGCTGAGCATCTCCTTGCACAGCAGACGAAAGTGCGTGCCACCATGTTTGTTGAGGTAGTACATGGTCATGGTATTGTCCATCTGGACTTGAACCACTTGACCCCGGAGCTGAGGAGCAAAAGCTGACACTGCCAGTCTGACTCTCTGAGCTCCAACCGGCTGATGTGGCATTGGGACTCCTTGGGGGTCCAGAGACCCCGTGGGTCCTTTTGTCCCCCATGTGGGCTTCGCAGCCCATGAGAGAGGCATCGGTCATGAGAACAACCGTCGGCTCGGGGCAGACAAATGGGATCCCTTCCTGCAACCGGTCTGGAGCGGTCCACCATTGGAAAGCATCCCACATCTTCTGGGTTACAGTGATCAGCTGGTTGAATAGACCATGGCGCTGAGACCACTGGGCGGCCAGCTCCCACTGGAGGGGGAGTATGTGCCACCGGACCCAATAGACTACTGAGATGCATGCCACCAGGTAGCCCAGAAGGCGCAGAAAGTCCTGGGCAGGGTGCAACTGCCCAACCAGAAATGACTGGGCAAAGGAGGAAAGAACCTTCGCCCTGTCCACGGGGAGCCAAGCTCTGCCCTGATGAAGTCCATCACCTGAGAAGGCACAAGTTCAGACTTGGCCTCGTTGATTAGGAGGTCGAGTTGAGAGCAGATCTGGAGGGCCAGATCCCTGGACCTCTTCACTTCCTGTAGGGTGGGACCTACCATAAGCCAATTGTTGAGATAGGGGTAAATTCTGATCCCCCGACACCGTAGATGGGCTGCCACCACTGAAATGCATTTGGTGAAGACCCATGGGGCCGATGACAGGCCAAACAGCATGGCTTGGAACTTGTACAGGGTCCCTTCGATGCTGAAGTGGAAGAACCGCTGATGGGACCGACGGATTGGGACGTGAAAGAACGCATCCTGCAGATCCAGTGAACAAAACCACATGTTTCGCTCCAAGGATAGAATGATCTGGGACAGAGTGACCATCCGAAAGGTGCGAGACCTGAGATATTGATTCAGGTTGTGGAGATCTAGAATGGGGCACCAGCCCCCCATGCGCTTGGGCACCAGGAAGTACCTCGAGATGAAGCCTGGGTCTGCTGGAGGATCCCTCACAGGAGCTATAGCCTCCTTGAGGAGGAGCTGAGCAATGTCATCTCGAAGAGACGACTGGGTGTGAGTTATCTGTTTCTCTCAAGGGGCATGGGCTTGGCTGGGAGGGTACTGCTCGAATTCTAGAGGCAGTCCCTGACCGACCACTTCGAAAACCCACCTGTCTGAAGTGACAGCAGGCCAGGCAGAAAGGAAGAGGCGGAGCCAGCCCCCACGGGAGGACCCAGAGCTGTCGTGATGGGAGAAGGGGGGCAACCCCACCCCATCACTGAGCAGGCTTGGAGGAGGAGGAATAGGTTCATGGACCTGAACCTCAGCTTCCTTTACGGACCTGTTGAGGTCTGGGCTTGGCCGAGGCACCAAGCCTGAGCCTGCTGCTGGTGTTGCTGTCCCCTTGAGGGAGGACTGCCGAGCCGCAGGGAAAGAGTGCCGAAGGGCTTCTTCTTCTGCCCAAAGAACCCTTAACAGAAGTAAGCGCCCAAGGTGGCGCCGGACTGCTCAATGTGCTGAAGGTGCCCGCCACCTCCTGGGCCAAACAAGTCGGTCCTGAGGAAGGGCACGTCAGCTAGTTTGTGCTGAGTGTCTGCCGGAAAGGAGGAGAGTCTCAGCCAAGTCCTGCAATGGGAGGCAACTGCGGTGGCCATCGAGAAGACACAAGAATCCCCAATGTCCAGGGCTGTCTGGAGCTGTTGTTTGGCAACAGCTCGGCCCTGGTCTCGGACCTGCTTGACCGTGGTCTGCAAGTCTGCAGGGAGATGTGGGAGGACCTCATCCAACAACCCGAGAAGGGCGTGAGAGAAGTGGGCCATGACGACGGCCGAACTTGCCTGATGAAGGCACAAGGAGGAGCCCGCATAGACCTTCCTTGCCGAATGGCCCAAGAGCTTGGACTCTTTATTGGGAGGTCGGTACATGCTGGCAGAACTGCCAGTACACCTGAACACAGAGCGGTCACCAGGCTCTTGGCAGAAGGGTGTTCTCTGAACCCCGTTAGGGACCCCATGGGCACCACGTACTTGCGGGCCATGTGAGCAGATGGAGCTGGACTTTGTCAGAGTTCAGGGGCTGGGCCAACAATGGCCTCAGCCACAGGAAAGGCCTCCATCGGGGTGTCCCCTCTTCTAAGGATGTCCATAAGAGGGTATTGTGCCCTTTTCTGGATGGGCTCCAGGGGCATCCCTGTGGACTCAGAGATGAGGCGAAGAATCCCTTGGAAGGAGGAAGGACCTTCCTCCATCCCTAGGCCAACTGATGACTCGTCATCCCCAGGATGAGAGTGAAGCTTGGTGATGTCCAAATCTGAGGAGTCTGCTGCCCAAATCACCCTTGACACGCTGAGAGTGATCCAGGGTGACCGTGACTGATAGATGCCGGGGGAGCCCGGTGTCCAGTCTGTCTTCTTTTGAAGGAGCCCCTTCCACAGGCTGCTCAGAAGGCGGTTCCACCACAATGGGTGGAGAGAACGGTTTAGGCTAAAGAGGTGGATTTGCCATCCCCGCGGGTGGGGGAACTGAAGATTTCAGCTCCAGAGGAGTCGGCTTCGGCCTAGGAAGTGAAAGCCAAGTAATGGCCTGGGTAGAAGCTGGAGTAGGCTTGTGGAAAGCATCCCACATCTTCTGGGTTACAGTGATCAGCTGGTTGAATTGACCATGGCGCTGAGACCACTGGGCGGCCAGCTCCCACTGGAGGGGGAGTATGTGCCACTGGACCCAATAGACTACTGAGATGCATGCCACCAGGTAGCCCAGAAGGCGCAGAAAGTCCCGGGCAGGGTGCAACTGCCCAACCAGAAATGACTGGGCAAAGGAGGAAAGAACCTTTGCCCTGTCCACGGGGAGCCAAGCTCTGCCTTGATGAAGTCCATCACCTGAGAAGGCACAAGTTCAGACTTGGCCTCGATGATTAGGAGGTCGAGTTGAGAGCAGATCTGGAGGTCCAGATCCCTGGACCTCTTCACTTCCTGTAGGGTGGGACCTACCATAAGCCAATTGTTGAGATAGGGGTAAATTCTGATCCCCCGACACCGTAGATGGGCTGCCACCACTGAAATGCATTTGGTGAAGACCCATGGGGCCGATGACAGGCCAAACAGCATGGCTTGGAACTTGTACAGGGTCCCTTCGATGCTGAAGTGGAAGAACCGCTGATGGGACCGACGGATTGGGACGTGAAAGAACGATCCTGCAGATCCAGTGAACAAACCACATGTTTCGCTCCAAGGATGGAATGATCTGGGACAGAGTGACCATCCGAAGGTGCAAGACCTGAGATATTGATTCAGGTTGTGGAGATCTAGAATGGGGCACCAGCCCCCCATGCGCTTGGGCACCAGGAAGTACCTTGAGATGAAGCCTGGGTCTGCTGGAGGATCCCTCACAGGAGCTATAGCCTCCTTGAGGAGGAGCTGAGCAATGTCATCTCGAAGAGACGACTGGGTGTGAGTTATCTGTTTCTCTCAAGGGGCATGGGCTTGGCTGGGAGGGTACTGCTCGAATTCTAGAGGCAGTCCCTGACCGACCACTTCAAAAACCCACCTGTCTGAAGTGACAGCAGGCCAGGCAGAAAGGAAGAGGCGGAGCCAGCCCCCCACGGGAGGACCCAGAGCTGTCGTGATGGGAGAAGGGGTGGCAACCCCACCCCATCACTGAGCAGGCTTGGAGGAGGAGGAATAGGTTCATGGACCTGAACCTCAGCTTCCTTTACGGACCTGTTGAGGTCTGGGCTTGGGCCGAGGGCACCAAGCCTGAGCCTGCTGCTGGTGTTGCTGTCCCCCTTGGAGGGAGGACTGCCGAGCCGCAGGGAAAGAGTGCCGAAAGGGCTTCTTCTTCTTGCCCAAAGAACCCTTAACAGAAGTAGCGTCCAAGGTGGCGTCGGACTGCTCAATGTGCTGAAGGTGCCCGGCCACTCCTGGGCCAAACAAGTCGGTCCTGAGGAAGGGCACATCAGCTAGTTTGTGCTGAGTGTCTGCCAGAAAGGAGGAGAGTCTAAGCCAAGTCCTACAATGGGAGGCAACTGCGGTGGCCATCGAGAAGACACAAGAATCCCCAATGTCCAGGGCTGTCTGGAGCTGTTGTTTGGCAACAGCTCGGCCCTGGTCTCGGACCTGCTTGACCGTGGTCTGCAAGTCTGTAGGGAGATGTGGGAGGACCTCATCCAACAACCCGAGAAGGGCGTGAGAGAAGTGGGCCATGACGACGGCCAAACTTGCCTGATGAAGGCACAAGGAGGAGCCCGCATAGACCTTCCTTGCCGAATGGTCCAAGAGCTTGGACTCTTTATTGGGAGGTCGGTACATGCTGGCAGAACTGCCAGTACACCTGAACACAGAGCGGTCACCAGGCTCTTGGCAGAAGGGTGTTCTCTGAACCCCGTTAGGGACCCCATGGGCACCACGTACTTGCGGGCCATGTGAGCAGATGGAGCTGGACATTGTCAGAGTTCAGGGGCTGGGCCAACAATGGCCTCAGCCACAGGAAAGGCCTCCATCGGGGTGTCCCCTCTTCTAAGGATGTCCATAAGAGGGTATTGTGCCCTTTTCTGGGTGGGCTCCAGGGGCATCCCTGTGGACTCAGAGATGAGGCGAAGAATCCCTTGGAAGAGGAAGGACCTTCCTCCATCCCTAGGCCAACTGATGACTCGTCATCCCCAGGATGAGAGTGAAGCTTGGTGATGTCCAAATCTGAGGAGTCTGCCGCCCAAATCACCCTTGACACGCTGAGAGTGGTCCAGGGTGACCGTGACTAATAGATGCCGGGGGAGCCCGGTGTCCAGTCTGTCTTCTTTTGAAGGAGCCCCTCCCACAGGCTGCTCAGAAGGCGGTTCCACCACAATGGGTGGAGAGACCGGTTTAGGCCAAAGAGGTGGATTTGCCATCCCCGCGGGTGGGGGAACTGAAGATTTCAGCTCCAGAGGAGTCGGCTTCGGCCTAGGAAGTGAAAGCCAAGTAATGGCCTGGGTAGAAGCTGGAGTAGGCTTGTGCCTGGACAGGATCAGCTGTTGCCACGAGGTCCTTGTAGCGCTGACGGAGTTTCCGCTGGAGCCTTTCCTCATCTGAGGAGGATGAGGATGACCGATGGCGTTGTCTCTTCTTAGAGCGCTTATGGCTCTTCCTTGGCCTTTCGGTCGAGGGGGTTCTAGATCTTGACTGAGATTGGGCGGGCCGACTCGGTCGCTCCGGAGACACCGGCGGGACTGGTGACTTCGGGGGTCCGGAACCGGGTCCTCGATGGAACACCAGCAGGCTGGGTCTCCTCATTGAGGAAGACAAGGACCGGAGTCCTTTCCAGGGAGTCGTTGGCCGGAATCGGTGACAGAGGGTCAATAGGGTCGATGACAATCTCGATCTCATCGACCGCATCTTCGGTCAGCTGGCCTGACGGAAGGTCCGAAAAGCCAGCAGCCAAAGAAGTGATCTCGACCGAAGTCGAGACCGCATGCTCCTGGGACTGGGACCTCTCTCGGTCCCAAGAGCGTCTTAGCCGAGACGAAGGTTTACTCAGTTCCAGACTGGCACAAATCCAGGAAGGAGCCCGAGAAAGAAGAGCCTAGGTTGAGAGGAACGAAGAAGCTCCGAGAGTCAGCGGCATGAGCCGCTTCTTCCTCTAATGCCTGCATGCATTCCAGTTGCTCTACGGAGCCCACAGCCATGGAAACCGCCCACCTAGCCTCCTTGGACTTCACCAGAGGGTTCCTTTTCTCCAGTCTCCCCAATTTTAAATGTGCCAGGCGGTTGTCCAGAACGTTGGGATGGAAGGCCAAGCAAAAGCTGCAGGACGAGGTGTCATGGCCGACACCTAGGCAGTAGACACATGTCAGGTGGGGATTGGTGCGCGACATCTTCTGGCCGCAAGGACACCGGCGAAATCCCGGGGAAGATTTTTCTTCCATAATCGAAGATGCAAAAGAGTGATCTCTAACTCAAACGAGTTTTAATTTAGGTAAAACCGAAGTTTTGAAAGCCAGGGCCTACAAAATGCGTGAGCACGAGGGAGACAACCTGAATCTTCCAGCGGAAAGGAAGATCTGTTGTCATGGGGCGGAGCCGAGGTATATACCACCCAGGTGGGTGGGAGGACCCAGTTTGAAGATTTCCAGTGATCCTTAAAGGAGAAAGGGACATGCCAATAAGTGCGGATGAACAACATATCCACGATCCTAGAACAGCAGGTAGACCATCCTGGAGAGAGTGAGTGAGACAGCAACAAAGAAGCTCTGTGTCTAAGGGGGATGGAGGGTGGAACGGCATGGCCTGAAGAAAGAGATTCTCTCAAAGGTCTACTGTTACGGTAAGTTCTTGCGTAACTGTACTATCTTCTTCAAGGATATCTCTTTCATCAGGTCACACCTATGGATAGAGTCCCAAGCAGTACTGGCAGAGACAGTCTAAGTGGCAGGAGGCTATAGGCATAAGAAAGGAGACCTTGAAGCACAACCAGGCCAAAGCTTTCCCTTCTTCAAGAGGCAATGTCCGGACTGCAGTGTTTAGTGAATGTGTGGACAGTACTCCAGGTGCAGCAGCACAGATTTCTGCAGCTGACACATTCCTGAAACAGGCACGGGAAGTGGCCATGTCTCTGGTTGAATGGCCATGCACACAACCCCAGGAAGTTCCTTACCGTACTTCCTATAACAGAAAATAATACATTTGGCCAACCATTTGGACAGGAAGTGTTTAGAAACTGGTATGCCCTCTTTCCCAGGGTTGAAGGAAACAAAAAGCTGCAAGGACTTCCTACAGCCCTTTGTATGACTTAACAAAAACTAAATAAAATAAACAATATCTGAGTATTCTAGGTATGTCTAAGGTATGGAGCAATGCTTCCCTTGGGTTGGTATGTTCGGGAAAATAAACTGGCAGGTGAATGGTTTGATTTAGAGTAAACTCAGACACCACCTTTAAAAGAAATTTAGGGTTGGTACACAAAGATGCCGTCTTTGTGGAAAATCAAATAAGGAGGCTCGCAAATAAGAGCCTGAAGCTCAGAAATCCTTTGAGCAGAATTAATAGAAACCAAATATAATGAGGAAGAAAGCATAAGCCACAAGTTGTGGCTGACTCAGAAGGAGCCAAAATGAGTTTATCCTGCAAAAAATTCAGGTTTCAAGCCGGGACTGGATTGTGGATGGGAGCTTTCAAGTGCAGGATGCCTCTCATGAATGTATGGGCTACCTCTAGCTGTGCCACCGTACGGACATCAATATGTAACTAGAAGCTGAAATACCAAGTGCACTTTAGTATTGGATTCCTGTATCTGATAAGGACAATAAATACTGCAAAACCCAAGTCACTGGACAAGTGAAGGGATCCAACTGACGAGAAGCAGCCCACAAAGCAATACGCTTCTATATCATGGAATAAGTGGCCCTGGTGGAAGGTTTTCTAGCAGCCACCAGGACATCAGCCACCTTTGGGGACACTCCAAATCTCGTAATGGCCATGTCTTCAGGAGACAGGCATGAAGATGGAGTGACCTGAGGTCTGGATGGACCAGGATACTCTGTTTCTGTGACAGCAAGCCTTTGCAGAGGGTCAGGGGTACTGGAAGTTCCAGTGTTAACTGCTGCAGCAGGGGAAACCATATCTGATGGGACCAGAAGGGAGACACCAGAATTAGAGTGGCACCCTCCATCTGGAGCTCGATTAGCACCCTCTGAATCAAAGAAAAGGGAGGGAAGACGTAAAGGAAATACAGGTTACTCACCTGTAACAGGAGTTCTAGGAATGGTATATGTTGTTCATCCACACTTACTGGCAGGTTCCTTGCCGCTTTAAATCTTGCCGAAAGGTCTTCAAGCTGGCTCCTCCCACCCACCCGGGTGGTAAAACTCTCAGATCCGCCCCATGACGCCAGATCTAGCCCGCTGGAAGCCAGGTTGTGTGTCGAAGCCAGGGAGGTCGGGTGGGTTGTGGGGATGAACAACATATACCACTCCTAGAACTCCTGTTACAGGTGAGTAACCTGTATTTCTAGGGACATGGATATGTTGTTCTATCCACACTTACTGGCAGACTCCCAGCAGTTCTCCGGGAGGAGGGAGGCAAGGACTGGAGAACCGAGGTCCCAAAACCAGCATCCCGGCGTGACTCAAGGTCGATGTGGTAGTGGGTAATGAAGGTGTGTGCTGACTTCCAGGTAGCAGCCCTGCAGATTTCCTGGATGGGGACGTCCCTGGAAGCAGCGGTATGGTGGGTAGAATCAGCTCTTATTCCTCTGGGAGGCTCCATGCCCACCAACCTATAGCAGAGATCTATGCAGGAGGTGACCCACCTGCCTATCGTCCGCTTGGCTGCAGGTCTGCCAGGTACGGCTTCAGCGTAGGTGACAAACAGCTGGCAAACCTCTCCTGAACTTCAGCCGTCCGCTCCTTATAATAAGAGAGCGCTCTTCTAGGGTCCAAAGTATGGAGCCTATATTCGGCCTCCGAGGTGTGACTGGGTAGAACACTGGCAGAGTCAACACCTGGCTAAGGTGAAACTCAACACCACCTTCGGAAGGAATTTCGGTGGGAAGAGGACAACTTGTCCCTGTGGAAGACCAGATAAGGAGACTTGATGGAAAGCGCCTGGAGCTCTCCCAGCCTTCTGGCTGACATGATAACCACAAAGAAGGCGGTCTTCCACGACAGGTGAGAGATGTCACACCTGTGCATCGGTTCGAATGGCTTGCTCATGAGATTAGCCAATACCAGCAGTAGATCCCACAGAGGTGGAGGTTCTCGCACCGGAGGGGATATGTGATCAAGGCCTTTGGAAAAGTGCCCGACCACCTTCTCCTGCACCACCGACTGCTTCCCGGCCTGCGCCTGGTAAGCAGAGATGGCTGCCAGGTGCACCTTAAGGGTCGTCGACCGAAGCCCTTGCTGAGAAAGGGACCATAGGTAGTCCAGAATGCTGGTCAAGGAGCAGCAGGAAGGGTCCAACCCCTTATCCTGACACCAACTGGAAAATCTCTTCCATTTGAAGGCACAGCATTTTCCGGTCGACTCCTTACAGGATGCCTCAACAACGCTGAGGACCTCGTCGGAAAGACCCAAGGCCTGGAACTCTAGCCGCTCAGGAACCAGACCGTCAGGTGCAGGGATTGAAGGTCCGGGTGGAGTACCTTCCCCTGGTTGACTGAGATCAGGTCCGGGCGGGCTGGAAGCCGCCTTGGGAGCCTGGAGCTGAGGCTGAGGAGATCTGGATACCAGATCTGGTGGGGCCAGTCTGGGGCTACCAGAATCACCTGCGCCTTGTTCCTCCTCGCCTTGAGAAGCACCTTGTGGATCAAGGGAAATGGGGGAAAGGTGTAGAAGACCGGAGGCCATGGCTTCGAGAAGGCATCCCCCTGCAGTGAGTCCTGTTGAGGGGGGTGGGCATGAAACAGCCTCAGCTTCGCATTCTCCCTGGAGGCAAACAGGTCCACCTGAGGTGTGCCCCAGTGGGAGACCAGATCGTGTACTACCTCCGGCAGGAGAGACCACTCGTGAGATGCAGCAACTATCCGGCTTAGGGCATCGGCCAGTGTTGGAGGCTCCTGCCAAATGGATGGCTAGGAAATCCGCCTCCAGTCTGCTCACGAGGGACCAAGTTTGGAGAGCTTCCTTGCACAAGGGCAAGGAGTGCGTCCTGCCCTGGCGGTTTAGGTAGTACATGGTCGTGGTATTGTCTGTCTGGACCTGGACCACTTGACCCCATACAAACGGAGCAAAGGCGGTGAAGGCTAGTCGGACCACTCAAAGCTCCAGCAGGTTGATGTGGCATCGATACTCCTGAGGGGACCAGAGGCCATGCGCTCTGTGCTCCCCCAGATGGGCACCCCAACCCATCAGAGAGGCGTCGGTCATTAGAATGACCGTCGGCTCAGGGGGGACAAACGGGATACCCTCCTGCAGATGAGCTGGAATGATCCACCACTGGAGAGCGTTCCACATCTCCTGGGTCACCGACACTGGCTGGTCCAGAGGACCAGAGCGCTCTGACCATTGGCGGGCCAGCCCCCACTGAAGGGGACGCATGTGCCAGCGGGCCCAACGGACCACACTGGTGCAGGCCGCCATGAGGCCCAGGAGGCACAGGAAGTCCCGGGCAGGGCACAATTGCCCAACCAGAAATGATTGGGCAAAGGAGGAAAGAACCTCGTCCCTTTCCGCCGGGAGCCGTGCTCTGGCTCGAAGAGAGTCAAGCTCTGCCCCGATGAATTGAATCACCTGTGTTGGCACGAGTTCCGATTTGGCCTCATTGATGAGGAGGCCAATCTGAGAGCAGACCTGGAGGGCCAGATCCCTGGACCGCTCCACCTCCAGCCTGGAGGGGGCTGCAATCAGCCAGTCGTCCAGGTAAGGGTACACACGGACCCTTCGGCGCCACAGGAATGCTGTCACCACTGCCATGCTTACGCTGCTGCTGGCGGCCTTTGTCCTTCTGGGCAGACAAGACCAAGTCCAAGGTGGTATTGGACTTCTCGATCCTCTGAAAGTGACCCTCCACCCCGGGACCGAACAAGTTGGTACCCAGGAAGGGAACATCTGCCAGCTTGTGCTGGGTATCTGCCGTGAAGGTGGAGATCCGCAGCCAAACTCTGCGGCGCATGGCCACTGCGGCCACTACTGAACGGGCGCAAGAGTCTCCAATGTCAACAGCAGTTTGGAGCTGTTGCTTTGCCACCGCCTTTCTCTGATCCCGCACCTGCTTGACCGTAGTCTGGAGGTCAGCCAGGCGATGAAGAATCACCTCATCCAGGGAGCCAAAAAGGGCATGGGAAAAGTGTGCCATCGGTACGGCTGAACTGGCCTGACGAAGGCCTAAGGAGGACGCAGCGTAAACTTTACGCCTGGAGTAGTCCAGTTTCTGGGACTCTTTATCGGGTGGCTTGTCCATCCCGAAAGCTCGGAGCGCTCGAAAACACTGTTGGTCACCAACCTTCTGCAGAGGGGTGCCCGAGAACTGGAGAGTGAGCCGGTGGGAACAGATAACTTCCTGGCCATCCTGGCCGAGGGAGCTGGACAAGAAGCCGCCGCTGCCATAGCTCCAGGGCCGACCAACAATGGCTTCGGCCACAGGAAAGGCCTCCGTAGGAGAATCCCCTCAGTCCAGTATCTCCGTGAGGGGATACTTGGCCCGCTTTGACACGGGTTCGAGCTTCATCCCATTAGATTCTGAGATGAGCCAAAGCAAACCCATGAACGAGGATGGGCTCTTGTCCACCGACTGTCCCCCCGAGGACTCCAGGTCGAGAGTCCTGGAGAACAGGGAAGAGTCATCGTCAGACTCCGAAGAGTCTGCAAACATCTGCCGAGGGCCCGAGCCACCCTCCACCTGCCGATGACGATTGGGAGTGAGGGTGACCGACAACCGATGGGGCAACCCATGACCCGACTGAGAATCCTTGGTCGGAGCCCCAGTTTTTGGTTGTGGAGGCGGGGGTTCCACCACAATGGGTGGTGCAGCTGGTTTTGGCCGAACAACCGGTGCTGGCTTCGGCTCCTCGATGACCACGAGGGATTGTTTTGGCCGCTCAGGTGACAGCGACTTAATGGCCGGGGAAGGTGACCGAGTCGGCCTGCTCCCGGTCAAAAGGAGCTGCTGCCATATCAGATCCTTGTAGCGCCGACACAACTTGCACTGGAGCCTATCCTCCGAGGACGAGGATGAGCAGCGCCGCCGCTTCCCTTGGTGCCGAGACCGCCGATGGCGGGATCGGCTGGACCGAGAGGAGGTCCGAGATCGAGATCCTCGGTGATTCCGAGGGTGGGTCTGGGAGGAAGTGGGGGAAACCAGTTCCTCCCCCGGCTCAGGAACCTTAACTGGGGACTCTGACACAGGAGGCACAGGCAGGTCCTCGATTTCCACTGGGGGAACCGGTGAAGAAGGGTTGTCTGCTTCTCCAGTCGACAGCCCGTCCGATGGGTCGAGAAAAATCTCGACTGCATCGACAGGTGTCTCGGCCAGCTGACCTGACGGGGACACCGTGAAGCCAGCGGCCTTAGCCGCAACCTTGACCGAAGTCGCGTGTCGACTATCTGGGGAAGGGGACCTCTCCTGCTCCCATGAACGTTGATGGTGGGACTTACCATTTGAGTCCTTTTTCTTGGACTGAGAGGAGTGTCCCAATGGCCCCTCTCCCTTAGTAGAGAGGGACTGACAAAGCTCCTTAAATGAAGCAGAGTAGGAGGAGCCCAAGGAGAGCAGGATAAATGCCGCGACCGAGGAAGAAGATGATGTGGCCTGGGCCGCCTCCTCCTCGAGGGCGATCATTTACTCAAGTTGCTCAGCCGAGCCCGCCGCCACAGACACCGCCCAATGGGCCTCCTTCGACTTTACTGGAGGAATATGTCTCTCGGGGCGCCCAAGTTGAAGTCTGGCAGCACGGTCTTTGAGAATGTTGACCGAGAAGGACTTGCACAATTCGCAGGCCTGCGGATCGTGATTGAGCCCAATGTAGTAAACGCACGTGGACTGCGGATCGGTCCGAGACATCTGCTGCCCACAAGGGCACCGCTGAAATCCGGAAGTCGATTTGTCCATCGCAGTCGCGAAGGAAGAAAAAGACCGAAGTCTAGAAAATTTAAGTATGAGTTTCGGTTTAACCGACGAGTTAGGATCCAGGCCTAAAACGCAGAGTGCTAAGGAGGGAACCTGAGCTTCCAAGCGGTATGGAAGATCTGGCGTCATGGGGTGAAGCTGAGAGTTTTACCACCTGGGTGGGTGGGAGGAGCCAGCTTGAAGACCTTCCGGCAAGATTTAAAGCGGCAAGAAACCTGCCAGTAAGTGTGGCTAGAACAACATATCCATGTCCCTAGAACCTCCCTTTCCAGGAGAGGGATGTGTCTAGGCTGAAAATTCCAGGCCCTGAAGCGAGAGAGCAGAAAAGCAGCAGTTTTGCGTCGAGTGGGGATGCAAAAAGGTTGAACTCCGGACAATCCCACCAGTCGAACAGATCTTCCACTACCAATGTCCGCAGCTCCCACTCATGCATTCAAGACTGCAACCGGCTTATTCCGTCTGCCATGACATTTTGGATGCCTGGAACATGGATGGCCGACAGATCTAGACCTTGTTCTACAACCCAGTACCAGACCCTCATTGCTTCCTGGCACAGAGTGTATGAGTGGGTCCCTCCTTCCATGTTTATGTAGTGTACTACAGTAATGATGTCTGCCTGCACCAGTAGATGCCCTGGGGAAGATGGTTCTGGAAGGCTTGCAGAGCACACAGAACGGCCCTCATCCCTAGGACATTTATGTGGAGGGAAGTCTCCACTCTGGTCCATTTTCCTCGAGTCTGATGAGGCCCCAGATAAGCCTCCCAGCCCATCCCCGAAGCGTCTGTGGTGAGACTCTTCTGAGGGAAAGGAATGAGGAAGGGAACCCCTTTCAGCAGGTTGCTGGGTTCCATCCACCACTGGAGCACCTTCTGGACAGGACAAGTGACTAGAACATGCTGTTCTAGGCTGCTGGTGCGCTGATCCCACTGAACTCACTGTCCATTAGGGGATCCTCATGTGCAGCCTGGCTAGGTGCACCGTGACAATGGCTGCCTCCATCAGGCTCAACAGCCTCAGGAATGTCTGGTTGTGACATATCTGAGGCTGTTGTAAAGCAGCTGGGCCTGAGTCTTAAGGCGTTCTGTCATGGGGTAGGAAGGCTAAGTCCTAAGCAGTGTCCAGTACTGCACCGATGTACTACAGACGCCGACAAGGGATCAAGACTGACTTGGGCAGATTGACCTTGAACCCTAGGGTGCTAAACAGCTGTCTGGTACATGATAAGGTGTGGGACAGTTGCTCCCTGGACCAGGCTTTGAGTAACCAGTCATCTAGAGAAGGGAAGACCTTCTCTCCTGAGAGCTGCTGCCACAACTGCCAAGCATCAGGTAAATACCCATGGCACAGATGACAAGCCAAAGGGCAATAGCCTGAACTGGTAGTGCTCCCCCTGGGACAAGAACCTGAGGTACCTCCTGTGGGGTGGACAAATCTTGATATGCAGGTAAGCATCCTGCATGTCCAAGGAGCATATCCAGTTACCTCTTTGCAGAAGAGGCAGCAGGCCTTGCAGAGTGACCATCCTGAAATTCTTGTACTGAATACAGAAGTTCAGAACCCTCAGATCCAGAATTAGCCTCAAGTCCCCTGTTGACTTTGGGACCAGGAAGAAATGATAGTAGAACCCTGTGTTCCTTTGTTCCCAGGGAACCAGTTTTGTGGCCCTCTTGCGTAGTAGTGTACTTGCTTCCTCTAGTAGCACTGGTACGTGGTCTGGAGGATAAGTGGAGGAAACTGGTTGAGGTTCTGGAGGTAACTCCAGAAGTTTTAGAGTGTGGCCCTGTACTATTAGTTGCAGGACCCAAGCATCTGCTGTGACCTCTCTCCACTGGTCCAGGTGGAGGGAAAGGCAACCCCCTACTGCCTCCACCAGGTTGCGTGCTGAAGAGTGGGAGTCTAAGAAGAAGTCATGCTGAAGCACATCCTGTGGCTGGGGCCGCACCGCCACCTCTAGAGGCTTTTTCTGTGGTGCAGGTACTGGCAGGCAGAGCTGATCCTGCTCTGTGTTTGCCCTGCTGTCTGGCATCTGAGCTGGGTCTGTTGATAACTTGATGAAAGGGCACCCTCTGCCCACCTTTTGGTTGGGTGTGGTAGAGGGAGTGGACTGACCTTAGAAAAGATATCCCGCACATCTGCCCCAAAGAGCCTGTAACCTCTGAAAGGGGCATTTAAAATGTATTGCTGGTCATCACTAGCAAATCTTGACAGCCTGAGGCAAGAATGCCTTCTGAGGCAGATGCCAGCCACAGCTGTTCTGTCAGAGGCATCTGAAATATCGCAGGTAGACCTGAAGAGGTGCTTACCTACATCTTCTCCAGTCTGCAGGGCCTATTGAGCATCTCCTATTTCTGTGGACCCTCTGGAAGAGCCTGGGCTGCTGCTTTAGCCTTTTTCCAGAGGATATTCTGGTATTTGACTATATGGGCCTAACAATTCCCTATTCTGAAGACCAGTGTGGCAGAGGTAAAGGTTCTCTTGCCCATGAGGTCCAGTTTTCTTGACTCCTTATCTGGGAGAAGAGAAATGAGGTGCTTAGGCCTCTTAGACCTATCATGGGCTGCATTCATCACTACTGAATCAGCCTGAGGTTGCACTGCGAAAAAGGGCTTCCCTAAGGAAGCCTGGTACAGTTTGTCTGCCTTTCTGGGCATGGCAGAGATCAAACCTGGTCTGTGCCAGGCAGCCATGGTGGCATCCTCTAGTGCAGCCAATAGAGGAGGAATAATAAGAGGGGGAGAATCTGGTAGTTCTAGGAACTGTACCAGATTTCTCCTGGTGATGTCTTGTTCCTCAGCATCAAACCCCATTGCAGTATGGAGTTGCTTCATCATTGAGATGAAGGAGTGGTCTTCAGGAGGGGACCTCGGGGTATACAACTTAAAAGTCCTCACTCTTAGAGGAAATGGTGGAGCTAGACCTAGATGGGCTCCTCTCCATATCTTCCTCCTCCTCCTCCTCTTGCAAGATGAGGTCAGGGTTGTATTCTTGATCCTCGCCAATGGGCTCTGAATACTGCAAGGAAGAAAGCAAGTACGTCAATGCCCTGGGGCAAGCAGGGTATATCGACGTGGCAGGCATTGACGCAGGGGCTGGTCTAATGGATCCTGTTATCGTCATGCCCAGAGGAAGCACAAGGTGCTGTATTATCTCCATAAAGGAGAGCACCGTCTGCACCTTGACACTAGCCTGCACTGCAGGAGCACTGTGCAATGTCGACGGGGCAGGCTGGAGCCCCAATGTCGACTGAGCGCCTTGCAACATCAACAGGGGATGCAGGAGCCCCAATGTCGACAGGCCATCACTGGCCACAGGCGGTCTGGTGGAACCCACTGCCAGCAGATGTTGAGGGAGCGGAGGTCTGAATGGCAGGACTTACAAAGTTGACGGGGGTGTCAGCAGCCCCAACGCTGATGTGCCTTTGACGGCTGTAGGAGGTCCAGCGGGACTCAATGCCAGAGCCAACCCTGTGGTAGCGAGGGGTTGTGCAGCAGGAGCTGTCACCACTGAAGCGGATGACGATGCTGCAGTGGTCGGCGCCAAGCAGAGCAGTGACAGAGAGCATACCCGGGTGGACTTATCCTTGCTCCACTCCTTCTCCTGATTTTGTACTTTACTGAAGACTTGTCCCGGGCCTTGGAAGAGTGGGAGCTTCTCACCTGGCACTCCCTTTCCATTCTGGCTACCTTCTGCTCAAGGAGAAAAGACTGCAGGACTCTCTGACGGCGTCGCTGAGTAGCTTGATTGAAACTAAGGCAAATCTTGCAGGCCTTAAGGTTGTGAGCATCTCCGAAACAGCGGACGAAGATGTCATGACCACTGTTGCTGTAGATTTTTCCACCACACTCATGGCAACAAAAGAGTTTAGCGGAGTCAGTCATTGACATACACAATGACGGTAATCATTTTTAAAACAAAGTGATAACTACTATGGTGAGAAATAAAAAATTAGAAAAATTGAAGATTTGGTAGTCCACTGTAGTGACGGTGTCACTATGGAGTCCAGCTAGTATGGTCAACGGTGGGAAAAGAACTGAGGAGGGTGCAGGGCCACCCATGTTTATACAATGAGGATGCTGACGTATGACATTGTCCTGGGCGGTACCTAGGAGACTGCTAGTGAAAATGTTTCCACGTGGTCCTGGTGCCTAATGGCTACAGTTCCATGGGTGTGGCCTGATGAAACAGATATCCTCGAAGAAGATCTATACATACACCTGTAAAATTATCTACTGGCATGCGGTCATACCACAGGTTTATAACTAATTGCTCATTATTCTGTTCTGCACACTTCAGATTTCTGAAAAACGAGTAATGGGAAATGTTTCCAGTCTTACGTAATATCAAAGTAGACTAATTACGGGAATTTTTGAGGGAAAATAACTAGATTGTTTGGATTTTATTTTTATCACATGGTTTGTCTCTCATGATCGGTACAGCCCTTCTCTGCTCTACCCCTCCCCAGCCCATCCTTTCCTTCTCTTGCCTTCACCTCAAAGGGGTGCACAGTGCCACTCCTGCAGCTATAGAGGACTCCCTCGAAGGGGTGGACAATGGCCCCCACATGTGGTTCGGCAAATGTGTTGGAGATGGAGCAGCCAGTCAAGATGGCAGAACTCTGGGGGCACAAAAGTTATGCTGCAGGCTTCCAAGGCCTTTTTCTCCTTCATTTCTCCCCAGGATGACGGCATGCAGGGCATTATGGAATGCGTGCACGCTAAGCATGCTGAAACTGAAATGCAGCCACTGTGCTTCCCCCTGCTTACCACTCCCCAACTGAATCACCCGCCACCTGTGGTCAACCAGGTGGCGGTACTGCAATATAGCCTGCCACCCTCCCTCCCCAGCGAGCATCCTGTGGTACACTTGGTCCTCCTCCTGCCCAGCCACCAATGTTCTGAGCTTGTTCCTGATCCTGTGTTGCTGGTGTCATGAGAGGATACCCGGCTGACAATGGATGGGCCAGCCCTCTGTCTGAAAAACTTAGAATGGAAAAGCATCAATATAAAGGCACACATAGTAGAATCCACATGCAGTACAGGTTGCTATGAACCTTCATAGGCAATCCGAGGCATTATTACTGGCTGCTACTTCATCCCCAACATACCACAGGAACAGCTACAGAGGCCAGGGTGTGGGGAACAATATGAATTAAAATGCCACAACTCTAAATTTAAAAAAAAATGAAGATATTAAAATGGTTCATTACTACTTTAGTGGACAGACAGCTTTTGGGAACTGTTTGTCATAAACGTCTTGCA
Source organism: Neoceratodus forsteri (assembly GCA_016271365.2). NCBI lineage: Eukaryota > Metazoa > Chordata > Ceratodontiformes > Ceratodontidae > Neoceratodus > Neoceratodus forsteri. The sequence continues at coordinate 1,052,886,565 of CM028129.1, forward strand.
TCCTGAAATTTTTAAAACAGATGGCCACAAACAAGAAAGCGGGACAAGATGAACTTGATATTGAATTTTTAAAATTGGTGGCTGACCACATTTATCACCCTCTAACTACAATTTTTTTATCTGACTGATCACTAGCAATTCCTACTTAAAAACTCACTGTACCCTAGGAGGCCATTTTGTATCAAGTTAAGCAAATGGATGGCTCGGACTTCAAACGGAGCTATTTGAAGTAATGAGCTAATGAAAGAGCACTATCGTCATCCCTATATTCAAGCTTGCTTTGAACAAAAATCCTGATAATTCATATCCTATTTCTAACCCCCACCAAAAAAAAAAAACGATCATTATTATCTACAGAACCATAGACTTCAGGTACCCCAAGAAATACAGTTTCCGAAAATATCACAGTACGTAGATTAACAAACCATGTCAGGCAATGGGCAGGAGGCTGCACTCTTGCGTGGCCTTTGTAGACCTGTCCAAGGCCTTTCACCTTATGAACCATTCCTTGCTGCTCGGTGGCTTGAAGGACATGGGCCTGTCAGATATGCCCTGCTCATGGTTTCAAAGTTACCTCTGTGTATGTCCACTCAGTGTCCATTTTCAGGGTACAAACTCCAGTTCCAAGTAATGACTGATGGAGTCATTCCTTGCAAGTTGTTTTTTGTTTCCCTTTTCATTAAATTTGATTCTCACCATTTTGAAACACACAAAATCAATTCTTTATGCATATTTGTATACTAGCTGTTGTATTTGTCGCAGAGATTAACACAGTTCTTAGGATTTTGTTACCTTGTATACTTGGTTGCTTCATCACTTAATTATTCTAAACAGTACTAAAGCAAAGTGTACGATCTTTGGATCAATGACAAAATTGTCCAGATGTTCTGAATCTCTTACCATTACTGTACAAGGGGTGGCCATTCAAAACAAACAGATACTTTGAAATATTTGGCGGTTCATTTAGACACAAATTTGACAATGAAGAACCACATGAATTTGCTCTGCAAATAAGCGAGCTAAAGATTGGGATGCCTAAAAGAATTATAAAGTGCTTAGCCCTGACACAACATTTATCATTGATAGGAGCATTCTCCTACCCACCTTAAATTACAATTCTTATCTTCTTACTCAACTATCTGCTACTAAATCTGTTCTTCTGACCACCACGTTTAACATTTGTCGTTTTGGAGTAAAATTCCAAAAAGGACCTGTCACTGCAAAATGTATGTTCAATTGCGATGGCTGACTCCGCTTTTAAACAGCATTTACAATCTCTTTTGCCTAGTTGATAAAACTTTAAGAAACCAACCTGTGGGGCCAGGCCAGTGGTGTGGAGGGCTGAGGTGCTCTGCGTCTTAACTCATGCCATGCCGGTGACCCATGTTCAGGAACAAGCATGGGTTACTGGGGGTTGGCGGGGTGGAAGAGCACTGAGCATCCCAGGGGCAACTCTACTCTCCCAGGGAGAGAGGACAAGCCACCTCAGTCCACGGCTTCCACTGGGTGTAGGCCTGGTAGCAGTGCAGGCATGGACAACTCGAAGGGAGGGGGCTGCGGAGATGCTGCGCATGTGCGCCTCCATGCACATGTACGGGCACCACAGCATGGGAACGAAGGGACAAGAAAAGTGGAAAATATGGGGATCTGGGTTTTGTGAAGCCCTGCCATGTCCAACGGTCCGCCCTGCTATTCCAGTTCCAAGGCCACACTGGATTTGTCTGCCGGTGGGAGCAGATCTCTCCCTCTCACCCCACTGCAGGGGGAATCTGCAGGGCAGAGGTACATGCTTCCAGACCAAGAATGAGGTAAGGGATGACCAGGGACAGGGCTGACAGCCACCCGGGTCTGCCCAGGGGGATAAAACCCTTTGTGGGGGAAAAAAAAAATATATCAACCTGTGTCTCCAGTAATTCCATTTCTTACCTTTAAACCGACTCCAGAAATCTAAGGTCCACAGACAAACAGCTATCAATGGTCCCTAACGTTGCCACTAATATGGGGAACAGGGCATTCTCTTTTACAACAGCTAAAAATGTGAACACTCTTCCATTAACCATTTGAAATACTAAAAGCCATCTTATTTTTAAAAACACACTCTGTGAATATTTATTGGCCCAAATGGCTCGTAACGGTTTTTGAGCATGCATTATTTTGTAATGTGCACAGTACGTGAATTACCTGCATATTGCATGTACTGTATCTGTTAGCCATTTTTTCACAGATTCTGTTCTGTGTGTCATATTGTACTCTATATTAGGCTGTCATTTTGTACTGCGCTCATGTCTTTGTAGCTGTTCCCAACTCTGGATCATGCTTGAAAAAGGGCCTCTGGCTCAATATACTTACCTGGTTAACAACGTGGTAGATAGATGGAGAGACAGATAAATAAACAGGTCACAGACTAGAACGTAAACACAAATTTAACTTACTTTATTAAAATACAGGATAAGCAAAACTTTCCTTAATGGTTTTCAATAGAACACAATTATCCTCCGTCAAGAAAAAAGACCAAAGGAAAAAATTAAAACCCAAATCAATAAAAAGGAAAACTGTTATAGACTCTTGCGCTTCCCCATCATAGTGCACGTCTTGAAGACAGGTATAATTAACTAAGACAGCACAAACCTGGTCTTCTCAGTCAAGAGACTGATGGGTTTATGTCTACATGCGTATGTCTGGCTGAACTATATTCCTAGGAAAACGTAAAATTGCAGTAGCAGGAAGCCCTGACAGGGCAGGGGGACACCATAAAGCCAGCTGTACTCCTTGTATCATGCCAAAGACGGACACCTTCAGAGGTTCACAAGTGCTTAATTTCAGCTGCAGTCATTTTTCCTCTCTGCAAAACTCTGATCTTAAGAACTCGGTAATACAAGGTAAAAAACACTTCCCATGGCTTTGTAGAGAACTGGTCTTCCTCTCAGACTTTGAGGTGGTGCGCTAATATCTCAAATAGTCCATGGCCCCTTCCAGTTACTACACCGTCCTCACAAGGAACATCACAGTGATCAATCAAATTCATGATTCCCTCCCCAAGATCTTTAGACAATGTTGCTGTACATTTATTATATATTTCAGTAACACGTACATGTGCTTAAAATTCTACTTTTCTTAAAAAGAGGAAACACGGGTCAAGCACATCCATTTGCGTAATAAAAAGAAAAAAAAAAGGCTTGTTTTGGCTGCCTCTTTTCCGGAAGAACCGCTAAATTTCCCTGTTCAACGAATGACCAGTGTCATTTTAAATAGAAATTGCCACGAAACTCAGTAGCAGCTTTTTTTTTTGGGGTGGGGGGGGGTGTTGAACACAATTTAGGTGGTGCTGCAATTACGTACTGCACTTTAATGAATCTGGAATTGCACAGCCTCTGTTACATATTTCTGTTTTCTGTCCTTTATAAGAGGAAGCTTCTTTTAAGAAAAAGGCACTCTAGTGGACGTCAAAGTGCATGAGTTAATGTCCTCGGTGTGTGCTGCCCGATGCAGAGATGGTTCGGATGCACTGCGGTTGATTTTGGGTAGAGAGTGCTGCAGCAGTTCAATTGAAGATAGGATCTAAATAGAAGAAAACAAGAAATGGTTGTAGTTTTCATTAACAAGTTTCAATTGTTCTTTCGTTCATTGCTCTAGATGGTAAATATTAAAATGGAGGCGTCCTGCTAAATGCAGAGCCTCAGTGTACAGTACAATCATTTTATCTTAATTTGTACCATAGATCTGTCCGGCAGAACAAAAATTCATGCTGCTTTCAGAGATTTAATTTCGGTTTTGGACACCATAGATAGAACAGTACAACTATACAAAATAGCTACAGCATAAGTACCATTGATTCAAGAGTTAGTTTATAGATTTCAAACTGGAACGTGGTCTCAGGTGTGAGTGGGGAGGGTTACCTGCCTGATTCCCAACCAATGAAGAGATGTGAGACAAGGCTTGTTTCTGGCACCACTCCTCTTCAAATGTTTTCATGATTTTTGGAAACTCTCGATTATGTAATACATAGATGCGTTTCGTTCAAAAGTGAAGGCTTACAAATTCCAACATGTATATCTGCTGATGATTCCCATCTTTGGTCACAAACTCCAATGGGTTTGCCAAAACTACTTAGTGATTTTTAGTCATCATGCAAACAATAGAAATTATTAATATTACAAAAACAAAGATACTCAAGCTTTTAATGTAATAACCCTAAATACGATAGAAAACTAGGTGGCATTTTATTGGAAAAGGTAAACAGAAACATAGAAATTGATGGCAGATAAGACCCGCTAGGCCCATACAGTCTGCCCATTTTCCCTACCTACAGCAAAAGCTGCAGACCCTACTTGATCTATGGCTTTACCATCTCATTCCTATCACTAGGGTTCCCCTATGCCTGTCCCATGCATTTTTGAATTTCGCCACTGTTTGCTCCCACCACCTCAATTAGGAGTCTATTCCATGCATCCACTACCCTTTCCGTGAAGAAATACTTCTGCACTTTACCCCTTTCCAATCTCATGCCATGTCATGCCCCCTCGTTCCTGAACACCATCTTTTCTGAAAGATATATGGGATTACCTTACAAATACCTCTACACATTGGAATTTGCATCTACTGTAAGTATAACTAAAACCAAGGCCACAGACAGAATGAATAGTGTATGAAAATCTGGCAATGACTATTGCAGGAACTGCTTTAAATCAACCCTAGTGCTATACAGAACAAAAGCAGCATAATTTATTCTATATGGTTTGAAACAGGGAACTGGGAATGAAAAGCCCCTAAGTATCCTTGCAAAGAGTGTTTCTGCTCAAGGTCCTTGGGCATTCCCCTACAGCAAAAAGCGTAATTCTTGAATTAGAGGCAGATTTACTCACACAAACTAAACTAGATTAAGAACAATTAATTACAAGATTAAGATGAGTTTTTCCTTGCACAATAACCTTCTAAAATTATGTGTTTTAAAAGCCAGCAAAATTATTATTAATAAACAAAATCTGGTTAAAATGCAACTTTTTCCTGATAAGCTGGTCAATTAATAGTACTCATAATACATGCATCTTGATAAACTGGTTACTCACCTGTAGTCGTAGTTCTGCGAGTGGTATACAGCTCAC